>OX424508.1:2115415-3365415 GCA_949152395.1 Agrochola litura
AAACCTGCCAATTTCAGTTAGGTTCCTTTCTATCTGATATCGTGGTTGTTTTAAGTTATTAGAAAATCTATTAACATAATTAATTATAATAAAATGAGTTCTTTCAGTGACGAAAATGAGATACTGATTGCGGAATCATTTTGTTCTAAAGCAGCAATTCAATCAATCTGTCAAGCCTTTTCCCAACTATGTTGGGGTCGGCTTCCAGTCTAACCAGATGCAGCTGAATACCGCTATTTTACAAGGAGCAAATGCCTGTCTGACTTCCACAACTCAGTAACTGAGTATTAGGATAGGGATACCCCTTGGTAAGACTGGATGTCAGACTTTCGTGTTTCTGACGACCCGTAACGACTGTCAAAGATCCACGAATGACAGCTGGGACCAACGACTTAATGTGCTTTCCGAGGCACGGAGGCGTCTCAGTATGTAAAGATGGTCACCCATCCACGGACCGACCCCGGCAAGCGTAGCTTAACCTTATGGATCGACCCGTGCGGCTGTTATTACTTTGCCTCGAGCTCCTCTAAAGCAGCAATTATAGTAGATAATTTGGTTGTCGCCAAAAATGTGATTATAAAATACTACTTATACTACTATTTATTTTATCGCATTCAATGGTAAAAAGTAGAGTACGCAACTTGTGAAAAAAAAGTTTTACTCGGTCCTCGTATCCCTCGCTCCGCTCAGGATTCTAATCTAGAATCCCTCGGTACGCTCGTGATTCTACTCTAGAATCCTTCGCTGCTCTCGGGATCCAACTTAGTCCCTCGAATTAAATTCCCTTTTTTTCACTTGTTGTATAATCTACTATTTCTTCTTTTTAGAGCATTTAAATAAAAGCTTTTTTTTTAAGTTTTTTTTGTTTTTAATTTATTTTTTTACTTTTTAGTTATCGCTAGCTAGGTTTCTACTAGTAGGTAATCGAGGTCTCTACAGCAAATTTCAGGTCGATTAGAGCAACGGAGCTTGTATTCACCATCTTTTTTTAACCTGCATTTTTATTCTCAGCGAACCCTTTCATTTAATACCCATACTATAGGAAAGCATAAAAAACTTCAAAAGTCCGCCATATTGGATTAAGAGTGATGTCAGAATATTTTTCTAATTATTCTCGGCAAGCCCTTTCATTTGATACCCATATTGCAGAAGTGCATAAAAAATAACTATTCCGCCATCTTGGATGTTCCGCCATATTGGGTTTAGAATGACGTCTCATTATTTTTCGAGTTACTCTCAACAAGCCCTTTCATTTGATACCCATATTGTAGAAATGCATTAAAAATAACTATTCCGCCATCTTGGATGGTCCGCCATATTGGATTTAGAATGACGTCACACAGCTTATCGTATATTGTCACCTAAACTAAGCGTGTATACAAAATTTCAGCTCAATCGGTTGAAGATATCTGCTTCAAAATTGAGTAGCAAGATTCCACCAGAACAAACATACATACATACATACAGTACCGACCAAAAGTCCATAAGCAATCTCACAAAGCAATAGACTGACGCTTCGGTTTGACTTACGACCTTCTTCTATAAGTTGTTATAATACTGTAGACACGCACATTACACACACACACTCACTTTGTCTGCAACCAATGACTAGTTCGATAATCATCATTCGTTTTTAGTTTCATTCGTCTTGTTCACATAAATATTAAAGTTTAGCAGGTAGACCACAAAAAACTAAGTAAATTATTTCGATTTCTGTGAGGTAGATGCAGTTTGTTACGAGTATTCAATTAATAGAACTTTGTTGGTTCGTGGATAATATTGGTGACGAGTATTTAGCGCAGTGTTGTGGTTATTATTATCAAAAAGCAGGCATAAAATATATTGAAGAGATCAGATCAGATCAGAGAATATTATTGCGCTGCGTAAAAGTGAAGTGAATATCTAATGAAACCGGACTAAGTGTGAGTGTTATCATTTATACATTTCATATTTTACTAAACATAAATCTTAATCAAGGGTATCGTTGATAGAACAGAGGTATTGTTGAGACAGAAGATGCCTTTAAAGTTTTAAATTAATTGTGAGGTTTAATTCGATTAGTGAATAATAAATAATTAGGTATTATGTGTAATAAAAACAATGTTTTTCTTTGTTCTAGAGAAATACTGTGAGGGTTAAGAGATATGAGGAATGGGCTTATTATCGAGTAGCAGCGACGTCAAATGGTGAATGAAACAAATGGTTTCATACCAACGAGATATTTTGCTGAATTATTAAAAACACGTCATTATGAACCGTTCGCCGTGCACTCTGAAGGCTTACATCACTGAAGACCAGCTAGAAAACCGTTTTTGACCTTAAAATATTGACCGTACCAACTTAATAAACAACAGATTCGTTATTGCATGAATTTATGGTAACGAATTTTTTAAGCACGTTTCAATAGGGTGTTTGTCGTATTTCTTGCAGATATACCGAAATTGTTTAATATTATTTTAGTAATAGTATTATTTTAGGATTAAAATTTGAGGTTTAGTTTCAATCTTCTTTTCGTAAAGAAAATGAATACTTAAGCTATAACCTCAATACCAACCAATATTTACTAAAGCCAAATAAAGTTTAAAATAATTAATATGAACAAACTGCCTTTAACCTTAAAATCAACAATTTTGTCAGTAGATTTTTTTACATTTTAAGTAGTCTAATATTCTTATTTATTGCTTAATTACTTCGACCATGATCAAAGCTTTATATTTATGGTGAAAAAAATCCATTTAAAATTTAAAATATTTCAAAATTTAAATATGTCAAAATAATACAAATTGCTTCTAAGTTTCTAGACATCTATTTCACATATTATTCAGGTGAAGTAATGATAAATAATTGTAGCAGTTTGTTAACTATACTTAAGTAAAATAAATATAACGAATAAATATTATTTATTTTTTATTATAACGTATCACGCATTTTTTATTCTAAACCCTTTATTGCAATAACAACATTAATAAATAGGCAGGAATATTTAAAAATATTATTATTGCAAACAAAATTATAATATTTGCAAAAACAGCGCTGTGATTTACGAGATTAGAACCTTAGCCAGCTTGAATCTAAGACCAACGCTTAACGCCTTCTGCTATCTGCACTTATAATTTACTTTCGAATTTTAGCAATGCGATACACTGGCCAAGGTCACGCGTATGATGCGTGCTAACAAAAGTGATGGAAATATAAGTGCGGCGCCCGCGAACCGTGACGATACGACAGTGTGTAGTGCAAAACTGCGTTCTCTGTGGTGTGTGTACGGCACTCACACCACAGACGTCTGACTGTTTACACATACATACAAATGTACGGACTACACCGCGTGTTCACAGCAATACGACTCTTAGCGTGCTTATGCACTTTTGAGCGCTTACTGTACATTGCAAGTTAAATAAAAGCTTTTAACATACATACCTACATACATTGCAAGTTAAATAAAAGCTTTTAAAATGTTTCGAACAAAAAATGAATCGAGCGAAAATTTTCCAATTACGGAACTGTAATCTCTGGAAAGAAAAAGATCCAATAAATCATATAAGTACTAAAGTTCCATTTTGATTGTATGCGCAACTTTTTCAGAATATTAATGCAAGTTAACATATAATTTAGGGAGCCTCCTTTTAAAATGTGAATTTCTTTGTATTTAACCTGCTTCATCTTACTAATCCAAGCCAGTACAAACACACCTTATCCACCACTCCAACTACTTCCAAGTGTAAAGCAAGTTATCCCAGAGCTGGGAGAAGTTCAACAATGACTAGGAATCAGCCCGACATGTTTATAGCGCGAACTGGATGCCGGCCGACCTGCGATCCATCCTCAAGTTTACTACACCTGAATAGCGGAGCTGCGGAGCTGCTAGAGTTCACACGAGTTAGTTTAGTTAGCGAGTTTCCTTTTAATCTTTGTAAAAAGTTCGGTGAGGAACATATAGGTCCACGTTTAAATTGTAAGAGCTTTAGTTTCCTCAGAAAACGGTGAACGGTCATGTGGTAACGGCTGTCCAATTAGCAAATAAAATGGTTTATTTTTACACTTAAATGTCAATTATTGATGAAAATGACAGATTCGTGAATTTAGTCGCAAATGGCCGTTATAATTTGACGGAACCGCTTTCCTAGGAGACCGTAGCTTTATTGAATTTTCCTGCCAAAAAAATACGTTTTACCAGTTTCGTTAAATTCCCTCCCTTGTTTTTGATAAAATTTAAAAAAGAAGAGAGTTTTTAATCTTACGTAAGTTTAAAAAAAAATCCGCATCAAATTCATTCCGCTGAAAGTTTAAAAAAGTAACTCAAAACTCCGTCCCTAACTAACCACGCAGACTGTTTGATATTAAAAAAGAATTCAATTCAAATTTGGAATTCTTATAGGGGCTGGGGTTGCCACCTCGCCGAACTTTACCCATAACATGTAAATGGGGAAAGTTTTGGCTAATTGCTTGCAAGACTGTCGCCAGACTGGCTCAACTCACTTAATTAAACTTACAATCTTTACTACGAGATTGCATCATATTTACTCTTAATTAGGTACACGTTGGTATACTTGCTTAATCTCATGTTAAGTTAATTTTAATGGAAAGGCTTATTTATAAGATACTAGGTTCTGCCAGCGGCTCCGTCCGCGTGATATCTTTATAAATTATAGCCTATATTACTCAGTGATAATATAAGTAGCATTCTACTGGTGAAAGAATTTTAAAAATCCCGCCAAGTGCGATCTACAAAAATGGCAAAAAAATCATGTCTGTTGTATGGGTGCCCCCTTAAATATTTATTTTATTTTGTTTTTTAGTATTTGTTGTTATAGCGGCAACAGAAATACATCATCTGTGAAAATTTCAACTGTCTTACTACCACGGCTCATGAGATATAGCCTGGTGACAGACGGACAGACAGACAGACGGACGGACAGCGGAGTCTTAGTAATAGGGTCCCATTTTACCCTTTGGGTACGGAACCCTAAAAACGGGCCAGTAGTTTTTGAGTTTATTCATTACTAATAAACATACAAAAATCAAATCTTTTCTCTTTATAATGTTAGTTTAGATAACTACCTATTATCCAAATAACAATTACCTAAGTAAGAAGGTTCTGGAGTGGGCCGCATACTAGAAGGCGCTGCGTTGGAAGGCCTCCACAAGGTGGACCGATGACCTTTTGAAGGCCGCAGGAATTTGCTAACTACGAGAAGCACAGAACCGGTCGATGTGGCGACGCTTGAGGTAAGCCTATGTCCAGCAGTGGACGTCTTTCGGGTGAAATGATGATGAAGTAAGTTAGATATAGTACCTACATAGTTAGTCCACCGCAACCTACATAGGTAATTAAGTAACTGAAATCACTTTAAAATACAATAATAGCACGTGGAGGTGATCGGCGGCGGAGATCTCTCGCGTCCGGCCCTGGTCCAGGCCATGGTATGGAGCGAGAGGGCATAGGAGGCAGTCACCTCCTTCTGCGAAGCATTAATGCTGGTGAAGGAGGAGGCGGAACGCATGAGGGAGAGGCAAATTTCGCGCCCTAACGCCCCTAACCGCCACAGGAGACGCCCTAGGCGTCGGGAATCGCAGGCCGATTCCCGGCCGCCGTAGGCGCGAGCTTGCGGACAGTGAGCAATGGGTAGCTCGCCGTCCGATAAGGACCAGGAGGCCTACCACCAGCTCATAAAGCAATATTATTTTAATATTACTTCTGTGTGGGAAAGAGATGAAGCTCTACAGGACGTATAGCTCCATCTCTTTCTCCCACTGAAGTAATATTAAAATAATACTGCTTTTGAGTTGGTGGTAGGCCCCCTGGTCCAGTCGACGGCGCGTTGTGTTCCACGTGCGCTTCAAAGAGATATCAGCAAAACTGAAGGGGTCCGCTAGGACCGATGCCTGCCGGGGTTGCGAGTTTGTCCGAAAGGGTTACCATGACCCCTAGCAACATACAGGCAACTAAAGGAACACGGGTGGGTTTTAGTCAGTAAGAGTCTGACACGCCCTCCCGCTCCGCACAAAGCGGGAGAAGTTATTTGATAATTTTAATTTCCCAAACGAAAAAAAAAAAACGGTGAGTACGGTACAACCCAACCTCACAATACAACGATGGTTTTTTTAAAACATCTACAACCATCAAAACAAGAAGAAATTGGTACCTACCTTCCTAACTTTATGGTAGGAGAGTATAGCAGTGTTGGCAAACTTCTTCATTTTCAAAATGTGCCCTCTTAAGACAAAATAAATCATGTAAAATTAAATTCTCTCTAAAAAACCTTCCTAATAGATTTCCCCGTCACGCAGCTAATCAACAAAGTTTAATAACTTTTAAAAACATTAAAGTAACGTCGCCAAAATCGATAACCAACAGTAAGGGCCATAGACAAGCTTATTAAAAACTCTCCCTACAATCGTTTTGCAACAATCCGCGAGCAAAATGTTGTTTAAACGACATTTTTTCGGCAATTACTCTTCAATTAGGGGATTTTTGGGAGTTGGGGGAAAAACGACGGGATTTACTTGTTTTATGTTATGCGTCCGTATAATGGAACGAATCTGTGATGCAGATTTTGTTGAATAATTTTATTGTTTGTGAAAATATAAGCGTCGAACAATTTGACAATGATCAACCACGCGTGGAGTCATCAACTTATTCAAGTTGATTCCATATTGTGTGTGAACATTTTATTTACTTCTTTTATTAAACAGAATTATCAATCAAGGATTTAATCGAATTACTAAAAAACTTAATAATAATAACGGACGAGGGGACGACTCGGTTCCGACAAATTCGCCATCTGTGCAGACGTAAGAGTATCTAATAATGTTTCCAAAAACTATTCCTAATCCTAACACTGGACCGTTTACAGCTATATATAATTATACAGTTATATTTGTATAACGTTATTCAAACAAATATAACCAAAATAAAACTATTATTTTCCATGCATTATTCAGAAAACAATCCAAAGAATAGTTGCGAGCAACTCCATCAGAAAGGATTACCTCAAATCCGGACCAAATTGAAGATTTTCTCGACGCCATGCCACCAACGGGGAGAAATAAACTTACCTACTATTGTCTTTGTTAGATGTAGGTAGTCGTACAGTCAACTGCACTTCCATGGTAACACTATGATGGTAATTTGAAATTGTTAGCGTCTTTATTATGTAGCAGTAGGTAAGGATGGTTTCCCTTGAGTAGTAAATATGATCTTAGCTGGTTTTCGTTTATTCACAAAATAAAGCAAGTCATCAAGTCATAGAGAAATACAACAAATATCAAATGTCATACTAGCATTCGTGGATTACAACAAAGCTTTTGACTTTCTTAACCATGCTAGGATTTGGGAAGCTTTGCTGAACCAAGGTGTAAACAAGAAGTAGATTCCACTCGAAGCGACTATAAGAAACATTTACAAGAATATGATAGCATAAAGGAGATGGAAAATGTTGGGCCCAAATGTAATAAGTTGAGATATGATCTAAAAATAAGTCAGATAGTTTTCGTGAGATTATCGATTAAAGTAATCGATTACACAACTATAAAAAGAAAACCTACCCAGGAGGTAGCACTAGGTAATATAATTAACTCACAGTAATTAAATGCACTATTATCTACTCTCATAGCGTAATATTCGAATTATGAACTTCAAAACGAGTTTATATTGACATACTTTATAAACAGAATACAGAAATTTAAAAATAGAATCATATTATAACACTTTTTCTCTAACAAAATAATACTATAAAACATTTTTTTTTTCTATTACGATACAGCGCTAATCCAAGAAGTTAATATCACCAAAGAGTTTCCATCAACTTTTGGCGGGGGACAGCAGCACCCGCTGTAGCGCACGTGCGGTGATGTGCTGGTACAGGCGACATTCATTTGTTTTGTAGTACTTACTGAATTTCGTGGGATTTTTAAATTTATTCTTGATCTTTAACTTTGATTTTTTATTTAGTATTTGTTTCAATCCCAATGTTTGAGAGTAGATAAAGTAGTGTATGAAACTGCACATAACTAGGTATGTAACAGTTTCATAAACTACTATTATACAATATAGTGCATTTAATTTAAATAAAACATCATTAATTACTGAAAAACCAAAATAATGATTGTCAATTTCATATCGATTAAATTCAGTTTTATTCTTTTGTCTATGTCACTGGCAGTGCATATTCTGCTCTGGCATGAGCTGACTGATATTGACAATTTGACACTAGACATTAGTGGTGGGTCGTTCTCGAATTTTTGACGGCCGAAACCGTTTTCCCGACGACGAAAACGGTTAAAGGACGAAACTTATCCAACATAGAATAGAATTGCGTTTTCGTCGAGCGCAGTTTTTTAAAACTATCAACGATTTGAAATGTATAAAATGGTTTTTTCGCATCACGAACGACAGCATTGACAACTGGTAATATATTACTGACTGTATTTCATTTCAAAGAGTTCACTTTTTAATGGAAGGACTGTTTTACGAGTGTGATAGATAGTTTAATCATTGTACCGACTGTACATTCTTAGATGTAAAATAAAAAATATCACCAAGTAAGTCGAAGACTGGTTTGTGCAATGAAGACTGAAGTTGAACCCAGGACGTAAAACGGTTTCATCATCACAAAACACAAAACGGTTTTTGTAAACGGTTCGTTGTCGCAACGCCCACCCCTACTAGACAGCTGTCACTTATTTCGTGTTTACTGATGTGTTTTGCAGGAGAGCAGTGGTGGCCCAGTGGTAACAGCCGCGACTTACGAGTTGTAGGTCGTAGGTTCGAACCCAGACAGGCGCTTTTGTGTAAATTATTTCATCACCACTGCTCTCAAAACGGTGAAGGAAAACATCGTGAGGAAACCGGCATGTCCTAGAACCGAAAATTCGAAGACATGTGACATCTACCAACCCGCACTGGGCTCGCGTGGTGGATTACGGCCCACTCCCTCCCACAGAGAGGAGGCCTGCTGTCCCAGCAGTTTATAGGAACATTTATAGGCTGATGATGATGATGATGATGTGTTTCGAGTGCTTTCCCAATTATTTTTCTTTTTTAACGACCACTGCTTTGATTTTTACAAATTCCGACCCTGCCTACCTTGTACGACCCTTGCTTTCACACTGGACACCGAAGATCGCTCACATGATTGACTAGGAATTGTTCTTTTGGATTTTACCTTGTGGATTGGATATTGTTGAAACTATGGATCGCTGTGTGAATTGTTGGATAGCAACTAGTCACTGCAATATATAGACTCAAAATTTCAAACATACATTAGTGATGTATGTTTGAAATTTTGAGTCTATAAATTCACACCATTTCCATCTCGTAACATTCAGGCCCAAGAGTGTATATAATCGTTTCCGTCTGCTTAGAACTGAAAGGCTGGGAGACAAAAATATAAAGGTGTGAGACAGGGAAACCTATTGTAGCCGAAACTTATTTCTGCAACATTAGAAAAAAAAAAATTGTAGCCTTGATTGGACTAGGATGAACCATATAAACATAAAAATGGGCATCTTTCAACCATCGGAGATGAGCTAACGATTTCATAATCATAACAGACCACCCAAATCACTTGCAAGTAATATTAGCGACCAACTAGTAACGTAAATTGGCAAAGTAGGCTCACAGATGAATATCTCGAAAACTAAACTGATGACCATTCACAAAGAAACGCTCATCAAAGTCAATAATGTTACAATTAAATAAGTAAAATAATACGTGTTCCTGGGCCAAATCATTTCCCCTGACATTTTAAATATTTCTTTAGACGAGAACTAAAGAAATAAAAAACACTCCACGCTCACTTCACCTAAGATAACACGGTGAGATGGTTACAGAATAGCACTACTGGTCTCTAAAAAGTCACATAATTAACTCCTGTATTATTCCTAGTATGACCTACGGTTGCCAAAAGAAAACATACAAAGATTGGAAACATGTCAACACAACATAGAAAGGAGCATACTGAATATAAAGAAAAAACAAAGTAAATCTTAAATTTATAAGAAGAAAAACAAACGTAGCAGACGTGACTTACACAATAAACTAAAATGGAAGTGAGCAGGTCATGTCTTCAGGAGTAAAAAGGAAAATGGGCCAGAGACGTAACAGAATGGTATCCCAGAGAAGGAAAGAGGAAAAGAGGAAGACCATTTCAAAGATGGAAAGACGATTTGAAAACTACTGTAAGATCCCACATGGAGGAGAAAAACTGGGGGAGGCCTATGCTAAAATGCACAACGAAGTAGGTACAAATTGTGGAATGAAAATAAAGTATTGAGTATTGAAATTGCAAAGCAACCTGGAGAGTTCTGACCTTTCATTTAAATACATTTTAAAACTGCCTAGTTTTAAGATTGTTAATAAAGGCTATTTGAAAATGAAATTGAAGGTCTGTTTTCGTAGTTGATTGAAATGTGACTAGATACTAAAAAATGTGGTTGACCGTACGTACTTACGCGTGGCAAAATCGTTAAATAAATAGGTATATTTATTTACAACATTATGTCCTTCTTAAAGGCACATCACATTTAAATATCATCTGCTTTTTTTTTCATCTATTATCGACCTACAGATATTGGTACCTACAGGAATAAGATAGGTATACCTACTAAAATTCTGTTTGTGAATAGTTAAGCGCCTTGCAAGAAATAATAGCAAAACTTCTGAAACTGTTGTTTTGATTCCAACAGGCGGTGAAATCTTGATAATAACAAAACAAGCGCAAACTGCTAATAAAATGTGTTAACCATCACATAAACAAGGAACGAGCCTTCAACTAAGCACAAATTCAGACTCCAGGGTACTACTGTATTGAGTAAATACCTATATTAGATACGGGTACATAATGGAAAAACCCAATAGCAAAAACAATTTGCCTGACCTGGGTATTAATCAAACCCAGACCCATGCCTAGCAGTTGTACTTTCAGCCACTAGAGCAACGAGATGTTCCAAAGTCTTTTAACAAAGAATTAGACTAATCAAAACCCATAGCTTTTGATTAGTCTAATTCTAATGAATACCGAATTATTTTTTCATCCTTACCGGTAAGAAAAGGAATAATTAAGTAAGTACCTCCTAAACCTAATAAATAAAAGGAAAAATGATCAGATTATCACTAGTTTTTACGTTATTGAAACTAAATTTTCTATTGATTGAATTGAACTACTTGTACTGGGACATTTCACGCACGTGTAATGGAACGCGATGCGTTCGGAAACGAGTAACAGTTTGATGGCGATCAGAGGGAAAACAAAAATATGTCCAAACTATTACTATTGAAACGACTTGCATATAAATAATACTTCTGTAATTTTCATGTAAAAATAAAAATAGTGGTTAAATTTTTTGAAACACTGATATTTTATTTTTATTGATTTCAATTTTTGACAAGACGACGCATGACGCATCGGAGATGTGAGACGTTGTTTCTGAATGGACTAATGTCAATTTATCTACTTGCGTGTGCATACAAGTCGTCAATTTTACCAAATTTTCACAGTTTTCACAATAAAAATATCAGATCAAGCTACCCTAAGTGATGGCTGGGAAGCTGAATAAATTCGAAACGCCCAGCTCTGCCAGCTCCGATAGGTAAAGCGAGTGTGTTAACCTTCTGAAATGTTTATTTAAACAGCTGGCCCGTGTTATAAAAAAAATGCGCTGTTGAAGAATCGTTTTCAGTGTTGGCTTAGTCATCGTGCAGTCTAGGAGGTGTTTTCGCGTGCCGTGTTTTTGTGCTAAACATAATACATCATAATTCGTGGAAGCAACGTTGCATTATAACCTCTGCACACATTGTGATATTTTTAGAAAATCATTTAGTTCATTGGCAGCTCGCTTCTCGCTGAATAATCGTGTCGTGGAAACACGTGGTTGGCACTGAACGTGCCCAAACAAGCCGTCTAGCGCGACGACTCTCAGAAATATCAAGATATGGAGACAGGTTCATTGCTGTTCCCTAATCCGTAAGATATTCTATCAATACGATGTTAGGACGTCTGTGTGACTAGCCGCCGGCTTCTGTGCAGTGTACACACGCATTTTATGTTATCTAGGCTTAAAACTGTGTTATAATTATGTTGCTTTTGCACAGGAGTGCTACCTGCCCACATTCTGGGATCAACAGCTTGTTCTGTAGTGATAGTACATGCACACATGACTGTGACATTTCGAGTATGTTTGTTGACTAATCTTGACTAAACAAAAAATATAAACACTGGCAATGACCTTCATTACATGATAATCGAGTATGAATAAGTAAAACATCATTTTTACATTTATTTTATCAGCGTTTTAGGCTGATATAACTAATCAGAATGATAAAAATGTTGTTTGTACCTTGATTTATAAACTTACATTAGAAAAAACATATCAAAGACTATTTTGTTTTGCAAATTAATCTAATTCTAGAATTTAATGTGAATAACCTTGATCTAAAAAATTATATTAGCTGAGGTTTTACTGTTATTGTTATCTAGACAAGTTTGTGACCTTTACTCAAATTAAAACTTAAGTACCTATCATTAATTCAACTGGGAAATGTTGTATAAATAATGGTCTCAGATAAACATGACCTAGAAATTATTATTTATAATTAATATTTTATACCAAAAAAAAAAAACAACCGACTTCAAAAAAAAAACACTACAAAGTGAAAAATAACTTTAATTTCGGAAGTCGGTGTCTTTGGTTTTGAATTTTCGTTTGTCACCGACTTCCGAAATTAAAGTTATTTTTCACTTTGTAGTGTTTTTTTTTAAGTCGGTTGTTTTTTTTTTGTAAAAAGTCTTTATTTTTCACTTTTTAGTTGTGGTACCTACCCCACACAAATTCGAATACCACTACCTGCTATGTAAATAGCAGTGACAAGAAGTTATCATATCATCTACATACTAAGTTGGAAAAAATATGTATAATTGAAGCTAACTCAAGAACTACCCAAGCAAAGTTAATAAAATTTATATGGGACCACCTCTGAATTATGATCTACCAAACAAAAAAAGAATCATCAAAATCTATTCATAATTGGCGGAGTAATCGCGTAACAAACATTAAAAAAAAAAAAAAAAAAAAAGACGTACAGACGAATTGAGAACCTCCTCCTTTTGGAAGTCGGTTAAAAATATAGTTTCTATATCTTTAGTCTCTACACACATACTTTCAACAATATTTAACTGTTTTTTCTCACAGACAAGTGATGTTTCAAGTTTATAATTGAATGTCAACATTACATTTTGATGATAGCTTACTAGGTAGGTATCAAATAACATTTACAGTAAACAAAACAGGTTTGTTCTGATCAAAATAAACATCCAAGTAAACAAAGGTAAGTAAATAACAACTAAAACAGTGCTATTATTAATTATGTTAATTATGAGCTGATAATGATGTAAATATCACAGCACAGGGAGAAACAGAGGAGCAACTTCAGTAATACAAAACTTCTTTATTTATATACTAGCTTCTGCCCGTGATTTCGTCTGCGTGGAAGCCAACTATACCATAAAATATATACCATAGTTCTCGGCAATAAGGTAGCTTTCTATCAATGAAATATTTTTTTAAATCAGATGAGGAGATTCGGAGATTACCTTACATCCACACTTACAAACTTTACTTCTTTATTTATTTATTATATTCTTTATTGTACACCAAAAAAGACATTTAAAAAATGGCATTCCAGACAACTTCCAAGAAAGGTTTCCTTAACAAAAATAGGGTTGCAAAGAATAAAGACGATAAGAATGATTTAAACAAGACCACTATACTTTTCAGAAAATTTATTTGTTTGGTGTATATCACCAGCTTTTGCCCGCGAATTCTTTCGCGTGAAGTTTCTAGTTTAAAAAAAACATATCCTATGGCACTCAGCAATAGTGTTACTTTCTATGTGTGAACAAATTTTTGTAACTGGATCAGTAGTTTCCAAGATTACCCCATACATACAAACTCACAAATCCATAAAATTTGTAGATTTATTTCTGAATGTACTTAAAACTTAGTCGCAGGTTATTTTAGTTTAAACAATAGCCTCCGTCTTTCCTCATCATAGCTATTTTGCTATTGTATGCAAAATTATATAAAACTAGCATGACTGAACTTAAACTGATATTATTATAATTAAGTGGTTTATATTAATGGCATGAAAATATTGTTTATGAACAGAGATTAAAACAAGATATCAGTTTCAATTGAATTAAATATTATCAATTGATCCTTAATATGATAAATATTATGTGTTATTATTTTGTCTGTTGTATAATAATGATTGATGCATAATTGATAGGCGAGTATAGGTATTAGTCTTGAATACTATCAAAACAAACACACTTGAAGCAGCTGCTCAACTTACTACTTATACTGTGGTAGAGTATAATACTTATGCCAAATTATGCAACAGAATGCAAATAAGTCTTCATTATTTCTTGCTCTGGATAGATTTACGTAAGCTTCGGTATTACAGTTATCATGATCATTGGTAGCCTTGTTCCACCCATTGCTGGCCCGGCCTCCTCCCTTTTGTGCCATGCTTCCCTGCTCTGTGCGATTCTCATCCAGATCTTTCCTGCAATATTCTGTATGTCATCCACACACCTGGCTATTAGCCTGCCAACGCTCCTTCTTCTGTATTACAGTACCTTACTCAAAACTCAAGCATTACTAAACATTACTTTAAAGTCATTTCATCTGTGTTGTGAAGTGAAGAATTCAATATTTAAAGGATATTTCGTATTTGCACTACTGTCTCTTCCTGTGCTGTGTGCAAGATATTTATAAACCGCTATAAATACACGTTAACAACATGTCGTTGATAACTGTAATTGCATGGACCTTTGTGAGAGAATGATAGTGTGTAGTGTTTTAACATTTTTAATTAATATTCTGGAATAAAATGTCCATAAGTACTATTACCTTTAACAGCTAGACTATTATTACGCGTGGAAAAATTTCAAGTAATTAATTTAATATTATCTCATATAAACAAAATAATAATGTATTCAAAGCTGAATGAATTCAAACATTATCTATTTTAGAAGACTAGCTTCTGCTCTCGACTTCCCGCGCTTGAAATTTCGGTCCCATCACTCGGCCCTATTAGGTACAGACGCCAGCACATCAAGCTACCCGAAACTGTCAAATTTTCGCAATCAACTTTGAACCTTACATTTCAGCGATAAAGTCGAAAATCTATTAAATAATTTTGACAGATTGTAGTAGCTTGATGTGCTGGCGTCTGTACTTCGTTTTCGCTTAGCGTTATTATTGACGTTTTTTTTTGCTCGTTTCCTGGGAGTCGTAGCGTGATGCTACATAGCCTATAACCTTCCTCAATAATTGGGCTATCCAATGCAAAAATAATCTTTCATATCCGACTGGTAGTTCCGGAGATTAGCGCGTTCAAACAAACAAACAATAAAACCAAACTTTTCAGCTTTATTACTAGCACTAGCTTTTGCCCGCGGCTTCGCCTTCCTGTGGATGTCGGAAAATATGCCACGGGAACATACTACCGGGCAGTACCGGAATTACATACCTAATAGTCCAGGAAAAGGTTATTAACTCCTACCGCTGCACTCAATATACTTTGCACTCATAATTATTTTGTTACGCGTAATTTTGAATCTGTGATATCTTGTAAACCATTCATTAAAATTATATGATGTCCGTGTTAATCTAAATTAAATGTCCAATTTAAATAACATATTTTATTGGTCATGCAATAAAATATGTTTGCTCATGGATTAGTATGATACCTACTGGTCATATAACTTCGGAAATAATGGAATTTTTATAAAATTCTGAAAGATAATAATGGTTACTGTGGGTCATCTTTAGAAGATAGACATATAGTATCGCGGACTTTTTGCTGAACTTTTTAAGATCTTCAATCCTGTAGAACATAAATTTGATGTACCTCTAACGGTTTACGCGGCGCACGCCAGTAAAACTCCCAGTCGGCATGATTTTTCCGACATCTTCGACAAAAATCGTCATATTTCAGCCAATTTACACAAAACCTTAATGAATTATACACCAAAACCTTCCGCAAGAATCACTCCGTCCATTAGTGAAAACCGTTTGAAAATCCGTTCGGCAGTTTTTGAGTTTATCGCGTTCAGACAGACAGACACGCGGCGGGGGACTTTGTTTTATAATATGTAAGGATACTCAAAGGCATTAATTAGTAAACTCTTTATTGCAGTGAGTAACAACTTTAGTTGCACTTTATAGCAAATAAATCTATTATAGTTTTACCCAAGATAAAGTATTCATAGTTATTCACTTCATAAATCCCGTTTCGACCTCGTTTTGATGGGAAGAACAGACCTTGGTCTCATTTCGGAACTGTAATTTTATTGAACTACATATTCCACAGACTGGGGAATTAAAAACAGTATGAGCTGGTAAATCTTATAGAATACTAGCTGACCCGGCAAACGTTGTTTTGCCATATAAATGTTTGGGATTGACCACCCTTATCACTTAGGGGTATGAAAAATAAATTACGACCGATTCTCAAACCTACCGAATATACATATAAAATTTCATAAAAATCGATCAAGCCGTTTCGAAGGAGTATGGCAACTAACATTGTGACACGAGAATTTTATATATAGGTATAGATAATAATAAAAAATAAATAAATAATGGGACAGTTAAGTTAGCTATCCAATTCAATAGATTTCTTAGTAAAACTTATTTCTTTTTAGGTAAACTCTCTCACAATAAATATTAAATGTGTTTATTTTGACTGTTTGTTTGACGTATTCTAGTGTTCGGAGAAAGTAACACTTAACACATATTTGATAGTCCCTATCTAAATACGATCAATTCTCTGTATTTAAAGATATGTCATAGTTATTGAGAAAACGAGAATAATTTTATGAATGGATTTTCCCGTATTTCAAGTGGAACTGTTTGGCAGTAAACCAAATACGAGATTTTCAGTGTCATTGTATTTTCCTTATTGCTGGTATATCTTTATATACCTACAGTAAATATTTTAAATTTGGCTGTGTGGACTTTTGTTAATTTACTCATTTTATTCATTATACACATACGAGTATGTGCTACTTTGTTCTCTCACTAATTTAACATTAACATTCTTCGTAAACTAATACAACTCGAGATACCGTTATGCAGAAGTACAAAATATTTTTTAGCAGACTGCAAAAAAGAGAATGTGGCAAAAAAACGAAACTAAATAATTTCGCTTTTTCGGTAGGTTTTGTTTGAAGTCGTTTTTTTTTTTTTTTTTTTTTTACATAAGTCCTTAAGCGATATTATAGACACGAGACACACCTCTAGCTTATCAAATGTTATCGCACATAATTCCGACGACAGATAACACAGTTTACGTGGTTTTACCATCACTGATAACGGTTATCTGACTGATACATTAGTTTGCACTAGTCGATAAATGTTTGCATACCGTGCAATTCCATGGTTTATTATGAAAGTAATAGCGAGTCTTGTTGAGTCTACGATCTTTGTTGATTTATAAAAAAAAATGTATATTAAATCAAGATTTAAGTACTTCATAAAGAGCTGTTGCAGAAAGGCATGGCACACATGGGGGAAAAAAATTGCAGGAACTAATGTCCCTCCCAATTTTGTTTATCCAGGCTGCAGTATTTATGATTAATACTGACTAATGTACTAATTTTAATTCACATCAAGATGCGATAACTATTGCAGTCTCATCTCTTCAATATCCAATTCTCAAGATAAAGATAACGCATTTGAATTTGAATATATCTCCGTCAATGTCACTGAACTTTCCCATAACAATCATTATCATTTGCATGTTTTGTTTATAAATACCTATTTTACTAATGTGTGTTCTTCATTTAATTGTCTCGTAAACTTGCACTGTTGTAGTTGGGGTGGCAACCGCACCATATATCAATGTCATCTATTACTTACGGCACTGGCTAACGGGTAGTGAAACGGTGGCACTAATGTTACCTTTGGCACACCTTAGGTCTTAGGTCATGGTCAAGAAAGTTAGGACACAATATCAGCCTGTAGGCTTGGACTACACGCCATAACAACACAAGACTTTTAGGAGTCTTGCAACAATAGATAATTCGACTATTTCGGCTCAAAAATGTACGGGAACGGGAGCCGAAACAGGCATGTAGTCCTAGCCTAAGGGCTGATGCTCATGAGCAGATCCCACTTTTATCTTAAAATCATCAAGTTCAACCGATTACTAACGAGTAATTAACTTGCAGCGACACAGAACTGGCCCTGGAGCTGAGCGAGCAGGTGTTCCTCGACGATGATGAGTACCAGACGCGGGCGCCCGCCTCCCCCACCACGGTCCCCAACGTGAGGCCTTACAGGCCCCCTTCCACAGGTAACATCAGCCTTATTTAACACTGTAAAACTGTGTTATTAAAAGCAGCTTCGGGAAGACGCGAAAATTTGAGACTAATACCGATTCTTAGATAAAATTGCCTGCCTCTAGGTGAGTAAAAAAAGGCAGCTTTGATGCCTGGAGTAGTTGTGGCCTCAAGTCGAGACACGAATCCTTCCTTAATATATATATATAGAATTGACTGACTAGGTCAGCCGGTGTCGAATTGATTTCGTACGTAATTCGAGCCTTAAGTGCATAGCGCTGGCCTTCAGTGCAACTGGTCTGCATTGCGTCATTGTTTTACTGCACCAACCTGAATACAGAAGAAGACAATCGCCTTATTAAATAAATATTGGCATTCCTTTTATGACAGTATCTCGGATTGCGAAAGGTCGTGTAACAAATACGATAATAACAGACTTATGCACTAGATTTGCGAATATACAGGGTATTTTTTTTGTTTTCTGCACGATTAAATATGGATAGTTACTTATGCATCGTAGTTGTATAGTGTTGCCAGTTTTAATTTTCCCATGTAGATAAAAGTGATAATTTTGTTTAATTTAACATCTTATCGAGAACTCGTCAATCATTTTATACAAGCCCCCGTATTAAATAGTTATCCATTCATCGTTGACGTTTACAACTAAACAGCGGATGATGAACAACAGCTGATTCACGTCTCATCTATAATTAGAACATTTTCTCTATGCTAACGCGGCAACAACCTATGACGTTCGTGGGACGTGGGGTCGGTCGCCGGAACACTTCGTAGAAAGGAGAATGCTCTAGAAACAAATAGTTTTCTAGTTGTTTACTTGTGGTGTTGTAAAAGTCATGAGTTAATGACCTTCGACTACGAATAGTCGAATTTGAACAGTCATGGACAACTTTTGTTTTTACACTTTACCTACTGTTGTTGATCTCTGCCTGAAATATTTAGTAGCATTGTAGGTGCATGGATCCTATTCTCGCGTCTATAGATTAGGTATTTGAGATCTCCAAATATTGCGCATGGAATATAGCAAAATATTTAATGTACTTAGTGTTTGGGTTTGAGGTTGGACACTAAAAAAAAGACCGTTCTAAGGATTTCAATAATACATTTACTATCCTTTTCTTTATATATAGGAAGGTGTGTTTTACTAGTATTATGTGAGACGTGTGATCCCACACAAGGCTAAAAGTATAGTACAGTAACTATGAGAAAGTAAGGATTTCATCAAGTGGTTTGGAGAGGGCTCGAATAGAAAATATATTTATGAGTTAGAAAGAGAAAGACAGTGTTGAAGTAGGATCGATTTGTTTTTGGTAAACTCCAACACTTAGTAAGTAAAACAAATAAAAAAGTATGTTTTACTACTCTTTTAAATAATTATGTTGTTCTACTACTACTTGCACATGGCTTCGCCCGCGTATAGGTTGGAAATTATTGACGGGAACGTACAGCCGGGATAAAAAATATCCTATGTCCTTACATAGTCTACCAGTGTTTGACAAATTTAATCGAAATCCATTCTCCCGTTAGGGCGTAAAAAGGTAACAGACCGACAGACAAACAGAGTAACTTTCGCATTTATAATATTAGTAAGTAAAGGAAGTACCTATGAGTATGGATTTATTTATTTTGCTCAAACGTGTTTTAGAAACATTTGCTAGCTACTATTAACGGTTGCAAAGATACAATTTAACTGTCATAGTACGAAGACCAGTACCATAATTGTGTAACTTATTTTCGTAAACAATTATGCCTAATTTGTTTCATTTTGACAGTTTAACAACATTCATTGCGTTATTTACGTTGCTGAGCAGATTTTTTTTTCTAATTTATGAAGCAATGGATTAGCAATCTGTTTCAAATTGAAACAGATTGTGATTGTGTTGCATTACGCAATTAGGGTACAGACTTCACCTCATAATAACAGCAAGAATTCCATTAAAAACCTGCACTGCTTGCAAGCAGTTATGCATGTAACAATACACCTGCTGTCTTCATTACTATATGCACAATCTCACGTCAAATTAAATATAACAATAAGAAACTTTATAAATATTATGGCATGTAGGTACCTATGTAATGACTTTTATAACAACATTGTTTCTTTAACTTTAACAACAATATTGAACTCTAAAACCATGTTATAAAGTTTAGTTTTCTTTGTAACTAAAACAGAAAGAACTTGATCCATGTGTTTGTAGGTACTTTTGTTCGTAAGACGAGTCGAAGTGAACAAGAACATGTTGTTTGACCATACATTCTGACCTACTGTATGGGCTACTAGCATGTTCCTTGTGTTTATATTAGTAATAAATAACAAATAATTAAATGAAGACTTATAGTAGGTAGGTACAATGTTTTTTTGGCGCGTGGCCAAAATCGGAATTAACGCCGCCATCTTGTTTTGTCAATTCTTTCTGTCACATTTTCACAAATGTTTACGAACAATGCCCCCCTGTAAATGTCATTCAGGCGATCTGGCGCCTATAGATCCTTGTAGCACTCTAGTTTACACCTCCCTTCATGGTGACTTAAATACACTCACCGGCACGGAAACTTGGCCACTTGTGAATTTATTGATAATTCGTACCTAATATATATTTTTGACAAGGTGCACTCTAAGTGTTTCTGCTTTTAGAACTTAGTAATTATAAAATGACTACTACACCATTAAGCATGTTTTTTAAAGTTAGGCACTTTTACAGAAAAAAAGGATTTTGCACTATCAATTTAAAAACACCACAAAATTTAAAAAGTACCAAATTTCTTCATTGTCTCTTCGTTGTAATATCGGGTGTTTCCTCCTCTAGCCCTAATAACCGCTTGCATACGATCTGGCATGCTTTCAATGATGTTTCTGATATCAACTTGCAGTATGTCTTCCCAAGCGGCCAATGCCGCATTTCTAAGTTGGTTTAGAGTTTCTGGCGGGTTGGAGGTGGACTTAATCTTTCTTTTGAGCATGTCCCAGATATGCTCTATTGGGTTTAAGTCCGGACTTCGTGCTGGCCACTGCAATTTTGTAATGCCAACGTCTTGAAGGTATTCTTCAACGCAGCTTGCAACGTGTGGGCGAGCATTATCGTGCATAAGGAGGAATTGGTCGTGCCCAATGAACCCCGAATATGGCAAAACATGTTCTTGGAGGACCTCTTCGATGTATCGGGTTGCATTTAAGCGTTTGTTAACAATAACCAACTCCGTACGAACATCGGAACTTATTCCTTCCCAAACCATTATAGAGCCTCCATGAAAAGTCACAGTTTGTGTGGTGGTAATGGGTAGAAACCTCTCTCCTCTTCTCCCCACTCGCTCTCAACCATCAGGAGCACGCAAAGCGATTCGACACTCATCTGTGAACAGTACTCGAGCCCATTGCTCATGGGTCCAGCTGGCGTGTTCACGTGCGAATTGAAGTCGAGCTACTCGATGATGTCTGAGAAGTTCTGGACCGCGTGCTGGTCTACAGGCTTTTAAGTTTACTTCCTCCATTCGTCTTCTCACCGTACGCTCACTAACATTCACACCTCTTGCGATTTGGAGCCTCGAGCGTGTCTCAACAGCGGTAAGGTAACGGTTTCTTAAAATTTCCAGGACAATAAACCGGTCGTCCCGGACCGATGTGCATCTAACACCTCCGCTGCATGGTCTGCGGGAGTAGTGGCCTGTCTCCTGGTATCGTTTCAGGGCATACTGCATTGACGAACGTGGTACGTTAAGCGCCACAGCAACTTCGCGCTGTGTAAAGCCTTGGTTTTCGAATATTTTGATTAAAAGAATATTTAATGGCACTACCATTGTTATGTACTTATTCCATTATTCCTGTGTAGATAAAAAAAAAATTGTGAAACCGCACGCGTTAGGAAGGAAGTTACCCTGACCGCATACATTGAAACATATTGTTCCATTCATTCATTTATGAATTTTATCCATATCTCGCTTCCAAAAAATTTATTGAACGAAACACATTCAGCTATCCTATCAAAATTCACAACGTTTAGAATTCTCATGTAGTATATTTAAAATATGTCATTTAAATATCACAATTAGTGGACATACTCTAACTGATAAATCAAGAATCATACTTATTAGGTACACACGGCTACATATCAAGCTATACTTTCCAGTATAAGCTGACCTCGCATTGTACGGAAATCCTGTACAATGCGAGATCAGCATACACTGGAAACGTATAGGTAGCTTGATGAGTAGCCGTGTGTACTATCGAAGAAACGTATTCCTAAGCAGTTTAAAAAATAATATCCCGTGCACACTACCCTTTTTTTTTTGTAGGTAAGCTTTACTATAGCGGCCGAGCGCTGCAAGCAAAATAGTCCTACGGTGTATAGATATGCGTTTCTTCGATGGTACTAGCTGCTGCCCGCGGCTTCGCTCGCATAGTTCATTTTTTTCTAAAATAAAAGTAGCCTAAATTACTCCTACTACTACATAATATCAGCTATCTGCCAGTGAAAGTCCTGTCAAAATCGGTCTAGCCGTTTGGGAGATTAGCCGAAACAAACAGATACAAACAAAAAAAAATGTTTTTTTTTTTTTGTTATAAGTACAGTACCTATACAGTAAACAAATTTAACCAGTGCGCAAAATTAAACACGTGACTTTACTCATCATTAATCATTATGAACAACTTTTACTATAGGACCAAACATGAAATCGCGAAAAACAAATCAGCTGTTCCCTACATTTTGACGAGTTATGCGAACATAATGTAGGGAACAGCTGATTTTTTTTTCACGATTTCAGGTTTGGTCCCATAGTAAAAGTTGTTCATAATGTTGAGTAAAGTCACGTGTTTAAGTTTGCGCACTAGTTAAAAACTTACCCTGTATACTTTCATAATGCATTTAGTAAAAAGCTGTTATTTTGACAGACAGACGCTTCAATTTTATTTATTTGTATAGACTACAGAAGGCCCTGCTACACCTATTTACATAGGTACGGGGACTTCTACGGGGATATTTATATTAATGGTGGGTACACAATATGTGAAACGTAAAATGAAATGTATCATACGGAACGAACATGTCGTCCAAATATTTGCAATGCAACATGAAACACGTGGAAACAGATTCGCCTAATTGTTTTCGCTTAGTGTTTCAACGTAGGTATGTTACATTTATGGTTGCTATCTAAATTTAAATTATGAAATTATTATTAGTATTTTTATTTTATTGCTAATTATTAAATGTGTACCTACTGCATGCTATAAGTATAACCAAGATGTAAATCTAAATATTTGCACGGCTGAAATGCCGAATATAGTGAAACCCATAGTACTTAAGAACATATGTACCTATATTCTTGCAAATAAATATAATTCATTCATTCATTCTTATTTTATCTCGAATAGTATTTTCGAAGCCTTTGCCTGAACAATAGACAGCGAAAAAAAAATTTAAAAATAGTAAGTATGTATGTTTTAAAAGTACTTATTATATTTTTTAAATGCATATTTTTCGCTACTTTGTGCCTTTACTACGGTTATAATTAATTAATAATAATTATTACACTCTAAATTAAGGTTAAAATACCATTAAACTTTTATGAGATTATACAATTGCATTGCGGTCATCTCACCGTTTTTTATTGAAATCAAAATGTACTAGTTTTTTTTAGATAAAGTATTTAGGCGTCTAATATAGCAGGATACTATATTATATAGTAGGGTTGGCAGCCCTAGTATTACATTCACATAATGTTTACGTCACCATTACCTAGTGTTCGCATAAAAAATCTACGACCAAAGCAAAATGTAGAACAACGTACGAAGGTGTCTGAGTGGCTGAACCCATGTTCTTGTTTCATGTTTATAATTTTATGTAGGTACATCTGTTATTTATCTAATATATATTTATATAGGTAAATATATGCTTTATGTATCTGTGTATTTGTTGTATAAGTAAATAGTACACCACTGAGTACCTGCAGTATTGTCTCTCCTTTTCCATTTAAATCCATCCAAAGGTTGTCTGTAAAAGATCGCTTTTAGCGATAAAACTGCCCATTGTGTCACCCAATGTAAAATTTCTAAATTGATGTCTGTAATTTTTATGATGTACATAATAAAGAATATTCTATCTATCTATCTGAACCTAACTAAGAGTTAATACATGCCACTAATAATTAAAAGCAGTCGCGGACAGGCGTGACCGACGCGACATCGGTAAAACAATTTCTGTGAAATTTTCATAGAAATTGTTCCACCAGAGTCGCGTCACGCCTGTCTGCGGGAGCCTTTTAATTATTTGTGGCATGTATGTCTATTAATTAGGTTCAGCCTCTCAGACACCTTCGTTCGACCCTTTAGACAAGTCAATAATTGACTGCGATCCCAATAATACGTGCTGTGCCTTGTCAGACAACTTTAATATCCTTTACTGCATAATGCTGAATAAAAGACATGGCCATGTGCAATACATGTTTATTTTGTATTGTAAACTGTGTAAATATTTAGAATTGACTGACGTAATTTTTGCCAAGTCAACTAGTTTATGCATAAGTTGCTTAAACATACATGCATGCAAAACATATTAAGTAATATTGCTTCATTATACATAGTTTGCAGGATGTATCTGTTGATATTAGAATAATTGGTAATCTTATTCATCAAAATTCACTTAACAACATAAAATGCCGCCTGTAATCCCCAGAGGGTTAGGCAGAGGTGTACCGGTACCTACACCCACATTTCGCCAGTTATGTTTAAGTCCCATGTAATAGGAGGCAAGCCTATTGCCATCAACCGGGCACAAATCCAAACTCCGGGCTGCTACTGAGAAATTCCTGATGGAAAAACCCAATAACACATTCCGAGCTAGAAATCGAACCCAGCACCCGAATTGCGTACTTAACACACTATCAATCACAATCTGAATGATTCTGAAGGATATTGCTAATCCATTGCTCCATATGTTCGAAAAATTTGTCTGCTCAGCAACGTAAATAACGCAATGAATGTTGTTGAACTGTCAAAATGAAAGACATTGCTACTGTGCTTAGGGTTGCCAACCCTACTAAATAATATAGTATCCAGAGTATCCTGCTATATTAGAGGCCTAAATACTATATTTCTAAAGAAAAAATATAGTAGCCGAAACTACAATATTTTTATTTCAATAAAAAATAGCGAGATGATCGCAATAAAGCCAGTATTAATCTCATAAAAACTAAATAAATGGTATTTTGTAATCTTAATTCAGAGAATAAAAATAGATATGAAATAAACATGAAAAATATGTACTTAGACATAAAAAAAAACTGTTAATAAAGGTTTTTTCATTGTAGCAAAAAATATGCATTAAAAGAATAAAAATGGTTTTGAAACATACCTACTATGCCTATTTTAATTTTTTTTTCGCCATCTACTATATTTTTACAGGCAATGGCTTCGATAATACTATATTTGATATAAAAAAGTTGGCAACCCTATCTGTGCTCGTGCACAGCAGTAGCGCTTTCTGGTCGTAAGCGCTACTGCTGAGCATGAGGTAGCTAGCTGAGCAGGCTAGACCACCGTGTAATAAAATTATAAAACACAAATATCACCAGTTCTACAACCTATCAACGTACTTATATAATTCCATACAATTATAAATCTGTTCCGCTAGCTTGTGAGGTATATTATTTAACAATCGCTGCGTATTTCCGCGCTACGAGACCTATGTTTTCATTCACGTTTTTATGCACGGAGCTGAGAACACGTGACTAACGCCTTTTGCGCAAGTCACATTTTGTTTACAGAAAACTTGTGCCTGTGCGAACTTTGACGAAGCTTGGACGTGTAAAAGGATGTATGTATATGTACCTAGGCGACGGATACCGAGTTCTACGAGAGCGGTTGCTGTTGATAGCATTCCGATTTCAGTGCGGTTTTATTAATGTGGGGGCGATAAGCATGCATGCCGCATGTAGCTGTTTTACGTAAACAGAATTGGCTGAAATGATTCATAGACGTCGGTTACCTGCTTTTGAGTTAGCACTAGTGTTCAAGATACAGCTTTTGAGCAGCCAATCTGAAACTAAATGCTCGTGCTAGAGATGTGGCATCGCCCTTATGTTGGGGTTGTGTTGTGCATAAAGCCGTGTACGCACGTACGAACACGAACATAGCGAACACAAACATCAAATCTGAACATTTGGTTCGTACGTATGGACGGCATATTCGAACACGAATGCGAACATAGTTCGAGTCGAGTTCGCGCACAACAGTCGTGAACTCTATCTTAATAGCCATGACGGCGCCGTTGGAAGTGGTGGTAAAGCTCTTCGAACACCGTCCATACAGAACATACTAAAAGGATCGCCGCAAACATGTTTGACGAACAGAGTATTAGATGTTCGTTAGTGGTACGCACGTGCGAACCAAGTTGTTGCGTATCATGTAACGCAACAAATTTGTTCGTACGTGCGTACACGGCTTTATGATAACAGTTTCTTGTTTTCTTAAATTGTTTTAATTAAACAATGTTGTGAATGTTAGACGGTTGATTGTAATCGATACTGTGAATAAAGCGATAAGTGATCGATGCAATGTTATTGTTTCTCATAAAAAACGAAAAGTTTATTATCGATGCAGCAAATCGGCGGGAGCAGAAATCAAATGAATGGAGGATACATCAAGGTGGGCTAAAAATACTAAAGGAGAGATTGCCGAACTATTCAGCTATTACAGAGAAAATTTTCAATTTACGTTGAAAAAGGACGATATATTTTATTTTATTTGGGAAAGTTTATTAAAATGTTAAACAATATTTGTGATGAACTTAAGTAACTATAATTACCAAAAAAATGGAAAACGCCCAAAGGATTCATCTACAAACCTCTTTAAACATTCGGTGTTTTTGGGATTTGAGCGATCTAAATCAAACTTAAGGAGGAAGCGTCAAGACTCGTGCAGACCAGCGCGACACGCGACGCGACACAAAGGCACCGCTCGTCGCGCGACGAGCGGTGTCTTTGTGTCGCGTCGCGTGTCGCGCCTGTTTGAATGAGCCTTCAGGGTAGCCCGCGAAATTCAAATGTTTTATGTTGATCTAAATATGATTCGCGACCGTAACAAATATGGTTTACTCAATTATAATCATTACAATCAGCAATACAACTGAACGAATTTCGCGGTCTACCCTGACGCTTCCCCCTTAAGGGAAGTTTGACTGCTCACGGAAAGTCTAAATATGTATATGTAGCATAAGGACGGTTTATTCTAGTTATGAATTTGTCTTGTCACTTACCAGTTAAAGTTATCCCATTTTACACTTCAATAACATTACACCATGCATGCTAGTATTTAGAACACAATTAATTTACCTTTAAAATAAAATACCTCCGACCGAACAAGTCGGTAGCATTGTGCTTACAGTCCTATCTATACAAGGCATGGGAACCTACTTTTGTACAAGGAAAATAGAGTTACGCAAAAACAGTATTTGAGAAACGCGTCCACGGTGACACGTGCAATTAAAATTTACGGTAATAGTCTATAAATAAATTATTCAGCAGTTGATAAAAACTTCAGTAACTTACAAATACTACACTTTACTTTATAAATAAAATGCTCAGTAAGCGAATAATTCGGTACAACCTTCACGTATAATTTAGTTGATCAGGCGACATTGACCGACCATAACAATAACCTCGCGAAGTGATTAAAAGAATTAGTAGTTCTTTGACTGAAGACAAGAAGACATCGTGTTCTAGACAGAATTTTGTGTAAAATGTTATAACTTATAACATGTAAAAAAAATCGTGATTTACAAGGCTGGAGCATTGTGCTTTGAAGATAGGTACATATGTGATACGTGTGCAAGTTGCTGAAAAATTAAGAAAAACATGCGACTTGGGCACTAGCAGCAGTAGCAACTCAGCTATCGTTAATATCGGGAAAAACATAAAAACTAAAGTTGTGAATTGTGAATTAGTGATAGAAAGACACTGTGTTCTTGCTAAAAGTAAGTGAGAAGATGATATTTGGCCGATGACAAGTTTTTTTTACAAAAACTCGTACGTGAGGAAGTGAGAATTCGAATTATTTTATTTTGGGCTTCTAAGTTGACTCAGACAGGAAGAAACGGTGTTATTCACGAAGTTAGTTGTAAGTGAGACCTTGCTGAACGAATAAGTAGGTAATGGAGCACAGCGGCTCATACTACAAAGATTGCAATCTGAACCAATGTGCTTTTGGTATTCCAAGCATGCATCGTGTGAAAATTGTGTTTCGTGTGAGCTCCTGAATATATATTGTTCGGAATTTATTTTTAGAGATAAATCAAAGTATGCTTTTATAAAGTTGTTGTTGTTACTTACTACCTTTTGTGGTTCTCGAGGTTTATTCAATATTTAAATGTAGAATAATTGTTCATCTTTCAATAAGAATGTTGTGCATGCCTATAAGTGATGTATTTACACAGTTCTCAAGACTTGTCATACCTATTGTAACTATCCTTGTAAATATGTTGTTGGTGTAACTTGCTTAATAAATAAATAAATAAATATTTAGGTAGGTACCTATAATGTAGAATATTGCTCAGATAGTTGGCGGTTTTCCTCCGGTTTAGTACTACCTATAAGTAAATAAAAGTGTAACTTTAGTTGTAATTGTTTAGCATTAGTAATTGTTTCTTCTAAGTTGACACTTGTTTTTAGTGGATAAAGTGATTCTTAAGAGCAGAAATATAATTGGCATAGGTAATCGTATTTCGTGTATTTTTTTCACTGAGACACGAGTGTATAATATAGAATAATGCAAGTAGATTCAGTTTTATTATTATGTTGTTTTGTGAAATAAGTGTATCAATTTTTAAAGAAGATACAACACTGACAGTAATAATATTTGGTCTGTCATTGAATGCAATTGAACCACATCAACATTACCTACGGCACGTGCTGTAAATTAATGAGTGCCGTCACAACAGCACATTGATAATGACAAATACTTAACGTTAAATAGCTCTGTCGTGGTTAATTTATCTGTTTGTCACGATAACACTGATGTAACTGAAGATAATTATGACAGTTTTCGTTGCTTGAAAGAAGTAAACATTAGTATATTTTTGATACTTAGCGAATTTTATCAATTCTTTGGGGCCGTTCGTACAAATTTGCACCTTATTTGCACTTTCATAGGATTTATTATTCAATGTCATCAAAAATCCTTTGCTCTACGTTTCACTTTGTTCTCGGAGCCATAGAATTTTATAATCAACTTGACATAAAACTCACTTTTCTTCTACAGGTTCAAACATCCTAAAGTCGCCGCGAGCGCGTCGCGTGCGCACCACATCAATGTCGCAACCAAACAAACGAACCACCGCAGAGAGCATATTGCACGCCGACAGACGGACCATATACACAGCTGGCCGGCCGCCCTGGTACAACTGTACCGGGGGGCAGGAGGTCGAGCCCTTCCTTATTGGTGAGTACTATCTTACCAGCCTGACATAGTCCAGTCAAGTCCAATAGTAGTTTACAAAGATCTTTTGGCGCTCGAATGAAGTTGACAGGGGAACGCTGTTACATTTGGGAGTGGCGCGAGCAAGCGAAACTCCGGAGCGTAACTCCGCTGCCGCGAGAAATCACGACACAGCGGACAGCGCTCCGGCAGGATCTCATGGCGTCTTGGAGAGTGCGATTGTCGCAACCCAGTGCTGAGCACGCCACAATTCAATAAATCCCCTCTTTGAAGAGTGGCTAGAATAGCGCCACGGCGTCCTCACATTCCTCACATTCCTCACTTTCCATCTGACGCAGGTCCTCGCCGGACACGGTTGTTTCGGGAGGTTCCTATTCCGGATAAGGCGAGAGGAAACGCCCGGGTGTCACCATTGTGTGGATCGCCCGGAAGACACGGTGGAGCATAGCATACGTGGAGTTCTGCCCGGCTTGGGCGGAGCATCGCCGTGTCTTCGTGGAGGCGATCGGCGGCGGTGATCTCTCGCGTCCGACCCTAGTCCAAGCCATGGTACGGAGCGAGAGGGCATGGGAGGCCGTCACCTCCTTCTGCGAAGCAGTAATGCTCGCGAAGGAGGCGGAACGCGTGAGGGACAGGCAAATTTCTTGCCCTCACGCCCCTAACCGCTGCAGGAGACGCCCTGGGCGTCGGGAATCCCAGGTCGATTCCCGGCCACTGTAGGCGCGGGCTTGCGGACGGTGAGCAATGGGTAGCTAGCCGTCCGATAAGGACCAGGCCCGGGTCGACGACGCGTTGTGTTCCACGCGCGCCTCAAAGAGATGTCAGCACACCTGAAGGGGTCCGCTAGGGCCGATGCCTGCCGGGGTTGCTGGTTTGTCCGAAAAAGTTACCGTGGCCCCTGGTTACATACAGGCAGCCAAGGAACACGCGTGGTTTTTAGTCAGTAAGAGTCTGACATGCCCTCTCGCTCCGCCCAGAGTGGGAGAAGTTAGTTGATAATTTACCACCCAAAAAAAAAGGGGGGGGCGCGTTGTTGGTAAACATTTGTGCAATTGTTTTGTGATAGGAATATCAAAAACAAAATGGCGGCGTTCGCTCCAATTTTGGCCACGCGCCAAAAGAATCTGTAGCGCTATAGATCCCAGTGTTATGGCAACGATAACCGACTTTTAATGATTTTATACTGAATAACTTAATATAGAAATACTTTAGATTATGTTTATATTACATAGTCAAATTAATTTGTAAATGTATGTCTAACGCGGATAAAAAACTGAGAATCACGCAAAATCTATCAAGCGTATTTTTCTGAAACTTTCACCATTTTAAAGATAATTGAATTATTGTTCTTTAAGTATACGTGTTTTATTAAAATACCTTTTGTTTTACGTATAATAAATTAATAATGTGTCTAATTTGGGACAGCGCTCCTTGATGGGCGAGTCCTATTACTGACTGGACGTACGATGCATTGCGTGAGCTCAGTACAGAACACGCAAGCTAACCACTCAGTCACTGGCATTATATCTGCGTCTTAAGAAGGCTCGTCAAGACTGATCATCGGTATCTCCCAGTTACTTAAAGCAGACTATTGTCAAAAAGAAATATAACATGTTTGTCAGCAGAATTACGATCTAAAAACACACTAGGAGACTGATTAGTATTTTAAAAATCGATGAGATAGGCTCACCCAAAAAGAAGGAAAGAACTGTACTGTAGAATATGTATAAAAAATTGCCACGATTTAAGTACAGTTGACACGAAACATTATATTTTTTGTGCCCATTATGTTTGAGAGAAAAAAATATTATAAGTAATTCTATGTGCACGGAACTGTGACCGTCAAGTTCAACAACTTATTTGTTTGTGCTTAACAACAGTTCACAGTGATTACAATGTGGTATTATTTGAAGGTATTAACCATGAACCCCTCAACACAGTAGTTACAATGTGGTTTTATTTGAAGGTATATGCGGCGCCAGCGCATCGGGTAAGACGACCGTCGCCGCCAAAATCATAGAATCTCTCAACATACCATGGGTCACCATAGTCAGTATGGACTCGTTCTACAAAGTGAGTGCACTATCTTGTATAATATCTAAGTATCGGTAGTTTTGACTTTCTTTTGCCCGCGGCTTCGCCCGCGTGGTGCTCGAAAATTATCCCACGGGAACGTACTACCAAGATATCCTAAGTCCTAGCCCAAGTTATAAACTAGCTATGTAAAAAATTTCATTGAAATCTGTCCAGCCATTATGGCGTGAAAAGGTAGCAGGCAGTTACTTTCGCATTTATGATACTAAAGTATTATACAGGGTGATTGGAAGATGGGTGCAAAGCTTTAAGGCGAAGATAGTACAGACAATTTAGAACCATTTAAGCCATGGTTGTCTTAGACGAAGTCTTACCAAATATTTTTAACCAAATTTTTAAGTTTTTTTTTCGGAAATTCTCAAAATTTAATGTAAACTGCATAATTATGGCCAAATTGAATGATAAATGAATTCATTTTTTATTTATTTAATTAAAGTAATGTGTAAGCAATCAAGCAAAACATGTTTTAGGCTTCTGTGTCATTAGACATTTTTTTACAGACATTTAAAGCTCAGAAAAAATAAAAAATTTGTACAATACGTCTTTTAAACCTTATTAAAAATTAAAAAATTTGGTAAGACTTCGTCTAAGACAACCATGGCTTAAATGGTTCTAAATTGTCTATACTATCTTCACCTTAAAGCTTTGCACCCATCTTCCAATCACCCTGTATATCATCCTGTATGTTATGTATCAGCCTGTAGTGTCCCACATCTGGGCAGAGGCCTCCCTTCATTCCTTTCATCTATCACGACCTTGTTCTTTTTCTTTCCATTTCCAAAGGAATCCAAATAGAGGAGTTTAGAATGTGTGATTTATCATAACTACTGTTCAAATGATATCCATATCGGTTCTATAATAAATACGAAAGTAACTCTGTCTGTCTGTTACCTTTGACGTCTTAGCGACTGTACTGATTTGGATGAAATTGGCACACAGACAGACCATGACATTACGTTCCCTTGGGATAATAGGGATGATACCCGGGTCAAAAAAAGAAGTTCTGTATAGTCTGTCAGTCAGACAATAAAAAAATATTAGACAGTTGGTGAGTGGGGGTCGCTTCGTCATAAATAAGTATAAAATCTACATACTCGTGACGTCATGGCACATTTTAACGCAATGTATCGCCGTAATCTTTTGATAAGGTAAAAAAGAAAAAATACGTGTCCAATATTTTTTAATAATCTAACTGACGGACGAAAAAAAATGTATTGTCGTCATCCCTTTTTCCGACGTCTGTGCGAGCGAGACCACGGGCTAAAGCATAGTGTATTATAATTACCTATGGACAATCCAATTCAATTCTATCATAAGAATATTAATAACCGTAAAAGCAAAGCAATGAGCTGTCCCATATCTTTAGTAGTGTTTAATATTTTTGGATTGCTATCTGACCATGTGGGAAACATAGCACTGTAAGACATAAAACTGCAGATTACAAATTGAAAATATTTGAGAAAACTCCACGTTGATAACTGCATTATGAACGGCTGATAACACATTACACAGTCTCGGTGTGCGGTCATAAAATAATCTCATGCAATTTTACAATTAAGAATTGATTTGAAGCAGAAATTCTCGTTTTATTTTAGTATTCTTACTGGAGACATAGAAAAAAAACCTTTTATTTGGACAAAACGTAACAAATAATGAAAAAAAAAAGGCAAAAAGAGCAAGACTTTGTAATTTACCATTCTTATATTTTTTATAATGCTGTTCTGATTTTGAAAATTCTATATTTTTAGTCCCAAAATTTTTGACGGTGACTGTACGAAATCATGACCACCGGAAGGGTGCCAAAGGTGTATCTTTGACACATCTCAAAAGCCATTCCATGACAAATAAAACTAGCCTAACACCACATACCACGAGGTTGTGGGTTCAAATCCAGGCAAGTATCAATGTGCCTTTTTCAATTCATAGGTACTTTCTAAGTTTATGTAGGACAGTGGTTCCCAAAATTTACTGAACCGCGACCCACCTAACAAAAACTTCCAAATTCGTGACTCACCTCTTGACTGTTATGGTGAAAAAAGGGGCATACTTAATATGAAAGAAGGACTGTTCAAATAAAATAAAAAAAACAATCAGATACAATCGAACATTTTAATTTCAATACAAGGAGTGCTATTTAAATGGAAGGATGTATTTGTTTCCTATTTTCTGTCATTATTAACATTAGCTTTAGCATTAACTTCAATTTTAGTTACTTTTAATGGCAATGAGTTTGATTCGTCCAATTTATTTTGGTACTAGCTGCGCCCCGCGGTTTCACCCGCGTAAGTCTCGATCCTGTGGGAATATCGGGATAAAAAGTATCCTATGTGTTAATCCAGGTTACAAACTATCTGTGTGCCAAATTTCATCCAAATTGGTCCAGCCGTTTGAGCGTGAAAAAGAGACAAACATACACACTCACAAACTTCCGCCTTTATAATATTAGTGTGATTTGGTTTTAATATTAATCATAGCTAAAAATCAATTTTTCAAGGCCCACCCAAATTTCGCTAGCGTCCCCCCAGTGGGACCCATAGTTTGAGAACCACTGATCTAGAACATAACTGACATCGGTGAAAGAAAACATCGCAAGGAAACCAGTACCCTAATTGCGTAATATACGATCAATCACAATTTGTTTCGATTTGAAAGAGATTGCTAATCCATTGCTTCATAAGTTGTAATAAAAAATCTGCTCAACAACGTAAATAACGCAATGAATGTTATTGAATTGTCAAAATGAAACAAATTAGTCGTGCAATTAGAGTCCTGGATTATTGGTTAATGTAATTCTGAAATTGCCACCTCGTCTTGAGCAAGCGTAGTGATCAATGCTCTTGCCTTCCCTGTATGAGAAGAGGCCTTTGCCCAGCAGTGGGACAATAATAAGCTGTTATTATAACCCCACTAATGTAACCCAGGTACTAAACGAGAAACAGCACCAGGCCGCGACGCGCAACGAGTACAACTTCGATCACCCGGACGCGTTCGACATCGAGCTGCTACTCTCCGTGATACAGCGTCTGCGAGAGGGGAAGAAGGTGGAGGTGCCCATCTACAACTATGTCACGCACTCCCGGGAGAACAGGACTGTGAGTATGTGTGACTTCTACCTTGGAAATGAGGGCTCTTATGGAGCTGTGAGGGATCGCCACAGTCATGGCGAGTGGGAAAAGGAATGATCCAAATTCAAATTCAAAATTCAAAATATTTTATTAACCGACTTCAAAAAAAGGAGGAGGATTTTTTTTTCATGTTTTTTCCACGATTACCCGAAGACGGCTGGACCGATATGAAAAAAATATTTTTTTGTTTGAAAGGGTATACTTTCAAGTTGGTCCCATTGTCATTTGGTCACGATCTGATGATGGAATCTTGGAGAAATCGAGGGAACTCTTCAAATATTATAGGCACATCTATAGCGATTTGGGTATTTTTGATGAGCAGTTGACATTAGGCTATTGTAACTTAGATAGTCGGTGTCAAAAAACTAAAATACTGATCTAAAGACACCGACTTCCGAAATTATAGTTATTTTTCACTTTGTAGTTTGGAAGTCGGTTGTATTTTTTTAAAACAGTTTTTATTTCACTTTTTAGTGGGTTGATTTTTTTTTCCACATAAACCTACATGGGCACTTATGAAACCTCAGAAGTTAGGTGCACGGTTCCAATTGGTCGTTTCCTATGGAGAAGAGCCGGCAAGAAACTCCACGGTTACTCTTTTAAAAATAATTGGCTTTTACAATACTTTCAAATAACAGTGTTACTAGGTATGGGAGGACAGTGTAGGTCTTTCAACACGTACAGCATGTTGTTATTAAAGCAGATACATACATAACATCACGCCTCCATTTAGACGTGGTACACCCACATTTCGCCAGTTATGCTGAAGTACTATGTAATACGGAGCGAGCTTATTGCCATCAATGGGGCTCATATTCGGACTCCGGGCTGCTGTTTTGAAATTCCTAATGAAAAAAATCAGTAATAGTTTTGTACCGACCTGGGAATTGAATACAGGACCGCGTGCTCAGCAGTCACAGTTTGTTATTAGCACAAAAGATGATGCTTGTATACCTATATTGTTTATCAAAACATTAGCAGTTCACATTTTCGATTCTCAGGCATAATGAGCCAATGATCTTTCAACCACAAAAACAGTTAAATTTCACATAAAATAATCACAAAGCTTGTTTCACGGTCCGCCTTGTCCACAGAAAACAATGTACGGCGCGAACGTGATCATCTTCGAGGGCATCCTGGCGTTCTATAATGCAGAGGTGACCAAGATGCTGGATATGAAGGTCTTCGTGGACACCGACGCGGACATACGGCTCGCCAGGAGACTGAGAAGGTGAACACAACATAACATTAAGTCCTTAATCCCCGAAGGGTTACGCAGAGGTGTACGGTTAAAGATATTTATTTCTCGAAAGAATTACAAATTCGACGAATTAAAGTTACGCTTGTTACATTTTCTAATAATAAATGCGCTCCTTATCGGCTGCTCATAATGGCGGACGAACCAAAAACGGTAAAATGTCAACGTAATCCACCACTCATACTGCGGGAGGTCTTAATGAAATTGCTATCCAACAAGAATAAATAAATCAACTTAATACTTTAACAAACAAATCAATTACTGATAAATTCATATTACAAGATTGTTTATATGAAATAATGAACAAGTCAATAAAGGCATTTAAAACTATAAGTCATGAGTGAATGACTTTCTGCCACATCAATCGGCTAACATTCGTATAAACTATATTTACTAATAATAATATATGACCTTACACAATTATAGAGAAAACTTAAAGATAAATAATTATTATTTGCCATTAAACGTAGCTAAAAATTAAATATTGCACGTTGTATAACGTATCTTAAACTAACTTTATAATAATACTTTTACTTAATAGTTTTGGTATACTCAACAAAAGCATTCCCACAGGCAGACTTTATTCTGTCATAATAATAGGTTTTTAGGGTTCCGTACCCGAAGGGTGCCAAACGGAACCCTATTACTAAGCCTCCGCTGTCCGTCCGTCCGTCCGTCTGTCTGTCAGCGGGCTTTATCTCATGAACCGTAATAGGTAGAAATTTTCACAGATTGTGTATTTCTATTGCCACTATAAGAACAAATAATAAAAAGTTAATAATTAAAGGGCTGGTATTTTCGGCGTTTTTTTGCTCGATCCGATTAATACGGTACGGAACCCATCGTGTGCGAGTCCGACTCGCACTTGGTCGGTTTTTGTACAATGCAAAGCTGGAAGTAGGTAGTTTAGGATCAGTAATTGAATCGTCAAATAAGAATTTAGAAGTACACAGTGTGGGAACAGAACTAGTCTCTAATCTTTGAACTCTTTTAATTAAAATCAATTGAGTGCTTCGAGTTTTCTTCTAACTAAAATAACATTGCATCTTGATTCAGTCCCTAAGAATTCGGAAGAAATGGATCGTATTTATGTAACCGTACCAGATTGAACTAACATTATTTAATTATGATAGTGTTTTATAGTACGTATAATTAATTAATGCCATATTGGCAGTTTGCCAAGGTTAGTAAGCATAAATGAAATTCTTCACCGAGGCAGGTGCTGCCAACAAATAAATAATTGATGACTTCCTAATAAAGTCCCCTGCCGCGTCTGTCTGTCTATCTGAACGCGATAAACTCAAAAACGACCGAACTGATTTTCAAACGGTTTTCACCAATGGACGGAGTGATTCATGAGGAAGGTTTACGTGTATAATTAATTAAGTTTTTGTGTAAATTGGCTGAAATATGATAATGACTGTTGAAGATGTCTGGAGAAAATCATGCCGACTGGGAGCTTTACTGGCATGCGCCGCGTAAACTGTAAGAGATACATAAAATTAATGTTCAACAGGATCGGGCTTCTTAAAAAATTCAACAAAAAAGTCCGCGATAGCATGTCTATCTTCTAAGGATGACCTACAATCAGTAACCATTTTTATCTTACAGAATTTGATAAAAACTTTATTGTTATTTCCGAAGGTATTTTGACCGGTATTATACTAATTCTTATCCAATAAAATATGTTATTTCAATGGGGCGATTAATTTAGATTTAAAATATGCCTGACGTCATATCATTTATTTATATTAGTACTTTAAAAGATATCACAGATTTCAAAATTACGCGTAACAAAATAAATGTGGTTGATGGCAGTGGGCGCAGCCGTAGGAGTCAATGACCTTTTCCTCGGCTATTAGGTATGTAATCCCGGTAGTACGTTCCCGTGGGATATTTTCTGACATGCACGCGGGCGAAGCTGCGGGCAAAAGCTAGTAGGTTATAAAACGAATAATAGTTAACAACATAAATGTACTTAACGTTACCAGTCAAAACCTTTAATTTTACGATAAATTTAGCATTCATAATTGAGCTAACTTCATCTTACTGACTGACCGACTCCTTGGCAATTCAAATGTGCCTGTAATTGGTTTAATCGAAATAAATAGTTTGAGTTTCAGAGCAAGTGTTGTGATCAATGCACAATGCCTTCTCTTAGTGATAAATTGGTCTTTATTGTGATTTTTTTAAGGCAACTTTTTCCATATTAGGCAATTTAAATTACTCCCTTTCTCACCCACAGAGACATAGTACAACGCGGGCGCGAATTGGAAGGCGTACTCAAACAGTATATGACACACGTCAAACCGGCGTACCAGAGTTACATCGCACCCTGCATGGCGCACGCAGACATCATAGTGCCCAGGGGAGGCGAGAACAAAGTGGCCATACACCTCATAGTGCAACACGTGCACAAACAACTGCAGCTGGTGAGTTACAGCCACACAACACGGTAACAGGGTTACAACAACACGACACAGTACCTGTTACAGCAACACGACACAGTACCAGTTACAGCAACACGACACAATAACAGTTACAGCAATACGACACAGTAACAGGGTTACAGCAACACGACACAGTAACAGAGATCAACTTGATCTCGTAAATCGAGTTCGAAATCAAAAAGAAGAAATTATTCTAAAAGTTATGATACGTCATGTCATGTCTGTCCAGTTTCGCCAAGTAAAACTTTTATGCAAATTGGTACAAATCCAGACTCCGGGCTGCTACTAAAAATTCCGGATGGAAAAACCCAATATAATACTTGCCCGACCCGGGAATCGAAGCCAGGACCTCAGACCAACGAGGTATACACTATAAGATAGCAAAATAATCTTGTGTTTTGTTACAGCGCGGCTTCAAAGTCCGTGAAAAGCTGGCGATCGCACATATCGGACAGCCCGTGCCAGACTCACTCTTCGTACTTAAAGAAACTCCTCAGGTGAGTCACTAGAAGGGTTGCATGACGTCAATCTATAAAAAAATAACTGTTTCAGTCCTTAATCCATATGATTTTAATAATACACAATACTTATAAGCTATGATAGTAACAAATGTAATACAAAATTTTAATTCATATTTTGATTCCAACCAAAATTCTTAGAAACAACAGTAAAAAAAAAAATAAGATACCGAATATCAACTTGTAACAATTTGGGGGAGCGAGGCCTTTTTAAGAGTGGTATTTACTTATTCAAATTTGATGTTGCATGTTTTGGCTATTTTGTTGCATATTTCGACCATTTTAAGTTGAAAATAATCCGGTATCTAATAAGGGACCTAAATAAATTGTGGTTACACTGGCATTTTAAAATTGAGTTTGTGGTAGTTAGACTTGATAATAATCTGAGCTTCTGAATTTAAGTTTTCATTGTAAAGGATATATTTTTACTTCCCTTTGTAGCGAAACGAATGTAGGTTACTACACAAGACAATTTTACTGTGTCTATGATTGCGCTAGTACTTCTGTGCTCTTCTATCTCAAATCAAATCAGTTTATTGCAAACATATTGTACAGAGGTTGGAATAGGATTATAAGTTTCAAACATCCACCATGTCATTCTTACAAAAAAAATGTTTCAAATCAATAGAATAGAATAATTTATTGTTGATTGTTATTGTAGCTATTGAATTATATTATTTATTATGAGCATTAAAGAATAAGTACCTGTATGAATTTTTCTTTATTAAGTGCTTTGTGTGTATCTACATGAATATAAAAAACTCCCGGAGTGGAGTGCCGACAGAAGTGAAAACTTGAAAAAAAATCGACACCGCAGTAATCAACGCGTTGATGTTTTTTACTCCACGCACCGCGGTAATCAACGCGTTGATGTCTTTTTAATGGTCAAAAGTTGGTGTCGTCAGTGTCGCGAAATCATTGGTTTAGTCCCATCTCAAAAATGCCCAACGCGTCCAAAGAAGTTTTCACTACAAAAATGTATTACACTATGACAGTTATTTACGTAACGTATCTTTCAGGTGCAAGGGCTCCACACATTCATCCGCAACAAGGACACGCCGCGGGACGAGTTCATCTTCTACTCCAAGAGACTGATGCGGCTGGTCATAGAGTTCGCGCTGTCTCTGCTGCCTTACTCCGACCACATCGTGGACACGCCGCAGGGCTTCTGTTACAAAGGTAATCTTTGGCTTATAGTGAGATAATTTGGACATTAACCTTTACTTTAACTTTTGTATGGCTTTTCAAATGAGGTAGATTGCTCTAAGAAAGCTGTTTGGTCTACTACGCATTTCAATGACGTCACGCAAAATTCAACATCGCACAAGCAGAGTTTACCGCGCGACTAGAATATATACAACGTCCCGACTACAATCGTCGCGCAGTAGCCCACCAAACACAACACCAAAACGGAGGATCCTCCGTTTTCTATGGAGATTGAGTGAATTTTACACCCTGTGTTCCTCTTATCTCCATAGGCTTTATTCCAAAATGATTTTGATTTTATTTGTACCAGAATAATGAGGACTTCTTCAGAAAATCTTCGCTTTGTGACCGATTTATTTCTTTTATCTAGCTTTAAAGATAACTTATGTATTCGAAAATAAACCTTACCCTTATTTTAATAAGGTCGTAAATGCGACGTGGAGAAGATATGCGGCGTATCTATCTTACGAGCGGGCGAGACAATGGAGCAAGCAGTGTGCGACATCTGTAAGGACATACGCATCGGCAAGATACTCATACAGACTAACCAGCAGACTGATGAACCTGAGGTAGGAGTTTAAATAGTAATTACTAGGTACCGTCAACTGCGTGTTAGAGTTTGCCACCCTAAGTCTGCAATGAAATAAATGGGCAACCCCAAAAAGTTTTATATATGGTATATTTTTACATCAGTCAGTTTCGGGTTTGTAAGTAGATCATTAGATTTTGATATTTTGCCTTTTGACTATGTCGTGCCTATGCTCTACCTCCATAAGATGACAAAACTGTATCAAATCCACACTGCATCGTGCTACAGTGACTATTCTTTACCAGGCATAAATCAGAATATAAAAAAATAACCTATCAAAAACAAAAAGGCAAACAAAGTATCAAATTCTTTTTTCGTAGGACAGGATGGTGTTGCTGTCAATTGATTTTCAAATTTCATCGTTTTTTACTTATACAGACTTAGCGTGGCCAGATTCTAGTAGTAACACTTGAATTATGAAAACCGATTTCAGAACTAAGACATAATGGCGCTATAAAATAAAAAAAAAATGGGTTTAATCCTAATGGTTGGACTATAAAAGAAAATAGGAAAATGTGATTTTATTCAAAACGACATGGTGCCAACTACAAAGATCTCCCTATATCGAAAGAAATATTCATACTCGGGTATTTTTATTTCCGACGAAAAACTTCAACGTTGGGGGTTTCACAATACGGAGCGAGAGGAAATGGGAGGCCGTCACCTCCTTCTGCGAAGCAATAATGCTCGCGATGGAGGAGGCGGAACGCGTGAGGGAGAGGCAAACTTCGCACCCTCACGCCCCTAAACGCCGCAGGAGGAGACGCCCGGGGCGGGAATCGCGAGCCGATTTCTGGCCACCGTAGGCGCGGGCTTGCGGACGGTGAGCAATGGGTAGCTCGCCGTCCGGTAAGGACCAGGCCCGGGTCGACGGCGCGTTGTGTTCCACGCGCGCCTCAACGAGATGTCAGCAGGACTGATGGGGTCCGCTAGGGCCGATGCCTGCTGGGGCTGCGAAGAAAACCGATAGGGATCTCGGAGATCGTGGCCCCCGGCAACAGGGCAACCAAAGGAACACGGGTGGGTTTTAGTCAGTAAGTCTGACACGCCCTCCCGCTCCGCCCAGAGCGGGGTTTTCACAATCATGTACTGAATCCATGGTAAAAGTTTTCGCGTCGATGTTCCTGCCACCCTGTATAATCGCTTCGTCAGACGTAAGACTCAAAACCAGTCGCATTGACCCCTTACGTGATTTCAAACCTCACAATGGCTGACATTGCCTTCCAGCTGTACTACCTGCGTCTGCCGAAGGACATCAAGGACTACCGCGTGATCCTCATGGACGCCACCGTGGCCACGGGCGCCGCCGCCATCATGGCCATCCGCGTGCTGCTGGACCACGACGTGCCCGAGGAACACATCAGTCTCGTGTCGCTGCTCATGGCCGAGATCGGCGTGCACTCTATCGCCTACGCTTTCCCGCAGGTACTAATTAATACACTACACTTATTCAATCTGCCTAACCTTTTCCCCAACGATATTGAGGTCGGCTTCCAGTCTAACCGGATGCAGCAAAACACCTGTTTTTTACATGGAACGACTGCCGGATTTTTTTTCCAACTTATTATTTTTTTTGTTTTTTTTTAACATTGTTTATTTAACATTTATTCAAAATTACAATTAGAAGGTATCGTTATAAAGCAATGGATTAGCAATCTATTTCAAATCGAAACAGATTCTGTTGTATTACGCAGTTAAGGTACTGATCGATCGACTCGTGCGGCCGTTATAACATAGCCACGAGCTCCTCAAGTCTAATTAGGCTTAAGAATCAGTACTTTATGGGAGAAAATTCACCCCCCCCCCCCCCCCCCGCCCTTATAGGGGTTAAATAGAGAATTAAAGTTAATATGTTAACTTGTAACAGATAATTCAATCACATAATCTCTATCCGCAGGTAAAAATAGTAACGTCAGCGTTAGACCCGGAGATCAACGAGAAGTTCTACGTGCTGCCGGGTATCGGCAACTTCGGCGATCGGTACTTCGGCACCGAGCCCACGGACGACGAGTGAGGACAGGACATAAGCTTGTATGTGGACTATGCAGTGTCTTCGTACCGTGCGTATGTCCGGCGTAGACGCGTTGGTGTTGCTTAGACGTGTAGATGCTGCGTAGCGTCGCATAGATACTGCGTCGCATGATCGTTAATTTGACGTAAGTGTACTTCGCTTTGACTTTATTGTACGTCGATTTGACGTAGTTGTACGTCTATTTGACGTAAGTGTACGTCGATATGACGTAAGTGTACGACGATATGACGTAGTTGTACGTAGCTTTGACGTGAGTGTACGACGACATGATGTATTGTACGTAGGTTTGACGCAGCGTTTGCGGAGCGTGTACGCTGGACTAACGCCATGCGAAGGCACCCTAAGAGTTAATCGTCTACGAGAATGATGGCAGGTAATATGTAGTTTGAGTATCGAGTCTGTGGTACCAAACTGTGGTTGGAGCTTTAGCAAATGCAAAGAAAAATGAAAGTTTATTTATTTGCGATTTTATTTCGTTTATTTGTTTTCAAAGTCAAAAAGGGTTTGAGAAAGGAATTTTGAATATGTTTTTACATGTCAAATGTAAAAACATATTCAGTTTTTACATTTGACTAGCGTCCTAAAAGACAAAAGAATTGGATTTATTTTTAAGAATCTAAGTGTATTCAGAAAACCCTGAAATTATTGTAACAGCTACATCATTTATTGGTACCACAACCTCTATTTGCGCCATAAAGTAAAGAATCCACTTCAGTAAAAACCTATTTATAGAAAAGTTTCAAAAGACGATTAACATCTCAGGCATAAGGGGGCTATTTAAAATTGCGAAAATTGTGTAGAAATTACACGTAACACTTTGTATAAAAAATAATAAAACTCGGCAAAAATAAATACATGGAGTAGGATACAAATGGAGACCTTATTCTAGCAATGTTTAAAAGAAAATGTGCGGCGCAAAATAATCTTCTCTCAATGGATGGTCGCTAGTAACGTGATACAGCGTTATTCCGATTGGTCGCCGCAACTTGTCACGTGTCTATGTAGTTCTCCATTTGTTTTCTAATTTGTGGTAACTAATACTAGTGAATATTGTCGTGGACTGGCCCTGTATTTATTTAATAATCGTAATGTTTACATAATCGTATGTAAGTGCGGCATCTTGCTATGGAAGTAGTGGCCAAGTTTTTAGTACCTCGAGTGTATCCCCGTCCAATAGGTAGGAATATAGCGAACACTGCCATCTAACATTTATTAAACTTAAAATACACGAAAAGCACGATGTTCATGCACGATAAACAAAGCATAGTGTTATGCATTACGCGAATGTATGCGTATACACACACGTGCTTACGTAAAACGCACAGTCCTGTAAATACGCACACACGTATACGCATCTTTTAAGCGAAATAACTATGCTCCTTAAACGGTGAAATAACTATACTCCTTAAAGGGCCAAATAACTATACTCCTTAAAGGGCGAAATAACTATACTCCTTAAAGGGCGAAATAACTAGTTTATTATATGCAAATGGTATATAGATTAAATTGCTTTGTATTTGTCGTGAGATAACAAAGCTTATTCTGAAATAATTTAAGGGTTTAATTTGTGTAATGTTTCAACAATATAAAGAGAGAAAAATATTTTATTTGGGACACGCACAGGAAATACAAACAGTAATAAAAAATATTTAACAAAAAATACAACGTAACAATATAACTAAAATAAACAAGTATCCAGGTGCCATAACAACTGGCTGGAGGTTTTAAGTGCTTAAGGCACCCACAGGAAAGCCCGGTTAAGTAGTCATGATCTCAGAGGTCAACTACAAGATGCCCTAATAAAAAAATAAAAATGCCATAACAACTTCTGATTAGTAAATGCCTCAAAAGCATGCAAGCTACTTGCGTAAACAAAAATATTTGTTTCTTGTTCTTCGTGTTGATGGCACGACAGTATTACATTCTAATTGTTTTTTGGGGACAGAGGGCAGGATAAGAGTTGAAACATAGTTTACGCCACATCTCCACATGACATAGCCCCACTTTACGAGGTTGTAGTTACATCCTCCCACTTGGGTTTGGAATACGTGCTTAACGTAACTATAGTTATTTTGCCGTTATTTGTCTCATTTTATCTTGAATGGAGAAAAGATGCGACATAAAAAAAAACAATGGCACTCTGGGAGTGCCGACAGAAGTGAAAACTTGAACAAGATCGCCTTGGTGGAAAAAAAATACTTGTATAGTAGCGGCATTCAACATTGGTCCGTAACATTATCTAAATAGAGAGTACAATCGCGTTTACAAAAAAACTTCCAAAACCTTTAAAGTAAAAATACTTGCATAGAACCACAGATATAGATAGACCTAGATAACGCAAGTATCACGATCTGTATGAAAACCAAGCGTGCCATTTTTTGACTACCTACTATGACGTCACAAACACTAAGAAACGTTTCTTTTATTTTTTCTCCTCACATTTGTACAGTTTTTACAATTTATAACAGCGTAATTAACCATTTTCAATTTTTTTACTGACTTCCGACAAGCGTGGCACCGATGCAGACTGAGCGCGAAAGTGGCAGCTTACGATTATTGTACGTAAGCTGGGCACGAAAATGGCACGCGAAGTAGTTGCTCTTGCGTTATCTAGGTATCATAGAACATTGATCCGCAATGTAATATAAATAAAGAGCGATTACAAAAATGAGGTGTCGGTAACGGTGTCGCGAGTGTGTTTGCCCATCTCAAAAATGCCCAACGCGCCTAAAGAAGTTTTCACTTCAACAACGTTCATATTAAACTTAGTATCAGTAGCATCATACACGGAGGCACTAAAGACGTAATATAACGGTTGTATCAGTTCTAGTCCTTACTAACGTACCAGTAGATCTCCAGCCTGTAGTAACGTAACGTAACGAGTTAAAACTATATTATTTTGGACATGGGTTATCTGCAAACATCTATTTATGTGCTTATTTATCAATCAAACATCACTAGAATAAGTATCTGGCTTCTGAGTATACGAATTAACACCTGTAATTGATGTTGAATTTTATGTCCATTCCTTAAGGTTTACTTTGGCTTGTTAGTAAAAAAAATATTGCTGAACCGTGTTGGCTAATGTTAGCCCACGAAAGTGCTAACTGCTGAACATAGCACAACCCATGTCCAACATATAAAAACGTAATATTTAATATTTATTAAAAAGGCCCGTGCCTATAAGAGCACTAAACAGTCAAGCTAAGCCTCGGCAAGCTGAAGTCACAAAAATCGCGTCGCCAAAGAATAGTTCCTAGAAAGAACTAAAATGTAATGTAGGAAGCAATCAAATTGTCATTTTCTTGCCTTTTGGGGACTTACGACTGACTCTAATGCTATCTCTTTCTGTTTCAATGTTGTATCCCTCTCCAACGTGGTTCGAAAACATCTTTACCGGCAAAATTGTGGTTTGAATACGTTTGGCACAGCGTTTGGTAATGTCAGTCGTATGCACCCAAGAGTCGTAATTATAATAATTTGTCTAAAATCATACTTCCATAGTAACTTGCCCAATGGCTGATATCTAGACTGTTATACTAAATCGAATTATACAATGACTGAGTTTATTAGAAGGGAATTATACAAACATACTGGCTGCAAATACGAGGGCTAAGCGGTCCTGTTCGATTCGGAGGTCGGGTAAAGTGTTATTGGGTTTTTCGATTAAGAAATTGTAATAGTATTTTTATCTCACGAAGCGACGCTCGCTTTACTTGTGGTTACCAAGTATACAAACACGCTAGGAATGTGTGCGTGAAAACGAGTAGCGTCAGCACATAACACACACACACACACTGTTCCGACTTCGCCATTGTCTCGGACGGTACCTAGAGCTACTTCACACACACATTCACAGCTTGTTTGTACACTTGATAACCACAAGTAAAGCGCGCGTCACTTCGTAAGATAAAATACTGTAGTAGCAACCCGGAGTCAACTAAATACATGGGACTTATACATAACTGGCGAATGTATCCTCCCTTTCTAATAAACACTATCGTATTTTATGTAAAATCAATTCTTGCTTCTAATTTAAATAAATTGTAATTGCTTATGTATCATTGACATTAAAATGAATTCATCGATGTAATTTATTATTATTCATAAATAAATGTATGGATTTTCATAATCTGCTTTCTACTTATATGGAATGTAAAAAAAAATGCCGTATCAAACACAAATCGCCGCACACATTTTCTCAAATGAATTTTATTTTAATAAGTACTCAGTTTAATAATCAATGTTTTTAATCATTTAGTCATCGCGCATTTTGTCTTCGTCATAGCGATCATAGAATAGTTCATAGCAGCATAATATATTTTCTCGCGAACTATTATAGTAATTGTAGAATATATGGATTAGTGAACTGTTAATTTCGCCAATAATGGATCTTTTTTATCCAAGCGCGAGGTTGTTCTGCTACATTTCTTTAAGGTGAAGAAAAATGCGAAATATTTTCGTAGGTATTTTGTATGTAAACTTATGAGCCTCGCGCCAACATACTGTAGAACTGAATACGTAGATCCAGGAGACTTTTTGTCCAGATTGTTCAGACTAAGTTTCATTCCTAACTTTTAACTGCCATTTTCTTTCTTCAGTATTAGGATTTTTGCGGTTATTCTATGAAATATTTATGAAAAACTATTTTATATGTATATATTAGAGGAATTGGCATTTTTTTTAGATAGAAGACCTCGCTTCGTTAAATTAAACAATCATGATATTATTTAACGTAATTTTAATATTTATTTGACAGTATTCGTGTACTGTTCTTAGTCTTAAGTTTTAGTTAGTAAACTTGACACTTAATGAATGTGCTTAATTTTTTTTATTGTTGGCAATACCAAGTTTTAAGTTCTTTTTTTAACGTAAAGTATTGGTTGTTTTGCCTCTCAGAAGAATCGAGAGTTTAACTCGATTATTATTTATAGTTGTAATAAAAAACCACCAAGTGAATACTTGGACAAATAAACAGTCGCTGTAGGCTTCTGTTAAAGAAATATTCGACTCGAATTTAAACGCTTACAAGTGACAACATGTCCCTACACAAAATGATATGAAATATAACGATGACATGCTTCCAAGCTTTTTGACTGTTTGAACAACTAACAACTTGGAATCGATTTCCTACAAATATTCAATAACATATTTTGAGATAAAGCATTCTAAATGTTAATGTATAATTTGAACACACTTCGCTATGCATTTAAGAACCTTTTTAAGTATTTTTTTTTTCTTCTGAAGTTGTTAGCGTTCAAGTAGTCAAAAAAAAATATTTCTCGAAAACAATATTTATACAATATACATAATTGCACAATGTGTGTACAATATATACATAATTTATATCTAGCTATTGTATAGAATAAGTCGCTGTGAATATTACGTGAAAAATACAAGAAATAATCTGAAAATATGATGCAAATAATGAAATAAAACAGATTGAAATAATTTACTCATTGTTTTACTGTGATTTTCTTATATGACCACAAGACGCGCCCCACTCCGCGATGACTGTACTGTAAGCTGTACTTTAGTACGGAGCGGAGCGGAGTGGGGCGCGTCTTCGTGGATGGCACTATCTTTACCAAAGCTAACATTATCAGTCTGATTGATTTGCCGTAATAAATAGGCACATTATTTTTACCCACCTTCAAAAAAAGGAGGAGGTTCTCAATTCGTCGGGATATTTTATTTTTATTGTATGTTCCCCGATTACTCGAAGACGGCTGGACCGATTTGAAAAAATCTTTTTTTTTTTGAAAGTGTATACTTTCAAGTTGGTCCCATTGTTATTTGGTCATGATCTGATGATGGGATCTTGGAGAAATCGAGGGAATTCTTCAAATATTATAGGCACATCTATAGCGATTTGGGTATTTTTGATGAGCAGTTGACAAGCTACTGTAACTTAGATAAATTACAAACCAACCCACTAAAAAGTGAAAAAAAAAGCTTTTTTACAAAAAATACAACAGACTTCCAAACTACAAAGTGAAAAATAACTTTAATTTCTAAATAACTTTAAGCTTTTTTCACATGACATTAATAAAATTATGATGAATTAATTTGGATGAAACTTTCAGAAAAAATAACTATAGGGTTGTAGATATGGTCATAATCTATCATATATGGTCACAGGCATCCAAATGTCTCTGGAACACCACATCCAAGTGTTCGTACTTCGACGATGGCACATCACCGTGCGGTTGGTTCTTTCTGTAAATTAAGTAAACTGCGTGTACAATAACGGAAAAGTAACTTCTTCTTTTTCGTGTGGTTTTAGTGGCTAATCTGGTGTCAGAGTTTTTATGCAACCCATGGGCCTCTGCCTCTGACTTTGCTACACATGCCGTCGAGAAATATCTCTCAAGCATCAGCGGTTTCCTTACGATGTTTTCCTTCACCGTTTTTGAAACAAGTGATAATCACAAGTGTTAAAATAACTTTAATGCTCATACGAAGTTTCGTTTCCATTGCAACTTTAATATTTTAGGACCTTTTTAATAGTTATTCTATAAATGTAATTAATTCAGAATGATTCCTTTCCTTATATTGACCGTCCACCAATGAGACACAATTAATTATAGGTATCGATTGTTGCAAAACTCGTGGTATTTATGCATCGCTTTGCAAATCTATGTACTGTAATGTATTTGAGATATTATATTTATATTTTATCTTACTTATAGTATTCTTCACATTCCTCCATCGAGATGTCGCTGCTGATGATGCGGGAACCGAACCCGCTGTAGTACGTTGAATAGCGTTGCTGCAAAACAGACGTTGTTTTTAATGAAGGTAGACGAATAAAACTTTTATTTCGTTGCAGTAAGGTAGTTTGTTATAATACAGAAGAGCTATTCCCGTATTTTTATGAACGTTCGCATTCAAATCTCAGTCAAAAGTATGAATCTTTCAAAAATACCTCTAATTTACCTACATTTTTTAACATTGAACATCGCTAAGATGAGATTGCGTCTAGATTTTGAACGTTTTCAATTACGGAAATTAGCCTTCTGATGTGCTACCGTTCAAGAACTTGCTAAAAACTAAGAATGTAGGAATCTTTTAAATAAATGGTTTTTCCCTCACCTGCAGATGTTTCGATAGAATCTGTTCAGCGATGACGGTGCACGCCAACCGCAGCGCTTTAGCTACAGAATCGATATATTTGACATGAGTAGTGGTGAGCTCGCGCAGGTCGCTGTCGCGACGGGGAGTTAGCCTCAGGTTTATACCGCCAGGTGGCGTTGTGCCCTGTGAAGACAAGATTTTGAGAAGAACCTGGATAATATCAGGTGTGTTCTTAGTTTAGTAATTTAGCTAAACTAAACAGATTGCTAATCCATTGCTTCATAAGTTGGAAAATAATCTGCTCAACAACGTAAATAACGCAATGAATGTTGTTGAACTGTCAAAATTAAACAAATTTGTCATAATCGTTTACGAAAATAAGTTACGCAATTAGGGTACAGATTGCCAAACTCATGTTAACTGCTGTGCTTGGTTGACTGTATAATAAAAGCAGCTAGTTCTTTAATTAAACTTATCAATTGACGTGAGTTTCATAGTTTATTGGCAAAATCAATCAATCTAATCTTTTGGTTTAGCTTTCCCATGTTTAATTTTGAACAACACCTCGTGCTTACCTGGTCTACGATACATTTCATCATCAGTGTAAGAGTTCTGCTATCATAATGGTCCCAGTCATTGGTTACCGTCACACCGCCTAGCATATTGTATCTGAAAGTTTTCCCATTATAAAAATAGTTCAATTTCCACATCAGAGTACCCTTGACTGCCTCGTTGGTCTGATGAACATAGGGTCCAGGGTTCGATTCCCAGGTCAGGCAATGTGTTATTGACTTTTTCTATCAGGAATATCTAAGTACCAGCACGGAGTCTGGTAAGAATTTGTGCCCAGTTATTGGCAAATGTTTTTCGAAACATTACTTTTTATTTAGGTATTTATTCATAAAAATACTACTTCAGGTACCCCTTCTGTCGGGGAATGATTTAATGTATTATATATTTAATGTATCCTTTTAAATAAATGATTACTTACACGTTAGCCATATACATATGATGTCCAGGCGTCACAGAAACCTTGTAATATCGATCCAAATTATAGTTCTTCAGCAAGTACAGACAACTGGTAACATCCCACATATACGTGTGTATCAGATCTCTCTCCCGCCTCTGATGGTGTTGCCAGCCACCACAAAAGTTTATATTTTGGTAGTAATTATTATTGTAGGGCATTATTATAAGCTGGCATCTGTAGTTCAATCTGTCTTTATATTCTGCTGTTAATTTTAATAGTTTGGCGAATAGTTTTATTTCTCGTGCGACGTCAGTTTGGAAGGGAGTGTGGTATCCCTCTCTGTATGGCCATATTAGGAAGCATTCTGCGTTCAAACGTTGTGACATTTCTAGACATCTTTTGATTTGTGTGGCGGCTTGGATGAATGTGGCTGCGTCGTTGCTTGTGAACGCGCCGGATACGTATCTGAAACCGAAACTTTTTATAGCTATCGGCTCCCAAAAGTGGCTAACTTGGTTGTTCAGCCGGTATTTGTGAGTGCACAATTTTAAGTTCTAATTTATTCGAATTCCGAAAAGTAGCATTCTGCTTTAACTCCGGCTCTTAAAGTGTAGTTTCCACTGCAACTTTAATATTTTTATAACCTCTCATAGCCAGTCCTTCTGAAGTAAACTTAATTCTCATACCCATAAAGTTGATATTTGTTTATAACATGGAACAAGTATTACGTAGGATGATGGCTGGTTGACTTTACCTCGGATGTGTATGCAGATCAGGCGCTATCCACAGCAGCTTCACATGATACTTCTGCGTCAGTTCCTGTATGTACTCTGTGACGTCATCCCAGTGGGCTTTGTTCTCCTCCCAGCTGTCGGTGTGAGGAACCAGGTCTGAGTCGAAGGCGGTCCAGTACTTAATGCCTAGTTTGCTGCAGAGGTCGAAGAGGGCTTTTATGTGTCGTTTGTGGTTTTCCAGAGAGTCGGTATTGTCGTCCCAAGAACGGGAGTGGGTGGAGCGGCTGTGTGCGTCTGAACCTTTGAAATAGAAACTATTTATTGTCCAAACTCAAACTCAAACTCAAAGCATTTATTTCAATTAAACCATTTACAGGCACTTTTGAATTGTCAAGGAATCGGTCAGTCAGAAATAGGTATGAAGCTAGTTGCCCATTCCAAAGCGTAGTAGGTACCTATGGAGAAGAACGGGCAAGAAACTCCACGGACACTCTTTTAAATAAAAAATTGTTACAAAATATTGGTTACATCATTCATGTTGAAATTATACATGTGAGAACAATGTAGAAAGACGTGCACGTTAGAAGCGTCCGTAATAAAAAGATAAAACAAAGAACAATTCAAAAAATTAAAATTAAAATAAGCCCTGGCAGCTAAGAGATGACCAGTCCCAACTGACGGCGCCCGTTCACGAACATGACGCATGGATTAGCACCATTCAGCTCAACCATTTTAAAGGGAGCTAAATGATCCAACACACGCGCCACCATCAGCGAAACATTTGAGTGAGCATGACATACTCACAGCCGCCAGGGCAGATTCAAGTCAATGCAAGACATATTACCCGGTAAATGGTAACTCTTTAGTACATAGTACTCACACCTGTGCTATGCAATTATATAATACAATGGAGATTGAGTTTATACAATGCAAAGATAGTCTTACAATCTTCAGCAGCTCCAACAGTATTTGCAAATGTTAATCAATTAGTTGTGGAGCAGGACCAGCATTGAGCCAAGCATTTTGATCAGCGATGTAATCCCCCAACGTATAATATGCCTGCCTGCATAGTGTGCGTTTTATACAAGATTTGAATTTCGTCTCATTCAGTTGAAGTATGTGGGGAGGAATTTTATTGTAACATTTTAAACAGTATCCCATAAAAGATGAATCTACTTTAGCCAGTCTGAAACCTGGTTGAACTAATAGGTCCCTATTTCTTGTACTATAATTATGTCTATCACCTCTTTTGCTAAAAAGATGTAAATTCTTTCTTACGTACATGATGTTTTCATAGATATATTGACAAGGTACCGTCATGATGTTAATATCCTTAAACAGTTTCCTTAGAGAATCGCGCCTGCGGAGATAATATATGGCTCTGATCGCTCTTTTCTGCAGAATAAAAATAGACTCGATGTCTGCAGCCCGTCCCCACAGTAAAATACCGTAAGACATGATACTATGAAAGTAGCTAAAATAGACTAGCCTCGCGGTATCTACATCAGTAAATTGACGGATTTTTCTGACAGCATATGCTGCTGAACTTAGCCGTCCCGCAAGAGATGTTAAATGAGGACCCCATTGCAGCCTTGAGTCGAGCGTGATCCCTAGGAAAACAGTTTTGTCGACAAATTCTAGTTTCTCTTGATTCAATACTATCTCACAATCACTACTTTTGACATTTGGTAAAGAAAATTTTATGCACTTAGTTTTTTTTCCATTTAATACTAAATTATTAGCAGTGAACCAATTTTGGACCTGCAGTAGGGCGTTATTTACGTCGTTAAAATTTGTAGCACGTCTATCTACCTTAAAAATTAAAGAAGTATCGTCAGCAAATAACACCATTTGTGGTTGATTTTTTAATAAATGGAGTAGATCATTTATATACACTAAGAAGAGGAATGGACCCAATATCGAGCCTTGTGGCACACCTATTTTTACTTTTAAACCTAGTGAATTGATACCGTTTATTTGAACTTGCTGTTGTCTATCATTTAAATAAGATTTTACTAAATTGAGTGCAAGTTTTCCAAGTCCGTAATGCTCAAGTTTCAAGAGTAAGGTTTCGTGATCGACGCAATCAAATGCTTTGGAGAGGTCACAAAAGATCCCTATGGCGTCTTGAGCCTCTTCCCACGCGTTAAAAATGTGTCTTAATAGGGTTACACCGGCGTCGGTCGTACAACGTCCTTTGGTGAATCCATACTGTTGATCGTGAAGTATTTTATTTGTGTTAAAATGATTGAGCATTTGATTAAGCATTACCTTTTCAAACACCTTGCTGAATACCGGCAACACGGATACGGGTCTATAATTATTGGCGTCTTTACTGTCCAGGTAATAAAGTAGACAAGTTCACTGGTTAACACAGGTGTAGACGACATGGCTAGCTAATAATGGTAGCAGAACACTTGCGCGAAAAGACATTTCCGTGAATGGACTCTTACGCGAAAGACTTGCGATAACCCAATTGCGGGAAAAAGTTGCGGAAATGTGATTTCTTTATAACATCACGCCTGTACCTATTCTTTCAAATGGACGAAAAATTATGGGTACACATTTTTGGTGGCGCCATCTTGAATTTTGAATTTGACCCTTAGAATAAGGTTTGAAATACAAAAACTGGCTCCAAGATAAGCTTGGACTAAAGATGTTACTCGTTTTGTAATGAGTCGGTAAACGTTTGAATTCACCTACCATTACCCCTGAAGTCAAGAGCGACGCTATACTTCAGCCAGTCTTCCATAGGGCGCGAGTGAACGCGCTCCATACTGTTGTAGTAGCGGTAACTGGCGCTCTCGGAAGGGGACGCCATGTTGTTGTACTCTATCTTGTCTATACCTGGAATTAGTTACGAGATACGTAGTATTCTACTAGTTCTGACCAACAATTCTTAATAAACTTCAGTAAGGTTAAAACTAGCTGTCACGCATTATTTATAAAATTCGACAAAATTTTACATAACTTTTCGCTTAACTACTATAAATTATATGATTTTTTGAGACGAGACAGTAAGGGCAGGTACCTTAACCGTTCGTGTTGTAGCTACAAGAAAACGTTCTTAGGAGACTGTCCTTAACTTTTTGTGTAACCGCTAACTGCATTCACAGAATTTGGAAAAATGGCATTACTAAAATAAAACGTGACAAATGACGTTTTTCTAGCTGGCTGTACCATTTTTCCATCCACCCTGTTATTGCAGAAACATACCTTGGAAATAGTCAACATTATCTGCTCGGGGCTCTCGCACTTTCTGCCTTTTGGCAGTAGGCTGGTTGTGTGACGCCATTGTTGATACCCTGAACAAAAAAATTGGCCTGTGTTTTAAGTTGTAAGAGGATTTAGGACATAATTCCAGACCCACAACCGATGTTTTTTTTTTACAGCTGTTGTTCCATGGCTTTTGACCGTGTGAGTATTGCACTTTTGTATAAAAAACAGCAGATTATTTTTTTATTAACGAAACATTTCTACGTTTTTTGGTCTAGAGTCTAGAACAGTGGTTCCTAACCTTTTCAATATTGTTACCCCTTTGACCTATTAGGAAAACTGATTTTACCCCGACCTTAAAATGTTATCAATACAAACAATACAAGCTTATAATTCTTAAGTATTTTATATTTAAATTAAACAATGAATTAAGTAAACATTTTTAGTGTGATGGTTGGTATTGTTTTGCATTCAAAAGTTTAGTTTCGCTTAAAGCGCATCTTAAGTCATGTTCCACGTTGAAACGGTGCCGGCCTTTGTTTTCAGTGTAACCAGTTGAAAAACCACTCACATCAATAGGTGGTGGCAAAGGGTTCTCATAAGCATTTTTACTAAAGCTCTGTTAGCTATTAACAGTATATTCGGCACCAGCTTTGGTCCCACCAGATTAGGTCTTAATTATTAGATTCTTTGTCACCCCCACAGACTAGCTGATTTACCCCCGCGGGAGTAATTACCCCCAGGTTCAGAACCCAGGGTCTAGAATCATGAACTGAATTCATGGTAACAGTGCGCGTCGATCGTCAACCAATCACAACAACTAACATGTGATTAGACAATTGAGATCATCAAACTTTCAGAAACCATGGATTAAACGAAAACGGTAGTCTCTACTTACCTCTAATTATCTCGTAAAGTGTCCTGTTCACCGCAGTCGCACAGACAGACGTGCGAGCGTGTCGGCGTCGCTTATATAACGTAGTGTGAATGGGCTCAGCCGGGCGTGCCGACGGCCCTTTGTGTCGCTAACTGGACGCAGGCGCTTTTGTTTGATAGTACTCATAGTACCTATGTGTAATGTTTTTTGATTACGAGGTTTTTTGTAATTTTATACGTTGTTTATATAAGTCCGTAGACCAAAGGGTTGAGCGGAGTCGTACACCTCCATTTTACCGACATCATCATCATCATTGGCAGCGTTGTTCCACCCACTGCGGAGTGCAGGCCTCCTCCCTATTGTGCCATGCTTCCCTGGTCCGTGCAGCTCTCATCATTTCATTTATCGATATAGGTAACAGTCTTATAATTATGGTAAAAATCTAAATTAACTCACCACTTGCTAATGAAACTGCAGTGGCGAGAGATTTCTTTCAAAATGATTCCCAAAAAAAGTAATTTCTGCTATAAGCCGACCGCTTAACTGCGTCCATTCCTGAGGTAACTGCGCGGTGCGGGAGGGGTGTGGTGTCGTGATGCGAGAGCTCAGTGTAAATAGTTCTAGGTTGAATATTGGAAACAATATACATAAAAATATTTTCTCTATGCAAGTTTGATAGAAACACCGCTCAATGTAATTTAGATAGAAAAAAGTGCGAACTGATTAAGTTACAGAAAAACCTAAGAGTTTATAATGCTTGTAAGGACAGATTTTAGTGTCAAGGGAAAATGCACTAGCTTCACTGAACAATGACAGAATAAACTGTTATTATTGCGACCAGTAATAACAGTATGAAAGTGTTGTGCAAAACATTAGAGAATACAAATAAAACCACATCAATTTCCTTAAACCTATATTCCTCTATTCAAAAGTTTTATAAAAATATCCAGATTAATCTGAAGAAAACCGCTGCGAAAAGCACAATTATCGGAAGAGGCACTTTAGTACCATTTTTCACACTTTGAACACCGGAAACTTCACCTTTCTTCAACGGGGCGGTTAAACCGGCCATCTTTGGTTTGTCTATGGGCTCTCCCATCATAGAGAATTTGCTCGCACTAGTAATTTTGACAGTCAACATCTTTCCCATATATCTTTCTTCTTTGGGTACTAACACTTGTTCATAGTACTCGTTGTGGGCCACAAAGTAGTTCTTGTCGTGAGATATGTCTGTGACGAGGACTTCCTGTGTCTGGCCCACTTTGTGGCCATACGGCTCGTATGAACGGAACAATTCGGACAGCTTTTTCGTGCGTTTCTTCACTTCTTGTGTTGGGACCTGTGGAAAACATTACAATAAGTTCTAAAGCTCCCTGCCTTATAACTCTTTCGAAGTAACTAAGCTTGAATTCAGAATTGTATCATTATCAAGTTTTGGATCCACATACTCAATATCATACAAGAGAAAGTTCAAATTCCTTTGCAATCAACATGTTTTACATTTGGTCATCCAAAAATGAACTTAGACTACATAACACTAAGGTACACAACCGAGTAAGTCTCATAACTTATTTAGTTTATTCGTAAGCGGATCGCCAAAACTTCGCAAAAAATATATTTCGCGTTGAACGGTTTTGCAATGCAATACGATGAGTACCTAAATACTTGTTACCTTTGTCATCTTAGCGGCGGGAGTGCCAGGCCTAGCGAAGAACTGGTTGATAAAGAGCGAGGGGAAGCGGTACTTGTCACATAGTCGCATGGTGTCGTCGAAGTCTGCGTCCGTCTCGCCGGGGAAGCCGCAGATTATATCTGTGGCTATCGTTATTCCTGGTACCCTGGGAATTGGAGAATTATTATTAACTAGCTTTTGCCCGCGGCTTCGTCCGCGTGGATGTCGGAAAATATCCCACGGGAACGTACTACCGAGATTACATACCTAATAGCTGAGGAAAGGTCATTGACTAATACCGCTGCGCCCGCGTTGCCGTCAACCATAATTATGTAGTTACGTGTAATTTTGAATCTGTGATATCTTTTAAACTATTAATTTAAATGATATGATGTCACAGCAAATTTTAATCTAAATTAAATACCAAATTTAAATAACATATTTTATTGGATAAGGATTAATATAATACCGGTCAAAATTTTGAACCGGTTTTTATTAAATTCTGAAAGATAATGGACTTTTTTGTTGAACTTTTTAAGATGAACAATACTGTAGTACATAAATTGTATGTATCTTTTGCGGTTACCGCGGCGCACGCCAGTAAAGATCTCAGTCGGCAATATTTTTTCAGACTTCTTCAACAATAGTCGTCATATTTAAACCAATTTACACAAAACCTTAATGAATTATACACCAAAACCGGGTGAGAACCGTTCGGTAGTTTTTGAGTTTATCGCGTTCAAACAAACAGACAGACGCGACGGACTTAATTTTATAATACGTAAGGATTATTATCCAAATTAACTAACTGTCGGTGATTTTTTCGGATTAGCTGTTACAAAATAGTTGCAGTTTTCTATAAACAGCGTCATCATCGAGTTTGTCGATGCACTAGGCTCATACAATAAATAGTGATAATTCAATAATCTAATAACAAATTTTGTAAATATACCAAAATAGGAGAATTTACAGAAGGCTAAGAAATTTCTATTTCAGTCTCTGGGTGGATTTAGCGCCTCTACATTCATCAGACAAATTCTCAATTGGTACAGAATATTTCTGTCAGATAAATTAACCAGAATGAATCCGAAAGTTGTGAAACAGGCTAAAATCCATTAAAATAGTTGACAGCGTACTCACTTTTCTCTGAGGAAGTCCACAACTCGTTGGAAGTCGGCTCGTGTGTACTCTCTCTTCATGTCGGACAGAACTTGATCACTGCCTGACTGCACCGGCACGTGGAGGAACCTGCACAAAGATATTTCAATATAAAACACAAACATCCTAAAGGGGAGGATATCTCAGTTTTCGTCATGAGAAACGAATGTTATACTGGGAGGTGTTTATGCTATGGTGGGTGGAGTTACTATGCTATCTGTTTTTGTACTGTGTTATCAGCATTTTGCTGAAAGTAGGAGCAAATCGAGGAACATTATCGAGAAGGTCTTGAAACCATGACGTGGTCACGACCTCCATCATTGGGGATTCGACGCAAGGATGTAATAGTGCTATCTTTGTGGAGCAAACAATTTTAAAATGCTTGTAACACAAGTACTTTCTCAATTTTATTTTTGTTAGTTTACATTGTGTCCCACTCACCCAAAGGGGAGAATTGTTTTGAAATATCTTTTTTTAATTGTTTCAATTTGAAATAAAAGTTATGTCTAGGTCCTTATTATAGTGACATATGCATCACGTAGTTACATCAGTCTTACTTGTAAACCCTAGGATGGTGCATGATTTTGGCGACTTCGGCGAGATGCTCCAGTATGTAGGGCGGGTTGGTCATACCGAGCCGAAGTCGACAGCCCTCCGGTATCACTTCGACCAACTTCCAGAGAAGCTCTGGCAGAGAAGTGCCGATGTCGCGACCGTATGTACCTGAAAAGTGTAGGTTGTTACAGCTCATTGCTCACTTCACTCAACTTAATATTAAACCTCCTAGTTGTTGGGATTGTGCCACACTACTAAAGAAGTCTAATATTAAAAAAAAAATAACGAAATAGTCACTACTTTTGAAAAGTAAGTAGGGATGCAAGGTGCCAAAAAGTATCGATATACAGGGTGGCAGGTACATCGACGCGAAAACTGAAACCATGGAAACAACCCCCCGGCGTTGAAATTTTTCGTCGGTTATTAAAAAAAATCTGCTGTTTCATAGAAAAGTGCAATACCTACGCGGTCAAAATGTATGGAACAGCTGATTTTTTTTTCAAATAACCGACGAAAAATTTCAACGCAGTGGGGTTCAGAATCATGTACCGAATCCATGGTTTCAGTTTTCGCGTCGATGTCCCTGACACCCCGTATATCATATCGATATTTCAAATAAATAACAACATCGATTTCAATTCGAAAAAAAAACGATATTTCGATACATCGATATTTTTTGGAACTTCTTGCATTTCTGCCTTAAAATCAATTTGAAAATGGAAAATGAATAAAAAAAATTACGGCAACGATGTTGCTATTGGAAATATATCGAATGTGATACATTTTCTATACTTGATATTTTATAGCGATGTATCGAAATAATGAATATCGCCTGAAAATATCGATATATCGCACAAAAACTATCGAAATATCGTTTTTCGATATATTGATATTTTTTCTGCAAGCCTAAAGTAAAAACAAACATTGGCAATTCTACTATGATACGCTAGCTAGATGTGCGAAAGCAAGCGAAACCCGCACATCTAGTGTATCATAGTATATGAAGGCAGCCGTTTTTCTCTGCTACACTAGCAACATGAAACTTTTATGCTCTCTATGAATGTTTTAAAAACCAGAAAATAAAGAACTAATAAAAACTCACCCGTGTCCTCACTAGTCAACCATATCTCACAAACTCCCTCAGTGAACGACTGCCGTGCCCTCTCCACAATCTCCTCCGGCGGGTAACTCCCCAACTCTCCGCGTGCATGCTTCGTCTTACAGTACGTGCACTGGTTCAAACAGCCCGTGTTGATGGAGATGATCTCTATCAGGGGATTCTTGCGAACTTTAGGAAGGAGGAGAGAAGCTCCCCCTGCTTTGCGGCCGTCACTGGTTTTTTTTTGGCCGAAGAGACGGACTGTGTGGCCTGTAAAGATTTATTTCTACTAAAATGTCTATGATATTTGTTAAAAAAATAATTCGTCTTGTCTTACTACATAGTGATCAGAAACCACTTTTTTGTGTAAATGGCTTGCCAATGTCTCGTGTCGCTTAGTCCGAGCCGAGTCGAGGCGAGGTTGTTTTCATCCTTAAGAGTAAATTCCACTGCCACCACGTAGGATGTGCACAGAGATGTTTGCCACGTTAACTGCACGGTTCATTTGACGGTTTTCAGTTCACGTGACGAGTCGCAGTGGAGTATCGTGCCTACATTTTCATACAAAGCAAACCTCAGTACACATTCGCGGTGGGCTGCTGGTGAGCGGTGCCTATACGCCGAAGACAAATAGCTTTTAATGACCGCCTTTTAAAAGCCAAATTCGATTGATTTATAACTTTACTCTTTGCCTACTACCATTGCTTTTCTCATACCTTTAAGTGTCTCTTCAACAATCTCGACGATCCTGTCGATCTGCTGCACGCCGACCACACTGAGCCCCGTCAGGTAGTTGGCACGCGGAGCGCCCTGCGGCACACAGCCCGCTACTACCACGTGGATGCCGCGCGACTGACCCAGCTCTATCTCATTTCTAGAAAATAACAAAATAAAGTTGGGTTAAATGAATGAAAAGTCCTAGCACACCCCAACTAGAGGCAAGGCTAAACATGCCAAAAGCTGGTAAGCATTGCTAAAGGAACTACGCAGCAACGGTCACAAGGACTCATTGAGATCGATAACAATTAAAATTCTATTGTGTCTCATTACTGACCGTTGAAAGGTTATTGTATAACCTCAGTTAATTGAGAGAAGAAGAAAGTATTTAGACTTTTAATTTTAGGTTTGAGTTTTTGAAACACATTATATACAAAATGGGAGAGAACAATCTCAAATAAATAATTTTACAGTCCTTTCACTGTTATTTTACGCCGGATTTAGCATCACAATGATCTTTATTGTATTTGCTATAAGGTTGGTTATCATGATTCTATGACTTGCAGTCAGAGGTTAAATAACTGTAAAAGGACTTCTGGGATTGCTGACTACCAAAAAAAGGAAAGAGATCAAATTTTTCAGACTAAAAATTAAAAAGATACCAACTTAAAATGGTCTTCAGAAGGGCTCTTGACTGTGCAAGAGTTGAGCAACCACAGCTGTGCATCAAACTTGTCTTCGGTCAACTTGTAGCCATTGGCAGCCAGCAGACCAGTCATGTACTCCGAGTCAGAGTTGTTGTGCGCACACCCCCACGTCTTCACATAGATTGTCTGAGTACCTAGAGAGTAACAAAGACAATTAATTAAAAGAAAAACAACTGAGTAACATAGCACTCACAATTTGTTTTAACAGGTTTGTAAACATACTGTTTCTTACAAAATAAATACTCTTGCCGTACGAAAGTTATTTATCGCACAGCAAGATAATTTGCTTCTTCAGTCTATTAGCATCACAGTTGCTTATTAAAGCCGATTGCAAGTAAATGTATGTATGCTAAAAACTGATGAGTATATGACATTTTCTTCAATCATTTCACTTTTTAGATTGAGTGGTTTAATTTCAAGGCATGTCATGACACTTGAAATCAAATTTTAATTTAATATGTATAAACAAGAAATGAAGAGCATACCCTTATTATTGCAATATAGACTAACTTGCGAGGTAGATAGCGACATCACACGCAATATTTATTGTTTAGTTTCACAGTGACTTATTAATTAAAAGAAATAAACAACTTTTGAGGTTATACCTGGTACGACACTTTCCAATATAACCTTTTCAGCGGGCTCGCAATCATTCTTGTTGTCACGTTTTCTTGACCGGACGCTCACACTCTTTCTAGTGGAGTATCTTTCTTTCGGTGTGATGTCCTGAGAAGATATTAAATCTTCTATATCGTCTATAATTTCATCACAAACACCTGGCATTTTGGAGTATTGTTTTGACAGATAACTAACTTTGACAGTGACTTTGTTGTCATTTTGTACCACAGACTCCATCTATATTTGCGTTTCGCTATACGTAAATAATTAATTTATAACTTGTAAATAGGATAGGCAGAAACATGGGGTTTTCAGATGCAGTGCTGGCCCTCGGGTAGAACGAGTGGAGCGGTCGCTCTAGGCACCAGAAGGCAAGGGACGCGAAAAGTCAAATGCGTAAAACAATTTACAACGCAAAAAAAAACTTGCGTCTTTTGAGAGTTTTGAAAGTTCCATTTCAAAACGTATCCACATTCACTATATTTATTTATTTTTATCTTGGAATATCATATAGAAACCCCCACACCGCTCCACGGCGAAAACTGCAATTTTAGGCACCGCGCCGCGCCTTGTTAAAGTCGAGTACACAGAGCATTATATAATACTGTCGAGTATGTTGCTGTTCACGACGCATTGACCGTGATAAGCTAGAAAACAGAAACACCATTTTATGCCTCCTCCGTATGTGAATCTTCTCGGTCTTGCAAGACTACAACTTATTGCTTTAAAGACGTCAAAGGCGCCAATATTGCCATTACATTTTTTTTTTATAGGTGTGGCATCTCGTAGTTGACCTCTGAGATCATGACTAATTGACTACTTAACCGGGCTTTCCTGTGGGTGCCTTATGCTACTACACTTAAAACCTCCAGCCAGGGGGTTATTCAACTATGGTAATTAAAACTAGGTGAACGCTCGCTAAGGGCACCCCGTGTGGGGTACGAACCTCGGCTTAGGGCGTCAACCGGAGGGAGGACATCAAGGATGGGACGGGCTCGATCAAAGTTTTGATCATGATTATTAGTCGTGTTTTTTATGGTAGGCGGTTAAAGATATCTAGCAACTAGCAATAATAAGCTACCTAATATAGTTAATTGATTCAAGCGTGACCTTGCGGAAATCCATTATAGAATACAATAGACGTGGATTTATTTAGTAACCTGTTCCGCTTAGCTATTTCTAAAGAGCCATAAAAAACTCCTGAAAGAAATCGACACATGTTTCACCTCTCAACGAGGCATCCTCAGGATGACGATTGACTTGTTGCAAACCCGAACACGGTGTGGTTCTTTAGAAATAGCTAAGCGCAACAGCGCAACATTACTAAATATATCCACGTCTTTTGTATTTTTTAAGCTACCGTTTAGTTTTATGTTGCACAGAGTAGGAGAGACTTTTGGTCACCTGAACCTTAATGAATAAATATCGTATTTATCAAAAACGTAAATAATATTAATTGCTGTTGGCGACGTTGGCATCGTAGTGTACTGTAGGTATGTCTTCGATTCTAGCTAGGAAGACAAATAAAAATAATGCTATCCTACCTTACAATACAAAGCATGTACGTATTCCAACTTTATTGCCACTTTATGATCGTATTAATTATGTTTGCCAAAACTTGACTGCAGTGTGAGAACACCAAAGTAATTAAGGCGTGGTTTAAACAATAATACGTCATTAATCATGGGTTTTAATTAATGTTTATATGTTATTAAACTTGAATAACTAACCAAAAATAGGTGTCGGGGTACTTAATGCGATCTTATAGAAATCTCATTTCAATGAAACCCCAATAAAAATCGACACTTCCGATTAATAATAGCACATTATTATGGGCATGTTAACATTAAACAGTGTCGTTATGAGCGATAATAGTTCTTATTGCAATCCGATACGGGTTAAAATCTGTTGTAATAAATGCGAATGTAAGCATTACAATAGTGACAATGGGTCGTAGACGCAGCAGCTGTCGTCGTAATGGCGGCAAAGGTACCTGTGAGTTTTGGCGCCATTTGTCTGGCAACTCATTTTATTATAACTAAATAGCTCAAATCGGTCTAATAACCACAATTTGTAATTAATAAAAGAAAATGTAAAGCAATAAAAATTGTTTTTCACTACTTTTTACGGCCTACTTTTACCTTATCACTAATTACTTTTTAATTTTCGTCTAACCATAAATCAACGGTGATTAATTAAACAGATTTCCTCTTTCGCAGTCATTTATTTTTATATGCATCTACAACTGGCCACACATAAAGATAATCTCGTTAACTTTGCATTTAATCGCTGTTAATTTGCTGATTAGATCATAGTTACGGTGTATGAATATGAATGTATCGCGAACAAAAAAGCTTGAAACCGTTACTGTAGAGAATATTTTAATAATTTACAATCTCTGGTTAAATTTAGTGGTAGTTTTAGAAAATAATTTGCATTGATTTAATTGTTGAGTTGGTTAAGACCCCTTTCGAAGTTTGGTATAGTTACTATACTTATTATTCTGTGGTGCAGTGGAGCGATATGAAAAAGTTCACCTTTCTCCGCTCGTGCATCGCGCGTGGTAACCCGCGCTTGGCAGAACAGAAGCGCGCGCGCGTCGGTCGCGGCAAGTAGTTTGTGTGACAGCTGTCTGTGCGTTGTGTACAAAAATACTGTGTGAACTTTGTCGTGTTTAGTTAGTGGACTTTTGTGAAACATCGCTGTTTTGAACATCGAATTGGTGAGTTTTAAATTTTTGAGTTCTTCTATTATCGCTATGTAGGTAAATAGAACGTTAGCAGATTTATAAAGTACGGATAAGTTAAAATTAAATTCAACATGCACTCAAAAACTCATAAAATTAATATTTGAAGAGACCGTTAAGTGCGGAGTTAATATTTAACCAAGATTTGCTTATTCAGTAAATAGGTAAATGTTATTTGTATTTGCCGAATGCTCAAATAGAAGTAACCACATAAATATTTAAGGAACTATGATATGATCCCAAACAGGAGATTTTATCAGGTCCATTTCTGGCTTATGTAAAGAAATTATTTTTTCCAACAAAGTTTTCAATAACATCATCTTTTCTGGAAATACGTGCATCCTAGGAACACAGGGTTCCCGTTTGTCAAGCACTAACAAATTGTAAACAAAGCACGTCATTTTATTGCGACAAGAGCGGGGTAGTTTTAAAACAATTTTGAGCATTTTAGAAACTGCCATCAGAAATAATATTTATGAACAAAAGTGGCAACAGCATATGTAGGTGTCTATTTCATTTAATTATTTAGCTTTCCTAGTCTATTTATTAATTTCTATTTGCGAAAGCAGCTAAAGTTTTATAACTACTACAGACATTAAAATTGCAGCCAGCTTCTTATTTCTCACGCTATAGAAAATTAGAAATGGCTAGAGATTATCCAAGAAAACTAATAGAAATAAAAGAACGTAGTAAGTAATAATATTAAGTGTGTAAAATACGGTGTAATGCCCTTTAATGCGTAGCGCCACAGATTACTTAAAATTATCATGTAGGCCACAGTCCTAATACAACAGACGCTCGTGCGTAAAAAAAACATAACCCTTCCTTTTGGCTTTGCCGTAGTCGGGTAAAAAAAGTAAAACATGTGCCGGAAGAAATTGGAAATTCAATAAAACTGTAATAAATGACAATGGTTTATATACGAAAATCGTTGAAATTTTTATGACATAGGGTACCTATGGGTAAATTGGGTAGGGCTGCCACGCATTCCCGTTTCTAAGTATTTCTTATTTGTTTTATTAGTTTACACTGAACCACTTGAAGATTGTGTGAGTAATTCCTAGGTGAGTTCAATTTGAATCATGTTTCTGATAAGACCCACTAAAACCGACGATTTTACCTGAAGTGATAGTGAGTTTTACATGAAGTGTAGCTTATCTGTTTAAAAGCTGCCAAACATTTACCAACATGTTTAAATACAAGTCAATCAACATAATATGTTTAGGTAGGTATAGGTACTTTATTTCAGTTTTTTTTTTTTGTATTTGTAGCCCCACAGTCATGTTTCTTAAACAAAATAGGGTTGTAGCCAAAATATTTGACAAAACCAAACACGTTCACTTCAGAGAACAAGTTTTTGTTAAATTTTTGAAACAGCAGGCCCTGCTCATACTATCACTATTCAAAATGTAATTGTTGCTAACCCCACCTCCAGTAGTTCAAGTCTTACAAGATTCAACCAAAGCAAAAGACTCAAGCTCAAGCTGACAGCATTTATTTCAATAATATAATTAAATCAAGTACAGGCACTTTTGAATTGTCAAGAGGAGTAGAGTAGAGTCAGTCAGTCAGGAAAAGGGAGCTAGTTGTCCATTCCAAAGAGAAGTAGGTTCCTCTATGGAGAAGAAGGGGCAAGAAACTCCATAGACACAATGCTCGACGCGACACGACTGCGCGACGCGACTTCATGGAAATTGTTGGACCTACCCACAGATTACATATACTACCTACCAGAATCGCGTCGCACTCTAGTGTCGCGCTTAGGGGCCCTTTACGGACAACGATATCCGTAAAGGGTCCCTTACGGATATCGTTATTAAAAGCAAAATGATACCGGCCTGAGTGCCTGACCTAACATTACACACGCCTAGCACTAGGCACTCGGTTAAATAAACTATTTATTCTATTTCCAACTATGCGAGCAGCACTAAGTCTCGATCATTTAAATTAATGTTTTATTTACGTCTACATTTTTACAGTAAAACTGTAAAGTTATAGTGTTGTTTGAAGGTCGTTACGGGCTCCTGGGTTCGGTAAAGATGCGCGTGCTACCCTACGGAATAGTGGTTGCGGACGCGTGGCGCGTGGGTCTAGGGTTGTCAACCATTCTCTAATATATTATATTGTATTTCGCGCAGGCTTACTTTCTACAAAGCAATAGACCAACCCAATAAGATTTATTGGGTTTTTCTATCTGAAATTTATCAGAAATAGCCCGAGTCTGGATTTGTGCCCGGTTGATGGGCTCACCCACTATTACATGGGACTTAAACATAATGTGGGTGTACGGCGTGATGTTAATGTTATGAAAGCAATAGAGTACGATAAAATACTGCATTTAAATTGACTGATTTTGAATTGAATTGAATGAATTCCTGCCACTACAGCATTCGCCGGGAGAGTTTATTCGGTCAGAAATTTCAGGACTATTTTTATTTTGATGATGGATGATCAAAAGAAAGCCTAAAATTATTATCCACGTCACTTCGCTCGCTCTTGCATTTTTTCATTCCCAATTATCCTAAAGTGTCTGGGCCTCCGATATGTGAAAGACGGCCCTGTTTTCGGTCGATTGCAAAGTGACGGGAAGAGAGAAACAGGGCTTCATTGGAAACTCAGAATAGCAATGTTTAGAGTTGTATAATTATTTAAAAACAAACAAAATAAAATTATGTTACGCAAAAAGTAAAAAAGCGATTTAAAAAAAAGAACGTGTGTGGTCGGGGGACCGCAGTCAGGAACGAAGTTCTTTCTCACGTATGATTTAAAACAAAAACAAAATGTATACAGCCGCCATCCTGCATTTACATTTTGACCTCACTATCAGCTTTTGCACCCTTAAAAACCATGAAAACGACACCCATGATGAAAAATTTGAATCGGAGTCGCCATCTTGGATTTTCATTTTGACCAAATTCACACTTTTTCTCTATCTCGGCATGCAGTATACTCGGGCCGATGTGTACAATTTTATCCCACGACACTGTAATCACTTTACTCTTTTCTTTTGTTTTTTCTGCCAGCATTCTCTCTCTCTTTCTCTTTGAATTAGAAGACAGTCGCAAGTATTAACACTTTTTAGCGTGATGATTTCTGAAAGTTTATAAGCCACGTTAAAGAAATTCGTTCCAATAAAAATAAATAGTAAATACCTACTCTTTTCCATAAGTCTGTAAGTACTCTTCATTAACCCTCTCTAAAATCGGAAATATTTTATTTATTCCCAAAAAACGTGGGCAACCCTACTTATGACGCACGTGCTGTGTCCACCTGTCGCTCGGTGTGGGCACAACACTACGCTATTGACGTAAAAAAAAGGTTTTAATAACATTTTAAACAAAAAAAAGACAGTTCGAAGTAAGGTCGGCCAAGAAAGAATAAATAAGTACTTAGGTACCTATATATATAAATTATAAATGCTGTAATTTCCTAGCAAAAGAAAATATAATATACCCAACAAGTAGGACATGAACGGACATTGTCTTTAACTTAAATAGGTAGTTGAAGACAATTTCCTTGCATTCCTCCCAGTCAGTTTTATGACGAGCAAACGAATTTCGATCTCAGAGTGGCAGACCACTTTTTATTTGATTGCGTCAGAAGGTGGTATTTGGATGATTATACATGCTTACCCCATTAATCCTAATAGGTAGCAAATTGATGGTCACCAGCAGATGACGCTCTTTCCCTAATAAGTATGAGCGTGTCTCGTGAGCCTAATAATTAAACGCAGGAGGTTTTTACCACCCCACCATATTTGTATTTAAATTCCTCATCGATGATAAGTAGGTACCTAACACTTACTACTTATTTCACTTATTTGCCTCAATTAACCACATTGCTTTGCAAAATTCCCATAACCACATTATATCCATATAATGCTTACGTAAACTTGGGAGGTCAACAAATTTTAATTACTACAAAAAAACCAATTCAAAACATTTATTTCAGATGTAGTCCATATACTGTTAGTAACATAAAAAACCTTATAAAGCTATTGTTAGTATATTCAACAACAAAGCCGCAGGAAGAAATAAAAATAAAAACCACAAAGTGGCACCGCACAAGAGTGCCGGTTTATGCCAAGCCCTGGACGCGTCCACCCGGTGTGTAGTCGCATCCAGTGCCGCCACATCGGCGAGTCCCAGCGGCCCACGAACACGCTCAGAAGGCTGTTCGAGCTGGCCCGCGTGGTGCAATGACATTGTACGTCAGAAGAATCGCACAATTTTTTATTTAATTTTTTGTCAGCCTATGTTGTGTCACACTGCTGGGCAAAGGCCTCCCCTTTTTCCTTCCAAACCTCTCTATATTGTGCGACCTCTGGCCATCCATAGAAAATTAAAAATCTATATCTATTTATTTATTTATTTAACATAAAACGGCCAAGGCCAATTACAATAGTTAAAGACAAAAGATTATTAAGGTACAGTAAACAAAAGTACCTATACAAATACTCGACAGTCATACGCTCATCTCACAATACTCCAGACATACTGACAAGATCTTCTTCCATTCATCCGCGAACACATCACAGTCAGGCTTAGCATCCAAGAGAGCGTTGAGCGCAGAGAGTGTGCGAGGGACGGGAGACTGGGATCGAGCGACGGTTCGACTCCGAGGCACGGCGAATAATCTATGCCTCCTTCCACGGTTATAGTTTATCGGAGCAAAAAGATGGGACAGTTCATAATGCAGTTCAGGAGCATCGGTCACATCACCTTCGCCGCGGTCTACCTCGAGGGCGATGTCCTCCCTCAAGTGTCCAGTGAGGGACGATCTTTGCCCATCTCTCCGAGTGCATTCGTGCGACGTGGCCAGCTCACTCCCACTTCACAGCCTGGCTGTTTAATTGTCTCGTACAATACTTTGTCTTTTTTATCGAAAAGTTAGTGAATAATAAAATCATTATCTGTGCCTGCTACACTGATACCTAATCTCTAGTGTACAAAGTGAATCAAAATAACTTATTAATTATGTTTTATATCAAGCTCTATGCAAAAGCACGCACGCACGATCGTTTATCTGCAGTGTCTACAATAAACTACGTGATAAAAATATGAAATGTTCTGGAAGTTAGTTTTATTTTTACTTAGTTACGAATTTTGTTATTAGTCAAAAAATATCTATAGGTAAGGAAAATCTCAACTCACTTCGACAGATGAAATTTATTTTACAATGCCTACCTCATTTGTAGGTGTCTACCTAATAACTAATTAATTTTCCTTGAAGAGCTTACTACCTAGCTACCTACTTACCTCACTTCAGGTTCTAAAAGTAGACTCGAAAGGGAAAGACCAATTATATCACTGCCCGACACCATATTTTTACCAAATTTTTTCCATACAGGTGATTTATTTTCCTCAAACCCCACGACACACATATTTAGAAACAAAACATAGTCCAACATAAACAATCTATTCCTATAAATAGTAAACTGGAGTAGTGGCAGTTGACAGTGTTGACGTCACCACGTAGCTGTCAGTCGTTATGCAAAGTTAAGTCATCGAGACACTGGGACAGTTTTATCGGCAGATTTATGTAGAATAATTGAATGTTTCATCGTTGTTATTGCGCTTGCAAAGGCCTACGCCACAACCGGGTCTCTAGATAGATACTAGTCAGTCTAGGAACTGTGATCCTAAGTATTAAATTCTTAATTGTGTTAATTACATACAGTAAGCGCTCAAAAGTTCATGAGCACGCTAAGAGTCGTATTGCTGTGAACACGCGGTATAGCTCGTACATTTGTATGTGTAAGCAACACGATACACACACCACAGATAACGCAGTTTTTCACTACACGAAACAACAATATATTTCCGTCACTTTAAACATGCTACCACACACGCACTATGCGCGTGAACTTGACCAGTTAATGGCATTGCTAAAATTCGATTGTAACTTAACAAGTGCAGATAGCAGAAAGCGTTAAGCGTTGGTATGGAATTCAAACTGCCTCAGGTTCTAATCTCGTAAAACACATTGCGGTTTTTTGCAAATATTATTATTTTTGTTTTCGATAATAATATTTTTTAAATATTGCTGCTTTTTTATGTTGTTATTGCAATAAAGGTTTTAGAATAAAAAATGCGTGATATATGATAACAAAATTAAAAAAATATGTTTATTCGTTATATTTATTTTACATAAGTTAATAAACTGCTACAATTATTTATCATTACTTCAGCTGAATAAGATGTGAAATAGATGTCAAGAAACTTATAAGCAGTTTGTATTATTTTGACATATTTAAATTATGAAATATTTTAAATTTTTAATGGATTTTTTCACCATAAATATTAAGCTTTGATCATGGTCGAAGTAATTAAGTAATAAATAAGAATATTAGACTACTTAAAATGTAAAAACTACTTATAGAATAGGTAATTTTAAGGTTAAATATGGGCAGTTTTTTATATTTTATTTGTATTAATTATTTTACATTTTATTTGACTTTAGTAAATATTGGTTGTTATTGAGGTTAGCCCTTCCACTGTCATTAACGAGACACAATAGAATTTTAATTGTTATCCGCCTTTATAAGGCTGCTTAACAGGTGATGAGTTAAAGCTTAAGTATTCATTTTCTTTACGAAAAGAAGATTGAAACTAAACCTCAAATTTTAATCCTAAAATAATACTATTACTAAAATAATATTAAACAATTTCGGCAAGAAATACGACAAACACCCTATTGAAACGTGCTTAAAAAATTCGTTACCATAAATTCATGCAATAACGAATCTGTTGTTTATTAAGTTGGTACGGTCAATATTTTAAGGTCAAAAACGGTTTTCTAGCTGGTCTTCAGTGATGCAAGCCTTCAGAGTGCACGGCGAACGGTTCATAATGACGTGTTTTTAATAATTCAGCAAAATATCTCGTTGGTATGAAACCATTTGTTTCATTCACCATTTGACGTCGCTGCTACTCGATAATAAGCCCCTTCCTCATATCTCTTAACCCTCACAGTATTTCTCTAGAACAAAGAAAAACATTGTTTTTATTACACATAATACCTTATTATTTATTATTCACTAATCGAATTAAACCTCACAATGAATTTAAAACTTTAAAGGCATCTTCTGTCTCAACAATACCTCTGTTCTATCAACAATACCCTTGATTAAGATTTATGTTTAGTAAAATATGAAATATATAAAATGATAACACTCACACTTAGTCCGGTTTCATTAGATATTCACTTCACTTTTACGCAGCGCAATAATATTCTCTGATCTGATCTGATCTCTTCAATATATTTTATGCCTGCTTTTTGATAATAATAACCACAACACTGCGCTAAATACTCGTCACCAATATTATCCACGAACCAACAAAGTTCTATTAATTAAATACTCGTAACAAACTGCATCTACCCCACAGAAATCGAAATAATTTACTTAGTTTTTTGTGGTCTACCTGCTAAACTTTAATATTTATGTGAACAAGACGAATGAAACTAAAAACGAATGATGATTATTGAACTAGTCATTGGTTGCAGACAAAGTGAGTGTGTGTGTGTAATGTGCGTGTCTACAGTATTGTAACAACTTATAGAAGAAGGTCGTAAGTCAAACCGAAGCGTCAGTCTATTGCTTTGTGAGATTGCTCATGGACTTTTGGTTGGTACTGTACATACTTTTCTAACCATTAAAAAAAATCCTGATGATTCTTTCCCCTCCCATTTGAAATACTTGTGCATATTCTTATGGTGAATACTTAGGTACTCTGCACAGTAAACAAGCCATAATTTACATATCTCAGAGACAGAATAGTATTCCTCAATACTTACGTACTTACTTAGTCGCCATCTAAAGGCTGATCGGATATCCGAAGTCCAAACTCAGAATTACTCTCTATGGCCGCGGAACCACGTCGACGCTCATTTGAATTTCCCAGATATTCGAAACATCACCGGCATTACCATACAATAAGCCAGCACAGATTACAATCTTTAAAACATGCTGTTATGAAATTGTATTAACAGTCTGGCCACTACTGCTAAGTGACTTCCGTGTATTGATTCACAATTTATTCAAACATTTCGAAATTACAATCAGTCATGCTATGAATGATGCATTCAGTAGGATTAGAGGTATTGCATGTCTTAATCAGAAATTCGTTCTGAAATGTTAAGTACGAATGTATGTGGCTATAAGAAAAGAAGAATTGATTGTGTGAAAGACTAAGTATATGGAGGAAGGAAGTGAACACTGTAATGACGGGTGATGGCTGATAGAGATGTATGGAAACTGGAGAGAAAGAGAATAAGACACTTCGCGACCCTTAAACAAAATGGTGAGTGCAGATCGTCCTAAAATTGTGTCAAACAAACTCAATTAAGTAGAACAGGCGTTTCATCATACCATGACTGAATACACAGTAAACCAATTATAGGTACTAACAGACAGATTAACCGTGCGTAATCGTGCATTATTGCAAGACTTGCAAAATTACCATGTTCCACAGAATCAGATGAAATGCAATTCTGAATTGAAAGGCTACAGAACTGAGGAGAACAGGTTATTTTGCATGTACGTGATAAATTAGCATGGGGCTATTCATGATATGTGTGGTCCTGCTAACAATACCTTCGACATTAATTCCCCAAGGTGGTACAGAGGCTGTCTTGAGTAGAATGTGATGGCTGCTTTCATCTGTGTTTCAGAGGCGTTTAAGATTGTTATTTTAGAGTTCAAAATTTTGAGCAAAGTTCCAAAATATTCTTCTAAATCTTACTATCGTTAGTTTGTTCAAGAAAAATGTACACACATCTTTACCTTTTTCTATCAACATTATTAGATTTCGATAGAGTCCCCTACTACCCTAATTACGTAACTTATTTTCGTAAACGATTACGACTAATTTGTTTCATTTTGACAGTTCAACAACATTCATTGCGTTATTTACGTTGTTGAACAGATTTTTATTCCATCTTAAGTTGGAATAAAAATCTGTGCAATGATAAAAAGCAATGGATTAGCAATCTGTTTCAAATCGAAACAAATTGTGATTGATCGTGTATTACGCAATTAGGGTACAGATTGGTAAAAATCTATCTTTGAATAATGTCAATGATAATTTCATATCCTTAAACTACTTATTCCCCTGCCAAACATATTTCATTAGGTGATTCATGTCCAACAGGTTGCTACAAACTTGTTACGTAGAAGGCCAATAGATCAATTATTTTCTTGATTAATTGGCCTTACATAAATGGTATCATTTGACTGCGAGGAACAAAAAATAGACCGACTTATTACAATTATCATAGACTTGTTGTTTTTGGACACCTACATAACAGTGCTATTTGAGGAGCTAGTAGATTAAAAGGCAAGCGAGAACTTCCGCGTGGGTGTGGTGTGCGAATGCGATAAAAATAAAAATAGGATTGACCTTTTCGCAAATTGTGTCATTCTAATTGCTTTAGCGCTTTATGTATAAGATTTGTACAGAACGCACCCCATAACATATCAAAGTGTAAATTGTACAACTACACAGTGTGCCTTTATAATATGCACATATCCAAATTAGGGAATATATGCTTAATTTTATAGACGGAAAAAATATTCAAAAAATCTATTTTTTTTTTAAATATTATTAAGGAATTAAAAAAAAATAACATAATGGTGTAACTTTAAAACTAAATGATCGATCGCGATGAAACAAACTAAATAATGATTGGAAGTAATTAACCGTCCTCATAAAATATTTATTTTATTTTTACAATAATTGTAAAATTTCTTAAGACGCCAAACAGAACAAAAAAAAAACCGTCCATTAAATTAAGCACAGATTCCCTCATTTCGATTTGTGTACATTAAAAAGACTCACACTGTATTATCATCTATATAATTCATAATCATTTCAACCTGGAATCAGTTGCTGAACTGCTGGATACAACAGCCTCTTTTCTGTTCTGCCATTTTCCAAGGTATTATTCATCCCTTGTCCAGGTGCCTCTCGAAACTTTGACGACGGCAGTCCAACGTCCTCTCGCCACTCTAGCCACTCTTGGAGGTCCTGTGTATCTTTGACCTGACCAAGACCTAGTCCAGATTATTTAAACCAGTTTAACAAGATTATTAGGAACGTGGATATATCATTATCCCTGTGAACCCCTTCAACTAATTAATATGTTTGTACTTGAAGTGGAAACACACGATATTATCAGTTTGCAATAGTTTAGAGGGTGTTATTTATTCTCAAATAAGTTTCTAAGAGGCAGGTCACCAGACTTGACCGCTCGATATGTTATTATTGATATAAATTAAACGATGCACCTAATAATGATAGTATTGCACCATATCACTAATTAAAATATTATGCGTATGAATCAGAAGTGTAGACATCTCTGAAATTGTTATTAAGATCATTGTGAGAGGAATGATATGAATGAAAATTAATGGACTTACAGAATTTGTGGAAGAGAAAATGGGAATAGGGCAAGAAGATCACAATCGACAATCGATATGTTGGATAGGTTCACCCTTGATTCTAACAATTTTGAACCTCTTCAGTTTCAATGACCAATATAAAAGAACTGATTAGGAAGATGATATGACTCACAAAATACTGACACCAGCAGCTTATCATAACCCCAAAACAAATTCTGTAAGTCAATACAGCAAAATAGGTTACTGTGTACTTGCGACAGAACATACACTCATAATATATCTACATGATGAATATGATGATGCATCACAAGCGCACTTCGTTTCGCGTAAACCTAGACTTCTGTGTCACACGACAAGTATAGAGAGTATACAGACAAGTATAGAGTCCATTGTGTGCTAGATCTAGGCCACTTATCCGAACGTTATAATTAGTGCGGCCGGCTAGCGGCGTCTTCCTAACTGCCAGTTATGTACAGTTGACAAAACTGTTAGGTGCGAGACAAAAATAATCAATGAAAAGAGGGATGGATTGTGTAAAAGATGATGTACTGTAAGATGATGGCTAAGAGAGATGGATAAAAGAACGGGCCGAAATAAACTAGCGTAAGAGGAGGAAGACTATACAGTGTGATTCTTCATAATATGCACATATCGAATGATACCTCTATGCTTAATTTTAACGACAGAAAAAATATTTAAAAAAATCTAAATATTTTTTTAATATTTCTTATGGAATTAAAAAAAAATTGTATCAAAACTGTGTAACTTTTAAACTGAATCATCTATCGCGATGAAACAAACTCCATAATGATTGGAAATAATTAGGCGTCCACATAAAATGAAAATTGAGAAAAAAACTACCCTCAATTGAAAATAAACACGTTTTTTTAGCAAAAACCTGTTGTTTTTTTTCATACATTTTTACAATAATTGTAAAATTTTTAAATAAGATGCCAAAGACAACAAACTTTTTTTTATTTTTTTAAAAATAAAGTATTAAAATTTAAAAAAATAACCGTCGATAAATTAAGCATAGATTCCCTCATTTCGATATGTGCACATTATAAAGAATCACACTGTATTGATGATGTTAAAGACCTGCCTAGACTATTTATTTAGTACACGTATAAGACATCAAAAGTCTGCATTGAGAATTTGTCATTGCATTGCAGCGGCAGTAGTTGCAAGCTAGCTGCCTGTACACTTATCTATCTCTTTTTTCGACTGTACCTGCAAGTGTTAGCAGTTGTTTAGTGCGATGTAAATAGGTTTATGTGACGTGATAATTATGACGTTGACAGCCGGCGGATGTGTGACTGGTGATGATTACGGTGCCTAATGTGTTAATTCAAGAAATACACTCAGTTTCGGAGGTGGTTGAATTCTGTGTTAGAGGCTTAGGTAAGAAGTTTAGCTTTTGTAAAATGTCGTTGTAGACATTTAACATTAAGCCATCTTGGGTAATGCATCAAATATCTATTTTAATTACTTAATTTTAATATATCAGCTCTTCTAAAGACAGTCTTCGATACAGCTATTATGTCCTCCCTCGATGTTTTTAGAGTCTTCCAATAACTCTTCCAAAAACATATTCTAAGTGGGTTTGTTTCGAAAGTATAGGTATATTAGGTAACACAACTTCCTTAATTATGTGACCGTCTGTAGTTAATTCACCTAGTGTAGTTTTAACACCGGTCATTATCATTTCCCTAGATTGACTTTCTCTAGATATTATATATGCTCTACGTACCTAATCCTTATGAGTTATCATTTACAAATCTGAAAATAGAAGGAAGTCATGCAAAGCAAGGTAGGTTAGTTCGGCCGTTCTTGGAAAATACCGACAATTCATTAGTGATCATGGTTTTAATTGAGCTCATTGTAGAAGGTTTAATTTCTGTTTCATTGGCATGACGATTTAAAAACACTGCTGGGTAGAACTACAAGAAGGAGCCTTGGATTTCTACAGTTTGTCTAGTGATGCTACTTTGGGAAGCCCATAACTTCAATAAAGAACCTACGTATTGTTAGTAATGGTTTCCATAATCTGGAACACATTTCTCTTTTGATTTATGGTGTACCGGTAAAGCACAAAGTAATCCGTAACTGGAGAATTCATTATTTTCAACATACAAAAAGTAATGTTCACGTATCGGTCCAGCGCACATCTTTTATAACTGCAAACATTATTCTACGGAGAATCTAAATGTAGTTTATTTACTTTCGAATATTTCTTACGTATTCGCTACAACTATCAATACTTCTGCTCCTATGTTCTACAACACATTCTTCACTCGTTTGTTAGAACTTCAATTGTTCAAGTTTATTGTAACTTATGTTGTTTTTTCTTATCAGCTCTTCTAAAGACAGTCTTCGATACAGCTATTATCTCCTCCCTCGTTGTTTTTAGAGTCTTCCAATAACTCTTCCATAAACATATTCTAAGTGGGTTTGTCTCGAAAGTGTAGGTACCTGTATATACCTTTTCCAACAGAGCTAACACAACTTCATTAATTATGTGACCGTCTGTAGTTAGTATAGTTTTAACACCGGTCATTATCATTTCCCTAGATTAACTTTCTCTAGATAGTATATATGCTCTACGTACCTAATCCTTATGAGTTATCATTAACAAATCTGCAAATAGAAAGAAGTCATGCAAAGTAAGGTAGGTTAGTTCGGCCGTTCTTGGAAAATACCGACAATTCATTAGTGATCATGGTTTTAATTGAGCTCATTGTAGAAGGTTTCATTTCTATTTCATTGGCTTGACGATTTAAAAACACTGCTGGGTAGAACTACAAGAAGGAGCCTTGGATTTCTACAGTTTGTCTAGTGACGCTACTTTGGGAAGCCCATAACTTCAATAAAGAACCTACCTATTGTTAGTAATGGTTTCCATAATCTGGAACACATTTCTCTTTTGATTTATGGTGTACCGGTAAAGCACAAAGTAATCCGTAACTGGAGAATTCATTATTTTCAACATACAAAAAGTAATGTTCACGTATCGGTCCAGCGCACATCTTTTATAACTGCAAACATTATTCTACGGAGAATCTAAATGTAGTTTATTTACTTTCGAATATTTCTTACGTATTCGCTACAACTATCAATACTGCTGCTCCTATGTTCTACAACACATTCTTCACTCGTTTGTTAGAACTTCAATTGTTCAAGTTTATTGTAACTTATGTTGTTTTTTCTTGGTACTGGTACAAACAGTACATTTTGGTATCGATTTATGACGATGTTGCCATATATCACAACTCATAAGCAATGGATAAACTATATTTTCGAAATGTTTCATGCAATCCATTACAACTGCTTCCTCGTGGTACATTCATCACGGCTATAAGTCTGAAAATAAACAAGTTCGCTTTGAGCTGAGCCGCGTCCATCATTTTGGATTACTTGCTTTTGTTATCCATGAGAATTGATGAATTTCTGTAGTTTTAAGTTCAGTGCGTCACAATACTCTTACTCGAAGTACTCAAGTATTCAATGTAGACTCATATTGATGAATGAGTGTGTATTAACACACCTACTGGTTTTCAGAACTCCAAAACTCGTCTAACCTGGTTAGTGATCCATCTGCTAGTGTCCCTAATGTCCGTTCACCTGCACCCTTGACGATCTGAACAACACCTCCGACGACGCCGGCGGGCGCCGCAATAAATGTGGCCACTAACTGAACCCTAACTGTATATTTGGAGCAACATTGAAACGAAAAGAAGAATAACCTGGTAATTCTTCCTATGGTTACGCACAGATATCGCAAAAGATATAACAAACTTTATTTGGACTCTCATATATTCAGTATAATCCAGGTAACTCACAAAACAATGACATATAAAGCAAATATTTGCAGGTAAACAGGCATGGGCACAGACCTAACCGACCTAGCTACTGGGTAACACTGGGCGAAATATCTTTACTGTAGCTTTTTTGCTTAAATAAATACAAAGGGTTGTGTTAGTTGTCTTAACCAGTACTAAGTTTTTCACATTGTTTATTTTCACAAATGATGAAACTTATCGAGAATACATTAAAGCGTGTGTGATGTGGTGACCAGCCTTAATGTACCTCAAGAATTTAATGATCTTAATTTTCTTGCCGTCTGAAATCATATTGCCAGGTCAATAAAGAAATCGTTCACTTTAGCAAAGCGCTCTATGATAAGGTTCTCAGTTAGAGGCTGGCGAACATTTCTTCATACTGATCTAATTCTGTCTTAATGTAACTGAACGAACACGTACCACGTATCGGAACCAATCGATGTTCGAACTGTTTGGAGCTCGAAATACCTTCCACTTGTTCACAGAACCATGAGCGTCCAGCTGTCTACGACGTCATACAGTTTCACAATCACGCTTTAAATAATATTCACGGAACCCAAATGTGTATTGTTACTGTATTAATAAATGTTTGCCACTCTCCTCCGAATCTACATCGGATTGTTTGCTTTACGAGATTCTTGATAATCCTTTCTGTTTTCTTCCTTCTATATGAGCTTTTCCAGAAATGTGATGTGAACCTTCGATCTAAATAAAAACATGCGAAAAGCTCTAGTTAGTGTTTTTAGAATTTGTAAATGCTAACGATAAGTGCTCGGCAGTACCTAATTTTTGTGTGGCCTGCGATAAACCTAAAGCTCTGTCAATAACATTTATGCTATCTAGATTCGATAACAGCGTTGTGTTCTATCATTGCAACGTTCAGCTTGCTCATTTTGTTCAGATTGCATTACAATTCATAATCCTCAAAGACAGGAACGATGCAAGAGACATCGTCAAAACAACCAAAGAGACAGCAGTCACCCAGAAATGCAAATAAAACATATGTAAATTCGTCTCCATTATACGGCAAGAATAAATTACTCTAACCCAAACTCCCAAAAGTCTAGACTGCATTGAGTCATTGGTAATGTTTTGTTTCTCCTATTTTTCAAAATCCTCTGTTAGCCCAGCCTACCGGAATGAGTCAACTTGAGCATAAGAGCTGCTCTGAAATGATTCAGTCCAGGAAGTGACTCAGTATAATATATGTTTCGCTGTGAAAGCCTGGAGTCTTTGAATGCATAAGTAATTATTTGATGATCAACGAGTCATTGCAATTTGCAATTAAGTTCTTTTTTTGGTAAATTCAATGGAAACTTTGCGGAGTTGAAATTGAATTGTTTCTTCAGAATTTAAACTTGATTCTAATAATTCAAGTTTATTAGTTCTTAAAATGTTGTCTAGCACAGTTCTAGCCCCTTTTCTGTCTTGGCAACAGTTATGCCATTGGGGCTAATGAATCTTCTTTTATGGCTTAATATTCTAGTTAGTTTCCTTGAGCGCTTTATATGAGATTCACAGCTTCATTAAGCTTACATAGGTACATTACATCACCAATAGTAACACCAATTCTTGATGTCAATACAAGTTCTGATGTGATGATCTCTTCAAAGCGAAGAACCTAATCTAGACGAACTTCAATCGATTCATCGCCTACTCTTACGCCTACTAGAAGCCACAACATCCGGGAAAAAACTCTAACAATAAATGAAAATAATTCCGTCACTTATCGATGAATAATGGCTAAGTATCGAGAACTGTTATTTATAACATATAAGTTGAATCATGTCAGATAAGATTAGCGGTGCTGACTAGCTTTCAAAATATTATCGTGTAAACTGTTTCTTATGAACTTGTGACTTGTTAGGATTTCATGTCTAATTTGTCTAAAGATATTATATTTAAAACGTTTTGAGTTCATCATCATCATTTAGTAGCAAACGTAAAATTATTTTAAACCAATGCATGGAAATTAAACTGTTATTGTTTTCCTCCTGATGCCAAAACTTCCGTACCCACATAGACACAGCTAGTGGTTAAAACTAGAAAAGTGCTTAGCAGATAATGAAATTACGCGTTTATCAAATATGGTTAACAAATCTACTCGTTATATGTAGTACTCTTGCAATTAATAGATGATGTTATAAAATAAAATCTGTATCGTGTAATCGTATCTGCGAGTGCTGTGTAACTTCTGTTACATACATTCAGCAGAACTATTATTTCATAGCTCCATAGTCCATACACAAAAACGAAAGCCGAAATCAAACTTTCCTTAAAATCTCAATAACGCTATCCCGAATAACTTCAGCCCTTAAGAACGCTTTCTCAAATGACTCTTTAACGCCTCTTAAATCACCTACCCCAAAACAACGGACAAAAATAATTGGATGAAAGAACATATTCTTCTATCATAATTGTTTTCGTCCCGTGACTTTTTCGGAAGTAGTCGGGACCTGTCCTTGTGGGCCTCTATTTCTGTATGAATGTGTTCTTCTGCAGTCTTCTGAGTGATGCCTTGTCTCTTCTGCAGTCTCCTGTGTGATGCCCTGTCTGTTGTCTCCTGTGTTATGCTCTGTCTCTTCTTCTCTTATATCTGCACGAACTATATCAGCAATAGCTTATGCTGTGGCAAAAATATTAGTCAGTCCGGTAGGTCTGATTGCCGTTCTACTACCACCTATACAGCTTCTAGTAAGTACTAGGGAACTGACTGCAGTTCCACTACCACCTACACAGCTTCTAGTAAGTACTAGGAGCATACATTTGAGTATCACCCCTAGTAGTTAACTATTTCTTAAAGCTCCCCAAGCAGTAACTTAATTTTAGATATGCACGTCATGCCACAAGGTGTCTCTAAAGCTCATTATTTATGCCCACTAGTCACTACCATACCCAAACCGCCAAAGCCTACTGCCCCATATTTTCGTCAAACTTGATAGCCCTTCAAACTGAGCAAATAGTCCAGAAGGACGGCCGTTTGCTCAGTTCTATTATATGATTTACACTGTACCCACAAACCCGGACGGCCAAATTTTGGTAATAATTTGGAGGAAATACTGAACTTACGGACATAATTCCCCTGTATTTGTAGCTTGTATACTTTGAGCTACATAAGTTAATTTGGGGGTTTTTATAACACGGAGCGTTTAGCTCGCGAAACGTGATTATTTATTTGCATTTGTTTCTCAAGTAAATGGTTCTAGCGAATGTAAAATCAGTCTGAGTAGTGGGATTAGAGCTACGTCACTACATTTTACATAAACGGCTACATACGCAATAGGAGGCATTTGCGATAACTTAGGACTTAGGTGGATCAACAATACAAGTGTCGCTCCTATGACGACATGGATTATGTTATGGCTGTCTACCGAGCGGGTTTCCCCCGAAGACTCAGTAAATGAGACATCACAGGATATTCTAGTCGTTGAACACAGCCATTGCGCTCTGGCTGTATAAAACTGAAAATATTTTGAATTTGTGACAAATGTTGAACAATTTCCCAGTTTCGATGTAGTCTACGTCTTGTTATCCTTTGTCCTATCGCAGGTATGCTGGAAGAGATTTCCTTAGAAATAAGCATCACCTTTGCAAGTATTTTTCTGTTCCCTTCTTCTTGTCTGTTTATATGCACATACATGAAATAAATATTGGCTGTTATTAGTTAGTTAGTTACGATTACGACTCTTAATTGTAACTAACCAATAACAGTCATAACTTCATAAGTTATAGGAGCGAGGAAATTAGATTTTAGTAACTCGTGTGTAGCTGTCATAACTTAGGACAAAAAATTACAAAAAAATCTGCTGTACTTGCTGTAACTTAGTATCAGCTGGTTCGTTTTAAAAGATCTGTACCTACTCAATGGCAGCACTTGTAAATAGAATGATTGGTTTCAGATAGATATAGGCTATCTATAGCAGTCGAGCATTAGTCGGTGGTCGACGCGAGGTCGTTGGCATATTTTTGCGGTATTTGTAGTTTTCCATACATCACACACCGGTAAAGCCCTGTTTCTGTTTTCTCATTAGTTGAAAAGAAACGAGTACCATATTGGCACACGTCAGTTTTGTTATCAGGAGGAGGGAAACTTGAATAAAGTGCAGGTTACGCATACGATTTTAGTAGGATTTTGAAGTTGGTGGGTATTTTAAAATAGCACATGTATGACCAATTGCTGATATACCTATGTTTCCTGCATACATGTAAGTATAATTAAACCATCATAATAGTAATTATCCAAAGCCAAATAGTTAGATTCGTATGTAGAGCTTGTTCTCCGTATCTAGGAATCTAAATTCAATTTACTGCTCAGACTGCGATAATATCTATACACAACTTTCCTAGTTTCATCGAATCCGTTTACCACAAAAGTCATATCTACGAAAGTGCGTGTACTAGCCGCGGTGGCCTGTTATACGTTATCAGCGTAAGCCGAGAAGCGCCACTGTCAGGAAGATTAACTAATTAACTCGTCAAACAATCGACATTTTATCAAATTAGTGACGTCATCGGCAGCCATTTTTGGCGCGCAGTTACCGCGGCCAGTGACGCCCCCGTATCGATTGAAGCTCTTAGTAAATTAGTGATGTGTGCAAACATCGAGCACTCGATGAAATTAGATTGACATCTGTCATTAACCGTGTTATTTTCAGTATTTGTTAAATATGATATAGTGCGTGTTATCTTTAATAAATTGAGTACTTGAAATTGATTTTTTTTTATCACAAATCTGCTCGGTATTCTATGTTCTTTATAATTTTTTCTCAATTTTATATTTCACACATATCTCACTGTAATGGATATAGAAATCGTTTCGATTACTTACCTACTGATGTAATAAACGCCTCATCTGTTCTCAACAAAACTGATAATTAAATTACATTACTTCAGCTTTAGCGAGAACAATTGGCGCAATATATTGATGATGATGATGTGCGAAACTGCGAACGTAATCGCATACCGTCGCCGTATATGTGCAACAAACTCATAAAACTGTTTTACGAGACGCACCATCAACAATAAATAATTATCTAGTATTTAATAATAGCAACAAATGATACGGCAAATCATACTTAATGCATCGTAAAAATTTCAAGATGGCGTCATAAGACGTTATGATTTACGCGGCATTGTACAGATCATACGCATGTTGTACGTCAATAAACAACAGTTTCCCGGTAAAACGAAGAATTGAAAATGAAAAAGCTTTATTTGCGTGGATTAGACGCGAGTTTCCGATTTTAAAATTAGTTTTTTCTTTCGTCGCAGCTGAAATATGCCATTGATCTTGGTCAGAGATAAATGAATTACGTAGGCATTTAGCGACTGTTGGGGTATAAAATGTCTAAAATGTAATAAGAATCATCAGGGAATTGCTAAATAGCTAACACTCAATAAATCTTACGCCATTACGCTTCACTTCAACGAGACGGAAATATAGCGGCAGAACTTTACGACATTTACGAACCACGGAAGACAATAACTATTCTAAAGAGCAATAAAACTTTCAGCCGGCACCACGCACAAAGTGAGACACTTCAAATTAACGTGGATATAGCCAGTATATCTTAGGTTTTTATGGTGGCGCCACTAACAACGCCAAATCAATCAAAATCCCTGCATTTAAGTCTAGTTCCTTATTCTGCCACCGTCCAAATTACACTGGGCGTACTGGATAACCTATAAGTCTTGTTATGAACACCAAATACTTTCCCACAGGAGTGGTTAGCCGGCGCCAGCGCCGCACGTAAATGGTTGCAAACGATATTATGTCTGTACTGTGTAGCTGCAGACTAAAATAAGAATGTGATCATTACCAGCCGGATCTGTTCTAGCCGCGCTATCGGTTGTCTTTACCGATACCCCGATGTTGTTTCAATAATTATGAATCGAATATTTCTCATTTTTCCACTGTTTCATGAAAGAGCTGCCAAACACTAGAATTTTTGAGATAAGCCGACTAAAAATGTTGGCATTTGCGCTGGTTTTAGGAAAATAGTCGACCTGTCGAGCTGTTGATTTTAAGCAGTTTTTATTGATTGCGTAACTTGGTGCGAGCGCAAGTTTTAATTTAGAATAGATTTGGCCCCTGGCCGGAGGCTTTGAGTGTGGTAGCTTAAGGCAGCCACAGGAAAGCCCGATTAAGCAGTCATGACATTAGTGGTCAACTGAGATAAAAAAAAAAACCTGCCGCCGCCCCGCTGACTTCGTGTCCGTAACCAAGTACTACCACAAGTACTAACTTTAATTAAAAAAGTAGATTAATATGTAGTTAGGTTAGTTTAGGCTAAGATTTCGCTCTAGATTTTTCACAGAATCCAGTATTTAAGTACTTACAGCTAGCAATCAGAGCGTTTTATTTTAAAATTTATTATTATCATTGAAATTAAACAAAATTTTAGTAAAAAAATTAAAAAATCTTCACATTTTCCTATTCCTTCGCTATTTTTCCACAAAATGTTAAACTTAGACAAGTTTTCAATCTCACAGCCATTGACATACTTATATACTTATTACAATCAATGCTCACAGCCCACACTTTCATCACTACTTAATTTTAGACGTTAACTACACTTACCAACTAAGTATTTTAAATGCCAATGCAGTGACTCTTAATTTTAATACATCCACTAATGAGTTTTGATTAACCATAGGTACCCCTATGATCGACTCTTTCTCAGAACATTTTCTTAATAAGGATGAGAAGTCATCAGCTACGACCGGCCACTTAACAGGGCAGCGGTCATTACCGACCATATTAATAGCTGTTTGTATTCACAGACGATAATGAGAGGCGATGGGTGACCATTGCACCGTAAAACAAACGAGTCCTTGGCATTACTGATTAGAATTGCGAAATGTCATGGTGTACTTAAGCCATTCAGAAAAAAAAAAACTGTCAAAGTGAAGGCTAATTTGGCGCCAAAAATGACAGCTATTTCGCAGCCATTACTGTCATACCGACAAGAATTCTATCACACTTCAAGGTGAAACTTACCCGCAAACTTCCCGAAATAGAATTATTTCGGATTTAGTGGTAAAATGGCCTCGACCTCGCCTCGTGAAAAGTATCGAAGTACCTTATTCTGGACTACCTGAAATATAAACTTTTTTTATATTTTCTCCACTGGCATTAGAAAAGTATGTGCCAGTATAACGGAACTGCATTCAAATGATAATGATTGTTATAATCGTGTCAGTGGGCAGATGTGCGTTTGTGTGGCGAGTTATGAGAATGTATGCTTTCCATACACCCGTGTGATTCGCATCGACATGTAAATCCATGCTAATGTCTTCACCCAGCGCCGCGTGACTTGCTACGCCTAGTTTTTGTAGTTCGAAAAGAAAAATATGTGGAAATGTCGGGATTGGTGCAAACGCGACGACTTAAAAAAGATTATTATTTCAATTTGTAATGGAAGTAATAGTACCTCCGAAACTCTAGGTATTAGTGCGGGGAAGAAGATATCGATAGAAATAAGGTCCGTTTCTGATTCTCTTTGTTTGTGACATAATTATAACAGAGGACATCATATAATAATAGAGATAATCACAAACGGTCATTGAGTGGTTTTTTTTTCATTCTAATATACCTAAATCAAAAATAAATATGGAACCGATTTCGATTTGCCCAGTAATGGGCGAGAGTGCTTATCAGGTACCTACTTACTTACTTTATTGTGAGGCTCGTAAAACGGATGTATCATTTGCTTTTGGACCCCAAAGTTAATAAGTAATTATTTATGTATGAGTCCAAATAAGACTCCTGCATCCTAATAATTACGTTTTTATTAGTATCCACATGTGATTTAGACTGGCCTGATAATCTTTTAACTTGGACGGGGCCTCATACGAAAAAAAAATATGTTTACACAATACAAGAAAGGGCCATAAAAGTATTTTGCGAATGATTCAATCATTCAATGTGGTAGCCTACATGTAGGTATAAATAACGGACCTCCCACAGGCAACGATTGGCATAACAATAATTTATTATATTTATGATCACGTAATGAGGGCGAATAAAATCTGGGAGGGCATAGCAATGAAATGAGATCAACATGTTTGGCTGAAAATACTTCTACTTACGAACCACCAGCCTTCCGTTATATTACGTATTATTATTAGCTGGAACTAGTCTATTTATATTTATACAAAATATACAACGTCTTATTCCGTTAGTGTAACATTTTCTTCGGTTTTCTGAACTCTGCTCTTAAATTGACCGTACCTACTAGTTTTTGCGCTTACTTTTTCTGAGCAGATGCTCTGATTTCTTTTGTCAATATCTTCAGTACCTAATATGTAGATTTGTGGAATAGTCAATATCATAATAAGTCGAACTATTACTACTTAGCGAGTCGCTTGTGAAATCGCCTGGTTATGAAGCCGAATATGACGGCAAAAAGTACTAAATCAATTTACATAGTCTAAATGACACTGATCTCCTTGACATTTCCTTAAAAAGCTGTAAGTAGGTGTCCATAATGTTTGTATAAACTTTGTATTAATAATATGACTAACAACACGTGCCCAACTCATAAAAATTGTGTAACACAATCCCTATTTTTTTGTTACAGATCATATGGTGGTGTCTATAAAGCTGCATCATGGCTGGAAGTAACTTTTGACAAGACCATGTCAAAATTAAAAAGCATAAAATGTCAAAAAAGAATTCTAAATTAAAGTTTTAAAAATCTTGTGAAGTGATACAGTGATAGTGAAGTGCTTAACTATGGCCGATATCGATATGTCGTATGATATGTATGAAAACATTACAAATATGGAACAGAACATTACCCATTACCCGGCAGAGGCCACGATACTGGCTGCAACGTGTGCCTGCGTCTTTAGTGTCGTTGGAGTCGTCGGTAAGTTACCTTCCAGTGTTCATTGTTTACCAGTTATTATTGTGTTTACAGGATCGATTTTATAGGCCGTTCTAGTAACTGCATGCTCGATGTCCGATGCTACTATTCGAGGAAAGCGTTGATACACTGTTTGTTTATAGCGACGTGGCGCTGTACAAACAATGTATCATATCCTAATAAACTACATTTCAAAGTTTTGTATCACTGATATTTCATCAACTTGTTTTGAAAACACTCGAAGTGGTGTTAGTGTTATATGGATTTCCAGAGATACATAAAGAATTATGATGCGTATTCTGATGACTTGCCTGAAACAAAACTATTAGCTTTGTAAAAGTTTTGTTTGTTATTACTAGAGCAACTACTTAGTTCACATTCACAGATGGATTATTGCATTATTTTAAAGAGGCTTGCGCTGTTAGATCTTCAAAAGCTCTTATAAGCAATACATAAAAGAAAGGTAAACAATTTCCGTATTAGAAATTGAACCCTTTTAAGTTCAAACCGTAAATTAGAACATCAGAGCAAGAAGAGCTTTTACGGATAGGAATTTAAACTTTACGTACAAAGGTTTACGTTCAAATTCGGGTGTTGATTTTTAAGTATGCATTTGTTTGTTGCTCGATGTACTTACTATCACTAGAAAGCGTTCAATAATCGGTCACTTAACACGAACGCAACATAAAACGCTAAGTGCCGGTCGTAATCGGACATCAAACGGTTTGTTACACGACTCGATACCTACCCGGGTACGTCGCGCTCTCGGACGGCCAGCTGCGTAAACAAACATACGGTGCACATCACTAGCCCGTTGCGTTCGATGTTTGAATTTTTTATTATTTTATTATAGGTGGTAATTTTTTTTATCGGTTTTTCCGAATATAACCGATTAATATTTTTTCATCTTCGCAAAATACTTAGCCACCGCTACGTAATTTTAGTAATTTCGCAACAAGGAACTTTCACAGTTCACGCTGAAAGGCGAGCAGCCAATGACAGAGCGTGTATTTAAAATTTTATTACAGTGTTATGACTACTTTAAAGAAGTAGCATTTACATTTTTATTTCGCGGCTAAACACACAGCTGGCTTATGTCTTAGCTCTCTGCCAGTTTTGACTTCGTTGTTTAATTTAAATTATTTTGAACGAAAGACCAACCTTCTTTGAGACGTAACTGAATGAACTTTGCCGTCTAATTTCTCATCTCATGACATAAAATGGTAATAAAACCTGGAGCAAGGGCTGTTGCCCTTCGAGAGTGAACGACAGAACGAGTGAATGAATGGGTCCATTGACGAGACGAGACGTGACTAAGCCCTGAAACGCACCACTGAATGTTTAAGAGGAATTAATTAATTTAATACGTTTATTATAAGTCGCAGTTTGAATGTATCGTTTGTCAAATAAGTCGGATGCATCGGACCGGGATGACAAGTTTGAAAACATTCATTAGAATTAAGACGAGTCTTTAAAAGGTCTTATTTAAAAAGGTTTTTACCCTAATTGCGTAATACTCGATCAATCACAATCTGTTTCGATTTGAAACAGATTGCTAATTCATTCCTTCATAAAATGGAAAAAAAAATTGCTCAACAACGTAAATAACGCAATGAATGTTGTTGAACTGTCAAAATTAAACAAATTAGTCATAATCGTTTACGAAAATAAGGTACGCAATTAGGGTACTGATCCTGGCTAGCCACATACATACCGGATTCCGAAGCGGAATTCGTTTCGGAAATATTGATTCGGAATTTCGTAGGAAGCAAATCCATACAAAATCAAGGATCGATCACACACGTAGGTATTAGTTCTCCGTTCGAATTTTTCTCCGATTTGAAATTCCGAAATGGAAATCCGTCTGTAAGTGGCCGGCCTAAGAACATTGAGTTTTAAATCTGACTTCAATATTTCATTGACTAGGGACCAATCAATTAAGAATATAATATCCCGCTCACAATAAAACCAGCTAACCAATTCCCTCGCTATTATATCAAAGCAAACATTCGCCGACCAACAAGCGTCCATCTAACGACCGTAGCGATGGCCGCCATTTGTCACCAACTTTACTATCGAAACAATTAGCCTCGCCGAGGGACATCCGCACACAATAACACCCCCTATGTATCAAGCTATAAATAGAATGCGATAAATAACTAGCTTTTGTTATTGGATTGGATTAGGAGCGATTCGTTGAATAGGTATGTAGGTAGGCAGGTGTAAGACTCTCTGACTAATGACATCGAAAGTAGAAAGTTAGGATCAACAGAAAAAGGAACCCTAAATCAGGGTGTTTCAGTTGTCAACCCGAAAGTCTGACGACCACTCTTCAAAAGGGGCCTATCTATCAAATAGGCAGTCGCTCCATGTAAAATACTGGTAATCAGCTGCAACTGGTTAGACTGGAAGCTGACCCAAAAGGCTACGCAGATGAAAAGGCCAATCGGAGGCTTAATTTGGATAAAAAAAGAGATGCCCTAGTAATACCAACCTCTTCTTCGCTTCGCTCTTGACAGAGCGGTCGTGGTCACAATGAACTATGTCCAATCGCAGGTGTAGTCGTTGCCCGCCTCACGATCGCCCTCCATCTGGTTCTGTTACATGACAGTCTGGCGCATTCATTAACAGGGCCTCCAACCGCGGATTTTATTTGATCGGTCCACCTCATCGGCGACCTCCCGCGTGGCCTTTTACCTTCCACTCTGCCCTGCACCACTAGACGCTCTATGAAGTCATTATTCCGCCTGGAGACATGACCAAAAAACCTAACCTAACCCAACTGTAACTTCTGACTTTAGCTGATCGTCACCTTTCAAGCAGGAAGAGACATATTGGACATGAGTACTGTAGGACGGTCTTCTCTGGTGTATCCCTAAAGTGACCAGACGTCCCGTTTTGAACGGGACTGTCCCTTTTTTCGGATCTCCGTCCCGGTGTCCCCGACAAAAGCCTAGAGACGCAAAATTGTCCCGTTTCCAGAAATGGGACAATAATTCGTTGAGTGGAAGTGTTCAAACATTTTCACACCAACAACCTTAAGCATGACAGCTTTTGTACTTTAATTGAATAAATTCTATGTATGTCTGGCACAAATGCACCAATAGAAAGAGTATTTTCTTTAATGAATTAACTGTGGACGTCTGAAAAAACCCAGTTACAGGTTCCGGTCCTTATGGCGATGTTGATAACTAATAGGTGAATATAAAAAACATGCCAAGAATTTTATTCTTAAATGAAATCATCACCAGCTGTATTAAAACTTTGTTCTGCTGACAAATATTACTCTAAATTAACCTTGCTTAACTTTTTAAATTTGTAATACATAAGTACTTACTTAAATAATTTTGATAATAAAAAATAAATGTGTTTTTTATTTCATTGAGAACCTAGGCTGGTACCTATTCTCAAAATTGAGTTTCCTTTATGAATCGGCCCTGCTAATTGAGATAAATAAACCGATGTCCCGTTTTGAGAAAAAAAAAAAATGGTCACTTTATGTATCCCTGACTCCCAGTGGCTGATTGTACACGTAACAATACATAGCAATATGACCGCAAGATACGAGCCGCTAACCTCAGAAGGATGAGCACTGTAATTATGTAACTTAGATAATGGGTCATGGTGACATTGTAGAGAGCAAGGCAAAGAGAAGTGGCGGATCAAATTAATAAGGCATGGCATGTATTATTTATTTAATCGGATCCTAAATAATTCCCATTTTGTTGTCCTAAAAATACCCAAGTAACTGAGACCAACTTGGTTGGTCATAGTTCTAACCTAAACTATTTGGTCGGTAAAAAGTTTAAAAAAATACATTAATTTATTAAAACATGTATATCATTAATTCATTAGAAGGTGAATAAGATTTTAGTGGATCAGATAAATATTTCCTAATTGTTAAAGTATCAAAATGCGTTGTAAAACTTTCAGAACTAAGTCTCTGAAAGTCAAAGTGAGGTTTTCATTCAATCTGCCTAGCCTTTTCCCAACTATGTTGGGGTCGGCTTCCAGTCTAACCGGGTGCAGCTGAATACCAGTATTTTACATGGAGCGACTGCCTATCTGACCTCCATAACCCAGTGACTGGGTAAGATACGATACCCCTTGGTAAACCAACCCGTAACAACTGTTAAAGATCCACGAATGACAGCCGGGACCAACGGCTTTGCGAGGCAAGTAGGAGTCTCGGTATGTAAAGATGGTCACCCATCCACGGAGCAACCCCGGCAAGCGTAGATAACCTGATGGATCGATCCATGCGGCTGTAATTACTTACCCACGAGCTCCTCTAAAGTGAGCTTTTCATTATGATGTACTAAATAAAAATACATGCAATCATCCAGTAAATTATACAGGGTCAAATAAAATTAGCTAGCAAAACTGCGGAGACGGGATGGATATTATATACAATGTCGCTCACATTTTTCTGAATGTTCATGGAAAATTATCCAAAAATAACTTTAAAAGGATCTTTAATATTTTTCATGTTATTAAATTTTTTATGTTTTGAGTAGCGTTTGCCATATCTCCGATGTTATTGGCTCGGATTTAGATTCTGTTTATTATTTCTAAAAGCTTTTGAGTAATTTTAATTTGGGGGTCTATCTTGAATTTTCTTCTTATATCCTCTGTGCTTTTATGACCATAAACTTGTTATTTTTTTTTAGAAAATAATGTTTTCTCCTCCTTTTTTTTTTTGCATAAAAATATTAGTTAATCCGATAAAATTACTCAAAAGCTTTTAGAAATAATAAACAGAATCTAAACCCGAGCCAATAACATCGGAGATATGGCAAACGCTACTCAAAACATAAAAAATTTAATAACATGAAAAATATAGATCCTTTCTAAGTAATTTTTCGATCATTTTTCATGAATATTCAGAAAAATTCGGGCGGTCACATTGTAACGGCTAGGGCTGCGCAGGGTAGGCTGCGCAGGCCGTTAACGGTTAGGTAGAAAGTAGAGGTAGAATAAAACAGCTGGATAAGTTAATCGTTATATTTAAGATAGGTAGTAGTAGGTAACACGGCTAGGTCGTGGGTTAGGTCCTGACACTGAGTTTGAGCACTCGCATACTTAGGATAGGCAGGAAGGGTACCGTCCTTGGTAGCACATGGTAGATGTGGGGGGCCTGTTCAGCACAGGCTCCGTGGTAGGTCGGACGGCCCTCGTAGGCTGCTGGTAGTTAGCACCGCAGCACGTGCTCTCGGCGGTAGGCATTGGGAGCACGTGGTAGTTCGCCTGTCAGCACAGGCGCGCGGCGGCAGGCCGCATTGGGCACACGTTGGGCACGTGTCGCTGATGGGCGACATTGTATAAACAATAACACACCTACAAACCAGCAACATCTTACCTAGAAATGACCTCGAAGGTAAACTTCCATTATCAATATCGCCATTACAATTTTTTCTTCTTCCCTTATCACTTAGGTACTGACAGATACTGCACATGTCATAAATTGCCACCCGTAAGCTGATTAATTACGAAGATTTACGCCGACAGCGTGCAGAGGGTTGGCAGATCAATCACTTTGTATATCGCTGGACAGTTGACCGACGACCTAGGGGACGATCGTAGGAAAATAAACATACCTATGTGCGGTTTGTAGGGCTGCCAACTTCTATTACTTATTATAAGTTAATTAAAGTCGCTTTTCGTCTGTCTTTGTGCCCGCGTTTCTTCCTCACTACGCCACGGATTTTGATGCGGTTTTTACCATCATTTAGAAAATGTATCCCGGAATTCCCAGAAGGTTTATGTGAATAGTATAGAATCCTCGTTATTTACATTAAATATTAAATTTATATTTAATAAAGAAATCTTGATGTTTTGTCAAGGCGTAAAAACCGTACACAGTTTTTTTTATACAACAAGCAATTTGCAAAATTCCATACAAACTTTCATAAGATGTGGTTTATGCTGTGCGTTTTCGGTCAATAAAAAGAGATTTCGCAATACTTAGTTTATAGGTTCGCTTTTTTTATCGATATGATACATTAAAAAAATCAAAGATTGCCTCGCCACATGCAGTGAAGCTCAATGTATTAATCAATAAAAGATTTTATACTAAGGTTGGTTATCAAAAACAGTATTTTATGAATGAATGAAATGCACCGAGCATTGTTTTACCAGACTCGATCAATCGAATGAACCCCAAAATGCCTCATAATATTTCATGGAGCCACAGAGGCCATTGCATATCAAATAGTAGACTGGGGGGCGCAGTAATGCAAAGGAAGACGTGCCTTTAGGATATGGAAGGATTGTTAAGGACAGTATTTTAGATACCTACTCCATTTTTATTGAATCTGTAGGTATAATTCTTATATTTTTTCAAATCGTAGATGGTTGGCAACCCTGGTGACTTGCCTTGCAACCGGGTGGCGAGTTGTGGTGTTTATTGATAAAATGGAATTGTATTTTCAATGAGATGGTATCGTGTAACGTGTTATCGTTATCTAATAAGTTTAACGGGCTATTGGAGCTGGCACAAGTGTTTTGACAGCCAGAATCGGGATATTCAGAATAGAACATGATAAATTCACAATAGTTATAATAGGTGGTTTAACTAAGTAATAATAACAACCCCAGGTGTTGATCGATCTGCCGGGGTCGCGGGAAAGTCCGAAAGGGATACCGTGGCCCCCGGCAACATGGCAACTGAAGGAACACGGGTGGGTTTTAGTCAGTAAGAGTCTGACACGCCCTCCCACTCCGCCCAGAGCGGGAGAAGTTATTTGAAAATTTCCTACCCAAAAAAAAACGGGTTGATCGATCAGGTTAAGCTACGCTTGCCGAAGTCAGTACGTGGTGGATGGGTGACCATTTCGACATACCGAGACCCCTCCGTGCCTTGAAAAGCATGTTGAGAACGCGTTACCCAGTAACTAGGTTGTGGACGATAGAATAGGCTTTCGTTCCATGTAAAATACTGGTATTCAGCTGCATCATCTGAAACAGGTTAAAATCGGAAACTGTTGCAAAAATGTTAATTGAAGAATTTCATTTAAGACATGTAACTTGCAAAATGTTTTATGATAAAATTGTTAAGGAGTTTGAGCTTATAAAGCACGTTTCTATCAAAGAAAAATATGCAGATGAAAATGATAATACGGAAAAATATGTTTTATTTGAACTTTTAGTCAAAAATCCTTTTTTTTTTGGCGTCCGTCCGGCCGTGGGACCCAAAAGTCCGATTTTTTTAGCGTGTAAGTCCGGTTTTCTGATTTATTGAGATGGCAGCGCTATATAGAGGACACGCGACTAGATGACGCGACTCATTCAGCAACCATGAGTTTAACAAATGCCAGAAATCCATCAACATACAACACATTTGAGAATACAACGGGATGGCTTACTATTAACGCCTCGTAAGCGCAACAGCAACGAACAGTATCGTGATGAGTGATCCTCTATGATCAATAAATAATTATTGTGCTGTCTGTATGTCCAAGCACGCGATCTCTTCATTCTATAGTGTTAATCAGCTCCGTTCGTTAACGGAGTCGTGTTGCACTAGTTGTCTTGTGATGGTGTGGCACAGATTTCATAGTAAGTGGAGACGGATATGAGAACGGGATTTTCAGATTATTGAGAAAGAATCCAATTACTGTAAAATTACATGGGACTTGAACATAACTGACAAAATGTGGGTTGTCTATAGGTATTCATCATCTGCCTAACAGTTTCCCAACTATTGGTCGGCTTCCAGTCTAACCGGATGCAGCTGAATACCAGTATTTTATTTGGAGTGACTGCCTATCTGACCTCCACAACTTAGTTACACGATACCTCCTAGTAAGACTGGTTGTCAGACTTTAGGGCATCTGACTACCCGTAACGACTGTCAAAGATCTACAAATAACAGTCCCCCTGCCTAATCCTTTGGAGAAATACATGTGTGAGCCGTGATGTTATGTTATGTTTTTGTAAAATCGGCCCTGCAATCATTTGTCGAATTGGACTTTCATGAAAACCCTGGCTCTCCAATGTTCTTCCAGTTTGCCCTCTAAGAAAACTGCTATTTATCCATTACAAAAAGTAATTTCCTGGTTCCTGTAAACTTTGGAACGGTCCATTGTTTGTTGACTGGCGATACTGGTCAGTAGGACCCCATGCGGGGAAACACCACTGACTTACGATGGACTTGAAGATAAACGATCGATTTCAAATCGCGAATACGCAGTAAGCAATCATGATGATTAATGTTCGTTCCACTTTGTGAGACCCTTTGCCTTGGTATTATACATATGGGACAAAAAAAAATACAATAGAAAAATTAGATCAGGGGAAAGCCAAAGAAACCGCAGATAGATTGATGATATGGCCAAAAAGGGAGTGAACACTGAAATTAGAATAGCTGAATACTGAGATGATGGCTGATTCTATGTAAAAAGAAGACTACATACAGCGCCCACCACAAATAAATTGGGATGAGGGCAGGAGAAGGACAATAACACGAAATAAGCATACAACTCATACAAGCACGTCATTTACAATCCTACAAGGATCTTTTGGCGCTCGAATGACGTAAACAAGGGGGCGCTGTTGGTAAACATTAGTGCAATTGTTTTGCGAAATGTCAAGATGGCTGCGTTAATTCCGATTTTGACCACGCGCCAAAAGAACCTAGTAGGTTGGTTGTAGGGCTTCATAATGTTTTGACACAATATCAGCTGATCCTCTTTGTTGACAAGTAGAGTGTTCAATAAGTGGCCCATTGACCGATTGGTCACATGCGTTCGACGAACACGAGTTATCAATACAAACACATTACTACGTCATCGGTAATCCTTTTATATCGAGGAATTATTATTAACGCCTTTTAATGTCATGTAGTAATGGTGCTTACAGAGAAGCAAAGATATTTAAATAAACTTACGATAGACGGGACATGGCGTACACACGGCTACACATCAAGCTATACATTTCCAGTATTAGCTGATCTCTCATTGTACGGAATTCCTATACAATGTGAGATCAGCTTAAACTAGAGCCGTGATACATAGCTTACTTAGCGTAACATTTTACGTCTTTTAATTTTATTCACGGGGGACGCGGTTATGGTAGGGAAAACGTGCCCTTAGGAAATGGAAGGATTTGCGAGCCTACCGGATATGCATCCTTGAGTACATTGAAATAAAGAAATAGTAACAAAAAAAACGATCCTGAAAAAAATTAGTGGAATATGATTCAAAATAAGGAGTTGAATGCAGGGTGCATTCGTTTCGGGAGGGTTGTCCCTTACACCCTGTAAATTACTAATCCTACACTTTGTATGGTGTTAAACCACAGAATAATATTTAAACTGTTAATAGCGCTAATTATTCCGGAATTACAATAACACAATTATTATGATATTATTGTAATTGCAAATTTTTATAAAAACAGGTACTTATGTACCAGAACATAACCAATCCGTACAGGAAGATACCAACTTTATTTACTCAACTGCCTAATCATTTGGCTTTGTGACGTGTATGTGTCTGTTTGTTCGGTATGACGACCTCACGATTTCGGATAAGTACCTAGTGTACCTACCTATTATGACAGTCGTAACAGGTAGTCTGACAACCAGTCTTATTAAGGGATATCGTGTTACCCAGTAACTGGGTTTCGGAGGTCAATAGGCAGTTGTTAGGGTTTAAGGTTGGACACTAAAAGAAAGACCGTTCTAAGGATTTCAATAATTTCTATAATATTGGAAGGTGTATTTTACTAGTATTATGTGAGACGTGTGATCCCACACAAGGCTAAAAGTATAGTACAGTCACTATGAGAAAGTAAGGATTTCATCAAGTGGTTGAGGGCGGGCTCGGATAGTAAAAACTAATAATTATGAGTTAGAAAGAGAGAAAGGCTATAGTGCTGAAGTAGGATTGATTTGTTTTTGCTATACCTACTCCAACATAGAGTTGCCATCCGTTCGAATAAAACCGGACAGTGTTAGGCTTTTTGACGTCTTGTCCGGGCCAATTTGACTGCGTCCGGCACGTCCGGTTTTTATTTGGCTTTTTATTCTCTTTAATAAGCCAGCAATGGACGAAACAAAGAAATAGGTTAAAATCGGAAACTATTGTAAAAATATTAATTGTGGAATTTAATTTAAGACATGTAACTTGCAAAATGTTTTATGATAAAATTATTAAGGAGGTTGTGCTTTTATAGCACGTTTTCTACCAAAAAAAAAATAATGCAAATGAAAATGATAATAGGTACCGATTAAAACTTTCTTATAAAAATATGTGTTTTATTTGAACTTTTAGTCAAAAATCCTTCTTTTTTGGCGTCCGTCCGTCCGGCCGTGGGACTCAAAAGTCCGGCTTTATTGCGGGTTAAGTCCGGTTTCCTTATTTTTAGAGATGGCAACGCTACTCCAACAGCAGTCGCTCCATGTAAAATACTGGTATTCAGCTGCATCCGGTTAGACTGGAAGCCGGAAAAGTCTAGGCAGATTGATTTTGTCCTACCCATCAGGAAATGATTTGTAACTTATATTTTTCATGTACTTAGGTAAATACCTAAGGTACAGATGATTAATAATTTTATTTCTGTAAGTAGGTTTGTACAAACACTTTTACACGTCAACTAAATTACTAATAATAACTATGATTCCAGAGTTTAGATATCTCTGACTCTGTCGGTTATTCTTTTTTTTTTGCCTCCATTTCTACAGAGAAGTAGACTGGAAATAACACAATTAATATGGAAATAGTGCTCCTTTTAAATTGAAGGGTAATACCGCCCAGATATTTAATGGGCGAAACGCTATTAATAAATAAACATTTATGCCCTAAAAAGCCTAACTTCCATTTAATTTTCGAAAGTAAAAAATACCGTAACAACGTAGGTATTAAGAAAGAGAAACTTTAATTAACGACTTGTAAAAATTAACAACTAAAGAATTTGCATAAAATAATAGTTCTATGTAATTTGGTATGTATATCTTGTAGCCTGTTATTGTTTGAATTTGTTTGAGGGTTATTGAACTTTAGATAGGTACAGTAAGTGAATATTATCGTACTTACCTACCTACATAATTATAAAAATGAAATTTATTTCATAGACATTAAAATGCTTATATACAATAGGTATGTAACACAACTAAGTATTTACACTAGGTACTAAATTAAATGACCAACTAGCCATACAAATAAATACAAAAACAAAACGACACTTAGGCGTCGAAGTAGAAAAAATGCCTCACTCATAAATTCATAATATTAAACGTTAACTAAGAAGGGTCTACTTGTTAAAACAATTAAAAGAATATCTTATAAATCGTGTCAATAGCTCGAAATTTTTTTTTGTAAGTCTAAAAGTATTTTTGCCCATAATTCAAATTTTTAATGATATTTTCCACGTTAAAATTATTACGCATCTAACTCGTGTCGATACGAGATGAGAAGTAGCCTATAGATGGACTGATACAAAAATCTAGAACGAAAACACAAGTTACTGAGTCCCGGGTATTGAACTTGCAAATAAATCAATCAATGCGATAAAAACTGCATCTTACGCGTTAATTAACGGCCGATACACGCCTATAATGTAGGAAATTAATAATTGTAGTGCATTTAAAAGTATGGCGATGTATGAAAATGAAAGTTTGTTAATTAGTTTGTGCATCAACCAGCCGTGAAGCAAGCAATTGATCATAGTTTAATTGATTGCGATGATTTACATAATTAATTAATCCCACAATTTGCCATTTTCTATGTCCTATAATTATCTATGGGCTTTCTAGGTCCAGAAATAGTCATAGTCTAGCTAGAGTCTTAAACTTTAGGAAGTTCAAATATTTTGAGGTTCAAGTGGGCCGGTTTCTGAATTGAGAATTTCAAGTTGAAAACTTGTTAAAATTCAATGTAGCCGAAATACGCACGAATATTTCGATTTTGCGGCTATATTAAAGAATTCACCTAGAGAAATGCTAAAGTAGTGTTTCATAATTCTCAATTCAGAAACCATACATGTGTTAGTAGGTAAACAAATTAAAAGCCAGTTAAGGCTCGTGCAGACCAGCGCGACACGCGACGCGACACAAAGGCACCGCTCGACGAGCGGTGTCTTTGTGTCGCGCCTGTTTGAACGAGCCTTTAGGCTCTGACCAGACGATGGACAATTTAGAATCGTACGGAAATCTAGTGGGCCTACCACACACACAAGCTTTACCAGAACGCTTACGCTTACGCGCAGTACGCAAGCTGTACCACTTTAGTTTTGCCTGCGCAGGCCGGTTTGTACACGGAACATCGTGCGTGTGGTTGATAAAATTCGCCGATTTGTACACGATGTTCCGTGTACAGACCGGCCTGCGCCAAAACTGTGGTGAAACTTGAGCATACGGTAGGCCGTAGGACATAATGCCGGGATTTCCATACCATTCCAAATTGACCGCGGATAAATTGTCCATCGTCTGCTCAGTTATCTAAACTAATAATATCCTACTAATATTATGAAGGCGAAAGTTTGTGTGTCTGTGTGTATGTTTGTCTCTTCTTCACGCAAAAACTACTGAACGGATTTGGATGAAATTTGGCACACCGATAGTTTATAACCTGGATTAACACATAGGATACTTTTTATCCCGATATTCCCACGGGATCGAGACTTCTGCGGGTGAAACCGCGGGGCGCAGCTAGTAATATTATAAAGAGAAAATATTTGATTTTTTGGATGCTCGTATGTTTGTTTGTAATGAATTAAAGGCTCTTTCAAACAGGCGCGACACGCGACGCAACACAAAGGCATCGCTAGTCGCGCGACGAGCGGTGTTTTTGTATCGCGTCCCGTGTCGCGCTGGTCTGCACGAGCCTTAACTCAAAAAACCGGCCAAGTGCGTGTCGGACCACGCACAATGAAGGGTTCCGTAGTTGGGACGAATTTATCCCAAAAACAAACTTAACTTTGTAGTTGAAAAATATGTTCTCCCATACGGAATGTATGGGAAAACATGTTTTTGTAACTGCAAAGTTAAGTTGGTCAATTATTACTCGTTAACTTGTAAAGCCTACTTAGCTGTGATAGTTTTCCTTTTAATTTCGTTATATATGCTACTGCCGTGAATTTTTTCACATACCCAAAACCAACACATGGGGGGGACACTTGACTCTAACAAAAATTTGCACTTTAAAGCTTAAAATTTCGAAAACGGATCCCTAAATCCAAAAATGGTCTTTGCAAACACACAATATTTTTGAACGAGCTTACCAACGACATCCCACACTAATTATTTATATAAAAAAACACCCTCACTTTACGTCTAGGGGAGCTACCTGATTTTTTTTTATTTTTCATGATTTTATTTTACCACTTTGTCGGCGTGATTAATATGTATACCCATGCCAAATTACAGCTTTCTAGTACTAAGCGTCTCTGAGCTAAGCCGCGGACAGACAGACAGACAGATGAACAGACAGACAGACGGACATGACGAAACTGTAAGGGTTCCTTGTTTACTACGGATCCCTAAAAACTACTGGCCCGATTTAAAAAATTCTTTCACCAGTAGAGTGCTATATTATCACTGAGTAACAAGCTGCCGAAGCCGCTGGGAGGCTAAATTACGATTGTATTTCTGTGAAATTATGGATGTGGTTTAGATTTAACTTTTTGTCTGGTTTATGTTTATGTTAGTCAGGGTCATGCTTGATGAAACGATGAGTGACGGTGATTCAATCATATTTGTTTAGCTAATCAATAATATACCTACATCATATCCGCATAGTAGGTAAGTATTTATTGCAATGATATCATATTAATTGTAAACCATATTATAATGTAGGTAGATTACCATACTATAAATATAATCAAATAGTTAACCATATAACCGTAACTAATATTATGGATATTTATAATCGTTTTCCTGGATCTCTTTTCCATATGTCTATACCTACCTATATTCTAAAGCTAAATACATAATTATACCTACAAAGTAAAGATTGGCACCTACTTGTCATTAGAGTAATTAAAACTATACTTTTGACTAAGATTAGGATGATACGGAATCATACCAGTGACTTGCGGTCTTCTGTACTTCCACTGAGCCATATCTATGGCTGTTCACGATCTCTGACTGACCTGGACTGACCATCCAGGCATCCGCTAACTTCCATGGACCTTGCTCTTTTAACAGCCACAGCGATACCTACCACTTAATTTAAAATATTTTTCTAGAAAAATGTGGCAAAAAAGTGAACTACACTGCCATCGCCACTGACGGACTAAGGCGGTGGTGGCAGGTGAAGTCCGCCCCGGGCTCCCTGATCCTAGGGGCCCCCAAAACTCGAGAAATCCTGTTTATTTAATCAAATCCTAAGCAAGACCGAAATATGTGCAGTAAATAAAAGGCAGTTTCTAGTCCCTCTACGGAAAGGGGACGCCCTAGGAATGCTACATATAAACGTAGTGTGGTAAAATTTTCGAGCTCGCTCTTGTCACTTACGTTCTCTGGTTTCTCTGCGTAAAGACTTGTTCAGACCAGTGCGACACGCGACGCGACACAAAGGCACCGCTCGTCGCGCGACAAGCGGTGCCTTTGTGTCGCGTCGCGTGTCGCGCTGGTCTGCACAAGCCTTAAGTCGACAAAGTAGCTCCTATTTATATACGAATAGTCAAAAGAAAACCTTACCTATCCGGGGTGGGTTGCTATAATTTTCGAGCTCGCTCCGCTCGCTCTTACATCCTACATTTTCAAACTTTTATGTACCTTTAGGTTGACAAAGTAATTCCTATTTTTAACCGACTTCCAAAAGGAGGAGGTTCTCAATTCGTCTGTATGTTTTTTTTTTTTTTTTTTTTTTTTTTTTTTTTGTATGTTTGTTACGCGATTACTCCGCCAATTATGAATAGATTTTGATGATTCTTTTTTTGTTTGGTAGATCATACTTCAGAGGTGGTCCCATATAAATTTTATTAACTTTGCTTGGGTAGTTTTTGAGTTAGCTTCAATTATACGTATTTTTTCCCACTTAATATGTAGATGATATGTTAACTTCTTGTCACTGTTATTTACATAGCAGGTAGTGGTATTCGAATTTGTGTGGGGTAGGTACCACAACTAAAAAGTGAAAAATAAAAACTTTTTCCAAAAAAAAAAACAACCGACTTCAAAAAAAAAACACTACAAAGTGAAAAATAACTTTAATTTCGGAAGTCGGTGACAAAGAACGAAAATTCAAAACCAAAGACACCGACTTCCGAAATTAAAGTTATTTTTCACTTTGTAGTGTTTTTTTTTTGAAGTCGGTTGTTTTTTTTTTTGGAAAAAGTTTTTTGTATAAATGTTCAAAATAAGATTTAAACTATGCAGGGTGCAAACATTTTTCCAGCTGACTTCGCTCGCTCTACCATCATCTATACGCCTGATGCCCTAGCTTTTCTGCTGTCGACAAATTATCATTTTTTTCTGTATCAATAGTCAATTAAAACCTAACCTTTTCGAGGCAGCGTGCTAAATATTTCGACGTTCATTCCTGGGCAGGGGGGGGCTCTATTTAGTTTTGCCGCCGCGGCACTGGAAACCGCAAAAAATAAGTTTCATTCCGTTGTAAATAGATTCGGTACTTTATTTTTGTTCGCAAAATAAATACGCGTGTGGGAATCACAAATAGAGCGGCGCTAAAAAGGGTTATTATTGGTATGTTATGTCTCGGCCAGCAGCTCGTTAAAGTGTGAACAGTCCCTCATAAACATCGAGTCTAAAATAATTGTGAATCGATTTAAATCGGATAAGTGGCCAGTGGGGCCACTCGGATTGCGTTTAAGAGAAATGCCAATCAATCGAATCGCTTTGTTTATATTCGGAGTCCGGGTTCATCTCTAGCTAGTAGCTGATTCGTTAAGTTCAATTCCGTTTAGAAATTTTTCGGGAAGTGCCTTGTCACTAGTATAATAAAGCAGCATCTGATTGTAATTTATAATTACTTACTGACCAATTAGTGACAGTGATAATTTTCATAAATTATGTAATTTTCAGCAATAACAGCCACAGTTATTATTTAAAAAATACAAACCACTCAACAAATCGATGAGTTCATCGATGTGTTGACTTTTGAAGTAGAACCTTTAAAAGTAGAACTTACGGTGGCATCTGACATTTTGTTAAATGGTGGAATTTAAAAAAAATTTAGACCATAGTGTGTCAGATTTGTTACCTGAGGTTTCCTAGTGGTCACGACTTTTTTTTTGCAGTTAGAATGAGGTCACTGGAAAAATCAGTAATTTGCGTGAATTAAGCCTGCAACCAGTTTCGCATGACATTGATTTAGACATCTTACTTCCTTTTTTTGTTTCGGAAACCAACGAAATTCTGTGAAATAGCAAAATTGAACTGAATTCGCAATTGTTTGTTAATTTAATCAGCTGCAATCAGAAATTCGGGGTTGCCTACGTGACTGGGAGATCCGCGCTCCGTAATTCTCGTATATTTTGCTAAGAATCCCATACATTTTGTATTTGTAATAGAAAATGCAAATTCTGCATGTTTTCACTGTGAATTTCGTATTCAATTGATGAGTACAGTGATTGATTTAACAATCAACAACGCAATGTAACCTGTAACGTAGTTTTTACACGCGAGTGCACGAAAAAGAATGCAGCTAGAAAAGTTTTCGCTACGTAGATTCGGAGTTTTTTTTCTTTGGTCCACTGCCATTTTATATTTGGACATGAATAAATCTATTTTTTTTTTCGATGGAATTCTACATGTTTACGAAAAAAGATCAATGACTGGAAAAATTTGCCGAAATTACTCTGTAACAATTTCTACTAGCAGTTTGTTTTATTCCTTGTCTGTTTTAAATAAACCCCAATTTTCTAACTAATTTCTCTCCTTTTCTCCACATTTCAGGTAACCTAGTAACCACAGTGGCGTTGTTGATGCACCCGAAGCTGCGAGGCCACGTGACGACCATGTTCGTCCTCTCGCTATGCGTGTCGGACCTGCTCTTCTGCTCCATCAACCTGCCGCTCACCGCCAACCGGTACATCAAGCAGCATTGGGGCCTAGGCCCCAGCCTCTGCCAGATGTTCGCCTTCGTCTTCTACGGGAATGAAGCAGTCTCGCTGCTCTCTATGGTCGCTATTACTATTAATAGGTGAGTTTTTCTGGACTTGTTTGTAAATAGACTTGTTTTTGTTTACAACTATGAATTTTTCAAGGAATATGTTCAAGGAGTTTCCCCACATTCTTCAGTGTGTTTGAACTTTTGGAGTTTTGGGGTTATCCCAGACGATGTTTTTGAGCTTACTCGTAAATATGTTTAGTAGGTACCACCGTACCAGAAGGGTAAAATATCATCAAATATCAACATGATGTAACAAATACAGAAAATAGTAATTGAAAACTATGTTACTATGGTATGTATGCTATACATACTTTAAGCGTATAATACGCAAACAGGAACTAAATGTTATGGATCATTCCCACGAATGTATATGATGAAAAACATGTGCTGACAAATATAACTTTATTTTTCTCTATAAAGTGGTCTACCACATGCAGCGTCCACTGAGCTATGGAAGTTTTACTACGTGTGAACAAACACTACAGCCTGAGAAAACGTCTGTAACTTCAATGGAAAATAACTAGCGTCTAACTTTTTATTGTTTCACTAGAATATGTACTTTAGTAGCGGGCCACTGATATTTCCCGAATAGATTTTCTACGTGGGCATCGTAAAAAATACATTTAGTGGTGGCGTGAAACAGATTATAAATGTCGACGGGTTATTTATCACGCCATCCCACCACTCAGCCGTGTTCAGTTGTAAAACAAACCTCTTTACTGACGCCGGGAAAAAATACTCCTCATTCACGACGCTATTAATAGGAGCCGGCACAAGTGATAGCTCGCTCGATATTGACCTACTGCAGAATTCACATGAACCAATAAAATTGTTCTCAAATTCTACTTTTATTTATTATTTTACTATCCTAGGAGATCTACCTAAAATACGAAAGTGGTTTTGAGCATTTTTCTCACAATCCATCAATTTTATGTTTTTATATCAGCCTTTGCCAATTTGCAAACTACACTCACGAATGTTTAGAGAAAATGGATGACGTGGGTGCTGCATACAAATATAAGCTGGGTACAGACAATCAGCAGTGAACTCAAAACGTCACTTTCGTTTCGATAAAGTTGTTGTTTATGCAATTACTTCCCAAGAAATTGAAACAATACGACAATTTTATACAGCATGGGCACATTGGGCACACAATATCCCATTGTAGTCATTTTAAAACCAATATATTCGGTTCGTCGACCCGCCCCCAGATTAAACCATTACCATAATACTGATGCATTAATATTAATGCGTGGTAACCAATTTAAAGTGTCCTCGTGTGTACGTGCGCGATGCATGGGCGCTGCGTTCACCTTCGCTGCACCCAACATTAAATTATTTTTATTCGTTTCTATATTGTTAAGTTAAGCCTGTTTGAACGAGTTACAAAGAATAAAAATGTGTTTAAAATTCGGTTCCCTTAATTTTTTTCTAGTCACGTAATAATAGTTTATGTTGAAACAATCTTTTCCCTATTAGGTAAGTACTTTATGTTCTCATGATTTTCTACGACGATGACTGTTGATAGTAGGTTAGGTACTACAAAATTTACAAGTGCATAGCCATAGCACATTAAATTGATAGGTTCCTTCTCGTTAACTAGAAGTGATACGATAAAATAGTAATCCATATCCCGAACAGCCTAATTGCGTAACACACGATCAGCCCCAGCTCTAGGGGGGGAAACCCGGGGCACGTACCCCGGACGCCAACTTCAGGGGGCGACAAATTCAAGAGCAGCACACAAATATAATCTTTCTATTTCTTTTTTAAAATAATTTTGACGCTCCTGTTGGATTGGCGCATTATCGATCCATACAATTTGATTAATATGTTGCTGCAAAAATTTTCATTTTGTGAAAATTTGAATTTCGCGGGTTAACTTAGATTGGCGGGGGCGGCAGACGGCAGTTTTCACACACTCAATCAATCCTAATCTGAATGCCGTGCGCCGAGAGCTTTGACAAATTAGCGGCCTGCACTGCTCCCCCGTCTCGCCGCGCGCCTTTCCAAGACGCGGTACAGCGGTATTGGTCAAACTATAACGCAATGTTGTTGAACTGTCAAAATGAAACAGATTGTAATTGATCGTGTGTTACGCAATTAGGGTGCAGGTTTGGTTTTGGATAAAAGATAAACATAAACACTAGTTTCCTTTCTATATCAGTGCCAATTTAGTTAAGTATACCTTAAAATCGAAATGAGATGTATTTATATCAGCACAGCCATCTACATGGGCTTGTCTGGGTGCTCTGCATAAACGTGGCTATTATAATTATTATTTGCATAAATAATCCGATATTTTCTTTTTACTATTGACGGATAGACAGGGCACGAGTATCTTTCATAAAAAGCTAAACAATAAGTAGGTCATTATTTTCCAACGCATGTGTACTCTATGAAGTCATTGACTGTCTTTTACCAATGACACAGGTATAAAAAATATGCCATCCGACTTTCTTTCACAGACTTTGTAATGAGAACTTTTTCGGGACAGCTTTCGAAAAATAATAATAATTTTGTACCTACCAACGCAAACAAAGAAATAGAAAATCAGAGACTATTTAACACTAAATTGTACCAACATAATCCCTGCAATAAAGCATGGGTGTTAACAATTCAGAATAATATGGGGGACCCAACAATTTAAATACGAGGGTGTTAATGTCAAATAGCAAGAACAATTACCAACAATTTAATTTTATGGGGACTCCATTACACAATGGTGTATTTCTCTAGAAGTCTAGACAAAATCTGTAACTGCCTCGATGGTTTAGTGGTTGCAAGCGATAGTGCTGAGCATGAGGTTCCGGGTACTATATTCCCGGGTCGGGCAAAGTGTCATTGGTTTTTCCGTCTGGAATTTCTCAGTAGCAGCCCGAAGACTGGATTTGTGCCCGATTGATGGCAATAGGCTCGCCCCCTATTACATGGGACTTAAATATAACTGGCGAAATGTGGGTGTAGGTACTATAGGTACGTACATCTCTGCCTCACCCTTTGGGAAATACAGGCGTGATGTTATGTTTTATGTTATACAGTGTGTCTTTATAATGTGCACATATCGAAATTAGGGAATCTACGCTTAATTTTACAGAGGGGATTTTTTTTTAATTATCTTTTGCGTCTTACTGAAAATTTTTACGATTATTATAAAAATTGATTAAAAAAAACAGATTTTTGCTAAAAAAAAAAACATGTTTATTTTCAATTGAGGGTAGTTTTTCTTTCCACAATTTTCATTTTATGAGGACGCCCAATTACTTCCAATCATTATGGAGTTTGTTTCATCGCGATAGATTATAGATCATTTAGTTTAAAAGTTACACCGATATGTTAAAAAAAAAAACATAAAGATATTAAACAAATATTTGGATTTTTGTGAATATGTTTTCGGTTTATAAAATTAAGCATAGATTCCGTAATTTTTATAAAGACACACTGTATAAAATCTGTGACGTTTATCTAGTTACGTATTTTTATTTTTTACGACGCAAAATTTTAATCAAAAAGGAATAAAAATGTAGGTATTATGTGCTCTAATGGAAAGTCTAGTGTTTATAAATTCATAGTTATTATCAAAATACCTACTTATGCAACTATCGGTAGGTACTCGAAGTGGCTAGATGATTACGGAGGCCGTTCCTAAAAATATGTTTGATGTGCTTTCCTTGTAAATTGTAATAAACTACTTTATGATCTATAAAATGTATACTTACGATACCACAAGGGTATGAATCAGCGGCAAGTTTAAAACTTTATAAATCCTTGGTATCTAAATAATAATGTCATCATTGGTAGGTAGGCAGACTTGATGACAAATACAGAAACACCGTCACTTGTGTGGGATATAGCTTTGTCTAGAACTCTATAATTAATTAGATAACACAATGAGAGGCTAATTTTAATAGATCAAGTTTTAACATTCTAACAGTCAAAATTTCCCCCTCTTCTAAACTTTGAAAAGCTTATACAGGGTGTCAGGGACATCGACGCGAAAACTGAAACCATGGATTCAGTACATGATTCTAAACCCCCCTGAGTTGAAATTTTTCCTCGGTTATTAAAAAAAAATCTGCTGTTTCATAGAAAAGTGCAATACCTACGCGGTCAAAATGTATGGAACAGCAGATTTTTTTCGGGCAAAGTGTTATTGGGTTTTTCTATCTGGAATTTCTCAGTAGCAGCCCGGAGTCTGGATTTGTGCCCGGTTGATGGCAATAGGCTCGCCCCCTATTACATGGGACTTAAACATAACTGGCGAAATGTGGGTGTACCTACTACAGGTACACCTCTGCCCAACCCTTCGGGGAAACAAGGCGTGATGTTATGTTATGTTATGTTAATTTGGCTTAAATCAATTAAATAGCCCAAAAAAGCAATATTAAATATTTAAAAACGCAACTATTTTTTTATTATCTGGAAAGGAAAATGTGAAATAATCAACTAAATAACCTATACATACAAACTTTGATTTTCTTTATACCTACCCTTAAAACAATCATAAATCAACAATTTGTTACTTATTTGGATAAGAAAATTGGATTAATCAACTAAATAACATATACAAACAAATTTTGAGTTTCCCAATGAAATACCCTTAAAACAATAATAAATATTCATAAACACAACAATTTGTAAAATGCTAATAAACGCTATCATTAACACACTCACTCACTCTCACCCACGTCATTCGATCGAATCGTTCGCGCGGATTGCGCGGTGCTCACCGCTATGTGCGAGAATATAAATATTGTTCGAATAGGTTAAATTCATTTATTTATGATTTCAAACACAATGTGAATATTTATACTATGTATATACAATACAACTAACTATTTCATATATTATGTACAAGAACGTAAAGGAAAAAAAATGGAAGAACTCATTGGACGTCAAAAAATTCGTCCGCATCGCTGTCAGCGGGAAAAGTGCCCAAAAGTTCGAATAGGTATTTTTATCATTAAATGCCATTGAATCATAAAATTACGGGACAGTGAAAAATTCGTGGCTAAAATACGGGACAATCCGTAAAATATATCATATCTGGTCACCCTATCACTATATCTTGTCAAAGATCGCCAAAATCCATGGTTGCCCCATCACTTCTATTTAGTTTGTTTGAAAAAATCATTTATTGATAGTGTCAAAATACTCATACGCTCTGATTACGTCAGTATTTTCATTTATTGTCGTATCTATCTTGTACATTTGCGGCAACACTTAGATACTTCTTAAAAAACACGAAAGGTTTAAAAAAAATCTGCTGTTTCATAGAAAAGTGCAATATCTACGCGGTCAAAATGTATAGAACAACAATTTTTTTTTAAACCAACGAATAATTTCAACGCAGGGGAGTTCAGAATCATGTACTGAATCCATGGTTTCAGTTTTCGCGTAGATGTCCCTGACACGCTGTATAAAATAATCCATTAGTAATATCGACCAGTATCGCTTCCTTATTTTTTACGACGACGCGCGACAGCATGCAATAAACAGATAATCAAATCTATTACTTTGTGCTTTTATAGATCTCCCGCCGTTATAATGTGCAACGAGGTAACCAAACATTTTTCTTTTCTTTTACCCGACTGCCCGATTTACTATATTAACAATTTAGATTCGGGTTTGACGTCAGTTTTTTGTAATTAGAACTTGAATTTTGTCGAAATAGAGTTCTAAATTCAAAAATTGGCTCTGTGGTTTAAACGTAAGTCTGAACTTCTAACGATAATACTTTTTAGGGTTCCGTAGTCACCAAGGAATTCTTATAGTTTCGCCATGTCCGTCTGTCTGTCTGCCCGTCTGTCCGCGGCTTAGCTCAGAGACTGTTAGTACTAGAAAGCTGTAATTTGGCATGAGTATACATATTAATCACGCCGACAAAGTGGTAAAATAAAATCATGAAAATCATTATTTTTTTTGGGGTACCTCCCCTACGCGTAAAGTGGGTATGTTTTTATTTTCTCGTCTATGCCATGGTGTGGGGTGTCTTCAGAAAGGTCGTTCAAAAATATTGTGAGTTTGTAAAAAACCATTTTTGGATGCAGGGATCCGTTTGCGAAATATTAAGCTATAAAATTCTAATTTTTGTTAGAGTCAAGTGTCCCGCCCTGATATCTAATTAAATATATAACGAAATTAAAAGGAAAACTACCACAGCTAAGTAGGCTCCACAAGTTAACGAGTAATAATCGACTAACTTACATTTGCAGTTGAAAAAATCAAAATCAAAATATTTTATTTCACATAAAGGTTTATCTACCCTAGCTTCTGACGTTTCATAAGTGCCCATGTAGGTACATGGGCACTTATGAAACGTCAGAAGCTAGGTGCACGGTTCCAATTGGTCGTTTCCTATGGAGAAGAGCCGGCAAGAAACTCCACGGTTACTCTTTTAAAAATAATTGGCTTTTACAATACTTTCAAATAACAGTGTGTTGAAAACACATGTTCTTCCAAACATTCCGTATGGGAGAACATGTTTTTCACCTACAGCATGTTAACTTTGTTCTTGGGATAAATTCATCCCATCTACGGAACCCTTCATTGTGCGTGGTCCGACACGCACTTGGCCGGTTTTTATTTATAAGGCCGTATGAGGCCTCTCGATTTGCTCGTTAAATGACTCATCCAGCTGATAGCCACATTAGCCTGTGAAGATCGTCGCTCAGCTAGCTTAACTGTGCGTTTGCACTGGCGAATCATTCACAACAAAACATGTTGAAATCTCTATATTCTGTCAATGTTCCATACAATGTTTGACAGGAACTAGAGATTTGTGAATTGTGAATGTTTCGCCAGTGCGAACGCACAGAGCGATCAATTTTACAATTCAATTTACTAAGTTGAAATAATTCCATATACAATTATTTTGCTATAACAGCTATAATGAACATAATTATTACAAAATATAAAGAAAATATTTTACCACAAGATTTCCACCCATTGATGCGTGATTAAATTGGTTAGCGAGGAATGTAATAGAAACTTTATGAGGAGACAACTTATAATTATGCTGCGTGGATACAAGTTAGATGCTTGTAAAACTATGTGATTAGCTACATTAACAGATACATCGCTCATAGGAATATGTGGAGATATAAGATTAACGGCCAGCACTCCGGAACCAGGCGCCAGTCAAGTCGAACGGTGCATTTAACTGATTAATTGATTGATTTAATGTTGTTTGCACAGTTCTAGTATTAGCCATGAATCCCATAATACAGCTACATAACTGGTAACAAGTCACTAGTTTCAAGTAGCGGTAGTTAGTCTGTCATTGCGTTAATGACCACTTACCACAACATCTATCGGTACTCTACGAATTTTAAAGTAGGTACTTACTAATTCCATAACGAAGACAATGTGACATTTCTGTTCTTCATTTTTGAGATCGCGTCGTAGAAAATTTTCAACAATCTGTCATTTTTCTCTGAGATTTTTCTACGGTGGTCATAATGCTTATGTTACCATTGTCTATGGTTACCAAACACTTATTTAGGGGATACGCAAGGGCACGTCAGCGTCAGCCACTTTTCAGCAGTCTTTTAAAACTTTTCAAGCTCTACAAGCATTTTCCAAGGGTAATTTATGTTGGCAAAGGTGGCTGTCGCAGATCTCTAGTTGTGGTCACAATTAGCCCCCGTGCAAGTGCTCTAACTTGGCCACCAACATCAGCTGACCTTTCAATTTCGGATATGATTTCAGACAAACAGACTTCTAAATATTTAAGGAGCAGCTGCTTACGTACAAACGTAAATTATTAGTAAATGGGCCATAAACGAGCAAATATTTAATTTGTAATAATAAACAATCTTATTTATACGTTTAATATAGCGAGGATCCTCTAAAATTAACATGTTGCAATATTTTTAGCACTCTCGAGATAGGTACTTAATTATGCTTGTACCTAATTGCTGCTCGAATTTCAGGCATATCTTCATGACTAGCCGTTGCTCACTGTATCTTGAATTAAATTAATATTTTTCTTGAGGCCCATGTCACGTTTCACGGGTCATGTGTTCGACCCCCAGGTCGGGCAGTTTTATTAGGGTTTTCTTTACGCTTTCAAGGAATTCAGTCATGATGACGTGTTGTTTCATGTTTTACAACTTTACACCGATCCCCATGAACCCAAATTTTCATCTGGCAACATTTACTGGCTAATGTGTTGTATTTCAAGAGGTAATAGGTAGTTCTGGCACAAAATGGAGCTTATCTATCGCAATTTCCTGTGCTCATGAAGAGAATAACATCATAACACATCGGTTAGCTAATACTGTGGTAAGCAGAGGTAGTAAATCAAATACAATTGCTTTACCTGCTCAATAACGCAGCTCCCTTCAAAATGGTTGAGCTGAATAGTGCTAATCCATGCGTCATGTTCGTAAACGGGCGCCGTCAGATTGGGTCTGGTCATCTCTTAGCTGCCACGGCTTATTTTTAACCGACTTCTAAAAGGAGGAGGTTCTCAATTCGTCTGTATGTTTTTTTTTTTTTTTTTTGTACCTATGTTTGTTACGCGATTACTCCGCCAATTATGAATAGATTTTGATGATTCTTTTTTGTTTGGTAGATCATACTTCAGAGGTGGTCCCATATAAATTTTATTAACTTTTCTTGGGTAGTTTTTGAGTTAGCTTCAATTATACGTATTTTTTTCCCACTTAGTATGTAGATGATATGATAACTTCTTGTCACTGTTATTTACATAGCAGGTAGTGGTATTCGAATTTGTGTGGGGTAGGTACCACAACTAAAAAGTGAAAAATAAAAACTTTTTATAAAAAAAAAAACAACCGACTTTAAAAAAAAACACTACAAAGTGAAAAATAACTTTAATTTCGGAAGTCGGTGACAAAGAACGAAAATTCAAAACCAAAGACACCGACTTCCGAAATTAAAGTTATTTTTCACGTTGTAGTGTTTTTTTTTTGAAGTCGGTTGTTTTTTTTTTATAAAAAGTTTTTATTAATTTATTAAAATTTTTGGATTGTTCTTTGTTTTATCTTTTTATTACGGACGCTTCTAACGTGCACGTCTTTCTACATTGTTCTCACATGTATAATTTCAACATGAATGATGTAACCAATATTTTTAACAATTTTTTATTTAAAAAAGTGGTCGTGGAGTTTCTTGTCCGTTCTTCTCCATAGGTACCTACCTACTACGCTTTGGAATTGGCAACTAGCTTCATATTTCTGACTGACCGATTCCTTGACAATTCAAAAGTGCCTGTAAATAATCTAATTGAAATAAATGCTTTGAGTTTATGTTTATCGAGGTCTTTCATTGCAGAATTTGGCAAACTTTTTGTTTTTTTATAACTTTTTGGTAAAATTCTACTGTCGTGTAAGTATCTAATATCTGGATGACCGAGCTGAGCTCGGTTTTTTTTTAACGACCTTTTCTAAAAATAAGACCTAGCTAGATCGATTTATCGCCCCCGAAACCCCCTGCATACTAAATTTCCTGAAAATCGTTGGAGCCGTTTCCGAGATTCACATTATTTATATATAGGTACATAAGAATTGATCGTTTAAAGGTAGGTATTCGATTTTACTAGTAAGTGTGGTCAGGAAAATCACACCCATGAAAGGTTACGTAAGAAATTCGACTGAAGTGGGGCCATTTTTTCCTTTCCAATCAATGATGTACCTAATCCCATAGACTAGAATAAGTAGGTATATAAGTATAATCCTAAGAGGTTTTCCCAATATTATTTACCTATTTAATTTCGTTTCGTACCTTGGTCATGGTATTTCAAGCAAATTCATTCAATTGTAAGGAAATTAGCCTAAATTAACCCAGCTAACTATCGTCAGAAAAGTAGCACGAAGGAAAAATGAGCAATTCATTTCATCTAAACTGTCGCGGTCGCCACATAATAAGTCGAATAAAGTCATATTCGGCATGGTAGGGTTACCTTACCAACCTACGTAAGAACTGGAAGTAGGTAGGTAAGTACGTGCATGTGTCAGCCAGGTGTAGGTACCTTCCTTACTCATATTCGGCAAGGTACCCGATGTACGTGTATGTATCAGTTGACCTACATTATATTCGCAACACTTGCACACGCATTTTTAAGTTCCATTTATTATATGACATGTAAAAAGTTCAATTGAACTGCCCAAACCTTGGCGGCGGTGCAAGTCATAGACGATAGCGATTTGAAAAGTTGTATATCTGTGTGTTTCTCACTTTATTGGATGATAGAAGGTACCTAAAAATAGAATCTATCCTGAAAATAGAAAACAAAGCTGATGAAAACTGGAATCCTCGCACCAATTCGCTAAATCAACTGATGATGACTGATGGCGAATTGGTAGGTGGTACATGCAAATTATATCTATTGGTAATTTTGATACTTGACTTTTGTGAAGCACAACAATTGTTTTGGCAGTAAATGCAGGTAAGGTTTTCCAAATGCAAATAAAACAAACAAGGGGATGACTGCACCAAATTTCTAACTGTTTCGAATCCCGTTTATCGTGCCCATATCATTCCTGCGACACTTAAAGCCCAAACTATGAAACTGTCCTATCTAAACAAAACATCAATATTTGCTGAACGTCACGACTCGACTCACGGATCACTTCCATCTGGCATCACAGATTTAATCCATCAACTGTATTCCATACTCCATCTGTGAGCACATCTGTCTGTCCCGCGCCCACTGGGCAAAGGGCCCGAGCCAAACAAAAATAAACCCATTGACGATGGGTCAGTAGCCGGCGTACAAAGGGCCCACTGTGTACAATGAGCGCTTGTGCCTGTACTCCTACATTTTTGTCTTGTTTTGCTTCAGTTAAGGGCTTTGTAAACAGTCCATTGATGTGTACACTCTAATTTGTTTAAGTAATTGTTGAGTAAACTGATCTCTGCGTACCTAATTGCCTATGCGATTATTTTTCTTGTAAGAAATGCTATTTTTGTTTACCAGGTAATTTAGCATAAAATTTGGTAGGAAAAGCTTGTTACTAATGTTGTGGTTGGTTGAATTATTGATGGCAATAAAACCTTTTAGCAAACAACTACAATGAGCGTTTTATTGTGGAACTAATCAAAAATTTAAACGACCTTTGTTGTCAAAACTTCAAAGGGATCGTATAAAAGTAAATCTGGGCTCAAGGTGGTTTCGGATAATCAATGGTAGGAGTCAGTACCTAATGCTTTTCAATATAAACCAATCACAGCGTTTTAATCAAGTCAGAGCTATCAAATAACTTCAAATGCACCCGCCCGGCTTCCGGAGCGTCCTTCACCGTGATATATCAATGTATACCATAAACACTATAATAACAAGTTAAGCCACAAATTGTTATCTAATCCGTGCCGAGCTGGCAAACACGCTGCTTTCCCACGCCAGATAACCAGAGTGGTAGAGTGGTGATTACATTATGAAAGCGAAAAGTAAATGTTATCAACTTAAGTGGGGACACTTTGTTCCATCGTGGGTTCAGTTTGGGTGAAATAAAACAGTGGCGTTAAAAGCTTGGGAGGAGCAATGTGTTTGGTCTTTAATTAGCTGATGAAGGGACAAAAAGAACACCCAGTCCTCCTCAGCTAAAATAACAACAAACTGCGTTGATGATTTATTTTCCCTTCGAGTATTTTAATATTGTATGTAGTATATTATAGGCTAATCCATGTTAAATAGTTGACCTTATGGCCAGCTGATCTGATATAGGAAATGGACCTTCGGGAAATCGGGATGACTAGAACCAAATATGTTACTTTCGCGGTCTAGAGATAGATTTGTTGGTTATGAAGATTGTCTTTCTAATTTCTGGGGAAAGAAAAAAAATGCCAGTGACTTTTATCTTCCCATTGTTGCCGCGATCTCCTCTATTTATATCAGAAGTTGACTAAAATTGGAACACTGAAGCGCTCTAAATATCTTAAAATCCACGTGTAGAGAGGTTCTTCTACTTCCTCTTGTAAATTGTTTACCTATTTAGGTCTAAGAATAGTTGAACCGTGCACGTAAATATAACCTAGATTGGTGTACCGGAATACCTCGTGGTACTGGTTACTTCTACGTAGAGGGATAATGGTGGATGATTCGTTATATGCTCATCTATTTGCGTTTTGTTTCAGATACACTCTGATCGCGTACTACGACATGTACTCGCAGATTTACACTAGTACCAAGATCTGGGTGCAACTGATACTTATATGGCTGGTGTCATTTGGATTGATGGTGAGTAAAACTAAAAACTGCATCTACATAAGAGTAAATTTTCTGAAACTGTTAACTCCTGTCTGGTCATGTGGCTTTGACTGAAATTTTATTCTTTCTCTTTTGTCCACTTCCACCAACTAATTACATATCTTATATCTGTTACGTGCGAGACGACCTAGACGCGTACCGCAAGGGTTAGATGGCGGTGGCCCTGGAAAAGTATGCATGGAAGGATTTGGGGAGGCCTCTGCTCAGCAGTGGGACAGTAAAGGCTAATAAAAAAATATAAATATCTGTTACGTCTGCGATCTCACCAGACGAGCCTTAATTAATAGAAGGCAGTGTAAAAGCATTTCGCTTGACAATTTTGAATCCTTTTATGCGCAGAGCAAACTATGATACCTACATAAAGCTTTTGTCCCTAAACTTCCCACCAATCAAAGGTTTTTACAGAAAACATACATACAAACATAGTTCATCATCGATAACGAACAATTTTTGCCATCCGTATATGAATATTACGTAATGCTTTCCGATAAAACCATCCTTATTACATCGTTGAATGCAAGTAATGAGGTTTTATCTTAAAATTACAAGCATTTTTACTCTCATTACGCTCTCAAACGAAAAATATACAAGAATATTGTAACAAATGGTTCCTATCAATCATTAGCGAGCGTTTAAACAGAATTTCTGGGTATTTTTACAACAAAAACAATTGCATCACATTGAAATCAAAACAGAAATCAGTCTATCAGTCAACGCGAGCTTTCATCAAGTTTTCGCTCGAGATTTATTAAATCGAACATTTTGAAAAGTTTTTATTAAAGCATACTTATCATTATACCTACTTAGGAAAATTGACGCCACCAGGAAAATGTAAAATCTAATAAACTAGAAACAACGTAAAAAAAATCCGACCGATTTACACGATCTCGAGTTTTCACGGTATAATATACCTACGATGTGTGTGCATCAAAGGACTTTTCGTACTGCAAAGAAAAACAGATTTTCACGCAAATAAACGAATGTGCTTGATAGTAAGTAGGTAGGTGTACACATTGTAGGAAAAAAAAAGAAATATTATTTTTAAAGCCGAAACGGAGATTAAAACCACGAGCCATCTGTTAAAAGTCAGTAATAAAATAATAAAGGGACCCGAAACAAAAACCACACACAATTTTATTACATATCTACAATAACAATAACAAAATGAAGTTATTACCGGAATTAAAAAGATAATAATTTATCCGTTTCATGGAACACACACAACGCAACATTGAGGTTCGTAGTTCGTTAGTACCACAGTGCTGCCAGCCAAATGAATGAACTTTTAGTAATGAAGGAAGCTAGAATTAGTTGCACTTCCAAGCTGTTGATTGTCCTGAATTAGCCAACATCCTCTGTACGAACTACATGGTGCTAAATTAATTACTGTGATGTGATGTAACATGGTAACCAAAGGAATGTGTTGCAGGAAAATTTAATGTAATGTATTTGTATATATTACATAATGTTTTGTTTGTAGGGATTTTGTATAAATACAGTTTACCCAAAGTTAAATAAAATTAAAACAATTTAAATAGGAAAATTACTAACTCGTAAAGCTATTATTGACACAAGCAAACCGCAACAAAACTAATTGACTCGATCAATATTTCAGATACCTCAGTGTGCTTCATAGGCCCACATATTTAATAAGATTTTTTTACTGTCCATAATATTCTTGTGGTTAACTCGCTATCATCTATAATTTGGACCACAATCCTCGAAACTAACGCAACTATCTATTGAAACCGTCCTTAATATTAACAACTATTCAACTATTCACTAATATTAACAAAATTAGGAAAAACAAAAAAAAAACCGCCTAGCTAGGGTAATTTAAGAACAACCACATGTTGTACTAAACCTACTTTTCGTCCTGTATAAAAGTCACTAGGTACTCAAAATCAAAAAGAACTATTTCAATTATTATGAAACGAGTCATCCAACAGCAGTTTAGTCCAATCGTGTACAACGAGCTGATGAGTCCAAATGCGTTGCATTCTAATACTACTTGACATTAACACCCTTCTGAATTATTCAACAGTTTTATGAGAAGTTGAGGACCCGCATTCAATAAAATGTTGATGTTGTTGATTATTTTGTTGGGCTCATAAGGCAGTGTTAAAGATTGTTGCTTTTGATAGGGATTCCTATAAATTTTAATTTTAGGAATTTTTCTACTTCGACGATACGATTGACAGCTTTATTTTGTTGTCACTATACACATTATAACATACACAAACTCATGCCTTCTCATGGCGGTACGTAGAAATAAACTACGGAACGCCACCTGCTACGATCCTTACATACTCCTTTTGCCTCGTTTACGTACTTACATACATGTACCCTAATTGCGTAATACAACACAATCACAATTTGTTTCGATTTGAAACAGATTGCTAATCTATTGGTTAATAAGTTGGAAAAAAAAAAATCTGCTCAACAACGTACCTAAATAACGCAATCAATGTTGTTGAACTGTCAAAATGAAACAAATTAGGCATAATTGTTTACAAAAATAATTTACGCAATTAGGGTAGGTACTGATTATACACGCACGCTGTATGGTTGCGAGTACTACGCGCCCTGCCCTTTCTTCTTTTTTTGAAAACTTTGAGCTTTTTTAAATTAAGTTTTAGTTATTTCACGGGAACGCTGTAGTGATTTTATAATAACCCTCGGTGTATTATGAGTCAAGTTTCTACTGGGGTCTTCGTGCGTTTTGATTGATCAACTCTTCTTCATCCGCGTTTAAGATTTGCATGACGGTACCTACATTGTCAGTATATAAAAGATTAGATATGTAGATTTGGTACCTACTGTGTAAAATGTTATAATAAAATACCACAAGATATTCTTGAACTAAATAGAAGAAATTTAAAACATGCATATGTAGACCAGCATATTATATGGATAATTATATCGTAATAAAAATGCTTGGCTTAATGCTGGTCCTGCTCCACAGCCACTTGAGCTCACTAGTTAAAATTTTAATATTTGGAAGCGTTGCTTTCCCTTTTTTTAATTTTGTGTTTGACATTACGAACTTAATGTTTATTTTTTAATTTTACCAAGTAAATTGTTGAATGCTCCAATTAGAATATTAGATAATAATGATTTTCTTACTTTTTGGTAGTAAAATTCTATTAATTTCTTAAATACATTGCAAACTATAGTTTTGTATAAGTAATTTAGAAGCATTTTTTTATAATTTTTGTAATTGTGAGTACCATGGAGCCGTTTATTATGTTATTAAGATGTATGTTGACTTGAAAGAGCATAGCGGTTGAGAGTATGTCATGCTCACTTAAATGTCTCGCTGATGGTGGCGAGTGTGTTGGATCATTCGGTTCCCTACAAAATGGTTGAGCTGGATGGTGCTGATCCACGCGTCATGTTTGTGAACGGGCGCCGTCAGTTGAGACTGGTCATCTCTTATCTGCCAGGGCTTTTTTTAAATCTTATATTCTCAATTGCTTTCGATTATTTTTTGTAAATTGTTCTCACATATAGAAGCAACAAGAATAATGTACCTACCCAGGATTTTGTAATATCTATATTTAAAAGAGTGTCCTTGGAGTTTCATGCCCGTTCTTCTCCAAAGAGATCGACGTTTTGGAATGGGCTTCAGCTTCAACTTTCTGACTAACTGACCGACTCTTTGACAATTCAAAAGTGCCTGTAAATGGTTTAATTGAAATAAATGCTTTGAGTTTGAGTTGAGTTTTGAGTTTGCATAATAACGTGTAGAAGTTTATCCATTTTATGATTTATGTAAGGCATGACATTGGAAACGGACAATCATTGACCGTCTCACAATTTAACGGGCTTGCACATACAGTGAAATTGTCAAAATATTACTGTCTTGCAATATCACTGCGTGGCCGTGGGTCCAGTGGAATTATAAATAATGTCACTGAAATGAGCCCGTTAAATTGTAAGAAATGGAGGCGTTGACAAATTTTCGTGCAATTATAATTTCACTAGTGAAATTATAATATCACTGATTTGACAGTATCCTTGCGACAAATACACATTATCATTGTCTTCTGCTCTGATTGAACAATTCCTTGAGGTAACTTATAAAAGGCGAAAATATAGAGCAAAAAAACGAAAAAATAATTTACAAGACACAAAATTGTAGCCGTTAAAGCTTTGGCACTAGGTAGTACCTTATTAGAAATAAACCAATCTATGTTGACAGGCACAATAATTAATCATGCTAAATACCATCTTCTTTGCTCTCACCCTCAGGTACCACCACTCCTCGGCGTCTGGGGTCAACTGGGCCTGGACCCCAGCACATTCTCATGCACGATCCTCCCGAAAGACGGCAAGTCTCCCAAGAAGTACCTGTTCGTCTTCGGCTTCGCTCTCCCGTGCGTGGTCATCATCGTGTCCTACTCCTGCATCTACTGGCGGGTCAGACAGAGCAAGCGGAAGCTCGAAGGAAGAAGGTGTGTATGTGGGTGAGGATCATCACGTCACTAGCTGTGACTAACTGGTGGTGGTGGGTTTAGTTTTAAGTGGTGGTGGGATTTGGAGATATTTTGTGTTTCTACATTGTTCTGTTTCTGTTTTGCTTTGATTTCATAAAAAGCATGTAAAAAACAATGCTGTCTCGTTGGTCAGTGGTTATATAATGTTGGTCGACTGCTGAACGTGGGACCTGAGTTCAATTCTCAGGTCAGGCTAAATGTTATTGTTTCTCAGTAGCCCCAGCAGCTCAGTAGTTCAGTTTCCCTGAAGTTTGGATTGGTTCCTCTCTTAAATAAATGATATAAACATGACTGGTGAAATTAGGGTGTATTATATAGGGTGGCAGGGACATCGACGCGAAAACTGTTACCATGGATTCAGTAGGTACATGATTCTGAAATACCCCGCGTTGAAATTTTTCGTTGGTTATTTTTTTTTTAAACTGTTGTTTCATAGAAAAGTGCAATACTTACGCGGTCAAAATGTATGGAACAGCAGATTTTTTTTTAATAACCGACGAAAAGTTTCAACGCAGGGGGTTTCAAAATCATGTACGTACTGAATCCATGGTAACAGTTTTCGCGTTGATGTCCCTGCCCCACCCTGTACATTTACCTCTACCTGCTCTTCGGGGTAATTAATTACGCTGTTTTGTAATACATTTTCTCTTCCTTATCCACAGCAAACTCTCCGGCCAGACAGCAAAAGAGAAAGAAGACGACTCCCGCCTCACGACGCTCATGCTGACCATCTTCCTGTGCTTCCTGGCGTGCTTCCTCCCCCTCATGATCATGAACGTTGCGGACGACGGCATCACGTACCCCTGGCTGCACATCATCGCGTCCATCCTGGCGTGGGCCTCCAGTGTCATCAACCCCATCATCTACGCAGCCACGAACAGACAATACCGCGCAGCATACGCCAACCTACTCAAATTCTGTAAAAATAGCACCGTAGGCAGAAGAACCACTTGGGGCAGCAGAACCATGGGGCATTCCTCTAATTCCCCACATTATGCTGACAAACGAAATCATAATAAGGATAAGCCCGCCAACTTATGAATTGACCAGTGACATCTACCGGCGGTCGCGGAACTATGTTCCAGATTCAAAGGTTGTTCAGTAAAATCCGTACAATTGCAGAAGTCGTTGTGAATCATCGTACGTCCAAAATATTTTGATTGTAGGTTGTTTGTTTACTTTTTGTAATTCTTTAGAAGAATCAGGAATTCAAGGGGTCCTTTTTATAGCCGTAGGCAATGAGGGTTGTCTGAAATGACGTTCACTAGGTGGCAGCACTGAGACGTTAGCTCCGGGCACCAATCAAGAGTGTCAAAGAGCCTATAGTTTCTTTAATCGTGACTGAATGATGAACGAATGGATAAAAAGAATGCTGACTGTCGTCATATATTTTATATACATTGTCGAAATGGAAGACCTCTTGTCAAAGCTGCGCCAACTGGTGGCGTAAATTTTCATGAAAACCCTCATTGGGTTGATTTTTAGGGTTCCGTATAACTACCTAATTATACTGTTCCCAACGATATTTCTAGTTTTGCATACTATGTCTGCTACATAGTCTGGTAGTGTTATAAACCCATTTCTGCATTTATATATTATGAATCTCAATAACAGTGCGCCGTCATAAAAAGTTGATTGCAGTTTTTTGCACAAAAATAAAAATGAATCTGTGTTCTACAAACTATGTGCTCACTACATTAAGACATTAGAAGCATAACTGGCGTCAAATGACCAACAATATTATTGTTTCACGATTTTTTTAATAATCTGTTAGTGAGTGCATAGCTATAAATCTTTCTGTAAATATTAATTACAACTGTATATAAAATCAATGGCAACTACTTTATAATAGCTTTTAATGATGCTTACCATTTAACTTAACCAAAGTAAAATATTACCTTTATTTTTATATAAATAATCATATACTTAAACGATAAGAAAATAATTATAAATAATATTATTTAAACGTAAGAATGCATTCCTTTAGATTTTAATTATGTTTAGTTTTTATACGTTCAGTTCTGTAAGATTGGGTCCAGGCACTAAATGTATAATTGATTGTAATTTGGTTTGTCTGCATCCGCCTTAATGTGACCTGACAATTATTTAATTGATGAGATCAATGTTAAATTAAACAGCCTGCTCTAATGCTTTAGTAGCTTTATTTTTTATACAAACCCAGTCATATCGGTAGGTATGTAAAATTTATTTATACTAATAAAAATACAACATGGTCAATATTCTTCAAAGAAGTTCTGTTTTTATTTATTGGTATGATGATTATGATTTTTATTACACTTGGGTTGATCTATAAAATTAATATTATCAACACGTTCTTTGAGAGTGACCTTATTTTTTTTTACTATTCGCACAGCAAAAATATAATGTTATGTGTGATACGATTTTTATTGATATCAGTAAATAATTGTCATGTTTCTGTAGTAGCAAAATATTATATTATAATAATAGTTCTTGTGAAGACTGATATGTAAAAGTCAATTAGGATAATAGCCCCTCAATCATAGCTAATGTCAGAGATACGTTCATGTTGACAGTGTTATTTTTAAATAAACATTTTTGGTTACATAAAGAATCATATTTATATTTAAAACAGGATAGGTAACATCACTTTATCGAAGAAATAGAAAACATTTGCTTAAAATAATTTATTGTATTATGTAATTAGCATAGTTTTGTTAAATAATAAGTGAACCAAAGGTAAAATAAATGTATTTATATTAAAACAATATTTATAGTTTTGTTTACCCCGCCCGCCACTTACTCCAAGTCCTGTATAAAAGAAAACTCCGCTTAGTTCAAGTAGGTATTTGGGACAGAATCATCCTCGGCTTCCTCATGGTACACCCCCCTATTTGAGAGGAATGCAGTGCGAGTTCCTATTACTTACTCAGTGCTCAGTTAGTGCGTTATGGGTCGTTTTCAAAATTTATGTAATTTTTTTGTGTTTATTTTGTGTTATCGTGACACAAAAGTAACACAAATGGAGGGTAAGGGCAGAGTCACAACGAAGTCGACGAATCTAATAAAAAAAATCTTGTACCTACTTCCTTCCATTTTTGTGGATGTTTTGATTTTAAAGGCTCTCGGTTAAGTCGTTGTCATTCAGCGGGAGTTAACGGTATCTTTCCTACAACGGAAATGGAATTACTATTCACATTTAAGTGAATATACTGTGACAAAAATAATAACACAATGGTCACACAATTGAATAAAATGAACGTTTCCCTAACCTTCTAAAAAGTTTATTATTATAATTTCACCCTCAAGTTACTCATGAAACATGCATATTACTTTATTATACCATTAACTACACTGACATGCTGCACTATTTATTTATTTATTTATTTACTTAATAAGGCACCAAGTCCCAATACACTAATCACAAATACATACAATTCATTAAATTCATTACACCAACACAAAATAAGTACCTACATTAAAAGTAAAGTATATTTCTTACTTACCGAATTCACGTAAATTTTCACTTTTAACACAATTTCTTAAAGTCCTTTTTACGACGCGCACGAATCGAAACCCACAGTTACTAAACAAAATAGTGTCCTTTCGTTTATATATTTTGACGAATAAATTTGCTATACTAAATTTGGAATTCACTTCTAATATAAAAAATCAAAGTTACAAGAAGGAATCACACAATGAAATGGAATATGAGAGACGTGTTTATGAGCAAATAAATAAATGGTTTATTAAAATTACATTGTTTTATAGTAAATTTCACAAAACTTACCCCTTCACCTAACCAAACATTGTTGAATCAGGTTACATAGTGCGTGCATTATTTATTATTTGCTTCATTTTTAAATACGCGCTGCGACTGTGGACATAAAAATTTTAAAAGGGGAAACAAATTATGACAGGATATACATTTATTTTTTAAAGCAATAGAACCAATTTCCATATAAACGCTATACTTGCTATTTTATAACTAATTAGTAATAAAATAGCAAATATAAATAACACATTACATTTCGAATTGTAACATAACATAACATCACGCCTGTAATCACCGAAGGGTTAGGCAGAGGTACACCTATAGTACCCCCACATATCGCCAGTTATGGTTAAGGCCCATGTAATAGGGGGCGAGCCTATTGCCATCAACCGGGCACAAATCCAAACACCAGGCTGCTACTGAGAAATTCCAGTTGGAAAAAACCAATAACACTTTGTCCGACCCGGGAATCGAACCTAGGACCTCATACTCAGCAGTAGCGATTGCGACCACTAGACCAACGAGGCGAATTGTCTTTTATGTTATTACTAACAAGTTGGTAGACATATAATTACAACAATATATTCATACATTTTGAAAACGACCCTTATGCCAACGGTACAAAAACCTAAATGAAAAAAAAAAAAAAAAATATTTGTACTGAACCCTTAGCACGTGTGTATTACCATTGGTAGTATATGTACTGGGTAGTATGTGTGACATTGAGCGAGTTTTATGATAAACCACCGATAGATGGCGCTTTCATAAATTGTTACAAAATTTACTACGAAAATTATGATCGTCATTATTATTATTTTTCAATAAATCGTCATCATCATTTTATTATTTCCTAACATAATGGTATCATGGCATAGACAATCCACATTAACTTCACTGAGCAAAAAGTCGCATACCCCATTCAAAAAATTAAAAGGAACAGCCTCGTTGTCAATGTTCGTTTGACCATTTTCCTGACAGTCCCGTAATTTTTTAGAAATAAAAATCGCCGAAAAATGGCGAAAAGGATTGCACAGAGCTCCGTAAACTGGGCCGCCCTCGCCGAAAGGGTCCCGGCCGAGCAGAAGGTACACCTTGCGGCTTTCAAAATAAAGTCCGACACTTATCTCCGAAGGTTAGTTTTGATCGATGGATTACATAATTTTCACCAGAACATTTTTGGTTATATATTTTGCTTGTTTTAGAGTTTTGGCTAACCCACCTGAACCGCCGAAGATCAACTGGTCTGTATACAAGAACTCCGTGCCCGTGCCTGGCATGGTTGACACCTTCCAGAAGCAGTACGAGGCATTGAAGGTGCCCTACCCCTCCGACACACAGACTGCTCAGGTTGAAGCCCAGTGGACTGAGGTCAAAAAAGCTATCGAAGCCTTCATCCAGTCATCTAATGCTAGCATTGCTGAGTAAGTTCAAATCATGTTCTTGTCTGTTCCCCATACCTTCATAATTTTTTATGTGTATCTTGTCAGATCTTACAGAAACAATTAATTGTATAGTTTTTGTGCCAGTAAATGATGTGAAAGACAGTTTTATCGTCATATTAGCACGGAAACATACATCTTCAGTTTATTTACATAATTTTACTTGAATCCAACGCTGCCATACTAACATTTTATATAATAATAACCCAAGTGTTTTTGCTATGAAAAGCCTACCAAATTGTCTGTACATGAAAATCACTGTCTGTTGTACCAACCATTCCTGATTTTAAACTCAAACTGAGTCTTTAAAGCTTCGACGCTGAAAGCTGCGAAATCATGACAGATCTTTTACAGAAAATGTTTATCCAAACTTGACATCAGTTTCTTTTGACTTGTCGCTTAATTCTTTAGAAAAAGTCAAAATGAAAAATACTCCATTACCAACAAATTCTGTCCATCTCTGACCCTCATTAATGTAATTCCAGTTACCAGAAACAGATCAGTGAGATCAAAGCACTCCTGCCATATGACCAGATGACCATGGAAGACTTTAAAGACGCTTACCCCGAAGAAGCCCTCGACCCTATCAACAAGCCTACCTTCTGGCCCCACACACCTGATGAGCAGCTCGGCTACGTCGACCCTGACAAGCAGGCACATTCCGGTCACTAAGTATATTCAATGCCTTTACACAGCTTCAAGAGTTCAAGCAGTCATCATATATCAGCTACAAGTGATAGCTGACAGTTTTGTGAAGTGTTGTCAAGGTTCTTTAGGAAGTTGCAATCATCTTGTTCTATTTATGTAGGAATAAATGAAATCTTTACCAATAGTTGTGGTTTTATTTTAATTTCTAGAATACTAAAGTAACTATCAATAGCTGTGACAAGATGTTCCTGATCTCTTGCATGTGTACTTTGTACCTTCTTGGTGAAATAAGGTGAACATAAGTACCCAAAATTTTGTAATTACTGATAATAACAGTACATATACCAACAAATAATAAAGTCTATTATTTGTATGTACATACACAAGATATTACTGGTGGAATACTGTCTAGTGCTATAATAAATTGATGTGGTGTATAAAGGTTGTTTTATTGGGCAACATCCTTTTTCTGCAGTTATTGGCTTGCCAGTGTCCCATGGTTTACTAGAATCATCAAGAAGTCCAACAGATAGTTCAACTATTGGATAGTTCCAGGTTGCAGCTGTTAAATACCAAGATGATCAAAATACTTGTGTGACTGACACGCCTGGCCATCATCAGGGATTTTAATTTTGATAACACAATAAATTAGTAGAAATTTGTCGCCAAATATCAAAATTTGTCAGTCACTGGTACAAAAGTTATAAGGGTTTATAGGTGGTCGATCTGGGGAGCATCTCCCAGATTGACCCAATTGAATCTCAAAATTTAAGTATAGTCCAAGAGCTGGATCGAACATTTTTCGTAAACTCTGATCTAGCTATTGGTCTATACTTAAAAATTGAACTCATTATATCTTCTAAACTAAGACCCAACAAAATCTGTGACTTGGCGAAAATTTGCGACAAAATTTGGGAGAATACAGATCTTCGGAGCTTTTTAGATTCAATTGGGCCAAGCTGGGGAGATGCTCCCCAGAACAGCCACCTATAAACTATTGAACCAGTGACTGAAAAATTCTGATATTTGGCGACTTTTGACTCTAATATTAAGAACAGATTTTGTGTTGTCAAAATTAAAATCCCTGATGGTAGCCATGCCAGTGTCAGTCACACAAAACACTATGCTACTCATGCATGTGTGTACTCCTGTGGGAGAACAAATCCGGTGTCAAGTTCAAGGTTCAAGGTCGTGGGAACTTGTAATAAGGGAATAAAACCAGTAATATAATTCGATTAAACTTTATTTTCCGCGAGTTGTACACATACATCACAAGTTATGCTGTCACAGAGTTACACGACATAGGAATGTTACATTTAGAAAAAGAATCTATTTAGTGCAATGAGCTATGGGATCAAAGTGCTCTAATGGAAACAAATGGTTTTACTAAATATTATGCTATATAAGACACTTCTTGATAAGTGGCACACCTATTATTATTTTGCTACAATGCAGTTCAATCAAATGAAGATCAAACTACAAAGTTTTAATTGGAAATGATCCTTTACTGATTTAGCTATGTTAACACACATTAAATTAAAACAACAATGGAAAACACGAAAGCAGGAATAGACAATTTTCTAAATTTTAAAATGCTCTAGTAAATTATTCCCTAATTATTATTATTATTCTTCGCATTGCTAAATTAAAATTGAAACACATTTAATTACCGCTTTTCCGGTATACTGAAGCATGGTTTCAGAGACTCTAAACGTATACAAATCTGTTGCCATATTACTATAATATACGATATGATAGAGTCTATAACCTCATAGGTCTGATTCCAAGCCATCACTTTCACAGAAACTTAGAAATAAAAATTAAAACTATTATCATTTACAACTAGACGCGAGTGAAACAATGCTAATCGTTTCTGACAAGTTACTCACAGGAGGGAACTTTTGGTGTTATCATTTCAAAGCTACATTACAAGCTAAGGGCGTTATTAATTTCAGTGATATTAGCAGTGCGACTGAACCTCGAGCACAGTGAAATATTTTTTTAATAAATAATCACAATCAATAACTTTCTGATGTAGCCACTCGAAAGTCATCGAAGTCTGGAAGCAAGACAGCCATTAAACAATCTATGCACTGCAACAATCACTAAAATATGCAACGCCCCACTTAATCCTATGAACATTCATTTCACATCACATCCAGTCGATCTTAATCTAAATAAAACCTCTATTTAGCGACGAATTTGGTAGCCGGTGGCGGTGGAGGCTGCGCGTACATGTTGTAGTAGCTCGTGGGAGGAGGGACGCTGAAGCTCTGCGCCTGGCTGAAGTTGTTGAAGCCCTGGCTCGGGAACGGAGGCGCGGCGCTCTCCCCGCGCCCGCGCCCTCTTCCACGGAAGCCGTTGTCCGGCCGGAAGTTGTCTCTGCTATTGTCACGGTTGTAGCTTGAACGAGTATTATAAGCGCTTTGGTTGCTCTCGTAATCATTGTTAGAGTCGTCCCATCTGGAACCTGTTCGTGGAAAGAGAGTATATATCATTTTCTGTGGGTAAACTTAGATTGCCGATACTACAGCGATTGTGTATATTTTATAGATTGGTGTTCTCAGTCTGTTATTTGTTATGCTACTCTCCACATAAGGAGAACCCTTCAGATTTAAAGTACAGCTCATTGTACAAATAATATTTTTGGTTCAAGTTTAAATGCAATCAAATTCAAATCAAGTTGCATTTTTAAAATTTCGCAAGCATTATGCTGAATCCTATGCGATTTTGGCCTTATACAGGCTTGCTAGTTAGTTTTTTTATTGTCTCAAATAAATACTTTTTCTTTCTAATCAAACATGTTTTACCGACGTTATCATAGAGTCACAGAGTACAGTGACGTAAAGTGAAAACAAACATACAGACACCTAGAGAACTACATAAACACACAATGAGTACTGACTTCTCTCGGCACCGAAGCGGCCGCGACCGCCGGAGTCGCGCGCGCCCCGGCCGCGCCCGGAGTCGCGCCCGCCGCGTCCTCGCCCGCCGCGGTCGAAGCGTCCGCCCGAGCTCTCATCGCGGTCGCGGTAGCGGTTGCGACCTGAAAAGTTAACAGAAGAAATAGTTAAGACAAAGTAAATATTTATCTATTTAAAACGAAGTGAACAAGAAAAAGGAAATTACTTTCGAATAGGCATTCATAGCTCAAAATTACTTTGGTAAAAATCTGGTACTTCGCGCTAAATCGAATTTTACAACGATAGTCTCATCATTATTTTCCTCCAAAGATTGCCACAACTGCCTATATCCAGCCGATTCCTGTGACCTTCACTTGGTCGACAACAAAAAAAAAAATCTATAATCATGTGTGTGTGTTGATAACAATAGGCAGATAGGCTCATTCCCTTTTGGATAGTACATACTTAGCAAAATGTGGGTTTACAAAACTACTGCCCAAGGCACGCGCACCTCTGACTTTTCGGATTCATGTGCGTAATGTATAATTATAACTTGCTTCAAAAACGGTGAAGGGAAACATCGTGAGGAAACGGGAGAGATATTTCTCGACGGCATGTGAAGCCAAGTCAGAGGCCCATGGGCAGCTTTAAAAAAACTCTGACATCAGGTTTAGTCACTAACCACACGAAAAGAAGAAGACAAAACTGCTGCCCTCTCTATACATCCCACTACAGGCGAAATGTTATGTAAGATAACTGTATAATATTTTGGAGCACTTACCATATTTGCCCTTGAATCCCATGCCACACTGCGCCAGCTCCATCAGCTTGGGGTTCACTACCTGGTTAGCCTCTTGTAGGACGCACATCAGATCCTTGGCCTGGCAAAAAATAACATTATTAGAGGCACGGTTCCAAATAGCGCCTTTTGGCTTCACACAGGATTTGTTTTGTATGTTTTTTATATGTATGTTTTTTGTTTTTATTTCATATTTTTCTGTTTGTGGCATAATATTTAGTTTGTGTTCTTCCTGTGCAAGCCCCAATATTTTTTTTTACTTTTTTTTTTTTTCTTAGTATCTAGATCTGGAGAAGAGCCGAGGAGAAACGCCATAATTATTTGTATTTCTGTCAGTTCTGTTGGTCGTAACATTCAATTAAATTGAAACTTTGTTCAATTCAAAATTGGAAAGCAAGTTGCTTGTTTTAAAATATAGTATGGTTACATAATGCTTCTTACCTTAGCCGAGTTATTAGGTGTGAAGAGAGTGTAAGCCGTCCCGGTGTTGTGCGACCGACCCGTGCGTCCAATACGATGCACATAGTCCTCCGAGTTGTTGGGATAGTCATAGTTTATCACAAACTTCACGTCTTCCACATCTGTGTCCAAGCGGTTATGTTAGCACGTATGTAATGTTGACGCTCACACAATAATGAATGTATTGGACAAGTGAAGTAACCGAGTTTGAGATGAGGGTTCATAGGTAAGGACCGACATAGGACCAAAATATGCTTTAATATAGAAAATATCGAGAATTTTCCTTGATGGAATGCGGTCTACAGGAAATGGATGGACAAACATTTAATTTTTAAACTTGCTTAAGAAAATATCAAACTAACAGTAAGTCTCATCATTTCATGTAAGTTTCGCACCAGAACGCTCATCTCAAACAGTAAAGACACATAATATTTACCTTATCGTGTGTCGTCGGCACGTCAGTCACCGCTAAACTGGAAATAACTGTATTATGCCCGTCAGTCCGGAGTGTGCAGGCCAAGAGTCGGTGTGCTGTCTTACGTTAGCGCCCTTTAACCGCGCGACTGTCAGTTGCGTAGGGCAGGCCAAAGGGCTTCGGATTAAATCTCTCATGACAAATAACCAAGCATGTATTGCTCTAATAATATGGTCTTACTTAATTTAACCTTTAATTTTTAAACCAATGGTATGTTTTGACAGATCTAATTTTGATTCTCCCATAATTTTGGATCGAAAATTCCTGTACATAAGACCATGTTTAAATGCTCAATTCCCACGTAAATATTAGAGGCAGCATGCTCATATTGAAACAGTGTGCGCTGACAGTGTACTGTCATTTGATCGTTACAATATGGTAACAAGGTTTTGTAAGGTCAGCAACACACCGATAGTCTAGCCGTTAACACTGCACGCATGCGCCTCTGAAATGAAAAACAATCGAGAATAATGCCAAGTCAGTCATGGAAATTTATTTTATTATTATCGGGCTAAGATGTTTGCGTCTGTGGTAGATTTTTACAATATGGCAAGGTAATTAAAGTTATTCCATGTCCGATTAAAGTTTCTGAAGAAAACATTTGAATATTGTATAAATATCTACCACCAGAATATAATAGTTATCGTGGCCCGAGAATATAGCAGTATCACCGTACCATTGCCGTGTTCACAAGTATTTGGAGGCCATGTTCCAATATTCACTTTTAACCACCTCGCGTGATTCATTCGAGTGCAATTGTTAATTCTGATATTTTCAAAAGAAATATCAATTTCTTAATCACGATTTCTAGCAAGGAGTCCGAATCATACATATAAGATCCTGCAGTTCTTCAAACTGAGATTTAAATTTCGTTTTCTCATTGCGTGTTACTTGTGCAAAAAACGTGAATACTGGAACCTATTTTGACAGTTGTGTCACAACAACTGTTCATGATTTTCACTAAGCAATGGCATCAATATACCTCCGCTACGCCCCTGACATCTCTTAGACCATTACAACACCCCGGTGGTACAGTGCGAGACCCGCCATCTTATTTTGACATGATCATAATCTCTTAGTACTCGCAACTGTGTCATTTCATCTTTTGTTTGATGCCCTCATCAGTCGGCGGGAATTATCACCACCATAGAACATTATAAACTTGATCGGTGGCACAAACATAAGATAGTAACTTCTGGGCAACTTACAGTGACTATTTCGTTTGTCTTTGGAAAGCGAATAGTGCTAGTAATATCTGATTGTACTAAACTGCAATTGTATGATTTATTCAGACATCTAAAAGCCCTAAACATTTTCACTCTTATGATACCCTACCATGGGCTGTGTTCGCGGGAGTGTCGTGGGAGTACTTACCGAGGCCTCTGGCGGCGACGTCTGTGGCAACGAGGATGCCACCGGTGGACATGCGGAACTGGTTGAGCACATAGTCCCTGTCCTGCTGGTTCTTGTCGCCGTGGATGGCGAGCGCGCGCCAGCCAGCGCGGTTGATCGTTTTTGTTATTTCATCGACCTTGATACAAGTTAGCGTGAGCGATTTGGGTAATCAGACATAATAGTGACTGATTAAAAATAATAAACATTTTTACTGGCAAAAAAAAAGTAAATTTTTTGCTGTCTGAAAAAAATTACGATGATAATGCTAGGTTGAATGTAATTTTATCTTTCAAGATTTTCTAATCCAAATATTTGAAGCAGTGCTTTTTTTTTCGTTGACATGGTAAAATTAACTGGTAGGTAACACTTCAAAGACTTGTAGGGTCTTCACAAGTGTGAAGTTTCGCCAAGATCGTCATAAGTTATCTGTAAAACTCACCCGTCTTTTAGTCTCAGCAAATATGATGGTCTTGGTTTCTTCCTCAGAAGATATCTCAGTGAGCAGTGTGATTAGCTTATCATTCTTCTCCCATTCTTCGCACACGTCCACAATCTGCAGGATGTTGTGGTTGGCAGACAGGCTTAGGGAACCGATGTTGATCTGGATGTAGTCGTGAAGGAACTCCTCGGCTAGGTTCTGGACTTCCTTAGGCCAGGTTGCTGACCACATGAGAACCTAAAATAAGATTACATAACTTTTGTCAAAACTTTAGTTTTAAGTTCACTAGAGTGCCATGAACTGTCATAATGCTGCTCATGCCATAAGTATAGCTTAGTCAGCCACTTTTACACAATAACTACTTTAATTCACCTGCAGAGGATAGTTAGGATTTTAAGATAAGACTTGTTGTCTGGCTAACACCCATATTCTAAGTCAAATCCTCATGATTTCCTCGACTCGACCTCACTTAGGTAGATTGATATTCATAGTTGCAATTTTACTCCTCATCTTAAACAGTTTCCTCAGTCGAGGTGAGTTTGAATGGAGGAACCAACGGTCAAATATAAGGTACGTCGGCATCTACCTTGAGGAAGGTTTTAACCAAAACAAAGCGTATTTTATCCGATTTTCGTAATGTATTTTGAAGAGTTTATTGAATATTTGTACGATAATCCATAGAATTACGTATCGAGACATTCGCGAAGCTATTAGGAGATGCAGAAAGTCCAATTGAAGTTTTATGATGAAAATTATTTAAAAAATTAGATTTCATTTTACTGAAGATATTGTGGTGTGCTTTTTGTTACCACTTTGTTTCAAGATATTGGTGGTAGTAACTGTGCGTTTTCACTGGCGAAACATTCACCTAAAAACATGTTCATTTCAACATGTTTTTAACTCAGACCAAATAAAAAACCAAGACAGAGCGCTGTCAACAGCGACGTGAAGCCGGTTTCGGAAACATGGTGTACACTTAAGTTAGGTGTGTAGTTTGATTGTAAATGTGTGCATGTGAGCATGTATGCGCAGAGCGGAGGTGTAGTTTTGACGTGCCTTACTTTATCGATCGCAGCGCTGTCTTGGTTTCTTATTAGGTCTGAGGTTTTTATGTAAATGTTTCACGAGTGCAAACGCACACTACATGGATTGGACTAATATTTTAGGAAACACTATTATACAAGTATTTTTATGATAAATGATTTTATTTCTGTAAGTAGGTTTGTACAAACACTTTTACACGTCAATCATATTTTAAAACTAGATGAGGTCGGCGTTTCCTATCTGACTACTCTGAGAAGAAAGGCCGAAACAAACTCAGAGGTCTCAGTCTCTTTTAAAGTCCAGACATAATCTTGGTCAGATCATGTGAAGGCCATGTGGATTGGTGTCTGAAGTGGTCTTTTGAGGAAAGTACCACACAGATTGAGAGGGCCTGTCCAGTCAGTGCACGCATTTGTCAGTTATCGTGCAGCTCAACTCAGAATTTAAGGAGCTCAACGATTCGACGAACAATACCAAAAACAGGACATTTGGGTAGGCCACTTAAATTACTCAAACTGTCAGACCATGATTAGAAGTAACTGAGAAAAAAATAAATAAATATATAAATGACCCACATAGTCCTCACATTCACAATAATTAAAATAATAATAATATTATACTTCACAAGTAAATATTCATGTCATTGTGTATATAATTTTAAAGTTTGCAAAATAAACAAAGTTCCGAAAGTAAAAAATAAAAAATTATAATTGGAGCAGCTCAATCCCAAGCCTTTTTGTCCTCAACGTAATCTTTAACGGTATAAAAAGCTTTCTGGCACAACTTACGTTTAATGATTTAAATTTATTAAGGCTTAGATCTTGTACGTGGCTTGGAAGTTTATTATAAAAGCGTATACATTGACATCTGAACGAGCCACCTATTTTATTGAGCCTTGTTGTAGGTACAACAAATTTGTGTTTGTTTCTAGTATTTATGTTATGGATATCACTGTATTTTTTCAACAATTTTATATTTTTATGGGCATATAAAAGATTATCAAAAATATACTGAGAAGGCACAGTCATTACATTAATCTCCTTAAATTTATCTCTGAGAGAGTGTCTCGGACTTAATTTATAAATTGATCGAACAGCTTTTTTCTGCAAAACAAAGATAGTCTGAATGTCGGCGGCATTTCCCCACAACAGAATACCGTACGACATTACACTATGAAAATAGCTAAAGTACACTAAACGGGCTGTCTCTATGTCAGTCAAATTACGAATTTTTCTAACAGCATATGCTGCGGAGCTTAGCTTTTTTGACAATTTATCTATGTGTGGGCCCCACTGAAGCTTAGCATCCAAAGTTAAGCCCAAGAAAACTGTGCTATCTTCAGGATTCAATTCTTCGCCCTTTATTAACACACTAGTTTTCACCTGTCTAACATGAGGTAAGGTGAACTTAATGCATTTGGTTTTTTTTTTCATTAAGGAGTAAATTGTTAACATTGAACCAGTGAACTACTTTTGAGATCGCGCTATTTACATCGTCAGTAACCAGCTGCTGACGTTTAAGTTTAAACAAAAGTGAAGTGTCATCCGCAAACAACACTATATCATGGTTATCCTTTATGAGGTAAGGCAAGTCATTAATATAAATAAGAAACAAGAAAGGGCCAAGAATTGAGCCCTGAGGGACTCCCATTGTTACTATAGATCCGGGAGATCTTTTTCCATTAACGTCAACGTACGTATGTTCCCAAGTCATCCAATTCTCAAGTACCACCTTATTTTTTTCCCAGGACTTGGTTTTTGATTCAAGTGGATAAAATAATAGTGTGTTTTTTATCGCTCTACTTTCATTTGGCAAATGTGACACTTCAAGTTGAACACCACAGATAACACGCTCACAGACTGTTCTAAAAATAAGTTTAGCCAACACAATAGACAGAACATTTCTCCAAATGATGACGTTTTCGTGACGTATCACCTCGACTCACGCTCATTCAAGGAACCTCATAATTTCCTTAATCTTACGACTATGAATACCGATTTTGAGTTCGAGGCACGCCTTGAGGTCTCCTCGACCGAGGTGTGAGTCGAGGAGCTTTCGAGGTTTCGACTTAGAATATGGGTATAAGAGTGCTTTCAAGGCGCATCACTTCTCCAGTTCTTGAATCCTGTAATAGTTTCATAGATAACATAAATAACATATTTATCACCCACCTGTCTGTCTGGTCGGATCTGCTCGATGATCTTGCGAATCTGAGGCTCGAAACCCATGTCAAGCATCCGGTCTGCTTCGTCCAGCACTAAGTACGTGCAACGACGGAGGTTTGTCGTTTCTGTTGATTAAAGTACTTTGTAATTGTGTCGCAGGACCCAATTCAACCAATACAAAAATCGTCACATGCAACCTACGCATCACACTGACGTCACACAAAATCCTGCATCGCGCAAGCAGAGTTTACCGCGCGACTAGCATTATACAACGTCCCGACATCAATCGTCGGGCAGAAGCCCACCTTCCAGACACAACATCGGTCTGGTCAGAGGATCGTCCCTTTTCTATGGCGGATGAGTAAACATTACACCCTGTTCCTCAAGCCTATATAATCCTATTAGTCTTAAAAATATTGATGTATCACACACAACACACCACACCACACCACCACACCACCACATTCTTCTTTGATGGATAAAACAGTGGTCCTATTGTTAGATTACTTTGCTAAAAGAAATGCATTCAGTATTTTATGATATTGTCGACTAGTATTTAATAGTAGGCCTTGTTTAAGATACTATGAAAAGAAAGACAATAGTCAAACAGTATTTACAAAACTTAGTATGTTTGTTTTTTTTTTAATCTTACCTTTCTCCAAGAAATCAATCAGCCTTCCTGGTGTCGCGATAACAATCTCGACTCCTCGCTCCAGGAACCTGCCCTGCGGTCCTTTAGGAGCCCCACCGAATATGCAAGTGTTGCGGACTTGCACACTCTGACCGAAATCATTGGCCACCTGCAAACAGGAAGAAAACCTTTAACTTCTTGTATAAATGTTACATGCAGCTGTCCAAATACATAACTAAAAGTTGAATAAACATATATAGAATATGTGTAACAGCAGATTATTCAGAACTTTTGGTTTTTAATGGAGAAGACTGATGACTTATTCCAGGCGTTTCCGAGTTAGATAAGAAATAAATTCTGATATCATGTGGGTGGCCAATTTTGTGGGTGTGGAGACGTGCCCATATAAAACTAGAACTAGCATATTGGTATGTTTGATAAAACACAAAATGAACAATTCTGAGAAGCTATTATGCAACTGTGTAGCATTAAATTAAATTATATCTTACAATCTTTCAATGAATTGGAGGTCAACATTGACAGAAGACTGCATTTGTGTAAATGGCCTTGAATGCTGTATTATGTATTATTAGTACATTGCAACTTATAACTATGTAACCTGCCCTATCCTAATCTGCTCTTACACACTTTGTTAACAGTAATAATGAAAGCATGACAAAAGGGTGATAAACGATAAAATAAAATAAAAAACAAAACAAAATTAATAGTCTACTGGACATGTGTCATTTAAAGTCGAGTTGAGTTAATGAGTCCCAGAATATTTGAAACAATAGTTTGACCCAAAAGTGTGTTTGCCCCAATTGACCCCACCACAAAAACTTGTTAAAACATTGTGTGCATGACCCACTATTTCTATTTTAAAACATTTCTGTGGCAGGCCTTCCTTGTATAGTATCCTGACTGGTTTTATAATAATTTACATAATTATATATGTATAAATGGTGAGGTGATGAAGCAAACTGCCTTTTTTTTTCAATTTAATATGAGTTCAACGGTCACGAGAACTCATTGAGATCGATGACAATTAAAATTCTATTGTGTCTCATTAATGACCGTTGAAAGGTTATTGAAAAAACTACACAATAATGAAAGCATTCCACAGATAAGCTGCAAGGTCTAAGAGAAAAACAAAAAATACTTGTGCCCAAAACTAAAACAAAATATAAATAAGGTTACGTTCAGAAACCTCACCTAATAAAAGAGGAAATTTTGAATTTGGGATAACAATTGAAAAAAAATGCGAAATTGTGTCAATGTTTCATCAGGTTTTCGAACATAGCCTGCCTGCAATAAGCTAGTTCTACAAATTAAATGTAATTGGATAAATTTACTATTTCCAGTTCGTTCGGATTGTCCGACATCTCCGCAGCGATTCCATTCATTGAGATCAACGCCTGGAGTAGCACAATGGAAAACAAATACTCATCTTATATTTTTGTTGTTAAAAGTATTTATATTAGAGACAAAATTAATTCTAATGTTGCTTCAATGAGTAAACCTCCGGCAATCTTGTGTCAGTCCAATGGCAGGCCTTATTGTTACTTTGAAATTGATATAGGAGCAAAGATTTATAATAATATAATAATTATGTAAGAGCAATAACCTGTTGGATCTGTTGAGCAAGCTCTCTAGTTGGAGCCAAAACCAGAACGATAGGCCCCTCATCTCTCAGCAGTCGAGGCTGATTAATGATGTGTACTATAGCTGGCAATATGTATGCCAGGGTTTTCCCAGAACCTGTTTGAGCAATTCCCACTAAATCCCGTCCGGACAGTGCAATGGGCCAACCCTGAGCTTGAATAGGAGTTGGATGTGGGAAACCTTGTTTCAGAATCTCCTTCATAGCATAATCTGGGAATCCACCCTCCTCAAAGTATATGCTTGGGGCCGGAACATCGCGTCCTTTCACAGTGATCTGGTTTTGGCTGCGGTAGGCTTCTATCTCAGGTTGGCTGCGCGCCTGGACGTTTTGGTGCGGTACATAGAAGTTTTTCTGGAATGGAGTGAGAGTGATTGTGTCCCAGCGGATTTTACGGAGGTTGCCGCCCGGTTGGTCATTCTTGAAATTCCCTCCTCGGAAGTCGTCCCGGCCGCCGCCGCGGCCTCCGAAGCCTCGGCCGCCGTCGCGTCCTCCTCGGCCGCCGCTGTCCCGGCCTCCCCGGCTGCCTCCGAAGCGGCTGCTTCCTCTCTCCTGGGAGCGATCACTCGATCGTCCTCCTCGTGAACCACCTCTACCGCCACCGCGGCTTCCACGGCTACCACCGCGACCGCCACCACGTCCTCCACGTCTATCGTCGTACCTAAATCACAAATCTCCCGTAAATAAACCAAGCGAAGCGAAAAAAATTATAAGTAACAAAAATATGCCAACTTACATCTTTACTTTTGACAACGATGGAACAACACAAAAACTCTAATAAATACTGAATTTCTGAGCAATTCAAATTACTTGTTTATAAATTACGCTTTTTCACTAGGAATCGGTAAATTGTCTACAGTATTTCTAGCCTATCAAACACTGGGTTGACTTTTATTGCAAATGCTACTAGTCGGCCATATTAGATATTGCCAAAGCAAAGACATAAATTTTTTTGATATTGCTCTATGTCCTACCTATGATGTCGACACTTCCGGTGTCTTTTTGCAAGTTGAGAAACTTTTAATTATAAAAGTGAAGAAGTTGGTTTTTTTTTAAAATGTAGTTTATATTAATTTAGTAAAAAAAAAAATAATAAAAGAAGAAACATAAGTACAATATTATATAATAACCTGCATACTTTAAAAAAATACTATTTCCGCAATCAGTGATGGTACGAATTTCAAATGGTTTAGCCCTAGGAAACCCCTTGTTTCTTTTGTTAGGAGTGGAAGTAATTAACCGACTTCTATTTATTTTGTGTTAGTATATTGTAATTCAGACCTCTTATTAAATTAATAAAAACTTAATTATTGACGTAAATTAGGGACTGGAGTTCACTGATGTTACTACTCTCTGGAATCTCATGTCCCCATCCCTATTACTTTATTGATCAAACAATTCGACATTTTCTAAGATTCTGTTCAGTATTTAGCAGCCCATTTTAGAACGTAGCGTAGTAAATAGTGGAGTTATTTTATTTCCTTAGAAAAATGGACGCTTCTATACCAGTTTTTGAGAAACCCCATCGTCCTTTAACTGTGTTGGACTGGACAAGGAATATTCAGAGGCTGCAAAATGAGGCTAGGCTCCGTCGATTCGAGTCTTACGAATTGAGGCAAAGAGCTAACCAGCTGAGGAATGAAACTTCAGTCACCACGAGATGGGATAACTATGTTAACAATGAGTTGTTGAGGGATAGGTAAGGTTTTAGGTATCTACTTGTTAGGGTTCCGTATGTCCGAATAAAAAAACCAAAAATCGCTCGTGTGTTGTTGCACACTGTACCGTGTGACATTAGACAATATCAAATGAAAGGGCTTATTGTAAGAAGGATCAGTATATTTTTTTTTATCACATATATTCAAAAAGAGCTAGTTTATTCTTCGTAAACAGGGACTAAAATAGCTTTTTAATCCCTAGAGATAAGTGATTTGAATTTTTAATGTTCCAATCACCAAAGAGATTAAACATGAAAATTGTATGAACAAGTAACAGGCTGGTAAGAGAGAGAAAGTGCAAATCACAGAGCGCAAGTTTGGTTAAAATTAAAATCCAAGAGGGCGGCTGCGAAAATTTTAAAATTTTTCGTCATGGGTGTCGTTTTCATAGTTTTCGAGGGTGCTGAAGCCGATAGTGAGGTTAAAATCTAAATCCAGGATGGCGGCTGCGGAAATTAAAAAAGAAATCGTCAAGGGTGTCGTTTTCATAATTTTCGAGGGTGCTAAAACGTATAGTGAGGTCAAAATGTAAATCCAAGATGATGGCTGCGGGCATTTTCAATTTTTTCTTCATGGGTATCGTTTTCAAAGTTTTCGAAGGTGCTAAAGTCGATAGTGAGGTCAAAATGTAAATCCACGATGGCGGCTGCGAAAATTTTGTTTTAAAAATCATACGTGAGAAAGAACTTCGTTCCTGACGGGGGTCGGATCTCAGACGGATTTGGATGAAATTTGGCACATGGGTAGACCATAACCTGGATTAGGACATAGGATACTTTTTATAATTTTAAAATAAATAGTTTTGATATAAGAAAATAGATGAAAATTTACCATTGGCCCCTTATCTCCGAAACTACTGAGCCTTAAATTCGAAAAAAAATTAAGAAAATAGTTCTATATTACAGGAAAACGTTTATGAAGTCTAAGGTCTTAAAATAACGGTAAATCTACCAATATTGTGCGAAAAATACTTACGTTTGCAGTTGGAATGTATGCGAAAACTTGTTTTTCAAATACTATGTTTGTTCTTGGAATAAATTCTAAATTCGTCCCGAACGGAACCCTTCATTGCGGGTGGTCCGACATGCACTTGGCCGATTTTTTTATTTTACTTCGAATAAACTGTAGCTGGTGATAACTAGCAGTACCTAACAGGTAATGGTCTATGGCGCCACGCGAAATGAAGACTAAAAACACTATGACTGTTCTGAAAATGTTGGAAAGTTATCAACGTGACTTTTACAGAATTTTCGATGTTCAAGCATGGAGGGAGAAACAGAGGTTCACAAGGGACTGTGTCACGGACGAGATCAGGGCTTTAAAAGAAGAGAAGCATGCGACAGAGCTTCACTTGGAGTCTCTACAAGTACCACTTATGGTAATATCCCAGTGTCTCTCTAACAGAGACCAGAGGGTGCCTCCGGAGCTGACTAGAGATCAACTTGGGGAAGAGTTGCATAAGGTATTAACCTGTCTACTTGATGACACAATTCTTGCGTATCCAGTCCTTCAAAATTCTTAGATTTTAGCTGCAGAATTTTTGGGAGTTGGCTTAGCATCAGGTTTTGTAGACCGATTTAGTGATGGCGTGTGGTGGTCTAGGAAAGATGGTTGAAGTCCTCATGGGCCCTTTGATGATAACCACTGGAAGAGTTTTAGTCATTATCTAGTTAGCCTTACTTATGTTAAATTGTTATTCACACCACAGAACCTATATACTTACACTGTTTTTTAAATGGTGTACCCATAAAAAAAAGGGTTGCTGGCATACTTACCGTCATATTTTATTTATTTTTTGGTTGGGAAATTATCAACTAACTTCTCCCGCTCTGGGTGGAGCGAGAGGGCGCGGCGTGTCAGACTCTTACTGACTGAAACTCACCTTTTTGGACTTCCCCGCAACCCCGGCAGGCATCGGCCCTAGCGGACCCCGTCAGTTCTGCTGACATCTCTTTGAGGCGCGCGTGGGACACAACGCGCCGTCGACCCGGGCCTGGTCCTTATCGGGCGGCGAGCTACCCATTGCTCACCGTCCGTAAGCCCGCGCCTACGGTGGCCGAAAATCGGCCTGCGATTCCCGACGCCCAGGGCGTCTCCTGCGGCGGTTAAGGGCGTGAGGGCGCGATTTTTGCCTCTCCCTAAAGCGTTCCGCCTCCTCCGCATACTTACCGTCTAATATTCTTCTTTATTTATTTATAAAGGTACACCAACAGCTTCTGTATAATAATATAATAACAGTGTTCTTTTAACCGGTTTCCTCTAGGAACTGCACATAACGGAAAACAATAAGCGGATCCTAGTGGACGTTTGCCACATGGGTTGGGAGAAGATAAAGGAGCTCACCAACGTGCTATGCCGTCTGGAGCGCGAGATCAAGAATAAGGACGAGACCATCGACTTGGAGTACCACGTCAAAGACCTGACTAGAGACAGTGCGGATATATGCTTTAAGCTGGATCCTACCAGGGTTCCTACAGAGTAAGTTGCTTAGCCAGTCTCGCAACCTTTACAGTATGGACTGACGCTGACGTCGCGACGTGTCGAGAAACTACCGGCATTAGACTTAGTTAGGTACATAATCTGCCTAACTTTTAGGGACTTCCCATAGACGAATTTGCACTGGAGCTGTTCGCTATCTGGTCCAGAGCTTCTGGGATCGTTGGTATTCACTCATCGTTTAGCAGCTCTCTCAATACCTATAGTTGAAGGAATTTGAGTTTCCATTCGTCAATAATGTTACCAGTAAAGTAACACATGAGTTGGCTCTCTCAGAAATAACAAGGGAGACCTTGCAGTATTTTGACGTCCAGTACTCCAGTCTTTTGCAGTTTAGTTTATCTTTTCATTCGTGGTGGCATAAAGGGGGGCGGAGGGGGCGGTCAGCCCCGGGTGCCAAGCACCAAGGGGTGACAACAACAATTCACTCGTACAGCCAAAGAATGCGCATAAAATCTCGCAGCGCTATGTCTTAGATTTTTTAACAATTTGTGTTTCGGTGGCTTCATGTAAAAGAAGCTTTTCAAAGTTAAAATTAATAAATCTTACTTAAGAGTGGCCAACCCGTCATACTTTTCATACAAACGCTCGTACGTGATTATGGCGTTGTAACACATCTTTCTTTAATTCTTTTAAACTAATGGGTATCTTGTGCACTATATCTAGGTTTCTATGAAATCAAAAAATAAAAATTTGGCGAAACAAATTCAATATAAGCCTCCAAAAATCTGCTTTTTTGCACAAATTTTACCTCAACTTTAACCGTTCATAATGTACTTATAAATTGTAAAAGTAAAGAAAACATCTTTATAGAAACCTCGCCCATGTAATGGAGATTCTAAATTACAAAAAAATATTTTACAAACTTGTAAGGCGTATTCAAAAACACGTATTTCCTGAAACCAGTTATTTTTCGTACAATGTTATCGCGTTCTCACTTGCTTGTTAGCGGTTCTCACTTGCGCTGGATGAAACAACAAGCTTTTCGACCATGCTCGCGTTGACGATAGACGGATCGGGAAGGGCCCCCTTAAGGTCCAAAATTAATCAAGCCCGACTAACCAATCTTTCGATTTTATCAATTGAAAGAGACAGGGATGTCAATTTTGATATGTTATCGAATATTTTAGTAAAATAAAATCTCGTAATCATGTTTAGTATTTGGTGTTTTATTCCGCCCGGGGTGCCAATCTACCCTACACCGCCACTGCTTTTCATTGTTTTTAGGGTTCCATTCCTCAAACGAAAAAAAAACGGAACCTTAAAGGATCACTTTGTTGTCCGTCTGTACGACTTTTTTTATACTTTTCCATTCCCAGAACAATGACTGAAGAGAGTTACGTCCACTGTATAGAAAACACAATCAAGATAGCCGAGCAGCTGATGTCTGAATCCAAGACTCTTCGGGAGACGATGTTCAAGAGTCGCGAGCAGGCCAGGAATCAAATGCATGCGCAAAGCCAGCATGTGGAACTAATCATGAGGAGGAGGGTCTATGATATACAGAGAGGCAGGAATGAGATGGATTGGCAGAAGTATAAGGTAAGTATAAGACTAAAAAAATCATTTAAACGCCAAGTTTTCTTATGCTGCCATGGAGTAATGTCGCATTTCCATTTTAATGTGTGTGGAGTTGAAATCTTTTTGCTTTTGTTGCCAATAATAAACAAAATAAAAAACTGAAACGGCGACCTTTGCGTGAATATCCTCTGCAGTTGAACACCTGATGAGAAGCTTGTAATTGTCTTATAAAAAGTACCGTGTCTTCGTGCTTGTGTCTCAATTGGCTTCTGATGAGACGCTCAACTGCAGACATGAAAAAAGAGTCTTACTAAAGTACGATTTTGTCATTTCAGCTGGAACAGAATCTTCAGAAGGTAGACAGGGAGATTAAGACACTACGTGCTGCCGTTGCAGACAAAATAAACCCGACCAAGCTCGTAGAGACCAGGTTGGAAACCAGGACCAGGAGACCAGTCCTTGAAAGAGTACAGGACAAACCGATGCGTGGTCTGATAGAAGAGTTTGAAAGAGTCCATTTGAGTCACAATATGCTGGAGAAGAAATTGGAAGAAGCACTGTAAGTATTTCTACCCCTGAATTTGGTGGGTATTATTATGGTAGGTATGGAGGGGCCAAGGGGCTCGTGGCTAAGTAATAACAGCCAGCCGCACGCGTTGATCGCTCAGGTTAAGCTAAGATTCGCGCGGTCAGTCCGTGGAATGCTGACCATCTTAACATACCGAGACCCCTTCTTGCCGCAGAAAGCACGTTAAGCCGTTGGTCCTGGCTGTCATTCTTGGATCTTTGAAAGTCGTTATTGGTCGTCAGAAACCCGAAAGTCTGACAACCAGTCTTACCAAGGGGTATCATGTTAGTAACTGGGTTGTGGAAGTCAGGTAGGCATTTGCTACCGCCGAACCCGACCAGAACATAGTTGGGAAAGGCGAGGCAGATTTTTATTATGGTATGACGCGTTCACGGCTTTTATGTAATGCATAAACCTTCGAGGTGCGAGGCCCCTCGGACCGCGAGGCCGTAGGCGGTGGCCCACGTCGCCCACGCCTTACACCGCCTCTGGGGATAGGCATCAGGTGCATTATTATCCCAAACACGATGTTATGACTCGTATGCCATTGACACCCCTCGAACCAGAACAGCAACGCTGCTTGGCGGTAGATATGATAATTATGTCGGACGAGGTTTTTTTCCCAAAGCGCTCTGATAAAATTCATTACGTTTTTCTATCAATTTTGCAGCACGACTTACCACGGCATGTACAATCACCATGAGCGCGTAACTAAGGATCTGCAATATAAGAACCAAGCCTTGGAAACAGATAGAAGGCTGATAGAGATTAGGAAGCCTATCCACGCGCCGGATGAAACAGAGTTCAAGAGAAACGTGGGGTATTGCCGCATGAGCGATGAACAGGTCACTGATTGAGGGCAACACTTTCTGAATTATGAAGGCTGGCTACACCGATTTTGGTGTTGCCAATTTATTTTAAAGATAATTTTGGATTTGAAGCAATATATTCGTATTGACAAAATTTAATTACGTAATTTGCAAAGGGCTACAATCGTGTCGGTATTGCCAGCTTTCAAATGTGTATCAAATATTACTGGTTAAAGCACAAGTAGATGTAAGCACTAAATGTATTGCCATAGGTAATATTTATCAGAAATTACTTTTTGCTTGCCATTAATTAAATGTTTTTGCTATATTTAGGAGAGTGAGAAAGGTAACTCGATTTTAAAATAAATAGGTAACAGTGTAAGAAAAAGTTTAACTTATTTATAGTGAATGTACTTTAGTACTTAGTTTTTAAAGTTTAAAAACTTCTGAAAGTAATTTTAAGACTGTTACCATCAGCGGTCGTGTTCAAAGTTATTAATAAAAATAAACAATTTAAAAAATACTCATATTTATTCATGTAATAAACTTAACAAGCGCTGTGCTGAATTATTATCATTATATCATGATTCATTTAATAGAAACATGGTCAATATCTTTGTGACAATACACCTTAATAATAAAGCATTTGATGTAAAAAAACACTTTTTTTAAATAAAGTAGACTATATTATTAACTATACTCGTAATAATATAATACTTGGAGTTTGGAATGTGTTCTTAACTGATATAAAATATTTTTACATCAAATGAGGTTCCACGTTCAAGGCACTATTTAGCAGTGTGTCAATTCAATGTATTTGATAGGAAGAAAAAACGACTGAAAGTATTTTGTTCAGAATACACTACTGAATCGAAATTGGGCGTTGCGTTATTTTTTAACTAAAATATTTTGAAATTGGTACTCTCTTGAGGCAAGATAGTACCAAGTTATAAATATTATACTGGGCTAGTAACTCAATTTTAAATTTGAGGGACTACGAAAAAACAGGTGCTGTCAAATCGGATACATTGCCTGTTTTTCGTAATTCTTTGCCACTGACGGCAGACGTGCGATTGACCAATTGGATATAAAATCAAGACTAATTGGACATCCACCAAGATTTATTATTGGTGGATGTCGAACAACCATCCGATACGACAAAAATGTACGCAGAACACTGTAAGCACAAAAAATGAGAATATTGCTAATAGAATTATGAACTGGTCACGGTAACTCATTTTGTGCAATTTATGATAACGGGACTTTTATGCAACCGGTTTCACAAAAGATTTTGTTATGCAGCTCTTGTTCTAAATGATAACTTTAATAATTATTTGTTTATTTATAGCCAAGTTACAATAAAGTCATCGTTGAACTTTTGGCGTGGCGTCTCATTTTGCGAGCCATCGCGATTTATAATTCTAACTCGCATTAGATACTTTTAGCAGGCAGCATTTTCACGACATTACCGATTTTTGGAAACTAGAATGAGATATCGCGCGCTACGCGCTAGAATGAGTCGAGACGAGACGAGTCGTCCAAAAATTGATAATCCCTTCAAATACACGAATTGACAACACAGGATATTGGTCTTATATCATAATACTAATAATTCATAAATAAATATAACTTAAGTAGATATTTAAGCATTGTATCGTAACTTAATGTACTTGTAGCCACGTCGTGCAGCAAAATATATCAAAACTATGATGAAATATGAGGTTTTATTCGTAATACTTAAGTTATCTGGTTCAATTAATACATAGTATACAGGGTGGAGAAAAAGACGGTCAGTGGAGGGCTCAACTCTAAAACATATTTCTTTAAGACATTTGGTCCTCATTATTGACATTGTAAATTGATGTCATACATTTATTTTGGCACGGTTTTCGTTTCAATTCCCGCTGAGGCAAGTTTTCAGAAATTTTAAAATGCAGCTGAACTTAATAAAAAAGATTCCTTTCAGTAAAATTGGATATCTTCAATTTTTAGGATAATTTCCCCTTCCAAGGACGTTTCACCCCCATCCTGTATAAAGTATCGCTCCAGGACTTCACGATTATTAATCTAACAACAAGTAATATTTGGATTTTAACTCACGACTAAGATTCATTTTAATAGTAACAAGCATTAATTTATTGTGCACCTAATTATAATAACTTATAACATAATTTTAATGTACTAAGTTATTTTTGTTTTTTTTTTCTTGTATTTTTATAATTAATGCACCAATTTTAGAATAATAAAGAGTAATAGGAAAACTGATATTTCTTATTACATAATTTACATATCCAACGGTGCCTATAATAATAAGATAATATTGTCTATGCTTAACAAGTAAATAACCATTTCTTAGTTTAAATTATAAAGTGTTCCATAAATAATAAATTAATTACCTACTTGAAAAATCGTAAACGTAAGTAACTTCGTTACATAATATAATTTTGCATTAGATTATTGCTATTCACATTACATTAAATTGCTAAAAAAGCAATAATTACTGTAAAGTAAAGCCATGAAAAAAGATAGTAACCATGTATTTCGTCTCCATAAATGCATTGCAAAAACTATTACTCTTATATATGTATTGCTCAGTGCAATTAAATACAAGAAAAACCTACACATAAAACGAAAACAAAAAATAAAATATCCCTTACAACAAAGTCAGAAAAAGACAACAAAAATTGTACTTCCCGCCAAAAACCATAGACAATACTTTAAAGCAAAGGCATTGTCTACACAGGCTGTAGTTCAGGTTGCGGACCTACTTTCTCGTAGGCCTCATCTAGTAAGGAACAAACTAAGCTTATGGTATCATCTGTGAACTTCCTACTGCTAGCCAAACGGATGGAAGGTTCTGGGCAGTTAATCTCGACGTCTCGTAAGTACGCAGCGACTGTCATGGCGACGCCCTTCTCTAGACAATAGTTCGTAATGTTACGGAGGTATGAGTGTTTCAGTCTATCTGTTAAGTCGTCCTTTTTGAGGTAAATATGCTTGACCGGAGAGAGTTCGTCGCCTCGGAACGTGAAGTGCTTCAGTCGGGATAGTGCACTGAAATAAAATAGAAACAATATTATGTCTATGTTAAAAAGTCCATATAGGGCATAGATTAGTACAGATGGGACACTCCGCAAAATCATTTAAATAAAAAGCGACTCTTGCTACGATACAATAAAGTGCAATTCAGGTCGCGCAGCGCTAATTACCTAGGAGTTGCCTCTCTTTCTATCGCGTAACTCTTATATTATCTTCTGACTACGTTACGGTCGAGCCCGCCGCGTACCTACACAAGTAGGTCCATACCTAAAATGCGGAGTTTCCTATCTGTATTTATTAAAGGCGTCTGGTAAAAACTTCCATTGATCCGAAATCCTCAGTAGCAGCTTGGATTTACATCTGCTATTGAAATACTTAAGGAATATTCAAGAAGATAGCAATTACTCATGTTCTTTTTACCCGACTACGGCGAACCAAAAAAGAGAGTTATGATTTTGACTGGTATGTATGTATGTTCATCTTTTACCTCATAACTTCTAAACTACTGATCATAATTTGACAAATGAGGTATCGTTGGAAGCGTCTTGATCGTCCGCTGGCTGTGACGTGTTAGGGCATAAATCGAATAGATTACGTGTGAATCCGGATTTTTAATTAGTCTGTCTGTCTGTCTGTGATGTATTGTTTATAACTTTTTAGTTGATTTTTTTTTTGTAGTTGGGTTTTAGTTTTTATTACTTTTATTTTTCATTTCTGAATTTGAATACAATAAATATCTAACAAGAAATTGAGGTCAAACACACATTTATGTAGAATATTATTCTACATTGGGTTCCTTGGTTTTTTTTGTTTCTTTTTAGGGTTCCGTAGTAACAGAACCGGTTTTGTTTGTCTCTTTTTAGGGTTCCGTAGTAACAGAACCGGTTTTGTTTGTCTCTTTTAACCCTAAAAAGAGACAAACAAAACCAAGGAACCTTTATAGTTTCGTCATGTCCGTCTGTCTGTCTATCTGTCCGTCCGCGGTCTAGCTCCGAGACTCTTAGTACTACAAAGCTGTAATTTGGCATAGTTATACATATTAATTGAAAGTGGTAAAATAAAATTATGTTTTTTTTCTATGTCTTGGTGTAATCATTGGAAAGGTCCTTTAAAAACATTGTGAGTATGTGAGAACCATTTTTGAATGTAGGGATCCGTTTGCGTAATATTAAGCTTTCAAGTGCTAATTTTTGTTAGAGTCAAGTGTCCCCCCCCCCTGTCGGCTAAATAGTTGGTTTTGGATGTGTGTAAACATCACAGCAGTAGTTTTTATAACGAAATTAAAAGGAAAACTATCACAGCTAAGTAGGCTCTACAAGTTTTAACGAGTAACAATCGACCAACTTATATTTGCAGTTGCAAAAATATGTTTTCCCATACATTCCGTATGGGAGAAAATGTTTTTCAATTACAAAATTAAGTTTGTTTTTGGGATAAAATCGTCCTAACTACGGAACCCTTCATTGTGCGTGGTCCGACACGCACTTGGTCGGTTTTTAGTGTCTTTTACCACTTAACTGCCATAAAGGCATTATCTCACTAAGTAATCCAAAACACAGTTCTTTAGTATGTCTTGCTTATCCTTATCAATGTTAATTTCCTCTTAACTTATCAGACATGTCTATATTTTTCAGCAGAATAAACAACATTATGTATAGCTGCATTTTGATGGTTGTTGGTGAGTCATAGAATAGTACAGAGGGTCGATTTCATACAAAGAATGAAAACAGGCACACGCACACATAGACATGCACGTACGACAATCTCAAACAAATGCCCGTCTTGAGTGCGCTTGCACTCGCTGTACGCAACGCGTGTCTATGTGTGCATGTGATTTTGCACGTTCTATGGAGCCGATCTTCTGTGGATCAAGCACGAACGCGCGGAGCAAACGTAATGTAATTATTCTAATGATAAAAATACTCGTTTCGCAGACAATATTTATTTAGTTTTAAGACTTTATTCATATTGGTTGCTCTCAAAACTGTGAAGGAAAACATCGTGAAGAAACCGGCAGACATGTGAAGACATGTGACATCTACCGACCCGCACTGGGCCCGCGTGGTGGATTATGGCCCACTCCCTCTCACAGAGAAGAGGCCTGCATCCCAGGAGTGGGAACATTATAGGCTGATTATGTATGAATCGTATTTATGGGTAATATTATAGTAAAATTTCAACCTCGTTTAGTTGTATTTTCGATTTATAAATTGTTCTTTACGTTATGTTTAAGTCGTGCGTTCGTGGTAGAGCCTCTGTACCTATTAATTCTGTGGGTGAGTCATATCTCCTTGACATTATCGCTAGTAATAAATATTGCGGATTGTCAACGTTGGGTAAGACCCAACGTTGACAATCCGCTAAAACTATCACAGCTAAGTAGGCTCTACAAGTTTTAACGAGTAACAATCGACCAACTTATATTTGCAGTTGCAAAAATATGTTTTCCCATACATTCCGTATGGGAGAAAATGTTTTTCAATTACAAAATTAAGTTTGTTTTTGGGATAAAATCGTCCTAACTACGGAACCCTTCATTGTGCGTGGTCCGACACGCACTTGGTCGGTTTTTAGTGTCTTTTACCACTTAACTGCCATAAAGGCATTATCTCACTAAGTAATCCAAAACACAGTTCTTTAGTATGTCTTGCTTATCCTTATCAATGTTAATTTCCTCTTAACTTATCAGACATGTCTATATTTTTCAGCAGAATAAACAACATTATGTATAGCTGCATTTTGATGGTTGTTGGTGAGTCATAGAATAGTACAGAGGGTCGATTTCATACAAAGAATGAAAACAGGCACACGCACACATAGACATGCACGTACGACAATCTCAAACAAATGCCCGTCTTGAGTGCGCTTGCACTCGCTGTACGCAACGCGTGTCTATGTGTGCATGTGATTTTGCACGTTCTATGGAGCCGATCTTCTGTGGATCAAGCACGAACGCGCGGAGCAAACGTAATGTAATTATTCTAATGATAAAAATACTCGTTTCGCAGACAATATTTATTTAGTTTTAAGACTTTATTCATATTGGTTGCTCTCAAAACTGTGAAGGAAAACATCGTGAAGAAACCGGCAGACATGTGAAGACATGTGACATCTACCGACCCGCACTGGGCCCGCGTGGTGGATTATGGCCCACTCCCTCTCACAGAGAAGAGGCCTGCATCCCAGGAGTGGGAACATTATAGGCTGATTATGTATGAATCGTATTTATGGGTAATATTATAGTAAAATTTCAACCTCGTTTAGTTGTATTTTCGATTTATAAATTGTTCTTTACGTTATGTTTAAGTCGTGCGTTCGTGGTAGAGCCTCTGTACCTATTAATTCTGTGGGTGAGTCATATCTCCTTGACATTATCGCTAGTAATAAATATTGCGGATTGTCAACGTTGGGTCTTATCAAATCGTAAGTTTAATGTGTAGTAATGTTATCAGCATGCCAATAAAATTGCAGTCATATGTTGATTAAATGCTCATTACATTTTTAGAACGTTTGTGGTTGTCATTAAACATGTAAAAAAAAGGAGGAGGTTCTCAATTCGTCGGGATATTTTATTTTATTTTTATGTATGTATGTTCCCCGATTACTCGAAGACGGCTGGACCGATTTGAAAAATTCTTTTTTTGTTTGAAAGGGTATACTTGGTCACGATCTGATGATGGGATCTTGGAGAAATCGAGGGAACTCTTCAAATATTATAGGCACATCAATAGCGATTTGGGTATTTTTGATGAGCAGTTGACATAAGGCTATTGTAGCTTGATTAATTACAAACCAAATCAGTAAAAAGTGAAAAAAAAAAACTTTTTTACAAAAAATACAACCGACTTCCAAACTACAAAGTGAAAAATAACTTTAATTTCGGAAGTCGGTGTCAAAAAAATAAAATACTGATCTTTTAAGTTCTGAGTTGAGCTACACTATTACTGACAAATGCGTGCACTGACTGGACAGGTCCACTGAAATCTGTATGGTTCTTTCCTCAGAAGACCATTTCAGACACAAATCTACATGGTCCTCAAATGAAATGCTCTGACCAAGATTATTTCCGGGTTTTTATATATACATTGACATTAATGAATTTTATATAAACAATGACATGAATATTTACTTTTAAAGTATTTCATTATTTTAATTATTGTGAACGTGAAGACTATGTGGGTCATTCCTTTTTGTTTTGTTTTTAATTTTTTCTCAGTTAGTTCTAATCATGGTCTTACAGTTTGAGTAATTTAAGTGGCTTACCCAAATGTCCTTTTTTTGGTATTGTTCGTCGAATCGTTGAGCTCCTTAAATTCTGAGTTGAGCTGCACGATAACTGACAAATGCGTGCAATGACTGGACAGGCCCTCTCAATCTGTGTGGTACTTTCCTCAAAAGACCACTTCAGACACCAATCCACATGGCCTTTACATGATCTGACCAAAATTATGTCTGGACTTTAAAAGAGACTGAGACCTCTGAGTTTGTTTCGGCCTTTCTTCTCAGGTAAGTCAGATAGGAAACGGCGACCTCATCTAGTTTTAAAATATGATTGACGTGTAAAAGTGTTTGTACAAACCTATTTACAAAAAAAAAGACACCGACTTCCGAAATTAAAGTTATTTTTCACTTTGTAGTTTGGAAGTCGGTTGTATTTTTTGTAAAAAAGATTTTTTGTTTTTCATCAAGGTGAATATGTTATCAAATGTATACAAAATATTTCTGATTTAAACACTTGCAGGGAAAGAAGAAATAAGAAGCTGTGTTTTCCCCGAGAAAAAGTAAATAACAGTACAGTCAGCCTCAAAAAGATGTATACAGCAACAAGAATTAATTTAATTGATTACAATCTTTGTTCTATTATTTTGTATCAATGTGTAGCTACACATGGATACAGTATTATGGAACACAAATTGTAGACAATAAAATGAATTCTCGTTGACGTATACATCTTTTGAGGATGACCGTACCTCTACTATACACAATGACGAATTACGTCTAGAGGTTCCCACATTCAATCAACTTTGATTTAACAATCAAAAGGGTTCAATCAAGGCATTTGTTATCATTATAAAGTGGCATGATGATACAATACTTGGACTGCTACGTCAAGTATTTTCTCGTAAAAACCATTATTTAAAACACAATAGACGTTGATATAATTATTTAGTAACCAGTTCTGCTTAACTATTCTTAAAGAGCCATAAAAAACCTGGACGCTCTGCGTCCAGCGCTCGGTGTGGCAACACGCCGTGTTTGGGTTCGCAACAAGTCAGTCGTCATCCTGAGGATGCCTCGTTGAGAGGTGAAACACGTGTCGATTTCTTTCAGGGTTTTTTATGGCTCTTTAAGAATAGCTAAGCGGAACAGGTTACTAAATTTATCCACGTCTATTGTATTTTATAATGGATTTCCGCAAGGTCACGCCTGAATCAATTAACTATTATTTAAAACAGTAAAGACCTAAATAAAGTACTTGGTGTTTTTTTTTGACGCGAAAACGTCTTTTCACTCGGAATACTGGTAGTAAGAGCTGTGGTGGCCCAGTGGTAACGGCCGCGACTTACGAATTGTAGGTCGTAGGTTCGAACCCAGACAGGCGCTTTACTTTGTGTAAATTATTTCATCACCACTGCTCTCAAAACGGTGAAGGAAAACATCGTGAGGAAACCGGCATGTCCTAGAACCGAAAATTCGAAGACATGTGACATCTACCAACCCGCACTGGGCCCGCGTGGTGGATTATGGCCCACTCCCTCTGTGTGAAATTACAGTGGCAGCGGGGCGGGCAGCGGAATCCGCTGGCGGGTACCGCAAACACATAGTTTTGGACTAAGGTGCACCAAGTGCGGGCGGGGCGGGTGAGCGGGAATCGCAGCGGGACAAGCGGGTGTCGCGAGCGGGGCGGGTGGACGCAAGTCAGTTTGCGTTTCCCGCTCGATTTGTTCGGATATGCCGCTGACGACTGAAGATTTAATAAGATTTAATAACGTCCGGACCGCTCAATCGCCCCGCTGCTACTGTGTTCGTCCATGGAAATGTGCGTTTTCTGCTTGACCCGCCACCCGCTCCCGCTGCCCGCCCCGCGCCGCTGTAATCGCACACTCACAGAGAGGAGGCCTGTGTCCCAGCAGTGGGAACATCTATAGGCTGATGATGATGATGACTGGTAGTAAGTTTAATATTTCTGACCGTCAAAAACATGTAAGATTTCAATCGCTAATAACTACAAGACTTTTAGTGCTAGAGTAATGGTTGAGCACGCAAAAGGTAGGTCATATTTATAACATATATTGAATGGAGAAAAACTGGAATTTATTCATCAAACAGTTTTCCTGGGAATCACGCTAGACGAGAAATTACAATGGGGACCTCATATAACATCTCTTGCGGGGCGGCTAAGCTCGGCCGCTTATGCTCTTAGAAAGATAAGACAGTTAACAGATGTAGAAACCGCGCGTTTGGTCTATTTTAGCTACTTTCACAGTATTATGTCATATGGCATTTTACTGGTCGGGCTGCTGCCATTGAATCCATCTTTATTTTACAAAAGAGGGCTGTCAGAGCCATTTATAATCTATGTCGTCGCTCGTCGCGAATCTCTCAGGGAACTATTTAAAAAGACTAATATTATGACGGTACCTTGCCAATTCATCTATGAAAATATTATGTATGTAAGGAAAAATCTGCATCTTTTTAAGGAAATAAGTGATGGACATAATTTTAATACTAGAAATAAAGATAAAATAGATCAACCATTTTTCAGATTATCCAAAGTAAAAACATCTTTTATGGGGTACTGTGTTAAATGTTACAACAAAATTGTTATTTGCAAAATAAATATCTTTTCTTATCTTATCTTAAAATACCTTGTGATATATTACAGTTAACTGAAAGAAAATTTAAAACGCATATTAAAAGTACTCTTTGTAAACAAGCATAAGCATATCCTAGATAAGAATGCTTGGAAGCATGCTGGTCTAGCTCCATAGGACAATTTAGAGTCTAGACAAAATCAAACTGGTTGCTAATTTAATTGTGTAATTAAATATTATAACATTTTTTTTTTTTACATTCTGTGATTACTTGAACACACACTGACTAATTAGTATCACTTGTATTTTTTTTTGGAATATCGTGTAGGTACCTACTTTTACAATGCTTGTAAATATGTGAACACCATGTATCCAATACATAATTAATTTTTCTGTCATTGCATCATTTTTAATTATTTTTACCTACTGTGGTATAGTAATCTTATTCCAGGTGCATCGTTTTCACATATAATTATATAATTAATGTATACAAAATATTGTAAAACATTTTAAAAGAGTAACGGTAGAGTTTCTAGCCCATTCTTCTCCATACGAAAACTACATTTTGGAAGGGGCGACTAGAATCAATTCTATTTTTTGTTTTTGACTTTCAAAAGTGCCTTTTTGTGCCTAATTGAAATAAATTATTTGACTTTGACTTTGAACAGTTTTGAGGCAGGATATAATTTGCCTATGACGTTACATCGCGAGGGCAGACGTCTGCGCGCGACACTCTATTATTTTTTTTGCTATTTCCTTCAGAGATTTTTCAGTATAGGTCTGAAGATTCGATTGGCGCCTGGTAGATGGCAATAGGCTCGCCGTCTGTTACATGGGCTTCAAACATAACTGGCTAACTGGTGATTTTATCTTAAAATAATTACCTATTAAGTTTCTTGGAGTTCTCGTTGAGTTCTTCAAGGATCTCTGGCTTAGATTCAATGATGTCGAGCGCCGAGATGGCAGCTTGTGTTAACATCGGCGGTAACGACGCGCTGAAGCAGTAGCCTGTAACATTGAGGAAAGTTGTAGTTGTGTTAAATGTTGGAACCCATTGATTGATGTTAGAAGGAGAAAGATTATCGTTATTTCGTGAGTCCAACGTATTAATTGGGGATGAAATCTGTTCAGGGACGGGTGTAGAGACTACGAATATTTCTAAGCAGTGTGATGGATATCGATTCTCCGTGGCTGTAGTGAGAGTCAATTTGGACATAAATTAGGTATTTTTATCGACCCGTATACCTTGGCAGCATTGGACTATCCAGTAGGAAAACTTTAAAATATTATATCACTACAAGTTATCAATAGGGTCAGGAAAATGCATCTAATCCACACATTACTCGCAATGCAGGAAAAATACACACTTCTATGGAGCTCTCAATTGATTGATTTATCAATAGGCCCCTATATTCTTAATAGATGCACTTGAGTTGGGACGTGATATAGCAAGGTGACGTCACCCGTGCGTAGGGCCCGGCACGGCTCCCTCAGGCATGGTGGAGCGAAGATATTCGCGAGGTTGTTGGTAGCAACAAGAGTGGCCGAGGCTTGAGTTAAATGGCGTAGAATTGGAGAGGCCTATGGACTGCAATAGGCTGATGATGATTTGAAGTTAAGAACGTTTATTGCTAAGAAAATTGACTACCAACAATTGCCCCTATCTATCTTAAATCACAATTTATACATTCTTTGATAGTTGTATTAAATTACTGTAACACGGCAAATTGACGTAGGGTGTTAATTTTAAAGTATTAATAATTTAACACATACCAAGTCCTGAAAGCCTCTGGTGCTCTACAATGTAGTTTGTTCCAGCACAGAAACCACCGACAGTCGCGAAGGAATGCTCTAAGGAGCCCACGATCAAGTCGATCTCATCGCGGGGCACATCCAGTAGTTCTGTTAGACCTCGACCGTGCTTTCCTACTACCTGCAAACAAAATTAGGTGGTAAATAAAAGTATAATTTACAGATAATCATGTCTAGGGATGTAGGGTCTCCAAATTTAGGAAAAGCAGTTCATTCTACCAAGGTCAAATGCCTGTTTTGTATTGCGGGGCAAAGATCACCCCATCCTTATCCTTACATATTATAAAACAAAGTCCCCCGCTGCGTCTGTCTGACTCAACGCAATAAATTCAAAAACTACCGAACGGATTTTCAAACAGTTTTCACCAATGGACGGAGTGATTCATGTTAGGTTTTGGTGTATAATTCATTAAAGTTTTGTGTAAATTGGGTAAAATATGACGATTACTGTTGAAGATGTCGGCAAAAATCATGTCGACTGGGAGCTTTACTGGCGTGCGCCGCGTAAACCGTGAGAGATAAATAAAATGTATGTTCTACAGGATTGTACATATGAAAAAGTTCAACAAAAATGTCCTCGATGGCATATGTCTATCTTCTAAGGATGACCCATAATTGCGCATTTAATTTAGATTAAAACATGCCTTGAAATCATTTTATTTAAATGAATGGTTTAAAAGATATCACAGATTCAAAATTACGCGTAACAAAATAATTATGGTTGGAGCGCAGCGGTAAGAGTCAATAACCTTTTCCTGGACTATTAGGTATGTAATCCCGGTGCTCATCGGCATCTACTCGCAGTTGGCCGACATTTTTAAATTAATTTTCGTAATAAAAGCAATCGGAGAAGCGTTAATGAATGTCTATTCAACTTCCATGGGTTCCATTGATGTCCGCATTCCGTGTTAATTGTTCCATCGGACCTACTTTGTGATTCAGATTTAATGTAGTTTTGTATGGCTCGCACTTTCATGGAACATAAATATTTCTAGTCTAATCATAACATCTGTATTATAACACGTATTTAGGCAGTTAATAATAAAGACGCAAAAAAGAAAAAATATAAAAAAAGATTTTTTTTATTTTTTTAGCGTCGTCTGAAGCCGCTGAAGGATTAATAATAAAAAAAATGCTAATTAATAAAGCTACAAAACTCGTTCTTCATTTGCCCTTAAAGCAAAAATAATGCATTTAAAATTTTAGCAGCTATTAAAGAATTTATAGAACCCATAACATTGCAACCTAAGATGACCCACTGACTGAAAGTGGATGCTTGTTACTCAATCACACAAAAAAGGCTGAACGGATTTCGATGAAATTTGGCACACGGATAGTTTATAACCTGGATTAACACATAGGGTACTTTATATCCCGGTTTTACGTTCCCGTGGGATAATTACCTACCTCCACGTGAGCGAAGTCTTGGGCAAAAACTAGTAATTATAAATTCCACTAGCTCGAATGTGCAGTACATTTAATTTAAAAAAAACGACATATGTGATAAAAAAAAAACAAATCCGACTGGTAGTATCCGAGATTAGCGGGTTCAAACAAACAAACAAAAAAAAAAAAAAAACTCTTCAGCTTTATTATCCTACTAATATTATAAAGGCGAAAGTTTGTGAGTGTGTTGTGTATGTTTGTCTCTTCTTCACGCTCAAACGGCTGAACGGATTTGGATGAAATTTGGTACACAGATAGTTTATAACCTGGATTAACACAAATGATACTTTTTATCCCGATATTCCCACGGGCTCGAGACTTCTGCGGGTGAAACCGCGGGGCGCAGCTAGTTAGTGTATATGTCGGATCTTAGGATTGATAATTTCTTGAAATGAACATCGATCGCTGGTCACACCATGATGTGGCCTGGCCAGATCATTGAATACTCAACAGATATGACTAGTTAAACGCACGACTATTTCGTGATGTGGCCAAACATTAGTGATCATAATTCTAAAATAGTAAGATTATCCACCGGTAGAGGCGTTGATGTCGCTTTGTTTTTGTGATGCATACATGGCGGCGGCATACAACAAATCAAACAAAGTAGGGTGACCACGCAAAAAGTCGATAGACTTTTATTGGGTTTCCAAATATTATAGGTATTATGGAAAGCGATCAACTTTGAAGTAGCGGCCGCTGCCGCGGCGTGAAATGTAACATAGCACTTCTTAAAAATTAGTTTAAAAATTAATAATTTACGCAGCGTATATGTCGCACCCCAACCGAATGAGTAAGGTTAGAACTGTGACTAACCGCGCGCGAGCCGAGCAAGCAAAGCGAGCGGTGCTGCGACAGCGGCCGGCGAGCGCTACTTCCAAGCTGGTCGCAGTTACTTGGTTATTTTTACTACACTTTAAACATGGCCAAACGTCGACTGACAAATCATTAAAGGTTGATGTTTAAACGATATGGCCAATTGTAGCTGGCCATTTCATGAAATGGTCAATTCTAAGATCTAGCCACGACATATAGATACCTATAGATAGATATTAGATATAGATTGAAGATTCATCGAGCTCGAGGCTAAGTACTAACAGCCACACGGGTCAATCCATCAAGTTAAGCTCCGCTTGCCGGGGTTGGTCCATGGATGGGTGACCATTTCTACATACCAAGATTCCTCCGTGCCTCGGAAAGCACGTTAAGCTGTTGGTATCGGCTGACATTCGTTACCGGTCATCAGAAGCCCGGAAGTCTGACAACCAGTCTTACCGAAGGGTATCGTATTTCCTAGTTACTGGGTTGTGGAGGTCAGATAGGTAGGCAGTCGCTCCATGTAAAATACTGGTATTCAGCTGCATCCGGTTAGACTGGAAGCCGACCCCAACGTAGTTGGGAAAAGGCTAGGTAGATTGATTGATTGAGATAGAAGATTCATCTAACTAGGGGAGAAAGTAATGTATCTGTGTCATTTTATATGATCTATACTTCTTCTTTATATGACTTCTATTATATTGTATTGGCCCAGTAGGTGGCCATGTTGATTGCGGCATCAGTCAGAACATCACTTAAGACACTCCAGTAAGTGAGATTTATGGTCTGATCCGAAGCATCACACTCGCACAGTGTGTCAGAATGGTCAGTAATCAAATAACTATTGATACTATATACTTGTCCTTGTCTTATTCATAGCTATATCTCGTTAGAGAATGTCCAGTATACCATGATGGGTCTGCTATTGTTCTAATGCATTGTATCAGATTGTTTTATATATCTTTAACAACTTTGAATTTGATGGAGCAGTGCAGTCATCTCGCTATTGCGTATTCATGCTAAGTATGTCACTATAGTCAAGCTACCAGGTCGAGGTAGCTGGGTGGGTGGGGCCCCTAGGCTAACTGGGCCCCTAGGCCAGTGCCTTGTGTGCCTAGGCGTAAATCCGGGGCTGGTCGTTACGCAAACGCGGCAAACACGTTAATGGATGGTTGAAGAGTCCATAAAAAACTATTACATTAGAATTTATGCACGTTTATGGAAATTTAAATTCTGTAAATTCGCAACGCTTACGTCCAAATAAAAATATGTATTTTATTGCTGTGATGATTATCAAAATAACAGAGCGTCATGGTTTTCATGAGTAGTGCATGTTTTTTCAAAGTACGTAAAGGCGAAAATACGCCTAATGTTTACGAATTTTCGTTTCAGATAAGACTAAACAATATTAGACAACAATATAGTAATTTTAAGCTTTGATCAAACTGAAGGCGAACACCGCACGGGATGCGGCACAAAATTCGTTCGCGTCGATTGTGTCAACTAACAATATAGTCGACAGAATCGACGCGCCCACGAAATAGTCCCGTGACTTCTTAAGGCTCGTGCAGACTGGCACGACACTGGTAATTGTTCTACCGTGAAGTTTTCTTAGAATCGTGTTGCGCTGTCGCATCGCGCCTGTTTGCGGCAGCTTTTAATGATTAAAACATCATTAAGAAATCACACGATTGATAGACGCGCGCGGCTGCCTCGGATTCGCCTCAGTTTGAACAGACTTTATATTATTTAGTATACTTCAATCAGAATTCCTCTACATATTAGTCAAGTTACTAAAACTCACCCCAATAGTCAAGCTCTCATCCAAAATTATCCTCAACTTGTACTTTCTAGCCAGCTGCACCAATCTCTTCAGCGGGCACATCTCCCCGGTATTAAAATAAATAGCTTCTGCAATGAGGAAGGCACATCTGCGAGGGTTGAGCTCCTTCTTCTTCTGAGCCTCAGCCAGCATCTTTTCGAGGTGGTCCATGTTGTTATGCTTGAAGTAGCGGACGGTGCTGCGGGATGCGTCGATGCCTTTTTGAATCGCGAACCAGACGCATTCGTCGCTAAAATGTTGGGGAAATTAGTATAGGGTAAAAGAAATGTTCTTTCTGCATAGTTTTTTTACATGGTTTGTGTACAGACGTATATAGTTATAGTGGAAATATAAATAATAATTCGTTAATTAGCCCGCCGCGGCTGCTGTAATCGCGCGTGGCTTTATCTACACTAATATTACAAAGAGCAAAGATTTGTATTTTTGTTTGTAATGAATAAATTAAAAAAACTACTAGACGTATTTTAAAAATTATTTCACCAGTAGAATGCTATATTATCACTGAGTAACATAGGGATATAACGCGGACGGAAGCTAGTACTGAATATGTCAATGAGTTAGAGTAATATGTTCTTCCCTCGGCAAACCTCGTGTTTCGTCAGTCGTCGGATTTCTATCAGTTGCCTTGCCCTGAGCACTTGGTGCAGACCGGACGCTCTCAATCGACTTGTAGAATTGTTAATACTCTTTTAACTTAATGTAATTTATTTTAAAAATAGTAGGAAAGCTGCTAAAGTCGCAAGCACGACAGATAGGAAAATAGTTTTACAGCTCTATATAGTTCACACGAAAATCAAAACAACAATTAAGTACTTCTTAGTTCTGAATTCAAATTATAATACAAGACTAGCTGACCCAGCAAACGTTGTTTTGCCATATACATGTTTAGGGTGGACCACCCTTATCATTTAAAATAGAAAAAAAAAAAAAAAAAAAAAATAGATGTTGGCCGATTCTCATAGATACCGGATAAGCACAAAAAAATTCATCAAAATCGGTCAAGCCGTTTCAGAGGAGTATGGCAACGAAAACTGTGACACGAGAATTTTATATATTAGATAAATCTAATAAATCAATTATATATAACTAGTACACTAATTAGAACTTTTGGATATGGAAATTAGCATTCGTTTGTATTCGGAAATGCGTTGATTCCCGAGGAACATTAAGAAAATATAAATTACTGTACTTATACATATTCTAGTACAGCCAATATTATGATGTTGCTTAAGACATTTTATATAATGTATAACCACTTGTCGCGAGGTTTTCAACATTAGTTTCGTAATGTAATCCCTAAGTTGTTGCATCATTATTAAAATTTATTCTCAAATAAGAATCTTTAATAAATCTTATCATGAATGTTCGCCCATTTAGTGGAACCCACTGACCAATGAGAGCATTCATGCATGCAACCTTGTGATGTTGTTTGAAAATACTTGTAAATTCAAATAACCTTTTAAATATTTTCTGATCCATTAAATGTATACAATTTAATGTTATTTTAATTATGTTATTTAAGTAATGTAGTAATTACGATGAATAAGTGTTATTTTAATGTGTGTAAGGTATTTTTTTCTTTAATCTAAATAAGATTTTCAAAATTTAATTTAGTCCTTTCTCACATATTTGTACATCTAATACTATAAGTTTCATACTGGATTGTATTCAAATGCAATGTGAATTGTTACTGAATAAATAAATTTAATTGAATGGCTAGTATGTTTTAGGTTTAGCAGAATGAATTCATCATTATTTTGTATTTTTAAGTCTTTATTTCCAGGCTAATTAATCATTGTAATGGTGAACGCACCCTTATCTGAGCGGAACACGTTACGCGTCGAATGAGTCGAAGTCAACGACAACGTTAGGAACAGTCTTCCAGATTCGGGCGATTCGACACGGGCCGGTGTGCGAGGTTTTCTAAATATTTTGAAATAATGTCGACTACCAGGAATATGCACCTACTCAAATTTATCTTTAATCGTGTTTCACCTTGTTAACCACACACAGACACACACACACACACTCTCGGGCAAGTGGGTGCTCGCGCACAGTGCCCTTCGTGGGTGCTGGGCGCGAGGACTTATATTGCACTCACGGGCACACAACACTCTCCAAAGACACACATAGAACATCTTTTGTTTTGTAAATTAATTTCCCTTCCTCTCATTACTTGGAGCTTTTACAATGTTGTATGTAGTACGTAAATGCAATTTAATGTTATAATTTTAAGAGTGTGAGCCTGGAGATCTGTAATACAGGTCCCGAACCCAGTATAGACTCCAGCTCTCACAAAGGTTTGAATCTGCCTGTAACCTATATACCATGTACTAAATTTGTACCTTTTTGAGAGAAATAAAAATTACTATAAAAAAAAAATAGAATTTCATATAAAGAATTCTAAAATTAGTTTTGTTTGGTTCGTTTCAATGAGTTCGGCTCGGATAAGTGTCTGTTCACCTTTATGTAGTAATCATCAGAGCAGTGGTGGCCCAGTGGTAACTGTCGCGACTTACGAGTTGTAGGGCGTAGGTTCGAACCTTGACAGGCGCTTTACTTTGTGTAAATTATTTCATCACCACTGCTCTCAAAGCGGTGAAGGAAAACATTGTGTGGAAACCGGCATGAATTGGGAACATTACAGGCTGATTATTATGTGTCATAAAAACCTAATCAGATACATAATGTGGTAAGACTAACATGCAGGAACATCCATACTAAACTAATCTTTACAGTAACACAGGAAAGCTAAGGGCTGGGAGATAAGAAAATGATACTTCATGTGGCAGGAACAAGGTAAAAACTTTCCCACACTCAATAATAAATCAGGATTATTATGAATTGTTACAGTATGTATGTCTAAAATATATGTATTTGATGGATACATACTTAACTCAGTTATTCTATGTGTGATGCTGTTCTTAAGTGTTTATTTAGGTTAGCAAAGAGGATAGAACATGAATGCTGACCAATACCTTGTAGCAGCCATGTTTTCATTCTGCCATCACAAAAAATGTGATTTGACACAATGTTGGATGTACTTTTTCCCAATCAATTTACAAACCAAATTGCTGACCAATATTGGCCTGACATTGAAGTAATTGGGTCATGATTTACTTGGCTGCACAGAACATTGATAGCAGTCATATTTCATCAATACCTTGATAGAAATTGTTATCAATTCAAGGTAAGGAACTTGCTAGGAAAAAGCTGTTGTTTTTGTATTAGTTTACGTTTTTCTGTATGGGTTTGAGTTTCTAGTAAGACACTATTAAAATTTTTCCTATAAGTTTAGATTACACATCTAGTTCATTAATAAAATCTTTATAATAAAAATACAGTTCAATACTTACGCAAAAATAATGTCCTTCTTCTTAGAATATGAAGGTATTGCGCTGGCAATTGTTGAGAAACCATAGGAGTACACACAAGTCTCTTCAACCTCCAGGAAGTGAGCCAAACGTTCCTCCAGTTCCAAATGTACGTCAATGGTACCATAGAACCCGCGAGGCCCACAGGAACCCACACCATACTTCCCAAGAGCTTTCAGGGCACTATCCATAATAGACTCCTCTTTATCAAGGCATAGGAAACTCGAAGAGCCTACATTTAAAACGTTATCATCAATTCTACCCATCAGTGGAGGTTCTTCCACCGTAACATCATGCTCCACGATGGGTATTGGATTCCAATCTACAGCCTTCCCATTGCACAGGGGATCGTAGGTCTTAGACTTCTTTTTGGCCCAGAAAAAGTAAGTAGAAATTACTACCACTTGAAAAGCGATGACCAGAGTCCACCAGCTCGCCTGAAAGTTAAGAATTATGTAGTTAAAACTCATTTTTACAGCGATGAGTAATTAAAATTATGGGAATAAACTTACCATATCGTTAATGTCAACTAATATCATTCTGTATGGTTTACACTTAGCTAATGAGTGCTACGGGTTAGCTATCTTAAACTAACTAAAATATTCTCTGTAATGTACAAAAAATGAACATGAGATTTTGTAGCTCTCTCGTGTTCAATGCCGGTCACAGGTCACAGACTGTTAAAAAAATTATGAAGTTATTTATTCTATGATAATCTGACAGTTGCAAGAGCTGTTATAACTTACTAAAATACCACCCATTAGTTGATATTCAAGAGGTGTAACGGTAAATATCTAACTCTCCGAATGAATTTTATTTCCAAACAAAAACTTAAATGTCAGAAAATTGCCGTATGATTTCGGTCTGACGTCTGTCATTATTGTCATGTTTTGAAAAGTGTCCACACCTCACTCACCTCAGCTCAAAACAAAAATCAAAATTCAGAAAATTTTCAAGAAAATAAAGAATATCACTATGAATTTCGGTGGAACTTTAAGAGTAAATAAATTCGCATGTTTTACGTTAGTTTTTCTATTATTTTTAATAATTTATTGGCGAACTGGAAGCGCTAGTTCTCCTATGGAGAAAAGTGATCTGATTAACTTGAAAAGCTTGTTAAAAGCGTCTATACAGGCCGCTGAGAGGGGTGGAAAAAAGGTTAAGGAAGGGAAAAATCACGAATTAAACATTAAAAGCAAAGGTAAAACGCTGGAAGGGGTAAACGACCCGGTTACAGATGCAGATTACGCTTCGCATTGCGCAATGTACTACGGATTGAAAAACACGTTTCCGAAGTTGACTGTGGTCTCGGAAGAACATTCGAAGAGTGATCCAAGTTGTGAAAAGCAACCAGTGATTGATATAGAGGAAGAGCTTCCAGGGAACAACATTGTGGATTACATGAATGATGAATTAGTGTATGTGAAGGATGTTACTGTTTGGATCGACCCACTGGACGCAACCAAAGAGTACACAGGTAAAGAAAAAGGAAAAGTTTGTTTATTTCATATAAACACTTTTCCAAACCTGGCTATCAGAACTCTATACAAATGGGCAATAACTACTTAGATTTTAGCATTTCATTTTCTTTAACCTTAATTCGTCAAAAGTTAGTAAAAAAAAGCTTCTAATGTAGTATCACTGCAGTTTAAGTTACATGGGTAACATGCAAATGTATTTAAATAACTTGCCTTTTTTACAAGCAAGCAAAACAAGTACTTTGTGAGTATGTGAAGCCATACTCTTGCTTTAAAAGCAGATAAGAACGAATAACAATTTAAAACCTGTTGAAAAGAGTTTTTTTATTGCTTTAATTGTCAGATTATTGGTTTTATGAAATAGAATAATAGAAACAGGAAGCATTTATTCAACGTAACAGCAACAATCATAATAGGTACCATCGCATCAGGGTAACGCATATCCAAACATTTTGAAAACATTTCCTGTGCACACAACCCTTTTTTTTCGTAGGTAAGCAATACTAAAGCAAGAATAGTCCTTAGGGTATACAGATAAACTCAAACTCAAAGCATTTATTTCAAATGAACCTATTACAGGTACTTTTGAATTTTCAAGGGGTCGGTCAGCCAGAAAGATGAAGCTAGTTGCCCATTCCAAAGCGTAGTAGGTACCTATGGAGAAGAACGGGCAAGAAACTCCACGGACACTCTTTTAAATAAAAAATATTGTTACAAAATATTGGTTACATTATTCACGTTGAAATTTTACATGTGAGAACAATGTAGAAAGATGTGCACGTTAAAAGCGTCCATAACAAAAATAAAAACAAAAACAATTCAAAAATTAAAATAAACCGTGGCAGCTAAGAGATGACCAGTCCCTACTGACATGCATTTCTTCGATAGTACACAATAATATACTAATAGTATACTGAAAGGGTTACCAACTCAGCATATCATCATCAATCGCTTGCCCTTATCAATGCCAGTATTCCTTTGATGTGTAACATCTGTCCTCTCGGTTTCCTGCAATCTGTGCAGAGAACATACCCAAAAATCTATGGGAGTGATTTAGTGAAAAGGAACGGAAGTGTGTAACAGGAATCCGAGAAAGCGCGCGCTATTAGATTTGACCAATGAGCGCATGCGGTGCTAGAGTTGGCCCCTTTAATGTGGCTTATTCCCAAGATGAGATGTCAGATATTACTGTACATCATATGCGACTACTGTACGGCACGCTCGTTTTTTTTTCAACTTTGCATTTGTTGGGTGGTAAGCACCCAGCTGGTTTTCAGTTGGTACCCCAAGTGATACATAGCTGACTGGTAAATAAAATAGTGTTGTTTACAAGCATTGGTTCTGACCCAGATGAAATTGTATACTTTTTGGCCCAGATGCATGATGACTGCAAATACATTTTAAATCATAATTAAAAGTTTATTCTGATTCTGACAGCTACTGGATAATATTCGGTGATGTTTTAAATATTTGTTTAGTGCTGATTGTATACAATTTAGTGACTCAAGGTTTTCTAAAATGTGATGAATGATGAATGTTGGTGGTCACATCATGTTTCTCTTGAAAAAACACTGTAAAAGTAACTAACAAAATAATCTCTAATAACTATTGTAATAAAATTGTGCACACGCTTATTAATTACTCAGATTACATTTGGTTTACGAAGCTTGATAACATTCATTAGTAGCAGAGGAATATGAGGCAAAATAAAATCCAATAAATTTTCACTCTTTATTTTTCTAGGCTTTTTTGTTTTTAGTACCTATAGTTAGATTCAGGCGTGACCTTGCAGAAAGCCATTATAAAATACAATAGACGTGGATATATTTAGTAACCTGTTCCGCTTAGCTATTTCTAAAGAGCCATAAAAAAACCCTGAAAGAAATTGACACGTGTTTCACCTCTCAACGAGGGATCCTCAGGATGACGATTGACTTGTCGCGAACACGAACTCGGCGTGTTGTCACACCGAGCGCTGAACGCTGCGCGTCGCGTTTCTCTGCGTTCAGCCTCGTTGTCACACGTGTCGATTTCTTTCAGGGGTTTTTATGCAGGTTACTAAATATATCCACTTCTATTGTATCCTATAGTTAGAGTTTAGGCGTCATACACACTGTACCTAACATTGTTTTTATTGAGCTTGTAAAACTCGTGGAGCTGTGTGAACGACGCCTTAGGCACGGGCAGTTTTATCACGACGTTTTTGTTGCAGCGCACTGGAGTTGAAAATCCATTTAATGGCTGTGCTTAATGGTCTAGGGATATTTTCATGGCGCTCTGTTGGATTCTCAACACTCGGCTTGACGCCGAGAGTTAAAAATCCAGTGCGCGGAATTAAAACGTCTCGTTAAAAAAAACGCCCGTGCGTACGTGGACTTCTATTTTTGTATTATTAAAATATAGAAGATAATGTTTTTAATACTTACCAGCTATTATAAAATGGAATAGTATAGTTAATGTTAGAATAATGCTCTTAACACTGCTAATTGAAAATCATAACAAGGACTATGGATGCAAGTGTCTAACTTTACCGTTTCCTGATAGCTGTTTTTGTTACAATTTCAGAGGCTCTCTACCAGTATGTGACGACCATGGTGTGTGTAGCCATCAAGGGCGTGCCCATCATAGGGGTCATTCACTACCCCTTCCCACCGAGGACATACTGGGGCTGGTATACCAAGAAGCCATCAAGGAACATGCCCATTGTGGCCCATGTAAGTTTGAAACACGGTATTTTATTCTCAAGGGACATTATTAGCACCAACTTATTCAGAAATGGCCATCCAGTAATGAATTTTATCTTAAATTCAAGTTTGAGGAGTTATTTATGTATGTAGTCAAGCTAAAAAACTGATGTTGATCTATCTCTCACCGAAGTTTGCCTTATGAGCAGAGGTCGGAATTAGGTAGAGTTATTAATGTACTTGCATCGAAATGTTGATATTAATATGGATTTTCCCGGGATTTCTAATAGACAATCCCGTGTGACCAACAATATTACAAATAATAAGTAATAATAAAAACCTCTGAGATAGATAAGACAAATAAAACAAAGATAATTAACATACAATTTTTATTAGTATACCGCTAAAGGACCGCGGACGCACCGGTGCGTCCAAGTACCCACGCGGCTTACAACTCTATTTGTATTCGCTGTAATGGCTATTATTGTCTGTGAATTTTTGTGTCTATGGTCGGATAGATATTCTCGTCAAATAAATCGACTAAAAGCAAAAATATTAATAGGCAACATTTTAAAAAAATGTTGAAAATCACGTTCCCGCGCGGTAAAATGTCAGTCAAATGTCACTCCCGTTCGCTGTAATAATTCGTTTTTTAATGGTTTTTGTGTGTAAATCGTCGGAAAGTGGTGATATTTTCATTTTGAAGTAAATATTACATCGTTTTAGATATAAATAACATCATGTTATACCTATTTTGACCCAAACAAAAAGTGTAAACAAACATTTGAATGAAAACGTGACCGTGCTGTGATTTTGTGGTATTTTGGTGTGTGATCGTCGATATTTTATGTGTAAGTCCCATTTTTTATACAAAATATTAGATTTCTAATAATTTTAGCATGTTTTTTCACCTAAATACGGCAAAAAAATATTTTTTTGAAACGGAGAAAATTACGTAAGCACAAGAAATTCTAGATATTAAAAAATCTAGATTTTTAGCATTTTTTATTTTCAATGTTTGTCTCTAAAAACGCTTTTGTTAGATAACATAACTATCCATAATGTACCCTGCAAAATTTCGTGTGAATTGGTACGCTAGTTTTATCAGAAATCGTTATCACAAAGAACAAAAGAAATGATAACAAAAGCGGGTAATAAAGATAAGTGAACGTTGTTTACAAAGACTGCAACCATTTGAAACGTATTCCTAATCTATTCGAGTAGCAAAAAACATAAACAATACTACTTGAGACGTTATAATGAAACCCGAGTAATTGTTTATTTAAGTGCGGTCGTAAATCTGTCACGGCGCGGACCGCCCGCGGTCCTTGAGCGGTTAAATTCACAATGCACACGTGTGCACATTAGAATTTTGCAACTTCGGACATCCGATGTCGTTGATGTAAATTTGGCAACGTCGCGCGTGCAGTGGTTTAAATTGTATAAAAGTAAATAACTTTTTATTTAATGGATCACACGGGATTTTTCTCCTCTTCGTAATATTAATCCCGGGATTTGGGGCATATCCACTTTATTCTTTCCTTGTATGAAATCAGTCTAAGTACATATGTAGTTAGCTATCTTCATAGAAACGCACCGCGCGCGGCTTGTATGTGTGCGCGGCTTGTATCTATGCGTCGCCGCATGCACACTTAACAAAATCTCGACCCGTTTCTCGTGAGAAACCTGCCGAGATTTTGTTCAAGTGTGCGTGCGGCGACGCATAGATACTATGGCCCCACACATACAAGCCGCGCGCGGTGCGTTTCTATGAAGATAGCTTACTACCTCTCTTTATACTATGATTCCGACCTCTGCTTATGAGTACGAGGGAAGGTAAAAAAAAAAATACCATGTCCAAAAATGACTTACAGAAAGAAGAGAACAAGGAGCACCCTAGAGTTGTGGTCTCCCGGTCTCATCCCGGCAAGGTGACAGAAATAGCAACTGCAGCATTTGGTCCTAAGACCACTGTTTCTTCCGCGGCAGGCGCCGGCTACAAAGTAATGGAGGTCGTGAACGGTACCTACGACGTGTACCTCCACGCTACCACCATCAAGAAGTGGGACCTATGTGCAGGAGATGCGATCATAAAAACAGTTCGAGGTAAAATGACAACGATCAAAGGTGAATCCATTGATTATTCACCGGATAGTGATGTGAAAGTCATTGGAGGCATCCTAGTGACCAGGTTTGACCATGATTACTACCTGGACAAGTTACCCGTAGTGTTGGACGGGGTACATTAGTGAAGTGACGTCTTTTGACTCTAATGTTGTTAAGTATGCTAAGTCGGAAGTTGAATCATGTTATTGTTACCGGCCCTTGCCCCCAATACGGCATATAGAGTTTTAGAAATAGTAAGGGCGACCGCCCAGTACGACTTTTTATCGCGCGATTATTTAAATGGAGAAAAGCAACATTTATGATTTACCATACATTATCTTTCAAATGTGAATTTACCATATAATGTTTATATCAATTTTATGTTTTAATTTAATGTATGTAATGTTTTTTATGGACTTTGTCTGAAAACAAATGAAATTAATTAAAGTTGTAGTAACGTATGGTATATCGCGGCGACATTTCTCTACGCGCGAACTGCAAAATAATCGCGCGATAAAAAGTCGTAGTTCGGTCTCGCCTTTAGACCAGGTACGCACGGGCGATTTTTTATCGTGCATTGGATTTTCAACTCTCGGTGTTGAGCCGATCATTGAGGATTCAACAGAGTACATCTCAGCGCGACAAAAAAATATACTGTTGGATTTTCAACTCTCGGCGCTAAGCAGTGCTTTGAAAATCCAGTGCACGATGAAAAATCGCCCGTTGTTAGGCTTTGTAGAGTTCTCGGTCACTCATACTAAAGCTCAATGTGTCTTATTAATGGTTGTGGACTTTGATGTGTCCGTGTCGGTTTTGTTAGAAGTGGGTGTGTGCTGCTAGTAACAGAGAAAATATGGTACGTACTTATTTTAAGTATTATATTAATATTTATTTTGAATTGTGTCGAGTCTTTCATGGCACATACTTTTAAAAAGAATATTTTATCCTCATTAAATATTATATTTCTATACTTACTGATTGAATTTACAGTGTAGTTAATTATTTTTATGTTTTATCCATCGATTTACATCAATGGTATTATCAAACAAACATTTTGAAATTAATTAATAAGTATAGTATGCCGATATTGATTAATTTTTGAACATGTGTGTGTGGGCTTGGGCTGTGAAGTTAAATTATGATGAATTATAATTATTAAAGGTTTTAAAATGTCTTCAATTGTCACAAATTATGGCTTGTTTACTAATCACCTGAATTCGTTTTAAGTTCAGTTACTCAATCAGGCTAGTTTTAAGTTTCTCAGTTCATACTAGTGTAAATAACTTTCAAACTAAAGTTTTACCTAGCTGACATAAAAACAAACATACAATGATCTATTTTTTATTTATTTATCATTATAGAATCGAATGACATTTATATTTGTATATGTAAAATCCGATTTGTACAAAATATTAACTGTTGTTAAATAATGAAGTTCTTTACTAATTTTAACGACATTATAAATATTTCTGTACATAAGTTTTTTCTATATTGTAATAAGTAGCTTGCGTAGCTCGAAGTATATCAAATCAAATTCATAGAAAATAATTCCATGGTGGAGAGATTTGTAAGTATCAAGTTTTTTTGATATGACTATTTTTTTGTATGTAATCACAACTGCATAAATAAGTCATAACCTACAACGCAAAGCTATGCTGCTCTGCATTGAGCCACCTAGGTGTAACTTATTTGTGTAGACTGACAGTGCCTTGCAGCTGCTGCATGAATCACTGCTCATCAGGCAGCGATGAACCTTTGTGTTAACAGTGGCAGCTAACATTTATCTTTTGTGAGCATTTCAATACTAACCTGCTGGATCTCAGTACTATTTGAAATAGTCCCTTCACCCTTTTACAGGGTGTTACCTGATGAATTTTAAGAAATTATAATTTTATATAATTTATATTATTTTATTTAAGTAATTAAAATTTATTTTTATTATTAATGTTGGCTTATGGAAAGAAAGAAATGCGACTATTCAGTATTGACTGCTTTGGATGTAACAAATCATTGACTTGATTGTTGTGCAAAAACATCTATTTACGTGCAATAAGTAGTAGGTAAGTGGAATAAAAATACGGACACATGTTTAACTATATTTTTATTTCAATAAATTAAGCAGGTTGTTTCAATAATACAATTATAATGCATTTCCGTAAATCATAAAGGTAAACATCACCCAGCAATTTTTCATCTAATAATACAGGAATGTGTTGCTAGCCTAATGTGAAAGTTACCATTTACAAAAATGAAAATAACTATCTTTCAAATGTGAATTTATGAAGATCTCAACATAGCACCGGCAAATATTGCAAAACAAATGGGGAATTATAATAAATTTTCTGTCAAAGAGACCATTTGTTTGGTTAATTTATTTATTGCTAAATCACTTGAAAATACTTTGAAGTAGACTAGTTGTATGCATTGCAAGAAGGTCCGTGAATAGATACATTAGAGCGGCAGTCCGTAAGCAGAGAACAGTGTTATATTCACAGCCAGTATAACTAGCTTGCATATATAATATATTTAGTCTATGATTCAACGAATCCCTTATTGACATACGTAAATAAAATTTCATACAAAATTACATTTACCTACAAATATAAAAACAGAAATTATTGAAGTTTATTGCATTCCATTATGCTCACAAAATATCCTATGAAAATCGACTGGCTAAACAATGAACTAATTATGAACAGACATTAAGCGTTTTTGACTAAAATTCCCGAAGCCTTAATGCAGAAATATAGTTTAACAAGGTGGTTGTAGCCTTTATACATAGTTTTAATAAATTGATTTTTGTTATAATTCAAAATTAAATGCTTCTCAAGCCTCAATATAACCTGTTTTTGTAAATATTATATGAAGGAACACTCGAAGCCGAATAATTAGGCTCTAAGCCGACGCGACGTTCGCACGGACGTAATAAAATCGCGATTTTCAACTCTCGGTGTTAACCCGAGCGTTGAAAAAACACACTTGGATTTTCAACTCTCGGCGCTAAGTAGAGCGTTGAAAATCCAGTGTACGAAAAAAAATCGCCGCAATTTTATTACATCCATGCGGACATCGACTTAGCGTTAATGATATAATCCAGTACCACATCGACATAGCGTGAATGCAGCAAGCAGCTTGGTAAAATCACAATAATAGTAAAAATTACAAAATTATATACAACTAAAGAAAGGATGACTGATACGTGAACAAAGACTCCAATATGCGGTACATTATTTTATACCCTATTACTCTACTTACAGTATATCTTTAATTTAGCACTGACAAATCCTATCTGTTGGTATGAATATATTTGTAGCTGAGCTTTGAACGCCAAGTGCCTCCCCGACATCCAGAAACTCGCACTAATAGACTTATCGAATTAATAATAATAATAATTTCTTTATTTACACTTGGGAGTCACAAATATCTGTATAGCCCTGGCTCTTGTGCTAGGAGTTTCTGTATCACAAGAGCTAGACTTCAGCAGCTAGAATTTAGCATTACTACTTCATAAGATTTGAACGAATTATCTCAGTGAGTGCGGTTTCAAAATGTTGGGTAGTGCACAGCGATTAATTGCTCGCTACAAATTTTCGAAGACAGCTGCATTATTGACAATCTGGGTAAACTGCTTATTGAACGGTCATCAACCAACAAAACATTAATGACATACAGGTTGTTCTTATTCTGGGAGATCAAATTATCTAGAAGTACCCGGTCGATAGTATGGCACAGAGTTACAGAGACTGACTGTAATAGAAACGACGGTTTACAAAGCCCAAGTTTTCTAATAACTCTTACCATATCAACGGCCGCGTACTGTATTTGATTGGACACAAAACAAATTTGTATTACAGACAGTATTGTTAGACGAAACACAAGTAGCCAGCTACTTCTACAGTTGCAACAAATTATAAATTGTACTATTTACCCAAATCTTCAATACGTCCCAGCTTCCGTTACTCGTTAATTTATGTTTGCTAAGTCCGCCGGGTCCCCCCGTTACTATGCGTGTGCGCACCGTGTCGCAGTGTGTCGCACAGTGTCGCCGTGTATTGCACCGTGTCGCAGTGTGTTGCACCGTGTCGCCCTCGCCCGCCGCGCGTCGCCTCGCGCATGCGCCTCGTATGTACATAACATTTTACAATAACATACCGTTTAGTTATAACACTTAACACATACTGAGATTTATCGTCCATGCTCGATACAGCGACGCGGTGTTTTGTTAGACGGAGTCATCTGGAATGTTACAATCATGTTAGTCTCTGCAAATAAGTGGTCGAGTCAGAAACAAAAATAAATCAGAAAGATCAGGTGCGTAGTATTCGCAACCGGCGTGCGTGTATGAACGTAAACGAAGGAATAAAAGAGTATGTAAGGATCGTAGCAGGTGGCGTTCTGTAGTTCCTCTCTGCCCCTATGGGAAACAGGCGTGAATTTATGTATAAATTAAACACACAAATAATGACAATTTCAATCCGAGCCACAACTCTGATCTATATTTACACTATACCTCATATCTTTACCCACTGGGAAAGACTGGTTGCACTGGTTTGCTGTCTCATACAACACTTTGTATGAGACAGTGAGACTAGTAAAGCCTTGGAAATGATACTAGGCCGAGAGAGTTAGGGGACGAGCAGGTTTTTACACGTATTTTGTAACTTGGCACCGAGTCAGTTCTGTTTTGATGCCACAATGGATGGCACAGATAAAATAAAAATTGTACGAAAATTCTCATACAGCTCCTAGCACAAGAATTAAGGGAAATATTGCAGGAAAAGGAAAATTATATTTGGACGAGACCATAATATTTTGAGACCTGATTTAGGTGCCACAAACATTGTTATTAGTGAATTACAGTCAGAAGATCCTCGTGAATTCAGAGCACTTCTGAGAATTTATGTACATTTTACAACACATTGTTAGAAAATATGCGATGTAAGTGTGCCGAGTGACGCGTAAGCGCCTAGTGCATGTAGCCTTATCGTCTTATGCCTTGATTACACGTACCGAGTAGATGGGCGAGACAGTGCTCTTGGTCGAGTGCTCGGTACGTGTAAACAAATCACCAAGTGCACGGCCAAGTTAAAGGGCGAGACAGTCACTCGGACCCTTCCCCGCACTAACTCGCTTGGCCACTCGGCAGGTACAATAATGCCTTAATCACACGTACCGAGTTGATGAGCGAGACAGCAAAATGATACTAGGTCGAGAGAGTTGGGTGGACGAGTAGGTGTGTACACGTATTTTAAGAATGTACCGAATTTTAATTCGTTCTTTCACAGTTATTTTACCTTGCTTCTACTGACAAGTCTGTCAAAATCACAGTGATCTTTATTTCTTTTACAATAAGGTTGATGTCAGGTTGCTATTATCAGAGGTAAAATTACTGTGAAAAGACAGTAGTTTGCCCTTATAGTGTCCTCGTACTTTAATTATATCCGTACATGTTCAGTGTACGAACAATGCACTCAAATATTGATTTCCTTATCTAATCATTGACACTGTGATGTGTATTGAATACTAAGATTTGACTATCCCTGATACGCTATCTTTCTAGATAAGGTATGCGCAACAATGGGAGAATTATGTGTTTGGTAACATTGCCTTAAGTGTAATGAGCACTAAATTAAAACAACTTTTTTTTTACTGCTAAGGGTGTGAATCCCTTGATTCAACTACAGGAATACATATTTTTAGAGGCAGTTGATATTCTATTTGTAGTTCGTGCCTCGAAAGCACGTTAAGCCGTTGGCCCCGGCTGTTATTTGTAGATCTTTGACAGGCGTAACGGGTACTCAGACTCAGATGCCCGAAAGTTTGACACCCAGTCTTACCAAGGCGTATCGTAATGCCCAGTAACTGGGTTGTGGTGGTCAACTAGGTAGTTGCTCCATGAAAAAAACTGGTAAGTAGTTAAGAAAAGGTTAGGCAGAGAGAGTTTCGAGTACTATGAGTGGCCAAAGCACTTACATCCAGGGACCGAAGACCTTTATAAATTACGATACAGGTTTCGAAGAATATTGGTTATTTCTATGACTAAGGTTACCGCTATCTGCGTAACCAAGAAGCAGAAACATGTTACCTCTATTAGGTTACCGTTTTAATACCGGTAACACACAGGCGATGCGCGCCCTTTGACTAATGCCAACGCCAATTTCTATTTCGGTAATCGGTATTAATACTGGCTGTATTCAATTTAAGGTAACCTTTAAAATATATAAACGTAACCGAAAAAATACCCTATCGATCATACCGGTTTCGGTGCCTGCTTATATCGTTATGAATTTATGATTTTGAACCCAAGAGTATGGTCATGTGGGCTGGAAATTAGATATTTCTAGTCCACTTGCACTTACAAACTCACTCTGCCGTTTATCGATGGTTTGTAATGTACTACAAGAACGTTTTGGCCAAAATAGGAATGAAAGTTGCAATCTTGTTTTTTCAATAAATTTAGAGAAGTCAAAAGAAAAATGGTATAATTGTTTATCAACACTGCTCGTGCTGTTGACGTCATCCGAGCGCCAAACGATCCTTGTAGCAGTGTAAACATTTACGAAATATAAAGTTAAAAAAAAAATAGCAGCGTTGTTTCCGATTTTGGCCACCCGTGAAAGGACTTGTACATCTATAGCTGTGCAGGACTCGCACTGGGTTCGCAGGCTTGTGTAAAGCCACAGTATAAATAAGTAACAGTATTATATCTCGGCAGTGACCTTGAAATAATTACCTACGGCGGATCGGTAGATAAACCTTCCGCGTCCGTGCGTAACTGTGCGCACTCGATATTGTTGCATACTGAGATTTGGAAGCGCGTCGTTCGGCCGTTTTCTATGAAGACATAATACTGTTACTTATTTATACTGTGGTAAAGCCGAATCACACGCCATTTATGTCAGGGAAGTAATAGCGCCGACATGTTTCAAAACGGGAATGATTTCAGTAAAATATTTAATTGAGTTGTACTCACCGTGATACCACCATTTCGTTTTCTTAGGATTTTTGTTGCAGGTCTTAACGTAAAATGAGTTATCTGGTGGCCGTTTCTGAAACGAAAAATAAAGTAACTTTATTTTCAGACTCATAAAAGTTATTTTTTTCTGAGCATAATTATGCTGCTCCAATGAGCATGTCAAAATGAAACCTCGTTAAGAACAAAACGATTTTGCCTCGGGAAATACGTTAACCCGTTGGTCGCGGCTGTCATTCGTAGATCTGTGACAGTCGTAACAGGTACTCAACAAGCCCACAATTCTGTTAACCGATTTTACCAAGGACTATCGTGTTACCCAGTAACTGGGTTCTAAAGGTTAGATAAGCAGTCGCTCCATGTAAAATATTGTGCTAGCGTACCTTCTCCTTTCAGCTACTGAGCATGGACAGACAGACGGACTGCACGGACAAGGCTGGCGACCAGTCGTCTGTTAGTATTACTACTGTGTACACAACACGTACCTTCTCCTTACCGCTACTGAGCATGGACACGATTGACAGAGACGGACTGCACGGACAAAGCTGGCGACCAGTCGTCTGTTAGTATTACTACTGTGTACACAACACGTACCTTCTCCTTACCGCTACTGAGCATGGACACGATTGACAGAGACGGACTGCACGGACAAAGCTGGCGACCAGTCGTCTGTTAGTAGTACTGCTGTGTACACAACACGTACCTTCTCCTTACAGCTACTGAGCATGGACACGATTGACAGAGACGGACTGCACGGACAAAGCTGGCGACCAGTCGTCTGTTAGTATTACTGCTGTGTACACAACACATACCTTCTCCTTACAGCTACTGAGCATGGACACGATTGACAGAGACGGACTGCACGGACAAAGCTGGCGACCAGTCGTCTGTTAGTATTACTACTGTGTACACAACACGTACCTTCTCCTTACCGCTACTGAGCATGGACACGATTGACAGAGACGGACTGCACGGACAAAGCTGGCGACCAGTCGTCTGTTAGTAGTACTGCTGTGTACACAACACGTACCTTCTCCTTACAGCTACTGAGCATGGACACGATTGACAGAGACGGACTGCACGGACAAAGCTGGCGACCAGTCGTCTGTTAGTAGTACTGCTGTGTACACAACACGTACCTTCTCCTTACAGCTACTGAGCATGGACACGATTGACAGAGACGGACTGCACGGACAAAGCTGGCGACCAGTCGTCTGTTAGTAGTACTGCTGTGTACACAACACGTACCTTCTCCTTACAGCTACTGAGCATGGACACGATTGACAGAGACGGTCTGCACGGACAAAGCTGGCGACCAGTCGTCTATTAGTATAACTACTGTGTACATAACACGTACCTTCTCCTTACAGCTACTGAGCATGGACACGATTGACAGACAGACGGACTGCACAGACAAGGCTGGCGACCAGTCGTCTGTTAGTATTACTGCTGTGTACACAACACGTACCTTCTCCTTACAGCTACTGAGCATGGACACGATTGACAGAGACGGACTGCACGGACAAGGCTGGCGACCAGTCGTCTGTTAGTATTACTACTGTGTACACAACACGTACCTTCTCCTTACCGCTACTGAGCATGGACACGATTGACAGAGACGGACTGCACGGACAAAGCTGGCGACCAGTCGTCTGTTAGTAGTACTGCTGTGTACACAACACGTACCTTCTCCTTACAGCTACTGAGCATGGACACGATTGACAGAGACGGTCTGCACGGACAAAGCTGGCGACCAGTCGTCTATTAGTATAACTACTGTGTACATAACACGTACCTTCTCCTTACAGCTACTGAGCATGGACACGATTGACAGACAGACGGACTGCACAGACAAGGCTGGCGACCAGTCGTCTGTTAGTATTACTGCTGTGTACACAACACGTACCTTCTCCTTACAGCTACTGAGCATGGACACGATTGACAGAGACGGACTGCACGGACAAGGCTGGCGACCAGTCGTCTGTTAGTATTACTACTGTGTACACAACACGTACCTTCTCCTTACCGCTACTGAGCATGGACACGATTGACAGAGACGGACTGCACGGACAAAGCTGGCGACCAGTCGTCTGTTAGTATTACTACTGTGTACACAACACGTACCTTCTCCTTACCGCTACTGAGCATGGACACGATTGACAGAGACGGACTGCACGGACAAAGCTGGCGACCAGTCGTCTGTTAGTAGTACTGCTGTGTACACAACACGTACCTTCTCCTTACAGCTACTGAGCATGGACACGATTGACAGAGACGGACTGCACGGACAAAGCTGGCGACCAGTCGTCTGTTAGTAGTACTGCTGTGTACACAACACGTACCTTCTCCTTACAGCTACTGAGCATGGACACGATTGACAGAGACGGACTGCACGGACAAAGCTGGCGACCAGTCGTCTGTTAGTAGTACTGCTGTGTACACAACACGTACCTTCTCCTTACAGCTACTGAGCATGGACACGATTGACAGAGACGGTCTGCACGGACAAAGCTGGCGACCAGTCGTCTATTAGTATAACTACTGTGTACATAACACGTACCTTCTCCTTACAGCTACTGAGCATGGACACGATTGACAGACAGACGGACTGCACAGACAAGGCTGGCGACCAGTCGTCTGTTAGTATTACTGCTGTGTACACAACACGTACCTTCTCCTTACAGCTACTGAGCATGGACACGATTGACAGAGACGGACTGCACGGACAAAGCTGGCGACCAGTCGTCTGTTAGTAGTACTGCTGTGTACACAACACGTACCTTCTCCTTACAGCTACTGAGCATGGACACGATTGACAGAGACGGACTGCACGGACAAAGCTGGCGACCAGTCGTCTGTTAGTATTACTGCTGTGTACACAACACATACCTTCTCCTTACAGCTACTGAGCATGGACACGATTGACAGACAGACGGACTGCATGGACAAGGCTGGCGACCAGTCGTCTATTAGTATAACTACTGTGTACATAACACGTACCTTCTCCTTACAGCTACTGAGCATGGACACGATTGACAGACAGACGGACTGCACGGACAAGGCTGGCGACCAGTCGTCTGTAAGTATAACTACTGTGTACACAACACGTACCTTCTCCTTACAGCTACTGAGCATGGACACGATTGACAGACAGACGGACTGCACGGACAAGGCTGGCGACCAGTCGTCTGTTAGTATAACTACTGTGTACACAACACGTACCTTCTCCTTACAGCTACTGAGCATGGACACGATTGACAGACAGACGGACTGCACGGACAAGGCTGGCGACCAGTCGTCTGTAAGTATAACTACTGTGTACACAACACGTACCTTCTCCTTACAGCTACTGAGCATGGACACGATTGACAGACAGACGGACTGCACGGACAAGGCTGGCGACCAGTCGTCTGTAAGTATAACTACTGTGTACACAACACGTACCTTCTCCTTACAGCTACTGAGCATGGACACGATTGACAGACAGACGGACTGCACGGACAAGGCTGGCGACCAGTCGTCTGTAAGTATAACTACTGTGTACACAACACGTACCTTCTCCTTACAGCTACTGAGCATGGACACGATTGACAGACAGACGGACTGCACGGACAAGGCTGGCGACCAGTCGTCTGTAAGTATAACTACTGTGTACACAACACGTACCTTCTCCTTACAGCTACTGAGCATGGACACGATTGACAGACAGACGGACTGCACGGACAAGGCTGGCGACCAGTCGTCTGTAAGTATAACTACTGTGTACACAACACGTACCTTCTCCTTACAGCTACTGAGCATGGACACGATTGACAGACAGACGGACTGCACGGACAAGGCTGGCGACCAGTCGTCTGTAAGTATAACTACTGTGTACACAACACGTACCTTCTCCTTACAGCTACTGAGCATGGACACGATTGACAGACAGACGGACTGCACGGACAAGGCTGGCGACCAGTCGTCTGTTAGTATAGACAGACAAATGTGGCCGTTGGAGTATACGTGCGGATGTATCGGGATGTTGTTGCCTATGAACGTCACCTGGAAACAAAGTAAAAACACATTAGGAATGTTTGGAAACTAAAAATATGTAAATATGCAAAAAGTTTCCGACGTTTCTGAGAGATATATCGATAAGTTCTGTTTTGTTGGAATTAGTGAGTGCCTTCTACTTTTCAGGATACTTAAGTATTTTTTATTTACGTTTCCCGCAAAAAGTAACATTCAGTCAAAAACTTATAGAGCTTACCGCTTTATGGCGACAATTATTTAACACACGTATACGGTTTCGCGTTTTCGTTTTATGAACAAAAATTGATTTATATATATACAATTTTCTAAAATAGCATCTTGGAACAATCTGATACTTAGAAGTGCAGCGCAGAGGTCATTTGCCGGCTTCACGGATCATAACATCGCATCAATAAAATTAAAACGAATAACGTACAAAGAGTAGGCGAATTGAAGGAAAGAGAGAGCGAACGGTTGAAAATTTAAATTTTTCAATTTACGAATTTTTATGATAACTAGCACCCGTGTTAAATTGATGTCGACATTATAGCGGACATTGTATATTTTCTTTCGTAACTTAGAATAGAATACCCTGTAATTTTCCAAAGCCTTCCCCGTCAAAAGGCAAGGGTTTAACAAGACCATTATCTAACGCATAATATTGTTTTACTACCGGCTCGAGAATTCAGAGCACAATTAATAAACGATTTAAACTCACTTAGCGCGAGGATTAGCCGCCCACGTTCTAAAGATTCTCCTCTAGCAAGTTCATTTGGTCTGAACCGGTGAATTATAGCACAATGACCTATTTGAACCGGTAATCACTGTTCTAGAATATTTTAGGTAGATACGGGAAATGGGACTTGTGCGAGTCATGACTCGAAACTTTTATTTATGTCTTGTTATCTTTTGTGAATCTATACAAATAAATAAAGTGTCTGTTTGTAATGTCAAAATAACAGCTTTTTATTAAATGCATATTATTATGAAAGTATAAATAAACGGTACTTATTACTTGTATAAAAAAAAACAATTTTTGATGATGTTATAAGGAGTTAGACCAGGGGTGTCCAACATAATCATCTGGAGGGCCAGGTTTGATATTTTTGTAACCATAGCGGGCCAAAAGAAATGTCCAATGCCAAAGTGAGATTTAAATATAAACAAAACGATATTTTTGGTGGATGGTTATATATCTATTGATGTGTTATAAAGTTTTAACTAGGTCGCGGGCCGGATGGAGGACTTACGCGGGCCACACGGTAGCCCGGGGGCCGTATGTTGGACAGGCCTGAGTTAGAATATGTACTTTTATTATCAAAAAAAAAAAAAAACACATAAACCAAGGGCACTTATGAAACGTCAGCAGCTAGGTTTTCAGAAAAAGGATTCAGCAGCTAGGTTTTTAGAAAAAGGATTCAGCAGCTAGGTTTTTAGAAAAAGGATTCAGCAGCTAGTTGTTAATATGTAAGATCCGCAAAACAGCTAAGCATAATGAAAAGGAGGGAGGCGTTAGTAAGGAATAGAAAAATGGATATTACATTTTCCTAAGGTACTTTAGAGGCATGAGAAACAGGGTGTAAAGTTCACTCATCCTCTATAGAAAAAGGAGGATCCTCCGATCAGACTGATGTCGTGTCTGGCGGGCAACTGCCCAACGATTGATGTCGGGGAAGTTATATACATGGTGTTCGCGTGGTAAACTCTAATTGCGCGATTCAGGATTTGTGTGACGTCAGCTCTTTGATGCGTAATTCGCATGCAGCGATGTAGATGCCGCCATAGTACTTTTTATTTGTACTTCCTTAGGCTCATAGCGTATCCTAGAGATAAGAATCAAATACCATTCATGCCTAACAAATTGTCTCAGCTGCTGTTAGGATAGAGCGATAAACAGCTGATAAGGGAAACTCAATGCTATGGTACTTGCATTTCTGTATAATGTAATTTCAGAATCTTTTGTGACTTTATTAGCGACAAATTGTTCCGGTCGAATAAATCGATGACAATGAATGACGTCTTTTGCACAAACAAATTAAACATTGACTTGTCAAATCATCAAAGATTTTATCGGTTTTTGCGTAAAATCCTAACTAATATTATAAATGCGAAAGTAAGTTTGTTTGTTACGCTATCACGCTAAAACGGCTGAACGGATTTGGATGAAATTTGACACAGAGGTAGATCTTGACCTGGTGAAGGACATAGGCTACTTTTCATCTTGGATTGTAGAAGAAGTCGCGAGCAACTAATAAGTGATGATTAACATAATTATGTAAAACGACTGCTGATTTTAATGTCTTCTAAAATTATACTGGCTTGACCGCTCAATATGTAAATGAGTTTATATAAAGTATGACGAAAAGGTCGTTCGGTGCATGTGTACTTCCTACATGGACAGATATGTTAATTTTAACAGCATACTACATACACACACAGGAGCGTGGGGATTGGCACGAGAAAAGAGAGGCCTTTGCGCAGCAGTGGCTGAAGTCGTGCTGTGGATGATGATGACTACTTCATGGGGCATATGGACCTAGCACGAAGGCACAGAAGGCAAAAAATGGACAAAATCTCGCACGGACACAAATTTAACTGTAACCCATTAATTTTTGTTTTGAACTACTCAGGATAACCTACTTTAAAAGTGGAACTGCGACGACTGTAAAAAACAAAATATACTTGGCACTATGTTAACAGCAAAAAGGTCTGAGGTTTTTAGGTTTGAGATTTTGGGGTAATGGGTTGACAGTTTGAAGGTTTCTTCAGTTTAGGTTTCATGGGTTAAGGGTTTGTGGGTTTAAAACTTGTGTAATTGTGGTTTTGCACTTTTTGGGTAATTAAGCTTAGGTGGTTGAACGGATGAAGTAAACATAACGAAGTTCACATGATTTTCAAATTAAAAATAAGTACTCGTTTCGTACATAATCATAACTATAATATTATAAATGCAAAAGTGAGTTTGTTCGTTACGCTTTCAAGTTAAAACGGCTGAAAGGATTTGGATGAAATTTGACACAGGGGTAGACCTAGACCTGGAGAAGCACATAGGCTACTTTTCATCCTGGATCGCAGACGAAGTCGCGAGGAACAGCTAGGATTTACAAAGTTTTAAGACTATTCATATCTCTGGGCGACATAAGTTGTGCTTGTTGCCAAAATTATAACCAATATCACACAATTTTAAAGGATAGATGTATTTCTTCGATTAAAAAATCTTCGAAATTACGTTACATTTGTTTCGCGCATTTATGTGAGGCCTCTGACTTGCGAGAGAGAAAGTTATGTGTAATCTTTATGACACGTCAATTTACATACATACATAATACTTGCATAATTTATGTAGCTCGAGTTTTGCTGCTTTTAAGACAGGCATTCGTAAGTTATTTTATTTAGAAATAGGCAAGGTTTGGGCTAAGAAAACTTTAGAAAGTATGTCGAGCTGATATGGCCCAAATTCCAAGTGAAAATGCTTCTTATCACATATTTTCTACTCGTAAACAATTTTTAGCTCGTAAAACAGTCGACATTGCAATATGGTACCTATATTACTAAGTGAATCGTCTGAAAATAATTCATTGCATCTAACACTCGACAATGGCGCAGTGTCAGTTAATTTATTCATAATTAAATTGATTGAAGTGATGACGGCATTGACAGCACATGAAACAATGTAACGAAACTTGTAAATCGCGAAAGTAATGTAGGTTTCTGTAAAACTAATTGACATTAAATGTTAGGACTTTAAAACAGACTGACCGCTGAGTTTGTTTTGCTATTGCTTGTCGGGGGTAGTCAGATAGGAAACGTCGACTTCATCTAGCTTATTGGTTTTCATATGACGTGCAGAAGTGATTCCGATATCCAATGTACAGAATAAACTATTTAATTTAAATCACCATCGGTCGACAAAACGCCAAGCCAAACAAGCATTTGTGTAGGGTGCAGGGCGACATGGTTTCCTATTGAGCAGACATTTTGGATCGACCAATGAAAATTAATTCGTAACAATCGAGATCAAGTGTCTGATCAGTAACTAAATCGGCTGTCAAAACAAACATTTATTTATAGTGTTGTGTTGGTGTCTTTATTAACTCATTTAATAAGATTAATTTATTAATCGGATTAGTTTGCTCGATGCATCACCGTCTAACTCTGTACCTAACAATATGACGCATATTATGGCTTCGAAGTGCTCATCAATAGATCCGTACTGATTGGACTACAGTTATAAATACAAATAGCAGAAAATCAATAAATTCTTTGTAGCATTTTAGACGGGGTAAAGGTTTTATTTAAACTAGTATTTGGCTTCACTGTGTGCACGAGGAAAACGTCGTGAGACAAGTTTTGAGTATGAATGTGGATGGCTATAAGAGTAGGGGGTAGAAACGATGGATGGACTGTGAAACATGATATGGCTAGAAAGGGGGTGACTACCGAGATAACGCTAATAGATAAGTATTGAAGAAAAATAAATGTAGCACAGATCACAAATAAATGGGTCAGTGACAGCTCGGCTCGAGTCAACTCAACCCGAATAATATCAGATATTTCACTCCCGATTACGGTGATTTGTACGGCCGAGCTGTCACTGACCCAAATAAATTGGAATCACGGCAGGAGATAATGATTTGTGATCACTGTGGTACCGTCAAAAATTTGGTAAAGGCGTAGAGAGGGTGATCAGTAGCGTCCTCCTGCTAACTAACGACAAAACACCGGGACCATAGTTATTATTGTCGTTTAGCCTAGCTACAGTTCCTAAATGACACCAACAGGCTCAACGAGAGACTTCGATTAAAAAAGGTTAACCCTTTTAAGTTAAAAAAAAACAGTGGCACTCCGGGAGTGCCGACAGAAGTGAAAACTTGAAAAAAATCGGCACCGCGTTAAAGAACGCGTTGATGTCTTTTACTCCACGGTGTCGGTAACAGGTCACGAAATCTATGGTTTAGTCCCATCTCAAAAATGCCCTACGCGCCTAAAGAAATTTTCACTTCAAAAATCTTATTATATTAAACGACTGTGTTCCTTATATAATACATAGCATACTCGTAGATGGTAATAACCAGTTGTGACTTGTGATACTCAACTAGTATGCACTTAAATATTTACCTATTGGTATTTAAAAGATGGAATTTCAGAAAAGGCTAGAAAAGCACACAATGGGGCAAGAAAATATCTAGGCGGGTCCAAGATCATAATGTAGGAGTGAGAAAAAGATTTAAGTGTCTTTAAGCAAACAATTCTTCAAATATTGTACATACATACATAAACTCACGCCTTCTTCCCATGGGGGTGGGCAGAAACTACAGAACGCCACCTGCTACGATTCTTATTTACTCCTTTTGCTTCGTTTACGTACATACATCGTCATACACGCACGCCGATTGCGAGTACTGAAGAAAATCTGGACAACCTGACCTTACTGAAGAAAATCTTTTTTTTTTTTGGCAATACCAATTCGCTGGTCAACCTACGAGGTTGTCGGCTGCTTAACCAGACTATCCTGTGGGTGCCTCAATAAATTAAGGCCTCCAGTTTATAAACTAAGCGACTACACGCTAAGGGGCACCCCCTGTGGGGTACGGACCTCGGCTTAGTGCGTCGCTGAGGTAGGGCAGCAAGGGATGGATTGGATCAAATTGAACAAAAATCACCAATAAGGTCACTATTTATGTTTCTAATATTCTAGTCAAGTCGTTTGTGCATTTAATGTCAGTATGTGTGTCATGGCACCCATGACTAGGATCGCTACTTTAGAACGATAAATTAATTACGTAATGAATACCGTAAACAGCTTAATTTACTGCAGTACCTTGATTTAAATAATGAATTGTACTATTTTCTCGCAAAAAATATATCTGAATAACGAGTTGGAAAGGATAAATAAGTTCATAAGCGTGTTGTCACTAAATTAAGAGCAATTAGCCATGATATTGCTTGGACAGTTTAATTGTAGCACCAAGGCTTTGATTCAAAACGATCAAAATTAAACGCAGCAATTGTTTTTATAGCACATTTTTTTATTAAGAACTAGCTGACCCAGCAAACGTTGTTTTGCCATATACATGTTTAGGGTGGACCACCCTTATCACTTAAAATAGAAAAAAAAAAAAAAAAAATAGATGTTGGCCGATTCTCATAGATACCGGATAAGCACAAAAAATTTCATCAAAATCGGTCAAGCCGTTTCGGAGGAGTATGGCAACGAAAACTGTGACACGAGAATTTTATATATTAGATTTTAATGAATTAAATCTTAGTAAATTAATTATTTACGCTGACAATGTTTAGGTAAAAATATTATAACTATGTGCCAGTAACGGCACATAACCACTTAAATCTTGAAACTGTAAACACATAGCTGTTAACTTTTGCATAAGAGTTATCTAAGTTAAGCATACGCTCTAACTCTACCTATGTATGTCTTTATTTGTTGTTGTAATGTGCACCACAGACTACCTGCAGTATTGTTTCTCCTCCCTTGAAATCTATCTAAAGGTTGTCTTAAAAATATCGCTTTTAGCCACAAGACCACCCCTATTTTGTCACCCACACACCCTATGTAAAATTTCTACATTATTTTTCTATTTATATCTGTAACTAGCTTTTGCCCGCAGATTCACCCGTGTGGTTGTCAAAAAGTATCCCACGGGGACGTACTACCGGAATTAAAAGGAAGCGAAGCGATGACCGCATACCTAATAGCCGAGGAAAAGATCATTGACTCCTGTCCTAGCGTTGCGCCGCGTCAACCATAATTATTTTGTTACACGTAATTTTGAATCTGGATATCTTTTATAGTATTCACTTAAATGATGTGATGTTAAGGCATATTTTAATCTAAATTAAATCTCCAATTTAAATAACATATTTTATTGGATAAGGATTTATATAATACCGATCAAAATAACTTTGGAAATAAAAATTTTTTTTTTGTCAAATTCTGAAAGATAAAAATGGTTACTGTGGGTCATCCTTAGAAGATAGACATATCGGACTTTTTTTTTGAACTTTTTAAGATGTACAATCCTGAAGAACATTAGTTTTACATATCTCTTACGGTTTACGCGGCGCACGCCAGTAAAGCTCCCAGTCGGCGTGATTTTTTCCGACATCGTCAACAATCATCGTCATATTAAACAAAACCACAGTGAATTATACACCTAAACCTTCCTCATGAATCACTTCGACCAATGGTGAAAACCGTTTTAAAATCCGTTCTCGGTAGTGTTTGAGTTTATTTCGTTCTGACAGACAGGCAGACGCGGCAGTTTGTTTATATGTAAGGATTCGTATGGTGTACATAATAAAGAGTATTTTATTCTATTTACATATATATTGCATGTTATGCAGGTATGTAAATCTGATAGTACATTTGCTCATCACTTAATTACATAAAGAACTGAGCGAAGCGGCAGCAACTAAATATAAGTAGGTACTACAAACTTGTTATTCTAGATTCCTGATAACATTATGGATTTTCTTTTTACGCGAACATGAGACGATAAAAAATTAAAGTTCACTTCGGTAAATAAACTCTTGCCGTACTAGTGTAGTATCATGCATGGTTACCATTTCAAACACAAACATTATTGAGTGGGAGTCCTATTAGATCGAGTAAGCGGATATTATTATATTCGCCTTAAGGCTCTCAAAAACAGGCGCGACGCAGCACCGATAGAACAATTTTCGAGAAGTTTTCATAGAAATTGTTCCATCTGAGTCGCGTCGCGCTGTCTGTCTGCCCTGTATAGAATCCCGATCCCTAGAAAACGAATATACCTACTTATGGTATGGCTAGAATGGGGGTGACTGTCGAGATGACGACTAATAGAGAAGTATGGAAGAAAAAGATGTTGCGCCGACCACAAATACCCTAATTGCGTAATGCAACACAATCACAATTTGTTTCGATTTGAAACAGATTGCTAATCCATTGCTTCATAAGTTGGAAAAAAAAATCTGCTCGACAACGTAAATAACGCAATGAATGTTGTTGAACTGTCAAAATTAAACAAATTAGGCAAAATTGTTTACGAAAATAAGTTACGCAATTAGTATTGGGATAAGGGCAGGAGAATCAATGATGATGCAAAATCAAAAACATGCAAATTGTGAATGTTGAGATGTGGAGTGGTAATAAGACTGAGGGTGTGTGTGAGTGAGGAATCTATTATTTTATTACTAATTACTTAAACCGCTAATAAAATAATATACCTACCTATTTAGGTACTCAATATTTTTACGCAACACGAGCCGGACAATGGAATGCTTGAAAAATTTATGTAAGTCACATTGTAATGTTTAAATACAGAATAGATACATAGGTACGATACATACTTCATAAATATTAATGGTGAAGTGAAACAAAACAATGTATTGTTTACAACCACCGGGGTAATTTCGTAACACCACAGATGAATACAGATGATTAACTCAGCATTTTGGAAATGAAGCTACAAGTTCGCGGCGGGCTCGACTTGTCGGGCCAATTCAGTGAGTGTAACGTAGTCAGAAGATATGAGAGTTACGCGATAGAAAGAGAGGCAACCTCAGGGTGAATATAACTGTAGGTAATTAGCGCTGTGCGACCTGAATTGCACTTCGTTGTGTCGTAGCAAGAGTTGTTATTATTTAAATGATTTTGCGGAGTGAACCATCTGTATTCATCTGTGGTAACACACTAACAGCAATGGCTTTCATTTTGACAGTTCAACAACATTTATTGCGTTATTTACGTTGTTGAGCAGACACATTTTGAAGCAATGGATTAGCAATATCATTCAAAATCATTCAGATTGTACTGATAGTGTGTTACGCAATTAGGGAACAGTACCCTAATTGCGTAATACAACACAATCTGTTTCAATTTGAAACAGATTGCTAATCCATTGCTTTATAAGTTGGAAAAAAAAAATCTGTTCAACAACGTAAGTAACGCAATGAATGTTGTTGAACTGTCAAAATGAAACAAATTAGGCAAAATAAGTTACGCAATTAGGATACTGGTTCTGTTCCAATTCTAACTCCAACTACGATTAGATTAATGGAATTAAGGCTCCCGCAGATAGGCGCGACGCGACTCTGGTTGTAAAATGTCTATGAAAACTTCACGGAAACGGAACGGTATATACTAGTCACGCGGTAAACTGTACTTGCGTGATGCAGGATTATGCGTGACGTCAGTATTGCGTAGTTCGCTTGAGGCGATGTAGATGCCGCCACATCACTCCCCTCCTGAGACCTGAGTCGTGTATCTTGCGATCTTGCCAGGGCCAGTTGAGGTTCCAGTGAGTCGGACCGGGTGCCGCTTAGTTCACGGTGAGTCGGTCGGGTCAATATTGAAGATACATTTAAAATGTAACTGACTTTTTTTCCGGAAACTTTTGCCTGCTTCCGGCGGGCAATTTGTCTCCAGCCAGGCTACCGCATCATGGTCAGTCACGCTTTATTTGATTCAATAAAAATAATTTTCCTAGTAGGAAGGAAGAATGTTTTTTTTTCCTCATAGTTTCCTATATTTATTTTAAATCAATTTACATCTTCAATGCAGTCGAAATTAAAGTACTTTAAATAGCTAGTTCCCTAATTGCGTAATACAACACAATCTGTTTCGATTTGAAACAGATTGCTAATCCATTGCTTCATAAGTTGGAAAAAAATCTGCGCAACAACGTAAATAACGCAATGAATGTTGTCGAACTGTCAAAATTAAACAAATTAGGCAAAATTGTTTACGAAAATAAGTTACGCAATTAGGGTACCTACAGTTTAATTTATAAAAAAATTCACACAAATCTAACTATTGTGGTAATTAACACTCGTCTAATTTATACAATGTTTTATTTAAATACCTCCTACCTATTGTAAAAAGGGTATAATAAAAATAGCTTAAATCTTAAGAACGCGGCGACGCATGAATTGTCCATACAAACGTAATACCTAAATCATTTGCAATTTGGGCATACTTCCACCATATTATGTTGTTATTTGGATTTAGACAGTGTTTATCTAGGGCTCCTACATCTTTTTTTTTTCTGAAAAAACTTTTCTAAAATAAAGTTTAAACGAACTTAATTTCGCACATTTTTACAGCGTAAATGACATTGTCTTCATATTGTTTTTTCTGTATTATAAACAACAATGTTTATAATATTGTTTCTGCAGAAGCATAGTTTATATTATCACAGTTACAAATTATCGAAAAAAAATATTTTTTCAATATTAAATTTTCATTTACATTCATAAAACTAGTCACAGAATGCAATAACAGAAGTATCTATACATATTATACGTAAATTAGATTCACTTTACATGTTTGTATGTGTTACCACGTTGTTCTTCTAAACTGCGCAATAGATTTTGATGCGGTTGTCAGCATCATTTAGAGAATGAATTCCGGAAGGTTTATAAGTAAAATATATTAATATTAAACTTACATATAATAAAGAAATATATGTGGTTCCGATGGTTCGTCAAGTCGTAAAAACCTTGCGAAGCAGGAGTGGGTTGCTAGTTGTCTAATGAGTCAAATTAATATGGGAGTTGGGAGTGCTGTTAAGTCCCTCCTTGCGTGACCATTGCCATCGCACGCTTTCGCTTATGTCATCCCATTCATTATCGTTTTGAACTAGGTATTTTATTGTATTAATTATGAATAAACTAACTCATTTTTCTCTAATAGGCATCTATAAGGCGTCAGGCACTAGCTGTCTGGCATTTTTGCTGAACTGGGCCTATTTGGCGCAGCCGCGAGGCACACTTGCCTGTTAAATGATTATTTTACACTTTGTTTTTGTTCCCTGTTTTATTTTTTACTTGTGTTACAATTGTTGTGTTGTGTGCCTTTTTGTCTGTGCTAAATAAATGTATTTTCTTTCTTTCTTTCTTTTATAAGAATAGCCTATTGAAAGCAGACAGTCAGCAAAGTGGTGGTGAGGCTGACTATCCAGGGTGCACAGGAGGTACATTTTAGTATATATCCCCACTCATGAAGGTTATTTTAACACTTTAAGTGTCCATAAAGTAGACACAATCAATATCCATAACCCATATGTGGGTCGCTAAGAAATTAAACTCATGCACTTACTTCAGGAGAGTCAAATGGGTACTTGTTTGTGAATTTAAACTGCAATACAAATTTTTCGCCTTCATATAGTGTGCCGGGAACGCCTTCCATGTGTACAGTCCACCTGACAAAGAGAAACAAAATATTATAACTGAGTGACAATTAATTGGTTTCTAGAATAAAGTTTTCTTGAATGGAACCTATGATGAGCAATGGTTGCATAATATTATGCAAATGTACAGTCAATATAATTATGTATAGTATCTTATGCTTAACATAATCTTGTTTAGTCCCATCGGAAATCCTATACAATGCAAGATCAGCATAAACTGGGAATGTATAGCTTGATGTGTATATTAGGAGGTGAAATGTGGCTGTACTATAGGTACCATCACGGTCACACATTTCTAATTATCTAACTACTTTGAAAACAAAATCCCATGCACACAATGACCACATCATCTGTTTACCGCCCCCCTTTTTTTTTGTAGGTAAGCGTTACTTTAGCAACAGCATTGTAAGCAAGAATAGTCCTTATGGTGTTCAGATATGTGTGTCCACGATAGTACACCTTTGCCTAACCCTTCAGGGGATACAGATGTGATGTTATGTTATAACATAATTTTGCTTTCTTAAGGAGGATAGATTAATGTGCCCATAATCTTTTGAAAAGAGGCTAGAGTTGTGACATTGAACTGTTTGAACTGAAATAAAAACTTAAAATTGAAAAGGGTAAAATTTGCTTATAATTGTTGACAAGCCAGAAACCATAATCTGTATCAAATTAAGAGATAGGTAAAAGAAAACCGAGTGTTTTGATACAATTTAGTAGTGGCCCAAAATCCAGCAGTGGACTAAATTGGAGAGGGTTAAAGAATAGCACTACTGAATACATGAGAACTGTGGCTCTTTTATTTGTCTGCTCAACTTGTCAATGACAATTCAAATTGTATCCCTCCAGAACTTAGCTATTAACTTTTATTTAAAGGCACTAGGAAGTGGTGAAGGGTGGTTTTTGGGGGACTGTCTTATGTAATTTTGACGTCCGAAAAGTGCTGTTTCTCAGCCTAGTTTGAATAAATGACTTTTGAATTTAAAATATAATTCAAAGTTTGTCAAACAAAGAGTATATAAGGGTTTTAGCAGGTGGCGTTCTGTGGTTTCTGCCTAGCCCCATGGGAAGAAGGCGTGAGTTTATGTATGTTATGTGTTCAGAGTTTGAAATCAAATAATTTATTCCTTTGCAGACATGAGGAATTGGTACAAGATGTTTTGTTTTTAGTATTAGAACTCTGCTCCACCCAATACTTGACTATTGATGACAAATTAATATACAATGTTATGTTATATAGTATGGCCAGTGTCGACACAGAAATGATCATGAATAAATAACATTATTTAACATAAACATTACAAACTAGCACAAGTGAAGAACCAAGATTTTGTACAAAATGAGTAGCTTCACACAAATAAGTACCTACTGTATTAATGCTAACTCTCAAGGTGTATAAATGGTATTTATTTTATTTTTTTATTAAATTTTAGAAAGTAGAAGAATATTAATACTTTTTTGCTAATGAAAAGACTAGAAACAATTTACAAATGTATCTTTTTCTAAAAAGGATTCTCAGAACTACAAAATGTAGTACGAAACTTATGAATAAACATTGATTTTAATAGGTAGTTAAAACTATTTTTAACAATGTTTACATGACTGCATATGTTGTTTTGGCATCACCAACATAATTCTATACCCAGTAAAGACAAAGGCTAAAAACACCTAAATTCACCATGTCATAATTACAAAAACATTAATATCAAAGTTACATGATGCAAATAAATCGATCGGTGTTTACATACCTATTATTTCACACACGCAATGGTTCTTTAGAAAAAAATATTTTTTTGTTTGTAGTCGTAGTATGCAGTTGTTTACTTACAGTGTTAGATTTTGGCTGGCCTGATCTCCGTCTACGGTGACTCCTGGTGGCGGTTCCTTCATCAGGGACATGAGTTCTTTCTGTAATCTCCGCTAAAACAGACAGTACCATATTTTACGCGACAAATCGATAAGTTATTTGTTTTTTGAACACAGCTTCTGCTTCCGTGCAAAGGGAAATCTTATTTTTCTACAACTTTCAAAGGCAGAGCTTATTTTTCTTCAATACAATAAAATTCTGACAAAATATCTAATAGCAAAACTGTCACAATACGGTACCCATTAGAATTACGGATTTCATAGCTATTTATGTAACTAATTTGATATTGTTATAGGACAGACTTCATACATGTAAAGCATTAACGATTAATGTGTTTAGTAAAGCGTAATATTTTAATTATTTTTTACTTACCTCAGACGGGGACATAGCCGCCATTGTAATCCAATTAGACGTTTGATGTTGCTAGTATAAAAATATGATCCTTCTGTTCAGTTCATAATTTCGTACAGACGCCAGCACATCAAGCTACCCGAAACTGTCAAAATTTCCCAATCAAATTTCAACTTTAACTTTCAGTAATAAAGTTGAAAATCTATTAAATAAATTTGACAGATTGTAGTAGCTTGATGTGCTGGCGTCTGTACAAGAAATCGAATCTTCTTCTTTCAATTTTTAATTACTTGGAGTGCATAATCTTAATAAATAAAGTACGTACATTTTCTTTTTCTAACTATAAGAAAAGGGATTCCATTAGTGATGGGCGAGTCGAGTTATTTAACTCGAGTAACTCGAGCCAAATCGCAAACGAGTCAACTCGAGTTCAGTTTTTACCAACTCGAGTCAACTCGGTCGATCGATCCGAGCCCGCGCCGTGAGTCAGACTGACTCGAGCTCTACACTACAATACATTACGTCATTACGAGTCGACTCGCACATCTGTATACGCTCTCTACAGGCACCGAGTCGAGTCAACTCGAGTTCAGTTTTTACCAACTCGTCGCTACAACACAATACATTACGTCATTACGAGTCGACTCGCACATCTGTATACGCTCTCTACAGGCACCGAGTCGAGTCAACTCGAGTTCAGTTTTTACCAACTCGTTGCTACAACACAATACATTACGTCATTACGAGTCGACTCGCACATCTGTATACGCTCTCTACAGGCACCGAGTCGAGTCAACTCGAGTTCAGTTTTTACCAACTCGTCGCTACAACACAATACATTACGTCATTACGAGTCGACTCGCACATCTGTATACGCTCTCTACAGGCACCGAGTCGAGTCAACTCGGTCGATCGATCCCCGGCCGGCCCGCCGCTCGCCCGCCGCGCGCTTTTATAATGCCTATTGCATTGCATGATTCACATCTCGCTCTACTCGATGTGAGTTGAGTGAAATAACAATAGCATGCGCGTTGCGTCGTAAGTTGCGTTACTCGTTCGGGGGACTCGGTCAGGATCGGAATTGCGAGTAAAAAACCGCGGTAATGTTTATTTTGTGTTATATTTTAACATTTTGTTGTTTTATTAGTTGTCGACCTGACCTTGCCTTGTTACTTAGTGGTGTTTTGTATGTTTATAATGGCACCTAAAAGAAGTGTGGCGTGGGAGTTCTTTGTTAAAAACAATGAAAATAACAAAGTGACATGCAAATTGTGTTCATCTGAATATAAATACATAGGAAATACAACAACCTTAGTAAACCTTAAAAAAAAACATTTAGTTCAGTACAGTGAAACCATTGGACAAAATTGACCTCGTGATTGTGTCCCTGAACAGAGTTTACAAAGTTCTACTAATTCACTTCGTCAAAACGATATGAATGATATTTACTTTTTTCAAAGGCTGGTTTACTTACGAACCAAAGAAGGAACAGACTCATGCCAAAAAAACTTGACCAAATATTATTTTTAAATTCTTTCTGTACCGAAAAGAGGACTTATTGAAGTAATGTTTTTTTTTTCATCATATTTTGTCTAAATACCTACTTGTGATCACGTTCTTTCAATGTTTTTCAATTAAAATTTAAAAGCAGAATTATTTTATTCTAAGGAGAGATTTATTTATTTTAGTTTCGTTTTGTTGTTTTAATTGAGATTTTTTAATACTACCTTGCTCGTCTTTTACGGTCTTTTTACTTTATGTATCAGTTTCCCATAACATAATATTATGTTTGTAGTTAATCTAATCCTGTGTTTTATCACTGTATTAAGGGTTTTCTAAAGGCTGATTGATTAGGCTGATAAGTGATGTCAGTAATACTTCCAAGTGACCTACACTTCACTTCAATAATTAAATATTTTTTATTACAAATACCTACTATTATTTCTTTCACAGCATGATAAGTACACCAGGTACACCTGATCATATGCTGTAGTGTTTGTTTTTTGCTGTAGGCTTGTAGCACGACTACAAACAAAGAAAGAAAACAAGTCAACTCGAGTTGCAAATCGTCTAACTCGAGCGACTCATTACGAGTCGACTCGCACATCTGTATACGCTCTCTATAGGCACCGAGTCGAGTCAACTCGAGTTGCGACTCGAGTCAGTAGCGATATCAACTCGAGTAACTCGAGTCCAAAAAATCCCGACTCGTCACATCACTAGATTCCATGTTGATAAACTCCCGTCTAGAAATAATTTACATCTTCGCTTCTATTGCAACACAGTGGAACAAATGTCAAAAATTTTGTTCGGATACACTTTCAACTTTCAAGAGTAACCAGCGTAAAGCATTACAGTGCATAGGTACCGGTGGGTGCCAGAAAAGTCGACTATTATTCAACGAGGATCCATCAAGCTGCCATCATTTTACTTGGCACCTTTTTGTTTGTTTGGCATCGACTCAAAATGAATAATTTACATTAATTTAGGCGCTTAGTTAGACTTAAAGCTTTTTATGTTTCGCTTTTCAGTTTCCTATTAATTATGGATTTGTCTCGACAGCCTTCTGTCTCCATCATCAGGGGTACTACGACGTGTTAAAGCCATCATTGTTCCAGTGTGAAAATGGGACAGTGCTATTTATGCTGTATAGCTCCATCTCTCTCTCATACTGGAACAATGATGGCTTTAACACGTCGTAGTACGGCCCCAGACCCTCGATTACGGTTTTAAGCTAGGTATAAACTCATCAAGATGAATGAAATAAACCCAAACACGATGGTACATGTACTGGTTTTGCACACCGTCGGGGATAAAGGGTTTCGTTTGACAATTCATACATAGGAGTTACTTTGTCGATGTATGCTGAAAAGTCTGAGGAAAAGAAAACATAACTGCCTCGTTGGTCTTGTGGTCACAAGCGCTACTGCTGAGCATGAGGTCCGGGATTTGATTCTCGAGTCGAGCAAAGTTCTATTGGGTTTTTTCATTTCAGTAGCAGCCTGGAGTCAGGATTTCTGCCCGGTTGATGGCAATAGACTCATTCCCTATCACATTGAACTTAATTTAACGGGAGAAATGTTCGTTAAAAAAATGATGATCACCTCTAACTCCATGCTTAGTCTACTCACGTCCGCCTTCATAAAAAAAAAATATATAGTTATAAATACAATCGAATTGAGAAACCTCCTTTTTTGACGTCGGTTAAAAAATAAACGTCAAACGGTCAACAAAACGTCAAATAAATAATGTTTGCTATCTGTGCTCGGTGCAATAGTTTGTTGTTGTGAAATGGAAATAAAAATATTTTATTTTACTATCGATAAACAATATTTGTTTCTATTTTCTTCGTTGATCGAATCAATAATTATATTGCAACTGTTATAATCTCGAAATGTGATTGTATTTACTTTAGTATTGTTATTCAACTTTTTTGCGAAATTTTGGTTGAATTTAGGCAGCCGCTATGGTTTCTCACGGTAAAAAATCGTCAGCAGAGTGGATTATTGACAAGCTTAATGTGGAGAATGCCAAACTAGTAGCATTTGTGTTAGTCATTGGGTTTATTGGCTACCATGGAGTCTTACACCTCAGATATGGTAAATATTAACCTAATACCTATTCATTTTTACAATATCGTTGCATTTTGTGTTATTCTATGCATCTAGGCAGTACCTAGGACCCGGATTTAGGTTAGATAATACATATATATCTTGTGTAATTGTGTTAGAAAAGATAGATGGCACCAAAACTCTATATTGCATTTTATTTAGCTTTCTTTGCACCAAGCAGTTCAATACTCTAATCATAGTGTATATAACTGAATTTAACTCTGGTCTCCCCAGGGTCGGACTCGTGCACATGGCTCCTCACATCTGGTCGATATAAAGGTGATCATGAGTGGCAACCGTATGGCTGTATGCTACACAGATACTCTAAAACGTAAGTTCTTTGAGGATAATTTTTTAAACAAAAATTTTAATGTTATAAATTGCTCACAGTACCATGATAAATAATTAACAACATTAAAGAAAGAAATAAACAAGTATTTCAGTAATGTAACTAAAGAAATTACAAAAAATTTGAGACTGAAAGTGCTTAAACAAAAATAACTTGCTATACTTAAATAAAATATTTTTTTCACATTATTAACAATATTGCCTTTTTAATTGCTCAGAAAAGACCCAAACAAATATATCGTTGCTGCGTGTTTGCGTGTCCATAATTGCTATGTGTTTTACACACTTTACAGGAGACGCAAAAAACTGATTTTCTCAAAAAATACCCAGAGTATTTAAATAATTTACTTTTACTTTAATACATATAACAAATTGACGTAGTTTTAGATTACTTTTGAATAGATAACATTATTAACATACCATCACGCCTTGTTTCCCCGAAGGGTTAGGCAGAGGTAGGCTGTGTAGCATTAACATTATTAATAATACCAAAATTAAACATGATAGGCAAATTTGAATTTTTTGCAATTTTTACAGTATGTGTGTATTGAAATAACGATTCAAACTGCATAAAAAACCGAAAATCACGAAATAACACAGCGACTTTTGCACGCGCAACGACGATATATAGCATTTTAACTACAAAGTAAACTTGCAATAAAAACAATATTACAAAAGATTACAGTACCCTCCCTTAATTCAGTAAGGGCACAGCAATTATATCTTACAATATTAAAATTATTGTTCATGTTAGGCGCTTTACAGATGGAGCAACTTTAGTTGAGGCAACTATCAACTTTTAAAAAGTTTCCTTTAAAAGTTGCCAGTTGCTTCAACCAAATAGCCCGGTTTACGGTTGCTGCAATTTTATGGCAATCTGTGAGCAATTTTATAGTTGAGTTGCTCAATTTACACTACGTACAGTGTGACGATGGATATCGAAGAAGCAGCACTTGTTCTCATTATAATACGTCGCCGTCGTCGACGGCGTCAACAATGAAACCAGCAACTTTACACAACCGATACAAATTCGACAGTTGCTAGTTGTGGCAATTAGAAACTAACTTAGTCATTGATTGCAGCAACTGGCAATTGTTGTCTATAACCGGAACATGCAACTTGAGTTGCTACGTGTGCACAGTTCCATTGAGATTTATAATGTAAACAGCTAGTTGCCAGTTGCTGCAATAGTTGCTCCATCTGCAAAGTGCCTTAGAATTACTTCAAAAAAAAACATACATCCAATTTGTGTTAAATAAATAAACCATCAGATAAACTATTTGGGTATTGTCCTGATAACCTAATCAGTCCTGCTCTGAATCATAGTACAGGTGTTTGCTGGATCATATTTGATGAATCAATCTTCTGTATAGCATTTTCCCTACTTTTCAGATATTATAAGATAGCTAGATAAGCATTATTAATCATAGATAAAGGGTATGTACAGCAATATGGGTCACTTTTGACATTTAATTATAAAAATATTGTTGGCGTAGATGGAGAACTAAATAACAAAAAAAAATCTTGTTTGGAGAAAATTGCGATTTATTTATGCGGCATGATTTGGGTGTTACGAAAATGGTGAAAATGGTAAAAGTCAATATGACCAAAATCGCAGTTATTTAGTTCTCCACCTACGCCGACGATATTACATCACTTGGCAACCACTTAAAATCTAAATTGCTGGTTTTAGGTCTTTAGATATTACTTTTGAGTCAAGTTGTAGACTAGATACAATGTACCTAGATCTAAATAATTGTCTAGTCGGAATTTAGGTCTAAAGTATTTAATGAGGCAGGTGGCCAAACGAATGCATCATGCAACTGTATGACTAGTCCAGTGGACCAGTGGTCTTAATTCTTAACTACATTTAATTAGTGGCCCTGGGGTCAGATAATTAAGATTGTTAGGAAGAAGGATTAGAACAAATGAATTAATTATCGAGTTGTTTGCTTAAGGTTCTTATGAGATCATTTTGTAACAGACGCTATTTAAGGCGCCTGCGTTCATTTTTGCTGCAACTTTAGACGCTGATGGCTTGACGATGATAAATAGTCAGTTACAGGCTGAGGCCACGTCCTAACCAAGGCGATTGCCGCGCGAACAAGCGACCGTCGCGTTAGCCGACGTACGCACGGACGTAATAAAATCGCGGCGGGATTTTATTCGTAAATTGGATTTTCAACTCTCTGTTTAGCTAACACCGAGAGTTGAAAATCCAGCGCGCGATAAAATCCCGCCGCGATTTTATTACGTCCGTGCAAACGACGGCTTAATTTTGCTTGGCGAATCCCAATGCCTGGTCGCGCCGAGACGGAGGGCGTCTTCCGGTTTTCTCGAACAAATGAGTGACATATGAACGCTAGAATGCGACGATTGTGTATTCGCGCTACCCATAGCTTTGGCTAGGACTCGGGGTGATGTAAATTTGGGCCGGCCACACCGCAACGCAAAGATCCCACTTTATTATGTATGGCATCTCGCAGGTCAACCTAGGAGGTTGTCGGCAACTTAACCGGACTTTCCTGTGGGTGCCTCAAATAATTAAGGCCTCCAGCCAGGGTATAAAACTTATAAAATAAACGACAACACGCTAAGAGCACCCCCTGTGGGGTACGGACCTCTGCTCAGGGCGTCGCTAGGGGAGGGCAGCAAGGGACAGGCTGGATAGGATTAAAACAAAAATCCCACATCACTTTCGTACATTTTCTACAAAATATTTTGTATCTTTCAGAGACGCGAGACGATGTCTCCGGTACCTTGCCTTCTGGGGCAAGTACAACAGTTTCGCCTTCATAGGTGACTCCAGACTCGAACAGTTATATGAATATTTTATAGGTGAGTGTAAAATGTAAGACAAAAGGCTTCTACGAACATGGCGGCCACCTAAATGTTACCCGGCCGCTTGTGCGTCATGTGTCCACGATCCATTAATGTCAGCAGCAAACCGGTCACTGCATGCTCTCGGTAAAGTGTGTACAACGAACAAGCATTGCAGTCGTCATCATTGCTTGCGACTTCTGTGCAATTGCCTGTGGGTACTTGAGTTGAAATAGTGAGGAGTGCGTGAGGTCCTCTTTGGGTTATGTATACCCGGGTGGGGCAAAGTGTTATTGGGATTTTTCATAAGCAATTTCTCAGTAGTCAAAAATCAAAATATTTTATTTCACATAAACCTACAAGGGCACTTAAGAAACGTCAGAAGCTAGGTGCACGGTTCCAATTGGTCGCTTCCTATGGAGAAAAGCCTAGTACTGTCTGTAATAACAGACAGGTGTTAATCATAATTTCGATAGCTCAAAAGATAGCGGTACGTGTAAATGACTAAAAGATTAAAATGATAGTGAATAATTGCATAACAAGATTCCAATGTGACATGACATGCACTAGTACAGATATAATGTGGTATGAGCTGCTATGCCAACTTTTAACGATCATGCAATAATTTGCTTATACACTCCGAAAATATGTCCAATCTGTAATTGCCCTATAATGTTCTATGGAAATGAAACAGATCTCCTCGTCTCTGTGTTCAGCGCTCGGTGTGGCAACAAGTGGTTCGCGACAAGTCAATCGTCATCCTGAGGATGCCTCGTTGAGAGGTGCAACACGTATAGATTTTTTCAGGGCTTTTTATGGCTCTTTAGAAATAGCTAAGCGGAACAGGTTACTAAATATGTGCATGTCTATTGTATTTTAGACCTCCTCTCATTGAAAAATACTCAAATAAAAATATGATATGGTATTCGGCCGTAAATATGCCAGCCATCATTCAGAAAAAAAGCTTGCTGCAGCTAAGCTCCGTTCACAAGATGCGAGTTTCTTGCTTGTGATGTGGCATATAATTAAATTGAAGCAACAAATGACTTGCATCGTGGTATGCCACAGATAATTAACCTATTAACCGCTTGGTTTTACATCGATTGCCGTGCCCCCACTGCCCAGCTCATAAAACTCGACGACTTATCAATTTATGACACCTATAATCGGGTCGTGCAGTGAAATAAAAAACAAAAAAAATTAACAGAGGCGGTACGGGCACGAAAACATTTGTCGTATTAATCCGACTGGGCGGTCAATAGGTTAGATCGTACCGTTTAAAGCCTCGTGCAGACTGTTGAAATTGTTTTTTTATAGTCGCCTCGCGCCAGTTTGCACGAGGCTTAAATCAGGCTTTGCTCTATGAGTAAAAGTCCACCATTCTTTCCTCAGGTGTGGTCAGAACGCGTCTCGACATGGACTCATCCTATTCCACAGTGGACCATCACATGCCCAACTACACGTATGTGGACAATAAGCTACGGCTGTCCGTCACGTTCATATACAGTGACGATGTGTCCAAGACTATGGTTGATCAGTTTAGGACGTGGTGAGTGAGAAAACAAAAAGATTATCTTTGACAAAATCGTATTTTTAAAACATTTATTCATTTTTAAAACGCCCATTTTTCACTGTCAATTATGAAGAAAATAAATCGTCTTCAATCCTTAATTTGTCCAAAAAATACCATAATTATTTAATGTATCTGCATTATAATCTTTACCTCCCTAAACTTAAAGCTTAATTTCCAACAGGCAGCGATCAGACCAGCCGCCCTCAGTAATCGTAGCATCCACCGGTCTACAACTGCTAAAAACTCGAAACACAACGGACTTAGTGCTCGAAGAATACAAAAGGAACCTTACGCACTTGGTACAAGCTATAGATTCGCTTGCAGCGCGGAACACGCAAGTACTGTGGAAACTTAGTGAATCGGTTGATCCTACTAAGTTGAAGAATGAAAATAAAAGGATTAGTAACAGTGATATTGATTCGTATAATAAAGCTGCTATTGAGGTAAGCATCTTTAAATGTATCTTTTCGATTTTTTCAGTTAATCTGTAGGGTAAAGCCCGAGATTTTTAAGTTAAATATTAATGTGTTATACACATAAACCTTCCGGAATAAATGCTCTAAATCAGTGATCGGTAAACCGCGGCTCGCGAGCCACATTCGGCTCTTGGCCTATATAGAATGCGGCTCTGTACAAATGTCCATGAGTGTGAGCGTAGATAGAGAAACGCGCGGGGGTCGGGGTTCGCGGTCGGTCCGTAGGCCAGTCAACCGACCGCAGCGTCTATTCCATACAATATGTATGACGTGATATTTCCAATTAGATATGTAGTTTAACATTGTTTTTTTTGCAGTATGAGGTCAGTAGTAGCTCTTAAAATAATTTTAAGTTTACAATTGCAAATAATAAAATAAAGTAAAACCAGTGTGATTGAAGATAAAAAAAACCGTTATCTGACCTCCACAACCCAGTAACTGGGTAATACGATACCCCTTGGTAAGACGGGCTGTCAGACTTTCGGGCTTCTGACGACCCGTAACGACTGTCAAACATCCACGCATGACAGCCGGGACCAACGGTTTAAGGTGTTTTCCGAGGCACGGAGGAGTCTCGGTATGTAAAGATGGCCACTCATCCGGCAAGCGTAGCTTAACCTGTTGGATCGACCCGTGCGGCTGTTATTACTTAGCCACGAGCTCCAATAGGTCCATAAAAAGACATTGCGCCGACCACAAATTAAATGGGATATGGACAAGAGAATGACGATGATGACGATTGAAATGAAATAGATATTTTTAAATTTTTCTCTTTCACAATCTTGATCATTTTCAGATCTTAACCCATAGTGCCGCTAAGATCTGGAACTCCGCCCGCTTAGTTGCCGAGGACGGCGACGTGTCGCTGAGCCCGACCGCGTTGCGCCACGCCGCGCAACTGTTGCTCAACATGTTCTGCAACGACCACATGAACTTCAACGACGGCTCGTGTTGCGCGCAACCTGAGCCGTATACACCGCTGCAGATATTGACATTTGCGCTGTTTTTGTTATGGTGAGTTTTTTGCCCTTTGAATTTTCTATTTAAGGGGGATGCGCTAATGTAACCCGCGTAATTAAATTTTTCTTAAGTTTTTTGCAATTTGCAGGTCAGTGTCAGGTTGTATGTTGATTAAAATATGATTGACCCTGACGCTTTCGCCTTAATAAAAATTAAATTCATTGACAAACTACGCTAGCAGCATGATAATTTGCACAACATTTCGTTTTTATTGATGGTGAGCACTATGGAAAGATTTTTTGATAATTCTCCTCTAAAGGGGATAGGAGATGAAAGGAGACGTTTCATTTTTGTATTGGACTCCGGCCATAACATGTACACTTTAGAAAACCTGGGAAACGAACCTCTAAATACAATAAAATACCTACTATTTTTTCCATAATATCTAATACTTTTTGGGCACAAAATAAAAACCGAAAATGTTTGACGTTTGTCAGGAGAAATACGACCATCGACAGCTAGCCATTTTCGTCCAGAAATACCTACAAATCTACAATCCACAAAAGCAGTTTTTTATTTTTATGATGAATCACACTTTCTAATTAATCAAAAAAGTTGTACAAGATAGCTATCTTATTATAGTACAGAAATACATGCCTTTCATATTTATTTAAATAACGTCTACGTGATATTATTATGTTAAAATGTAATGACTGCCTCGTTGGTCTAGTGGTCGCAAGCGCTACTGCTGAGCATGAGGTCCTGGGTTCGATTCCCGGGTCGGGCAAAGTGTTATTGGGTTTTTCTATCTGAAATTTCTCAGTAGCAGCTCGGAGTCTGGATTTGTGCCCGGTTGATGGCAATAGGCTCGCCCCCTATTACATGGGACTTAAACATAACTGGCGAAATGTGGGTGTACCTGCTACACCTCTGCCCAACCCTTCGGGGAAACAAGGCGTGATGTTATGTTATGATGTTATGTTAAAATGTAACATGATTTCTGGACAAAAGCAGTATGCAAGTAAAACGACGCCATTATGAATAGAATATGGCAATAATTTGTTAAACTATTATTTTTTGTGCCGAAGTAATCCGGGGAATAAACAGGAAAGAATATTTTTCCTCAATTCGTGGAATTTTTTCCTTTTTTTTCATTAACGTACACTTTATGGCCGAAAAGAAACATCTCCTTTGTACGGAAGCTCATAATTTTTGTTAACAAAATCCCATCGGGCCGCACGGGTTGTTTTGCATAAATTATGTACAGCCGACTACGTAATTGTAAAGCAATTACAACAACCCGCCAATGGGTTGAATATTATTTGCACGTCATAAAACGTAAAAGTCTATTTTTGCTTGATCGATGAGGACAGTTCATCATTATCATTTCAGCCGAAAGACGTCCACTGCTGGACATAGGCCTCCCCCATGAGGACAGTTACATAATTTCAACCTTTCACTAACCTTTCAATAAACGGGGAGTTTTTGTCAATAGTGGTAAAGTAACTTCGAGGTCAGATTCAGACTATACATAATTCTTTCTCAGTATTAGTTAGAAATTGAGCGCATGCAGTACACAAATAAATTGTATTGCGCGCTAACAGTGAGTCGGTTACGTTGAAATTAGGGTTCCGTTTTTCCTTTTAATGTAACGTTGGAAACGGGAAAAGTGTTTTGTGTCTGCGGTGTGGCAACGATATCGCACATTTATGTTGTGGTGCGGTTTTTTTATCGGTTTACCGCATTCTTTTTTTGCCTATCTCAAAAATGGTGGTGATTTTCCTTCCTGCGAATTCTAAATCAGGAACATTCAGGAAGACATTAGGTATTATTACGTTAAAAAAACAACTTTCAACTCTTTAATAAAACAGAGGAATGGGGATCGTAATAATACCTAATGTCTTCATAAATGTTCCTTATTTAGGATTTAAAGGAAGGAAAATCACCACCATTTTTGAGATAGGCAAAAAGAGAATGCGATAAACCGATAAAAAAAACATGCACAACACAAAATAATATGCGAAATTTGATAACTTTCCAAAAAATATTAATTTGTTGCAGAGATCATTCTGCAAAAAAAAAAACAACAATGCACTCAGTAATGTTAGAATACCATCCCAACTCCGTAATGCAACCTCAACTCGAGATTGACAGCTCGAGATCTCGCGTGCTAAGTCTGGTGTCGACATACAATCAGGCGAGATCTCGTTTTCGAGATTTATGAGATCGAGATTTCGACTACCTACTTTTTAAATAAGATTTTTTCTTTAAAAAACGCTTTTTTAAACCAAAAATTCTTAAATTTTATTAAAATGAAAACAATACCTACTCTGAGTAATCGTGTTATATTTTGCAAATAAAAAACATTAATCGAATCTCGAAACAAAAATCTACGTTTTTTATGTAATAATTATCTGCACTACTAACTTCATTCCACAACAAATTAGCACACATACATGACGCTCACTATAAATTAATTAATTATTATATTGAAAATAGCTTCTCAAGCAATACATTTAAAAAAAGAAACTGTGACGTCAGTTAACTATAAACCCCGTTCTATTATCTGTAGCGCAGTGGTGTGGATGCTCCGCGGCCTGTGGTCGTGGTACGACGTAGCTCGCACACAGCTCCGCGGCTACGCCCCCGTAGCAACGCGCAGCACGCCGGCGCCCTCGGCCTCTGCCCTCGCGGCCCTAGCACGGCTGGGCCTCATCATGGCGTACTTCTATCTATGTGATAGAACTAATTTCTTTATGAAGGAGAATAAGTACTATTCGGAGTGGAGTTTCTGGCTTCCTGTTGGTTATGTTTTCGCGCTTGGCTTGTTCTTTACGGACGAGTCAAGGTCTAATACGTGAGTTGTTTTTTTTCCTTTTTTTTTTACTAATTTGATAAAATAAAAAATTAATCTAAAAACTTGATTTCTCAAGAGAGCAATATCAATTGCATTTTTCATTGTTCTGTTTTACTGCGAACTAAGATTTTAATACTTCGAATTTAATATGTACAGTCAATCGCACGTCAATAGTAAAAGAGGAACTACAAAATCTGCCCTTACTGCTACGAAATAGCTGCTAGTATACCGCTGTACGAGTTTTTAAGTAAAATAATCGTTTATTCCCGTTGTCCCCGTATGCCATATCCCCGTCACGGGGACAGCGGGACGTGATTAAATTTATTTTCAGTTGTCCCCGTAACGTACATTCGGCTAACGGGGACAACGGGAAGTAAACTTTTCACGAGTCGTTGTCCTCTTAAATCTGCATTGTTTAAGCTTAGTTTTTTAGCATGGGAAAAAGAAAAGGGGAATAAAACAAAATTTATTTATTTGTATTCGAATTTTAATTTGAGGTAAAAAAAAGATGCCAACGCACACATTTATAATACTACAGAAAAATGAAAAAACGGGGACTGTGGGCAATAATTTTTACTTATTTTATTCAACTATATTAACGGGGACAGTGTACGGGGACAACGGGAAGTATTTTTAAATATTTAATTGAAGTACCGCTGTTCCCGTAGGACGGGGACACGGTGTACGGGGACAACGGGAATAAACGAAAATAATTGTTAAATATTAAAAGTTACTTAAATTTAAAAATACTTATTTTCAAAAAACTAACCAGCACAAAACCCAAAAAAAAAAGTTACTTCACAACCCAAAAAAAATATTAAAAAACTTTTCACAATAAAAGGTAACTTTTTAACTTTCAGAGTACTTCACCGAGAACAAACAGACGAATGGAAAGGCTGGATGCAGCTGGTCATCTTAGTCTACCAAGTGACCGGAGCCAGCAAGATTCTACCCATCTACATGCTGGTCCGAGCCCTCGTCTCCGCATACCTGTTCCTCACAGGATACGGCCACTTCTACTACACCTGGAAGACAGGAGACACAGGCCTTGTTAGATACTTCAGGGTCATATTCAGACTGAACTTTCTGACAGTGGTGCTCTGTCTGACCATGAATAGGCCTTATCAGTTTTATAGTTTCATTCCATTGGTCTCATTTTGGTATACTTTGGTGAGTATTTTTTTTTCTCCTTATAATAATTTGCCCCCATATTTTAGCTTATCAAGCTAATGAGCAATTGGCTTTTTTTGGTTACGATACTCCCGGGAGACCAATGTTCATCAATAAATTGGAATAGGGGCAGGACGATGTTCAGTTAGCGCTAAATTTTCCTGCTGATGTTAGAATCGCCTTAGAGATATTACAGAGTACTGCAGAAATGCATCAACTAAGTTGGAATGATTGCCTCATTGATTACCTCTAGACAATATTTGCTCTAAGGAATTGATACTGTGGTGGCATCTACATTGTGTCATGCAAACTACGCATCACACTGACGTCACGCAAATTCCTGCATTGCGCAAGCAGAGTTTACCGCGCGACTAGCATATACAAGGTGGCAGGGACATTGACGCGAAAACTGTTACCATGGATTCAGTTCATGATTCTGAACCCCCCAAAAACAGCTGTTTCATAGAAAAGTGCAATACCTACGCGGTCAAAATGTATGGAACAACTGATTTTTTTTTTGAATAACCGACGAAAAATTTCAACGCAGGGAGGTTCAGAATCATGTACTGAATTCATGGTAACAGTTTTCGCGTCGATGTCCCTGCCACCCTGTATGCAACGTCCCGAAATCAACTGTCGGCAAATAGCCCACCAGACACAACACCCGTCTGGTCGGAGGATCCTCCCTTTTCTATGGAGGATGAGTGAACATTACACCCTCCTGATCCTCATGCTTCTAAACTTGATACTATGAAGAGAAGAAAGACAAACTGCATCTTTCGCCAGATCTTTTCTACCGTACATGAGGAACTTTACGGCCTGTTTCTCATACCTGTAAATGTTCTTTATTCCAGATGTTCGCAATATTCGCTCTTCCGCCGCACATAGCCACATCATCGAGCCACACGGTGGAGTCCAAACCGTACCAGTATCTATACATAGCTCTCAAGGTGAATTATTTATTTATTCTAGACAAAATCAAACTGGTTGGTAATTTAATTGTAAAATTAATTATAATACCATTGATTGTACATTCTGTGATTGCTTGAATTCACACACTGACTTATTAGTATTACTTATAATTTTTTTTAGGAATATCGAATAGGTACCTACTTTTATAATGCTTGTAAATAGGTGAACACCATGTATAAGATAAGATAAGATAAGATCATTTATTTGTCCAAAACATGAGTATACACACACATGGCATGCAAGATGTTACAATTAAATTATATCAGTCATGTTTTGCCTTAACGGCGTACAAATATAAATAGGTAGGTTACATTTAATCAATTAATTATAAACTTATTCATTATTATTTACAGTCCAAATTAGAATTTAAAAATTAAAATGTACTACAGAATAATGTCAACAACTCTTAAATTTTTTATAAAATTAGTTAATTTAATGTCAAAGTAATTAGAAATAACACAATTACAAGAATTAGATTAATTTATCATTCAGAAATTCAAAAGTAATTAGAAATAACACAATTACAAGAATTAGATTAATTTATCATTCAGAAATTCAAAAGTAATTAGAAATAACACAATTACAAGAATTAGATTAATTTATCATTCAGAAATTCATACATAACATTTTTAGTGTTCCGTAGTAAACAAGGAACCCTTATAGTTTCGTCATGTCTGTCTGTCTGCCTGTCTGTCCGTCCGTCTGTCTGTCTGTCTGTCTGCGGCTTAGCTCAGAGACGCTTAGTACTAGAAAGGTGTAATTTGGCATGGGTATACATATTAATCACGCTGACAAAGTGGTAAAATAAAATCATGAAAAATATTTTTCTTTCAGTTACCTCCCCTAGACGTAAAGTGAGGATGATTTTAATTTCTCTCAATAATCCCATAGTGTAGGGTGTAGTTGAAAAGGTCGTTCAAAAATATTGTGAGTTTGTTAAAACCATTTTTGGATTTAGGGATCCGTTTTCGAAATATTAAGCTTTAAAGTGCTAATTTTTGTTAGAGTCAAGTGTCATTTTTTTTATTAAAATATAATTTACATTAATGTTTCTTTCTTTCTAGGTGATCGGACTGCTGGTCATAGTAACAGTCCTGTATATGAGTGAGGTGTTCTTCCAGAAGATATTCGTGACGAGACCTTGGAAGGCGTTATTTGTGAACTCGGATGATGACATCCATCAGTGGTGGCTGCAGTGGAAGCAGGATCGGTACGTAATTTGAGCTGTTTTGAGAAATAAAACGTGGAAACTCCTTGTTAAAATCCTTTTTTCGATTGCCGTTAAACTAATAGGTACCTTAAGGTAGTGAATATAAGGTTGGTTTCAGAATGACTAGTACATTACTATTTTTCGTCATCAAAATATTAAATTTTTTGCAAAAACTAAACTGTCAGTGTAATCATTGTTTTCACTGTCGAGTTTAATAGTTGTCAGTGTCAATATTCCACAATATTGACACTGACAACTATTAAACTCGGTTTAGGTGTGCTAATCGCGTACAGATTCATTGGTGAAATTCGCCCTAAATGTGTAAGGTTTAAAGTAATTTTTTTCAAAATCACATAAATCGGAAACTATAAAGTAAAAAGTTTGATTACAACTATGGGTTTGAGGATACTTTATTTTTGATTTTGAATCTGCTATTGCCATTTAATTGGCATCAATTGTATAGCAATAATTTAATTGTCGATAAAAAAATTCACTACCTGTATTTTTCCGTAGCTACTCCATGGCGTACGGCATAATATTCGCGCTGGCGTACCTCCTGGCGCAACGTTACAACCTGCTAGATGACAACAACCACAGCAACCTCTTCACTCCGGGAATCTCACTAAGCGCCACTCTTCTGGCCTTCATAGGCCTTGGCAGCTACGTAACCTTCACATTCTTCTGTACCAACACCTTTGACTGCAATGAAATACATTCTTACGTCGCATTTCTTCCTATAGTCAGCTATATAATTCTTAGAAATGTCTCAGGAGCGTTGAGAATGCGACATTCTTCAATGTTTGCCTGGTTTGGGACGATTACTCTAGAATTATTCGCTAGTCAGTCTCATATTTGGTTAGCCGCTGACACTCATGGTGTCCTAGTACTTATACCAAGTGCGCCAATATTGAATTTAATACTTACGTCGTATATTTTCGTGTGTACGACACACGAGATACATAAGTTGACGGGCATTATCCTACCGTATGCGGTACCCGATGATTGGAAGCTGGTTTTAAGGAATTTCGGGATTTTTCTCGCTGTTCTAGTACCTATAGGTATACATGACGGCATGTTTTAGTGGTAGTTCCAGGACTGATTTTGGCTGTGTATTAAAATATGAGTGAGAAGTATTTTTTATCGTGGTTTTAAATAAGTGCTTGTAAAGTGAACTTTCAGTGCTTTTTAAGAGACGTTTTCTGCAGGAGAAAATATAAATGTTATTTTTTTAACTGAATCCTTGCACTTGCACGTATTAATTCTAATTAGGGAAAAAAAGCAATATGTAAAAATGCGTGCGCATTTCTACGTGCAATGCGTTTATTTATGGAGCCTTCAGAATTGATCAATTTCTGTTAAAATACACTTGATGCGAAGTGAGACAAATGAATGCAGCCTCGAGTCTTTCCACAAAAATAGATTAAGTCTGTACGCACCCTGGGACAATTTTTTACAATTTAAATGTTAGTTATAAATAGTTGTGTACATATTAGCTTTTATATAATGTATTACAAGTCTAGTCTGTATACATAATAAGATCGCGCGAATATTATAAGAGATTGCATGGTTGCCATAAAGGCGAAAATACACATGGCTGTACAGGTAAACCAGAAAAGGTATGTGCTTCGGTAATCATCGTGTATCCGAATTAGTACGAACGTAGCGCCACAGAGTCACTCCCCACAGAGGTAAAGCTTATAAGTTTTGTACGGCCGCGTTTTGTCGTAGTGCACCCACCAATGCGCGGCTGTGTGGAGTTTCTTTCGGGTTAGCTACTCTGGTCATAAATCGTCATCTATCACTCAAAACTGTTTGCAAATCATAGAGTTGCTAATCTACGATGTTGTAATGATGATAATACAAAATAGACAAATACTGTTATGGTTGTAACAGCTCTATATTAGATCTTATCATCGCGCGTTCGTATTTCCGACGATAGATGATGGTTCCCGAAGCGTACTTTTGTTGGGAAGTCTGTAACTAGTGTTCGCGCCACCACTCAAGTCCGATAGACGCGGCGCTAGTAGTCAAGGGTCGATAATTTTTAAAACCAAAAAAAATCATAATAGGATGAAACCCATTAGAGAAGGAGGGAAATATGATAAAAATGAAAGGAAAAATAATTTACGGGCGATCTGAGGTTGGGAAGGGGATGGGGGTGAGTTTTTAAGGGTAAAAAACGGTTTTTCTCGATTTCCGGCAAAACTAAAAGTCCTATCGAAAAAAGTCAAATGGAAAAGTTGTAGATAATAAAAAGATCTAAAACTTTTGTATTTACACTTTTTTCACATAACCTCAAAATTTATGTGAAAAATTCAAAAAACCAAGTTTTTGGTTTTTTATTTTTATCTTTTACAAAAATTTTTTTTTTTTAACGAAATTTTGTGAAAACTTACCTTTTTATGTCCCAAATACGCTGTAATTTATTTAATTAAAAATATTTATTTTTTCACCTTATTTTGAATTAATATCGAAAAAACACCCTAATTTTCAATCGAAAATTCACCCGTCAAAATATCAGCTTTTTTCAAAAAGTTGGAGTGGTTTCTGTTCGTTGAAATCTCTACTTTCCGATGGTGAAAAAAAAAAATATGTTACTATGGTAAATCTTCTCAGAAAATGCAAAAATTAAAAAAAAACTTGAATTCGAAAAATTTTTTTAAATTATTATAAATAATTTTGAGCTATTTATTAAAATTTAGACTTTAATTACTCGAAAAACGTTAGATTACATGTGACGTTGATAACAAAAAAAATGCAAATAAAAATATACTACTATAATTAACAAACAAATAAGTTAATTAAATTAATATTTAATAAGACATCTACAATATTTGGAGAAAGTTGTCTAATTTTCTTTAAATTATATGCGTAGATGCTTATTTATAACTATTTTGAGATAAATTATATATATACCTGAGTAGATATACCTGAGTGACCTACGAAAAATTGTAGCCCATCAAAAGGTATTTCGTGGAGAAGTGGGGAAGGGGCTAGGCGGGTCTGGGTCTTACTACATACATACCTACTATTATATACTATATATTTCGTAGCAGCTGTTACAACCGCTAGCCTAACCAGTATTCGAAATACAGTACAGTATACAACATCGTTTATAAAAATACACGTGCACGCTGAGTTTCTTGAAGATAATTGTGACAAGTTTACTTAAAAAAACAATAAAACTTTTCGAATCTGCATAGGAAGGTAAATACTATCTCTATTTTTATCTGTATCAATCAACTCAACCATAAAAATCGTAATATTTTCTTTAAAAAATAGTATGCTTAACTTAACATAACCTAAAGATTGAAATTAAATGATATTTTAGTACAAGATAAAAAAATAATTATCTCCTTAATTTTGCACAAACAAATTTAGTTAATCCCATGAAAAAAAATATATTTCAAAATCTATAAAAAATATATTTAAAATCTATAAAAAATATATAAAATATATATCGTAAATTTATTTCTAATAAAACAAACTTTTGGCCGATTTTCATATATATTTTATACTTTTTTATAGATTTATAATATATTATTTATACATTTTGACATTGATTTCTTTAATATTTTTTTTTTTTTCATGGGAGTTTATTCACGATTAAATAGTGAAGACATTATTAATTCGATTTTGTCTTTTCAGATTATCAGTATGGATGAATCTGTTTGTATCATTTGCAATAAGGCAGATGATAAGCAAGTGTATGCAATAAAAAAAGCAGCTTTGAATCGTTTAGTGGTATCCAGCAAAAAAAGAATTTTGAATTTTTGCATTTTCTGAGAAGATTTACCATAGTAACATATATTTTTTTTTTTACCATCGGAAAGTAGAGATTCCAGCGAACAGAAACCACACCAACTTTTTGAAAAAAGCTGATATTTTGACGGGTGAATTTTCGATTGAAAATTAGGGTGTTTTTTCGATATTAATTCAAAATAAGGTGAAAAAATAAATATTTTTAATTAAATAAATTACAGCGTATTTGGGACATAAAAAGGTAAGTTTTCACAAAATTTCGTTAAAAAAAAAAAAAAATTTGTAAAAGATAAAAATAAATAACCAAAAACTTGGTTTTTTGAATTTTTCACATAAATTTTGAGGTTATGTGAAAAAAGTGTAAATACAAAAGTTTTAGATCTTTTTATTATCTACAACTTTTCCATTTGACTTTTTTCGATAGGACTTTTAGTTGTGCCGGAAATCGAGAAAAACCGTTTTTTACCCTTAAAAACTCACCCCCATCCCCTTCCCAACCTCAGATCGCCCGTAAATTATTTTTCCTTTCATTTTTATCATATTTCCCTCCTTTTCTAATGGGTCTCATTCTATTATAATTTTTTTTCACTTTTCATTATTTTTAAAGGCTTCTACCCTGGTCTATAGTGTCTATGTCATTGGATCAAATTGCATTAGAAAAAATGTAGTTCCACAATTTTCCGGCGGACTTCAGTGGAGGCGCGGACTATGTAAGTAAGTAGCTTCTATGCCATTGTGATTTCATCAATAACTAGTTGTTATGTCACTATGTCATGCAAAGTTGCAAACTACTTGCATAAGCTATAACCAAGGATTTATTGGCGATCTAATGACGTTGACAGGGGGGCGCTGTTGGTAAACATTTGTGATATTGAATTTGAAAAAAAACAAGATGGCGTCGTTAGTTCCAATTTTGGCCACGCGCCAAAAGATCTTTGTGTAGCTATACTGTGTATGTTACAGACGTGTGTATTTGCGGCTTAAATGGCAAAAAACTCATCAAACTTTGCAGCAATTATAATTGAAATGGCAATGTAGAAACACGTCGATATGTTTTGGTTAACGATCTTCAAAATTGCATCCGATTTATTTTAAGAGGGTCTATCCTAAAAGTTGGCAACGTCGTAAATAGCTGTCAAATATTTACCTGTTTTGATTAATTTGGCAATATTACTGTATGGAAATAAGAAATGTGGCTAACTAGCGAACTAGAATTTGAAAAATGAATTTCAGTCATAATACTGAATTTGATGTTGTAACCGTTTTAGGTGTAAAAAAGGCATTTGGAAAGTTTCCAAATAATTTTTTACATCTAAAACTAAATATTCGGTGTTACGAAATTAATTATTGCATTTCATTATTAAAATTCTAGTTCGCTAGTTAGCCACATTTCTTATTTCCATACAGTAATATTGCCAAATTAATCAAAACAGCGAAATATTTGACATCTATTTGCGACGTTGCCCGCTTTTAAAATAAACGCTCTTAATAATTTTAGGACAATGGCGTGTGTCTCTGTGTGTTTTTTTTATAACTGATGCAAAGCCTTTTGGTTTGTGTATGTTAGGTCAATAGATTATGTGTTAATAAATAGTACATAATGGTTGGAATAATTATTATATAGTAATTTATGACACGAGTTGTTTGTTAGTTTTTAAGCCATCGACCTCATCCTATTTACTAGAATGTCTGACCTAGAAAGCAATATCTCTCAATGACATTTATATCCGAATACCCAAATGCCAAACACACACACACACACACACAAACATAAACACACAAAACGTAATAAGTTTTGAATTTCGAGAATTTTAACTTATGCACCTGTATTCATTTTTGTTTAAGTTAAAATTCGCGAAATTCAATTCAATTTAGTAGTTCACTCAGCAAAATCATTTAAATAAAAAGCGACTCTTGTTAAGACTCAATAAAGTGCAATTCAGGTCGCACAGCGTTAATTACCTATAGTTATATTCACCTAGAGGTTGCCTCTCTTTCTATAGCGTTACTCATATATCTTCCGACTAAGTTACACTTACTGAATTGGCCCGACAAGACGGGCCCGCCACGTACTTGTAGCTCCATACCTAAAATGCGGAGTATTCATCTGAATGCTAAAGGAGAGTTTGACAAGTTCTCAATTTGAAATTCTCAATTCAAAAAGCAGAAAAACTAACACCCGGTATGTTAGCCTTTCTGCTGTCAGTACAATACACTAAAAGTGTCGAGAGACAGCATAAATCTTATTCTTAGAATATTGTTAGTCAGAACGGTCGTTACAATTAATCTTTCGGGCTCGGTCACCCATCTTAATAAATGGCTGCCCTAAAAACGCCTTAATCTTGCATGTCCATCGATTGTAGAATTTTCCATATATGCTTTTAGAGCTAAAATCTTGATTAGAAGAGTTATTATCAAAATGTAAACATTATTTATTTGAAATAATGCATAGCTTCGTACGAAGACAGATACTATGAAGTTAGATTTAAAATGTATCAAGAATGGAACACGTAATGGCAATAGGGTTCCAGAAAATGTTCAGCTCTTTAGCTGCGTTCCCACTTGTAAGAAATACGCCAACACTGCCGCTGAGGAAAACAAATAAACTGGAACTGAACTGACTATTCCCTAGATATGATTATCCACCAAATAGCATGTTAGACATAAACTAGATGGCTCTGTCTTAAAAAAACAATAACAAAAACTTTTGAGACCTTGAAACAGATTTTTTTTGACACAACTCTTTTTCGTTATGTGACGATTTCTATCAGTCCACTCCTACCGCAAGAAGCGTTAAAGAACTTCGTTCCAAAAAATTAATCCTTATAAGATCGCCTATTTACCTATTGAATAAACAACGAATGCTTACGTAAAAGATATCCAGATATGTTTTCAAACTGATCTGTGACTGTACCGGACAGAACCAAAGGAGGGTTATGATTTTAAGACCAGGCACTCTAAAGACAATTTCCACTCAAGCTCCGCCCCCATGCACCCCGCAACTCCACTGTGTGTTAAACGCTAACACATCAGTAATAAAGTTGAAAATCGCGTGTGCTCTTTGATCATGTTCGAGCACGAAATTAAATGGCGTAAGTCTCAATTCTTATTTCGTTTATAACTAAAGTAATAATTGATCTAGAGATAAAATATATTGTGGCTGGATTATAAACTATATTTTCTTACTGTGAATACTTATTTTGGACATAAAAGCCGAGCAATGTTGATCTTTTTTTTAATAATCTTTAAAAAAGACATGATTTTCGAATAAAAAATGAATCGAGCGAAAATGTTACAATTACGTAACTGTCTTGTATATGGAAAGAGAAAGATCCAATAAATCATATACTAAAGTTTCATTTTGATTGTATGCGTGACTGTTTCAGAATATTAATGCAAATTAACATCAATTTATGGAGCCTGCTCTTAACAGGTGATTAAAATCACTATGTGACTTTGAGGTTCGTCCGAACAAATATTGCAACGTAGTTACAAAGTGAAGATAGAGCGTCGTCGTCGTAAGTAAATAGGTTTCTATAAGGGTTCGGAATCGATAGCTGCGTGATGTCACATTTTGCTACTCTTTAGGGTTCCGTATCCAAAACGTGCCAAACGGAACCCTGCCAGACAGCCAGACGGACGGACAGCGGAGGCTTACTAATAGCCTCCGCTGTCCGTCCGTCTGGCTGTCTGTCAGCGGGCTGTATCTCATGAACCGTAATAAGTAGACAGTTTAAATTTTCACAGATTGTGTTTCTAATGCCGCTATAACAAAAAATTTAACGGTGCCATACAAGAAACGAGATATTTTCGGCGTCTTTTTGCTAAATATTGTACGGTGGTACAGAACCCTTCGTGTGCGAGTCCGACTCGCACTTGGGCGGTTTTTTTTTTCACATTTTGGAAGTTTTTTTGGCGAACATGTTACAAGCGGGGAGGCAGCATTTGTAGAACGTCGTATATAATGTCTCATAAACATACCGGTTGTGCTATATTAACGTACCTACGGGTATTGTTATATAAAAATGCATTTAAAAAAAATGATTATTGTTTTGGTTTATAAAAAATGTTCAGAATCTGAGTGAGCTTTGATTTTGCATTCATTGGAGCCTGTTTCTCAATGTCCGGATAGGCAATATCTGTCAGATAAATTCATAATACCCACAATTTTTTTATGAAATTATCTTCCACATAAGTTTTAACTACCGGACGTGGTGAAGAGGCACAATTTCGAGATGTTTAACTTCCATAAACTGTACATTTTTCTGTATAAATCTGTATGATAAATAAATTATTATAATTGCTAATACCTCCTTTTATTTCTGTAAAATCAACTAACTTTATGAATTTAAAAAAAGAGGGGTTTCCTTAAGACCCCACGACTGGAGCCGAGTTTACGCGATTCAGCGCCTAGTACACGCGATTCAGCGTCACCGACCGACGAGCCGAGTATACCCGATTCAGCGTCACCGTTCAGAAAGCACCCACACTACGCGTAAAGAAGTAGACAAGGAATAAAACACGGTACATTTAACAAGCAAAATTTTATTTACCTTTATATTTTACATTGTGAATAAGACGTTAATATTTGAATATACACCTTAAATTATTATGCGTATGGTGTAAAACATATTTACATTACTCGCTTAGTGCTACAAACACCACAATCAATTTGAACGATATAAATAAGTGAAAGAATTTTAATATTATAAACAAGACACATCAAAACACTGGGTTTTTAGCCCTCGCGTACCCATGGGCGATGTTTTTTCGCGCACTGAATTATCAATGCTCAGCTTAGTACCGAGAGTTGAAAATCTAACTGTGTTTTTTGACGCGCTGGGATGCGCTCTGTTGGAATCTCAAAGCTCAGCTCAATACCGAGAGTTGAAAATCCAGTGCACCATAAAAAATCGTCGCGTTAAAAAATCAGCCGTGCGTACCTGGGCGTAGGTAAACCTACCGGTTTCCGCCTTTTTTGTGTCGAATTCTTAAGCAAAAGAAGTATTGTTTGCTCTAAACTTGTACCTAGTTTATCCAAAGTTACAATACGTATTATTTGAACTCCGTTCTAAACCGAAATCGTGGTAATCATTTAACGCTTATTTTCCGATTGATAGATGTCGCTTTTTAAAGTATGTTGCGGTAAATTTAGGAAGACTGTTAGAACTGGTAAATCTGGAGTTATTGTAATTTTTTTTTTCTTAAATTTACTTTGAAAATAATTATGTTGTAGTAAATTTGGGAAAACTGTCAGGACTGGTTTATGTAGGAGTTAATAAAATGTAATATTCAATTTGTATTTTTTTTTCAGATGCGAAATGATCACAGCAAAAAAAAAAAAATTAACTATTAACAGATTTTTTTGCAATGGAATTTATTTGAAACAACGGTAATCATTGGTATTGTTTTCCGATATAAATTAGCATAAACATTCAAAACAACTTTAAGACGACACCTAAACCGCATTTGAGCTTCACGCTTTCAATCACAGAATTTATTTATTTTATCATACAATTATTTTATTTACTAATTTTATAATAACGTATTGCTTACAATAATTGGGTGCTCTCACGATGATACTAATTTTGACTTTTCTATGTTGATTAAATACTAATAATATTTACTATTATGTAGTTCAAATAAACAACAGGCAAATAAGTAATCTTCATATATACTTCTAAATCTTTAGATAGATAATTATTTTAATTTTTTTTTTATTAATTCAATGAGACGCTTTGCCTGTTGGTCAGTTGTTCCGAAATACTTACTTTATGTCAAAGTAATGAAAATAGTTGAAAATGAGAAAGAAATAAACTGTTTTGAAAGAAGATATTGGAATATTTTTTATGCATAATTGTTAGTAAAAATCACAGAAAGAGCGAATGGTTCATCGCAATGATTTTTCATAACAATAAGATACTTAAATTGTGAACGTATAGACTAACACGTAGTAAATAACACGGCCAAATGTTCATATCTACATAATTCCACAGATTGGAAGGCACAGAAACGTAGATCTCAGGATCTCAAGTCATAAAACTATAAACAGAGTAAATGAAACACATCCACACATCGATCGAGCGAGAAACGAACAAGCGACATTTTAAGAGTTAAGTTTTAGAAAATCAGTCTCAATGAACAGGCCATTATTTTTCATAATTTTTAGTTATACTATTTTACATTTAGACGCGTTCTAGGCATTGAATAGATATTAGTTAGACTTGGGCAGGAAAATGATCTACTGTTATTTACCTAAACCTTTTGAACATATCTACCTGTATAAGTTTTCATAACTGTACTGTAGTTAAGTAGGCTGACCAAGAGTACAAGTTATTCAGGGATGGTGTTATTCCTTTCAAAATGATTAATGTGGACCTTCGTACCTGGAGGGTCCGTCTTACCTTCTTTTCCCCTAAGCAAAATGACAAATGACTCAAAATTAAAATCTAGCAAACATTTTATGCTGATTAATGTGATTACATATATTTATTTAGATACCTATGGCTTTTGTTCAAAAGGTTTATAATATTAGAAATGTAGTACAAAGGACGCATAAATGTTTTACTAGTAAACTATTGATTGATTGAAACTGTTCAATTTTGTTTCTATATATGGCCACTTAATTTATGAAACTGATGTTGCAGTTAGTTATAAGAAATCAGACATTTTCATAAATGTCTCGCTTCTAGTTTTTCTTACGAAATAACATATAACTAAAATCATAAACATCGAACACATAGACAGTGACTTACTTAGGTATAAAATATAACTGTATACAATACGCATTTATTACGATACACATTGAAACATAACACAGACGTTTAAGTTTTGTTAGTGCACAAACAATGTCAGTCTTTGTACAGTCGAATCACATCAAATTATTGCTGAAACTGTAGGTATCTAAGCATTTAAAGTTTGTTACTAATCTAGAGTTAAATTAAAAGGACAAAACAAAACAAGGAGCGGTTGATGTACCTAACGGTTAAGGGAGTGAAGACAGGAATACTTGGATTATCACTAGGAAAAAAAAAAACAAAAAAACTAGAGATCTATCTTATATGGAACGTTTTTTTTAAGGTTTTTATATTATGTTACGGCTAACTAAACTAGGTATCTATTGATTACAGGTAACTTTTCTATTCTGGCTTAAAATAAATATGCATTTATAAGAAGTAACAACAGAATAGGGAGCTATTCAATTGGATATCTATGTAGGGAGTCTCTACTGACTCGTATTAGTGTAGATATAGATGCAGTGAACTATTCTATTGGTGCGTCAAGTACATACTTACTTCAAGATATCAATATATATCTTAACATATTATGAGTGCTTATATTCATATATATAGTTGTATATAAGTAGTAATTGTGCATTGGTATACAGATTTTTTTGGGCCTTTCATTTTGTTTTATACTTACAATCTTAAACATTTTACATGTAGTTTTTGTCAAGAAAAATGAAAAGATTTCTCTCGAATCCGATATTTACAATAATAAATAAGTTACATATATTATATTTACAAAACAGCAAAAAGTGCGCAAAAAACGATTTCACAAAATATGCATTTGAGCAATACGTTTAATATATTTACATTAAGCATTTTATACATAGTATATTTAACAAAAACTACAAATATAGCGAAATTATTTTTTACAAAACATACTAAGTACCGCACATATTAAAATGAAACCATATTTAGTTTAAGGTAGTAAAAATGATAGCGATGACTTGCTGTGTCCTACGTTACAATACATCACTACGATTACTTACAGTAAAATATTTTTCCTACAAAATCTTCTACAAATAAGTTATTGCTATCGAGAAATTATTTACAACATGAAGCTAAGTTACAAGTAGTTTGAGACATCAAAAGTGAACAGAAGAAAATTAAAACGTTCGATTCCTTAAACATTATCCCTAATTAAAAAACAACGTTCCTAGTATTCGAGTCGCTTAGTTTAATATATCACATTAGATTAGAATCTTGTATACTCATTTCGATTTGATAGTTGTTGAACATGGAGATTATTTGTAATGACCAAAAAGGTTTTATTTACTTCAACTTTACTTTAAGATTTACTCAGCGACTAATGCTTTTCCAGAAACAAAAAAAAAAAATAACAATTTCGAAATACATGCTATGAAAAATTGTAGTGTTAAATGTAATAATTTCTGCGTGTTAAATGAAATGGCACTGTATTTTTCACCACAAATGGCTTAATTTCAGTCAGAATTATCTTGACCCGCGGCAGTGTTTAAAGTCCTTGTGTCTTCACTTATTAACGACCTATCGTAACGTCTTTGTCTGGTAATTTTGGGCCTAACTGCACTAAGTAGAGGAGCTGATATCGCGTGGCTGGGAAGTAGACTTAGGTCCTTCCGACCTTGGAGTAGAGGTGAAGTGACGCTCGAGGATTCGTCTCCTTCGTCGTCGGAAAGAGCTGGGTAACTTTCTTTCATTTTCAAGCTGCGCTCTAGCCGTCGGAGAAATCTGGAATGACCTATTTGATTAACAAAAACAGAAACATATCTTATACTGGCTTGATAGTACTTAACGTACTTATTAGAGAAGGATTGATATTGAAAATTAAATAAGCAATAAAGAAGAACAAAGGGCTTTCTCCATTCACTAGTATGATTGACATACCTTATCTGATTGCTTATTGTCCGCAACTTGTTGACTTTCGGCGGTTTTCTGGAGTCCTCCGTTAGATCCAAACTCGAAGATATTTTAGACGACGTGTCCTGTAAGTTTAAAATATTATAAAAAAGATGCACATACACTATATGCGCTACACTTGTAAATTACTATTTTTAAGTACCATGCCTCTATGTTATTTAGTATTAGTGAAGAAGTTGCATGAGTCTCTCTACACATTCTGAAATGATCAAACTAATCTACTTGATACATTTTAAAGATGAAACTTATAAAAACATTTAAAACAACAATGGTGTCGATTCTCTTGTCACAAATGTCTCTAAACTAGACTAAAAATCACCAAAATTTAGTTTATTCCTGTCAAACGACGATTTCCCATTCTGAAATCGACTAAAGTGACACAACTTAACTATATTTTACTTTGACAGCACTAAAATGGTACTGAGATATTAATTTAGTGAAAATGGCAATTATGCTATTCTGAATTTGACGTTTTTTACATAAAATTTAATTTTTCTAACTAAATCTGACTATTTTTAATCGCGACTAAAAACGTGTGCAGTAAGTTGGTTGTCTTTTTTTTTTTTTTGGGTCGGAAATTATCAAATAACTTCTCCCGCTCTGGGTGGAGCGCGAGGGCGTGTCAGACTCTTACTGATTAAAACCCACCCGTGTTCCTTCCGTTGCCATGTTGCCGGGGGGCCACGATATCCCTATCGGCCCATATTCGCAGCCAAAATTGGTTGTCTTGAACTTTAAATTCACACCAACACCTCGACTTCAGATGCAAAAACAGTACTGATTTTTTTCTTTTGCTTATATTTCGAAAACGCTGTGTCCAATCGCAAAAATAATGAAAATGTCGACCCCCTTTATAAAACCCTTAAACCTTATTTTTAAATTCGGAGAATTTATTTTGCAGAATAGCTTTGAGATTCTCATAGTCAAAAGTAAGGAATTCTAGTGATAGTTTAGTTAGTTTAGTTCGGTGTACAAGAGAATCGGCACCAATGACTATGTATCTTATTTTATGTAAGTACGTATTTGGTACAGGAATACACTATGAAACTTACAAAACAAAAATTTTAAAATAGTAAAATAAACACATAGAAAACGGTCAAAAATCATAAACAACTCGAAGCAGATCCGCAAATAACATTCCAAACAGTATGGAATCTTAAAGTAAGAATGGAAATATATTTGGCGACTGTATATAGTCCTGAACTACAAAATGAACGAAGTAAGGTCATTGCTGCCATAGGTAATACAATCACCTCTGAACTACGGCATTTTTGTCTCCTGAGCGGTTTCCGCAAGCGCATCGGCTCACAAGGCTGAAAATAATCCAACACACATCTACAACCTACCGTCAAATAATCATAAGAAGCTAAAATTATCAAAACATTGAGAAATTAAATCTTGTTGAAAATAACAGCGTGATTGATATAAGGAAGTGTAGGGTAAATAATTTTTTGAAAAAAATATGTATTTATTAAGTTAGTTTTTAGGATTTAGTGCTTTATTTGGTTTCAGTGCAGTATTTAAGAAAAGAAACATATACTTATACAAAAAGATCACATTGAATAACACATAAATCTACACGTACCTAAGTATTAATTAAATATGTTATGCAACACTTTGATGCGCTTATTTGAAACTATTTACAATTAAGTTATACATTTTCAAATTAAAATAAATCACGTATTTAGAAGTGACAAATGTAAAACGTACAAGTTTACATTTCTTTTTTTGTCCAAGATAATAAAACACAAAACCTTAACGCAACTAGACAATTTGGTAATTCCTGTTTTTGTAATTAAGTGACTGCGACATAAATTTTCCAAAACTTGATTTATTTACAAACGTTTTTATTAATATTCTAACAAAGAAGATAAAAACTACACTGGACATCCAAGCAAAACACTGGTACACAATAAAAAAAGAAAACGAAAAAAAGGTTTTCATACCTGCATTTCTATATCGGGCAGCCTTAGTTCTCTGGCTGAGGCGACGGAAGCGACGCTAGCATTGGACACCGAGTCTTCTGATGACGAGGACGACGCCGGCGCCGGCGCCTGCGAGCGCGACCGGCGCCGCCCGCCTTTACGACCACCTCGCGCTGCGCCGTCACCGCGACAGCCGGGAACCTGCACGACATTAGACTCGGTACATACATACTTCATTGACATAATTTTTTCATAATTTGACATTATATTACCTACAATTTTCAATTTTTTTAAATCAAATTAGATTTGTTACAGCTGTAGTGGCAATCATGTCATTTGGTTTAAATAGGTCCATATTTTTATTATTTTGTTTATCTTAATAGATTCTTTTCTTTTAGATTTTGTGAATGTGAGAACGTTGTAGGCTGTAGACTTGTGGACCATTTTCTATTTTACTAAGTACCTGGTACTTGTTGATAGGCCTACACTGTCCTCCCATACTTATTAACACAGTAATTTGAAAACATTGTAGAAACCATTTATTTTGAAAAGAGTAGGTAACCGTGGAGTTTCTTGCCGGCTCTTCTCCATAGGAAGCGACCAATTGGAACCGTGCACCTAGCTTCTGACGTTTCATAAGTGCCCTTGTAGGTTTATGTGAAATAAAATATTTTGAATTTGGTATAATTGTAGCCAGTGGTGCCGATTCTCTTGTCACAAATGCCTCTAAACTAAACTAAAAATCACCAAAATTTAGTTTATTTCTGTCAAACGACGATTTCCCATTCTGAAATAGACTAAAGTGACACAACTTAACTATATTTTAGTTTGACAGCACTAAGATGGCAACGAGATATTAGTTTAGTGAAAATAACATTTTTGCTATTCTGAATTTGACGTTTTTCACCTAAAATTTAGATTTTCTAACTAAATCTGACTATTTTTAATCGCGACTAAAAACGTGTGGAATAAAATTGGTTGTCATGAACTATAAATTCACACCAACACCTCGACTTCAAATGCAAAAACAGTACTGAATCTTTTTTTTTTATTTTGCTTTTATCTCGAAAACGGTGTGTCCAATCGCAAAAATAATGAAAATTTCGACCCCCTTTATACAACCCTTAAACCCCTAACACTCTACATGTAGGTAATAATTTTTCTTATTTTCCATACAAAAAGTGAAAAATTCCATACAAAACACGACGAGGCTGCCCCCCCCTGCGCGCCTCCGGCTCTAAAAAGATCACGTGGTTAGGTATCACGTGTGGAGTCGCGATTGTCAAATTCGATTTAGATGTGTCAAAATTATTTTTAAATTTAGAGAATTTATTTTGCAGAATAGCTTTAAGATTCTCATAGTCAAAAGTAAGGAATTTTAGTGATAGTTTAGTTAGTTTAGTTCGGTGTACAAGAGAATCGGCACCAGTGTCGATCATAGTTATAGTATGTAGTTTGCAATTGTGCTAAGGGCTTAAAAAATAATTGCGTTTTGGATTTAGTTTTTAACTAGCTATTGCCCGCGACTTCGTCTGTGATCCAGGGTGAAAAGTATCCTATTTCGTTTTAGCGTGAAGGCGTAACAAACAAACTTACTTTTGCATTTATAATATTAGTTAGGATAGGTGGTTTACCTAGTTACCTACTCATTTCATTAGATAAATTAGTAACTAGATTTTGTGACAAACGGAAAAAAATTCTTCGTAACTATTTTATAATAATCTTCGTATCTATTTTTATCGAGTTATAGAGTCTCACCTCCAACAAGTTGTGCATAGAATGCGGCATGTGCGGGAGCGTGGACTTGGTGGTGCCGGTGACCTCGTGCGAGGCGGTCCGCGTGTTCCTCCTGTCCCGCTTCCTCCCACTCTTCTTCTGACAATTACTGCCCAACTTGTTGATCGCGCCCTTCACGCATTCCGAACTCGGAAAGTCGTACAACCCGTCAGAATCTGTAAACGGTAGCTGTCTACCGTAAAACTGCGGCGAAAATCTCCCCAAACCAGTTTTGTCGCTCAACGGGCTCTCGCTCCTCGAACTGACCGGGCTCAGAGGTCTACTACCTTCTGATATCAAAGTGGGCGGCCTTAAACTAGCCTTCTCATCTAGTCCTCTCTCGACACTAACACACTTAACTATAGAACACTTGGTCACTCCGCTAGGGGAGCACAGCACCGCTTGTGGAACTTCTAAAGTCTCTTTCATTGCGACTAGTTCCATCTCTTTCGCGCTCGTAGGAACGTCATCTACTCTTTCGTCTGTCCCTATGCCTTCGTCGTTGGATTCTAACAGGGGATCGTCGGAGAGCGTTTCGGAGTCGGATCGGCCTCGCCTACGTTCCTTACTGTCGTCGTTGGACGCCGCCGGGCTGGAGTTGGTCTTCATGAGCGGCCGCCTCCGGGACTGAAAGCACGACGGTCCCCCGCCGGAGCCAGGATCCTCCATCTCCGAGGGGCACAGAGGATTGCTCGAACCGCAGCGCGAAGGTCCAGGACTCGCCATAGAGCTGTACCCTGACGAGGATAGGTTGGATTCTGAGGGTGCTCGCTCTCCTCGCGCGGACATCGAAAAGGGGCTAAGGTAGCACATGTTGCCTGAGGGCGGGGGTGGTCTAGGGGACATGGGCTCGTCGGATTCTTCGCTAGCATTGTACGTGACGGTGATGAGGGGTGGTGGCTGGAACTCTAGGTGCGGCGGCGTGCGGCGCGGAGGGGGGGAGCCGGGCGACGCGCGCTGCAGGTGCAGCAGGGGCACGCGCGGGGGGGAGGGGGGGCTGGGCGGCGAGGGGGGCGGGGAGCTGGGGCTGGGGGACGAGGTTACGTGCGTCGATGCCGTCGGTGTCGTCGTCGTGTCCGTGCTGAGCAGGGGCTGGCGTAGCTGGAAGTCAATAAAGTAAATATGTAAAATTAAGAAACAAATAAATATTCCGAAAACCACCACAGTATGGTAGCATCGACGAATCGCACGTACCTTCAACCGCAAACCAGAAGTGGGTCTCTCTATCTTCGTTTCATACTTAATTTCATCAAGTTCGTCTTCACTGGGTGATATGACGGTCGCCGTGGATTCACTCTTAGTATTCATCTCCATGCTAGCTCTAGGCAGTCTAGGGGATGGTAGTGGTGTGGGTAGGGGTGTAGGAAGAGGGGTAGGCAACGGGGTAGGAAGCTCTCGTATTGGGGACAAGCACTTGTTGATCCCGCTTGGTACTTCTAGAAGTATGGACGGCGGATAGAGTAGGTTGCTACCTGATGATGAAGATTTGTGAGCGCTTAGAGGGTCCAGGACCTGCAAATGTAAAGAAAATAGGTGCATCTTGGTGTTAAGGGTTTTAAATATGTAAATTCTCTTAAGGAGTGATCATGTGGGCTATGATGGATTTACACATAATGCTCACAAAACAGAAATAAATTTCCCATAAGATAGAGTGCTTCAGTAGTATATTTGCTTCGTATTTACCTGAATCTCAATAGTATTATGAGGCCTGGTGACTGGCGAGTCTGGTGCCAACGAGGGTATGTGCGAGGAAGCAATAGATATGTCATCAGCGTCCACCGTATCGTCTTGCGGTGATGAAGCTGAAGGTGTACTGGACAAAGAGATTCCTCCTGAAGATGCTCGTGATACTATCGCTGCTGACGACGATGAGAAGTTCCGAAACATCGCGAGGATGGAATCGGCGCTTGAGATTTTCGGTTGTCTGAGGAAAAAAACACGTTTCAGATCAGTTAAATTGGAATTTTAATCTTATTTTGTGGATTTAATTTTGTATTCTACAAATAAAACCAACCTGGAATATTTCTTCAACGCAGCATGTGTCAACGTCAAGTCGAGACTCGACATTGAATCACTTCCTTGATTGCTGGAGGTGCTATGAGGTGACCTCACTTCTACCCCCGGTGAGGGCGGAGTGCTGGACGCTTTCGCTCGCATCCCCCGGTCCGCTATCACCGCCATAGGGATCGTTATAGTGTTCACCATATCCACGTCAGAACTCGAACTCATTTCAGCTGATACTTTGTTCAGCAGTCTTGCAAATGTCACTTTCTTTTCTAGTTTAGGGTCTGATATGTGCCGCATGGATGGTGACGTCGACGGCGTAGAAGCTTCACTTGCAAATGATGTTTCCTTATTCTCATTCCCATAATCCATGAACGCTGGCGCACTCTCTACCGTGCTCAACGTCCGCTTTTCAGACATCTGTATCAAGTCTCCCATTGTTATCTTCTTTGAATGATCATTGGCTGTCGCGGGGCTTATAAGTTGTTGCAAAATTTGCTTTTTCTCAGCAGCATTTTTCTTAGTCGGAGTGGAATTATTACGTTTTTTACGAGGTGATGGTGTTCCTGTATTAAAAAACTCACATATACTAAATTATTGAGTTCACACGGTTTCATGAGAAGCGACGACATCGAATGTTTATGACAAAAGCAACACAATATTTAGAAATTTAAAACAGGGGATTGAACAACAACAGTTATTGACTGTGAGATCATCATCATGCCTTCGATCTCTGTGCATACTAAGGAAGCCAATTCTTTAGGGTAAGTGCCAATAATCAAAAATTTTGGAAGTGCCAATTGTATTTTCAATAGAAGTGTTTTGTGTTGTGTTCATGAAATCAGAATGAGTAATGAAGATGTTGATCCGTCATGTTGTATAGTTATTGGAACGGTTCAAGCGACATATAAAGCCACAGACAGAAATAGTTTACAACATTCGTTTCAGTAGCTATACAATACGAGTGAGACAGTGTTTTGCTTTTGGATCATCTTTGATGGTAAAGTAGGTAAGTATCTTTTTTGCTATTGAAACAATATTAAAAAATCTGTTAGATTTTAGATCATTATTTGTAATGAGACAAAACAGTGTCTGAGTAAAATAGCATGCTAGCGACATTCACATACAGAAAGAAGCCTTTCAATTGTCAATAATATTGATATAGTTGGTGTTGAAGAAAAAGAAGATGTTGAATCAGAGATGGAAAATGCTGAAGACATAGAAATCAATATTATTGACTAAACAGAGGCCGAGTTAGTTGGACGATCTAGAAAGGTGTCAACGAAGGAAGGAGCGGCTACATTAGAGATGCTGTGTTTGTGCTGTCAGGGGTGCACACATCGACATCGAAAGAAGTAATAACGAGGGTAGCGGGCCATGTTACATTGGTCTTTGCATTCCACATAGAAATATCATTCACAGCAGGGACACATCCAGTGCTAACCGTACCGGCCGCCGCGCGCTCCGCCGAATGTTTGAAATGTTTGCGATAAGAGATGATTTTGCAAATGATACTCAAACAAAATGTGCTAATAAAGCCCTGTGTCTGATAACAAAGAAGTTGGAACAGTATCCATGTAGATTTTACGTTTTGTGATTCTCAATAAAGGCAGCATGAAGTATGATCAGGCAAGTTGAATGTCACAGATTGAGACAAAAGGCTTTAAGCATTAGAGTTTGATTCCTTGTGAAAATGTGATCCATTGATGTAGGAATACATAGAATTTGGGTCTCTATTCTAGTACATCACAGCTAACAGATATTTTAGTTGGTTGCATTCTATCCAGACAAAACATCTAGTTGGTGTATCAGAAGGAATAGTTTTAAGTACTAAAATAACCTCTAGTAAGTTTTCGACTAACAAAGATGATAAATCGTTATAATTTGAATGCAGTTGCAGTCTACATGATCTATGGGAGTATGTATTCGCGGGTGGTGCGGAGCGCGCGGGTCGCGGGTCCTAGGAACACAACGCTCCAGTCCTTACGTCCGGGCGGCGGCTTTAACAGATCGTCCAAGCTAAAGGTGCGCGCGGCTCGCGGGTGAGGCGCGAGCCCCGACACCGACGGCTTGCGGATACCCAGCCGCGTCAGCAGCGTGCGGTGCGGCGGAGCGTCGTGCAGCACGCCCGCTGTGGACAAACCCGCGTCACGTGACACCCGCGCCGCGCCGTGACGTCACGCGAGCCCGCCGCGCCGTGACGTCACGCGAGTCCGCCGCGCCGTGACGTCACTAGGGCTCCTGCGTGGGCACGGCCGCGTAGCGCCGCCCCCGCGCGCCGCCCGCGGACGCTAGCCCCACACACACAGGATTGCCAGATACGCAACACACGAGTAAACATTGAATTTTGATGAGCGTGAAAGACGTCCGAGTCAGTTCTGTCAGTCCACTATGTAACAATGATGGTCATTACAAAAAACATTCACATTGTCTCGCTGGGATTTAATATTGTAATTTTTAATTTGGTTATGTTAAGCCAATTGTATCCGGTAATAACTTCTGGCAATCCTTTTCGACATAACTATTGGCACGATTATTTTAACTTGCCGATCCGAAGGGTGGCTCTTCCAGGACAAATACATATAGACAGACTAAACAGACAGATGCTACTTACTGTTTGCAGTGCGTGGATCAAGTTAAAAGAACCGTGATTCAACGGACTCCAGAAACCTGAGAAATGCATCTATCAATGGACAGTCAGCTAAGTCAATACATGCATCAATGCAGCAATATGTACAAACTATATCACATTCAGTTTCTGGACCCGCAACAGTAAAACATAGAAAAGAAGAAAGTCAAAGAAGAAAGAAAAGTAAAATTACGCAAAACGTGTCCTTACCATCCCAGAGACAGTGCGTTTATTGAGAAAATACATGAGTATAGCGGAAACAATCTGATAAAATGTTGAAACAAAGCATTATTGTACTGTGAGTCACAAATATACCTCTCATTGGACGGTCAAACTAGGTTACCGTGTATTATTAAAGTGAGAGTGGCAAGCCGAACTGAACGTATATTGAAAGTGTGCTTATGAGAGAAAAGTTCTTTTGGGGTTATATTTTTGGGTCAAATATTGGGCCTAAAGATTTGTCCTCCGTGATGATTGAGGGGGGTACTTACGTCTAGCGCATCTGTCGGCCTCTTCGGCGAGGAGTTTCTCGATCTTCTCCGGGAAGTGCCTCTTGGCGCACCAGATGAGCCCTATCATGCCGAGCACCACAAACACGGTGATGAGGCCGAGCCAGAACGGCTCTTGGAGCATGCGCTGACCCAAACTGATGATGTTGGGGGTCGGGTTAGGGTTTTCACATCTGGAAAATACAGGGCACTGTTGACGATAAAAGTCCACGCACCTGTCGTCTTTTACATTCACTGTTTTTCGTCCCTACAATTAAATTTAAATTAAGTCTGCCTACTTTAAGGTCATACCTTTTCCCTTTCCACGAGGGGTTACATTGACACAGAAAGCCTCCATCCCTCTCAGTACAAGCTCCTCTGTTGTTACATGGCTTGGACGCGCAGGGTCGAACGCGCTCTGCACAGCGCCGTCCCTTCCAGCCGCGCGCGCACGCACACGTAAAAGCCTCGCTTGCCTCGTGGGGTCCACCAACGACTAAGGAACAGTTTCCGTACATGCAAGGGGTCTTCTCGCATGCTGTCACTAGGCAGAATAGTCCTGGAATTTTTTAGATAAATTGAGCTAATTATTGCATATGGATAGAGACTATGTCATTAAAATTAGGATTTATCAGCTGTTCATATGTATATTAAAATTTGTTAGCGTGGTACTGATGCAAATGAGCGTCTTCCAAAACAACTGGATGTCCAAATTTGACCTGTTCCTATATCTTACCAGCGTAATATCCAGCGCACTGACAGAAACTCTTCGAGTCGTCTGTGACACATCTGCCGTCGTGTAGACATGGGTTCGGGTAGCAAGACTCCAAACTGGTCTCCTCAGATATTAGCAGTACCTTGCTGTGGTACTCCGGATCTGAAATATAACCTCGCTTTTATAAGTTGTTCATAATACCTTCCAAGAACTGAATGCAGCTATGGTTGGATAATGTTTGTAATTGGCTGCTTGTATTTAGTAAATCGCAAAATTAAGGTTATTTGATATTTGACAGAACATTTACTGAGCAGACGGTCATGTTGTTTTTGGAAACGAGAGTTCTACCTACGAGGGGTAACATAACCTGACGCCTGAAATCCCCGATGGGTTAGGCACAGGTGTATCAAAGTACACCCTTATCTCAGTTATGTTTAAACCCGAAGTAATAGGGGGCGAGCCTATTGCCATCAACCGGGCACAAACTCTAGGGTGCTACTGAGAAATCCCTGATGGAAAAACGCAATAACATTTTGCCCGACCCGGGTATGGATTATTTAAGATTAATCTAAATAAATAGAAAATTAGTAATTTTCTTGATTTTGATCAGAATTTCTTCTTACCTTTGTTGACCAAAAGCGAGACGTCCATGTTGACACCGCGCTCGCCCGCGTGTTGCGTCACGCTCAGCGAGTGAAGGTACGAGTTGATGACCAGAGGCGCGCGCGGTTCTAACTTCCTCTTGCTCCTGTCCACCTCACAGAGCGTCCATTCAGTGCCGTTATTGTCCGTGTAGCTGTCTTTTACCTGTGGATCATTGTTAAAGGTATGTGTAAATTTAATAGAGTACTTATTATTTATAGGCTTTAGGGAACAGTGGACTGAATATAACTGCCACAGCAAACTGCAAAAATCTTGTTTTGAGCTTATAAACCAAAACAAACAAAATAATAACCAACGAATTAGTGAGAAAAAAAGTAAATTGAAAACGTTAATTTTTCTCACAGGTCCAGTCACGAGCAATAATATATGTCCACTTAGTAACTTTAAAACTGATATTCTCCTACTGTGTTGATTGTAATATTATGTTGTAATGAACATAGTATTTTGGAACCCATACTAATATGAAATAGGTCTTATCTCAAAGCTACAGTCGTTATTCCAAGAGACAATCACTTTTAAATTTTGCTAAGTGTTTACATACTATTGCTCGTGACTGTACAAGGTAATTGTTACAAAATGTATAATGTGGGGTATCTCTGTGTCCTGCCACAGTAAGCGACAGAAGATAATACAAAATTTGGATCAATTTAGTACGGACCTGTATCCACCCACTGCCGGCTCCACAAGGCCAGGGTACTTCACCAGACGCGACTAACGTAGTAGCTGTGAAGGCCAGCGTCAGAGTATGTTGGTGTGGTGCTATGAGACGCGTGCGCAGGGCAGCACGTGCTGGAGCTAATTGTGGCCAGTTGGGAGCAGCGAGGCGACCTCCCACTCCTGATGCTACTTCCACCACATGTGACGCGTTCAGGTAGCTGACTGGAAACAACATGGCCATTTACAATTCGGTATTTTGGCTCTAAAAAATAAAGATGGAAAGAATATAAGAAAACTAGGAGAATACGGATAGTGTTTAAGATTAACAGGATAAGTGTCAATGATCGATCATTCGATTTCCTTTTATATTGCTCCTCAAAAGAAAGTGCACATTGGGTATAAAGGCACGTAAACATTTCATCATCACTCGCATAAATAATATATATACTCACTTGTTTTAAAATATGCCAGAAATCCCTGTCCAGTAACATTCTCACCAGTCTTGATTCTAAGCCGGAGTATCTCAGATTGTGACACAAAGAGGCCATTGGTTAATATGTTGGGGTTCAAGAACGGCCTGATGGGTGGGTTCTGCAGATCTATTTGTACGTCAATGTAGGAGTCTTCAGGTATAGCATCCGTGACGTTGATGGGGACGCCTTTTGCAAATACTCCGTAGCCAAAGTCGAAGTGGCTGATGTTGAGGAATACGCGTTTACCTGAAATTAAAAGGTAAGTTGGATTAAGTATCGTTGAAAGAAGCAGAACTACGCTGCTTTATTGAATCTGCTCAATAACTTTGCCAAAGATAACTCTTTGGCAAAGTACATATTATGTACCAGTTGGTGATAATTTATTCACCTATGCCTTTGATGGTCCTAGATAAGGCTTAGTATCCAGTTTTGGGTAAGTGACTTTTGTGGACATATTGAGCGCCATTTTGTTAAAATATGTTGGGCGCCATTTTTGTTAAACGGGTCCCACACTGGGAGCCATTTTTGTTAAACGGGTCCCACACTGGGAGCCATTTTTGTTGAACGGGTCCCACACTGGGCGCCATTCTTGATAAACAGGTCCCACATTGGGCGCCATTTTACTTAAACGGGTCCCACACTGGGCGCCATTTTACGTAAATGGGTCCCACACTGGGCGTCTTTGCTCATGCAAAACCCTATCATATACATAGGATGCAGACCCTCCAAAACCGTTTCCTTTGTAAGGTTACCGGTGATTCGTTAGGAACGAGAATTTCCATCTCGACCTAAAACTTCTCACTATACAGTATGGAAACCACATAAATGCAATAAATTAAACCACATACTTGTTATCGCCTTTTCTGACGATACACAAAAAATGGACAAAATCGGCCCAGTAATTAGGTAAAAAACTAGAGTTCTAATTTTGATCAAATTTGAACACTGTAGAATTGGATCACTGGGTCAATGATTCAATGAACTTGAATCCTTGAACATTGAAAAGCGACGTTGCCATACAGTGCAAACTATCACGACGCTTTTACGTATTCTACTTACCTATTTGCCTAAAATGTAAAATCGGTACACCTTTTTTTTTTTTTTTTTTTTTTGGGTGGGAAATTATCAAATAACTTCTCCCGCTCTGGGTGGAGCGGGAGGGCGTGTCAGACTCTTACTGACTAAAACCCACCCGTGTTCCTTCCTATGCCATGTTGCCACGATTTCCCTATCGGTTTTCTTCGAACCCCCGGCATTGGCATTGGCCCTAGCGGACCCCGTCAATTCTGCTGACATCTCTTTGAGGCGCGCGTGGAACACAACGCGCCGTCGACCCGGGCTTGGTCCTTATCGGACGGCGAGCTACCCATTGCTCACCGTCCGCAAGCCCGCGCCTACGGTGGCCGGAAATCTTCCTGCGATTCCCGACGCCCAGGGCGTCTCCTGCTGCGGCGGTTAGGGGCGCGAGGGCGCGAAATTTGTCTCTCCCTCACGCGCTCCGTCTCCTCCTTCGCGAGCATTACTGCTTCGCAGAAAGAGGTGACGGCCTCCCATTTCCTCTCGCCCCGTAGCATGGCCCGAATCAGGGCCGGACGCGAGAGATCACCGCCGCCGATCGCATCCACGAGGACACGGCGATGCCCTGCCCAAGCCGGGCAGACCTCTACCGTATGCTCCACCGTGTCCTCCGGGCGATCCACACAGTGACGACACCCGGGCGTTTCCTCCCGCTTTATCCTGAACAGGTACCTCCCGAAACAGCCGTGTCCGGTGAGTACCTGCGTCAGGCGGAAGGTGAGGACGCCGTGGCGCCTCTCTAGCCACTCCTCAAAGAGGGGTCTTATCGCCGTAATTGTGGCGTGCCCAGCGCTGGGTTGCGACAATCGCACTCTCCATTCCGCCATGAGATCCCGCCGGAGCTCTGTCCGCTGTGCCGCGACTTCTTGCGGCATCGGAGTTAAGCCCCGGCGCTTCGCCTCCTCGCGCCACTCCCAAATGTGCGCGAGGACCTTTGCCTCCAGATCCCATGGCGGTACTCCGGCAAGGAGGCTCGCCGCCTCGCAGGAGACCGTGCGGTATCCTCAGGCCAGCCGGATGGCCATGACCCTTTGGGACGCGTTCAGCCGGCGGCCTGGCTGCCGCCTCAATGAAGGCGCCCACACCGGCGCCCCGTAAAGGGCCATGAAAATCGGTACACCTAAACGACAAGCTGGAATTTAAAAAAAAAAAAAATTTCAATTACAAAAGAAAAAAATATTAAAATGTAATACATTTTATTTCAACGTTCGAGTGCGCAAACTAAGTGTGTATGGAGGCCGCGGCAGCATCGCCCGACTTCCCGCGTGATCTCCGCCGCCGCCGTTGCTCTACGCAAATACATTCGTTTCTTGAAATGTATGGAATTTAATACCATGATGGTACGGCATACTCCCTCTCACAGACAGGAAACCTGTGCAGTCAATGTGTGCAGGGAACATTATAGGCTGATTATTAAATTTAATGTTTATGTTATATTTTTTTCGATACATGAATACTTGAAATTACTGTTATAAAATACTGGCATTCAGCTGCATCCGGTTAGACTGGAAGCTGATTAGTACTTGGAAATTTGGAATTTCCTCAATTTACACAAACATAACCTATCATCACTGGCACGCGCTAACATTTCCTGCGGGTGTACGTAGGCAGCAGCGGTGTCTTTGGCGGTATCTTGCAACAGGCGGCTCGAGACATGCGGCGTTTTTCAAAGGCGGCGGTTATTGTGAACGAATTTTGCGGGCAGCAGGGAAGGAGGGGTGCGCGTAGGTAAGGACACCTGTTATTGACTTTAGGGAATAATTATCGATAAACAAAAAAAACTGTTTAGCTTTAAATACTTAGGGCGGGCGTAGTGTTTTTATTAGAATTATCGTGCTCTTGTGATAATTCTAAAACACTATGCCCTAAGTATGTATACAGCTTCTTTGTTTAAGTGTGTTGTGTAAGTTCTTGTTAAATATTCAGTAGATTTAGAGATTAAATTAATGAATTAGAAGTAAACAATAACAATTTTATAAGTTACGTAGAAACAACCTATTAATAAAAATCGTACCTACTTACACGTTTGCTAGTCAGGAAATCACTCACAAAACGAACTACCGTTTTGTGAGTGATTTCTTAAGTCCAATCGTACAAAATTACTAAAACTTTTTTTAATACTTAATCCAATCAATAATTTGTTAATCGTTAAAAATATTAAAACAATCGAAAATAACACAAAAATGCTTGTATTTTAATGCCTTGTTTTGGTAGTAGGTAAGTAAGTGTAAAAAAGTATCGATAAACGATAATTGCGCCGTTAACCCTAAATTATGACTTTTATTATTTTCGCCATTTTTGAGAAGTCTCGCTTTGTCAGTTCACCGCTGTCTTCCGGGATAGTGTGTCGTGACTTTCACAGAGATTTAGTAGCGCGCATTGCTTCAAGTGATTTTGGCAAATTAAACTAATACTCGTAAATAGGTACTTTTTTTAAGGTGAAATTGACACTTATTTGCTACTTGACTTTGTGTGTGTATAAATAGTGTTTTTAAGTTTATTTTTATTTATTTTTTACGGTGAAATTGACACTAGGTACTTGACTTGTGTGTGTGTACCCGTGTTTTTTTAACAAAATGCCAAGACAACATCATTTTTACAGTGCTGCAGAGTATACAGACATGGTTTTATTGTATGGCGAATGCCGCCAAAATTCAGCCTTAACTCTACGTACTTATCGTGAGAGATACGGCGCAACTCGTGTCTGCCCTACTAATGTCCGGACAATCCTGGGGGCTGTCCAAAGGATCAGAGAAAATCAGCACATAGTGCCGAACACTCATGAAGGAGTTGCTCCGCGTCACGTTCCATCCTCTTTTGAACAACGAGTCTTAGACCATTTCGATCGGAACCCAACTTGCAGCCTTAGACAAGCTGGGCGTGTGTTTAGAGTGAGCCATAGAACAATACATCAAGTGCTGAAAAGGAACAAAATACGTCCTTATAAATATGCAAAGGTTCAGGCGCTGCTGCCCCGTGATAAGCCGATTAGAGAGTTTTACTGCCGCTGGGTACTTGAAAAAATCTCTCAAGACCAACATTTTTTATCAGATGTGTTTTGGACAGATGAAAGCACGTTTACTCGGAACGGCATGTGGAACCGACAAACCATGCGTCACTGGAGCCATACGAATCCCCATTTATTTAGAGAATCAGCTCATCAGTACCGTTTTTCCGTTAATGTTTGGGCAGGCATTCACGGAGATCAAATAATCGGATAAAAACATTATCAACGGAAACCTGAATGCACAGAAGTTTCTAGATCTTCTTAACGGCCCGATAGCACGATATTTGGAAAGATTGCCTGCGGTATCTTTCAGGCGGGTATGGTTCCAGTTAGACGGAGCTCCTCCACACTCCGTACTCGTCGCGAGAGAGCGGCTTAACACCATGTTCGGCGAACAATGGATTGGGCGCTATGGCCCCCACAGGTGGCCAGCTCGGTCGCCCGACTTCACTCCTCTAGACTTCTTTTTATGGGGCTTTATTAAAAATGAAGTTTACTCGCGGGTCTCCGAAACCGAAGATGAACTGCGCAATCGTATTGTCGCTGCCTTTGACAAATTAAAAGCCATGGCTCTAGATCCTGAACGAAATTTGTTGAGCAGGCTTCGGGACAACATTGTGCGGCGATGTAACTTGTGCATTCAGAAACGTGGTGGACATTTTGAAAATTTGAAAATTTAAGTTTACTTTTTTTTACTAATGTGCAATAGTTAATTTAGTTAGTTCAGTTCAGTTATCGCGAAATAAAAACGTGGCGGTAAAAATGAACTAAGTGAATTTTGATTTCATCGAACATTGACAAACGATCAAACGCCAGCGCCGATAAAAAAGCCGCCATGGGATGTCACCCGCGTGCGTAGTTGCCGCTCTTCCTGAGATCAAGGTACGTTTTCTAAACAGAGTGTTTAATTTTATAGAATTTATTTTGATATTTATTTTGTTTGAAAATTTCACTTTTTTAATTTACGGTGTTTTATTTAATATTTAATTTTGCTATACTTCTGTGGACTAGTATTACTTGTGGTTTCATTTATTGCATATATGTGGTTTCCATACTGTATATCAGTTTCTAAAACGCAATGCCAAGCGTTTCTTTGATTCCACAGCCAAACATCGCAACCCTCTGGTTGTTGAGGCCGCCAGTTATATCCCAAGTAGTATTAGTCAGACCCGCCATTCGAGGCATATTCTCACAGATCCAGATGACTCCATAACCTTCCTCCAGGAGAGCAGTAGGGCCACCAGTACAGTACACCCGATATTCCGACCTTACCGACGAGGTGCTCCACGACCGCGACCCCGAGTAAATGATACTCCCCCGACCCTTGCTCGTCAACGATGCGCCAGCCTGCGTTATTGCTGAACCAGTAGTTTTAAATTCCCTGATTAATAATAATGATCCACATTTGATCCAGCCTTTCCCACCTTGTTGTCCTCCTCCTATCGACGCCCTAAGCCGAGATTCGTACCCCATAGGGGGTGCCCTTAGCGAGCGCTCGCCTAGTTTTAATTAGAATAGTTTTTGCCCTTGGCTGAAGGCTTTGAGTGTAGAAGCTTAAGGCAGCCACAGGAATGACCGGTTAAATAGTCATGACCTCAGAGGTCAGCTATGAGATGCCCTACAAAAAAAAAAATTGTGGGATCCATAATACACGCTATTCTTATTTCATCAAATACTTTTGAAACTACAGATTTATTTCGAAGTAGGTACTTTTCACTTATTAATCTTGATGGCTCTAAACAGGAGTGTCTGCATATTCAGCATTAGTCAACGTCGAGTAGTCTTGCTTTAGCATCACGTAGACAGAACTTTATCAAAAGTAACGTCACGTTAACGCTACGTTAGTTACGCATTTGTGCGTTATAATTTTATAAATTTCGTTGCTACATACGAAACCTTAATGGCCATTCGAAGAAGTCTAAAACATATTTCTTCTATAATTTAACAAAAATGTTGAGTGCATGATACTTACCTGTGGGAGCTAGAATGTCGATGGAACAATCCAGATTGGGCAGCAGAAAGTGAGGATAGTTCGGACTTCTTAAGACACCTTCCTTCGATGTTAGCGTCTGTGAAGGACAGCCAATTAGTTCAACTGCTCTCCATGTCACTGAGAATCCTGAACCTTGGGTGCTGTAAAGTGGAGAATTCGTACTCAAAATTTTATTTGTGGTACAATTATTCAAAAAGTCTAAAGATTTTTAAGGCACATAAGTGGACGGTTAAAACGAACGAGGAATTAATTGGTCTGATATTGTCACAGATTTGTCAGCTACATAATTTTGGCTTCTTTTGGTTTTGTGATCTTAAAACGGTCGATTACTATCTCACTAGCCACTAGCCTTTACCCGTTTACCGCATCGAGCCAACGTCTCGGGTTTCATGTTACACTTTAAGGCACGTTATATCACATGGCACATTTTAGGGCATTATTGTTTCTGGAATAGAATCGGAATCGTTTTCGACGCTCTGGTGTGTGTTAACTTTAACCGATGAGAAAATATTATAATAATTTAGGACTCACTTGTAGTCCGAGTGGAAGTACAGCACGGCCCTGTTGGTGGCTGCGACCCAGCGGGCTTCACCGACTGTGCCGCAGTATCTTGATGACTTCAAACTCCAAGAGTCACGAAGCTGAAAGATTATAACAAAAAATATACTGATTCGATTCTCGCTGAATATTATGAATTAATAGATTACCTTTGCAACATCATCTGCCTAGTATTTTCCCATATCTGTTGGGGTCGGCTTCCAGTCTACAGATACAGCTCAATACCAGTATTTTACATAAGGTAAGATTGGTTGTCAGATTTTCGGGCTTCTGACGACCCGTAATGATTGTCAAAGCTCCACGAATGACAACCGGGACCAACGGCTTAACGTGCTTTCCGAAGCATGGAGTCTCGGTATGTAAGATGGTCACCCATTCACGGACCAACCACCGCAAGCGTAGCTTAACTTGAGCGATCGTCGTGTGCAGCTGTTATTAGTTATTACTTAGACACAAGCCCCAATTGTATTACAACGTGGGTTGTTATTGACTAACGTATGTAGCATTAGTAAGAAAAACATAATTAGAACCTACCAAGCAAGTGAAATTATACCAGTAATTTTCAGGGTAAAGCTACGTGAAAACATGTTTTGAAAATTAAGCTTTGTCTCGGAATTGCCTATTTATAGGTACCTACTAATCTTTAATTATCACTATAAATACGATCCCTGTTATTTCCTAGAAGGCTTCAATGCGAACAATCAGGCGGCATTAAAATTAAATTATAATTTCTGCGATGTTTTGGGAATTATTAATTTCCCCAAACGCTACAGCTTACGGGAAAAGACGCGGAATAGCAATTTGTAATGGAATTTTTATTGGATATTTTACCTTTGTTCTGAATATTTAAATTACATAAAATATGTTACGACATTTAGAAATGTTTCGGCAATTCGGTAATTTGAATACATATTACGCTTATTCCAATGGGGCGTACTGTAATTTAAATTTTTATGCTGATGAGGGATCAATGGTAAATGAGCCAGCCAAATGTTTTTTTTTGTAAATATGTTTGTATGTATCGTGTTTAAGAAATAGAGAAATAGTAACTAAATAAACAGAACAGCTCACCTCAACGAAATCATAAAGACAGTCCTTTTGATATTCTAAATCCACGTTTTGGAAAACGAAGACAAGTCGCGTGTCCGTAGGGCCCACTACGTGCACCCAAAAATCCAGATCATTGTCATAGATGCCTGGGTGATTGGGACTTGTCAGTACTCCTAGACGAACAAACAAATGCATTAGACTATATATTATAATATAATAATATTATAAAGAGGAAAGATTTGTATTTTGTATATTTGATTAAACTTAAAAACTACTGGGCCGATTTGAAAAAATATTTCAGCAATGGATAGCAACATTATCAGCAAGTAACATGAGCTATATTTTAACCCCGTACTCCCACGGGAACGGGAACTATGCGGGTGAAACCGCGTGACTTTCGCTAGTGTTATATATGAACAGCTTGGACCAGAAAACGAACAATATATGAATTCAGAATATTTGATAATTTGTTTTGGAAACACAAACTCAGTTGAAATTCCATTGCAAGCGAAATTTATTGAAGCCCTTATATTTATTACAAGTGGTTAATCAAATTAACAAAGACTACATAAAGCTTAAGTAAATAGTTGATTAAGTTTCAATACATATAAGTTTTCTACAGTTGGGTATTCAAGTTGAGTTTGTTCGATATTATGTACCTGTGTTGGGCGCCACTTTAATTGTAATGGCGCCCAGCGTGGAACCGCTATTCTTGTTATAACAGACCTCAAACAATGCAGTTTTTTTTAAATTACTTCTAAGGTATACTATTGCTGTACTTTGATCAATTGAAGTAATAGCAACCAATCAGATTTTTTAAGTTATCTTTAGCTGTTTTGCGTACCTGAAATCCCTTCAACGGTCCTGTTCTTGACGATGTGTTCTGGGTTAAGTCGTCGCTTGCACACGTACCCGCCTGTCATTCCGCATTTGTGTAAGGTCCAGAACAAACCACTTGGTAGAGACGGAACCGGTGATGACTTCCACTAAAAACATGTAGATTTATTATGCAGGGTTTTTTCTTGATGAAGAAGTTTTCTATATACAGACAGATTAGCAGATTCTTGACACCTTAGTATAGTATTTTATTAGCCATTAAATCTTGAGTTGTAGCTATCTTAACGGTAGTTTTATGTAGAGACAACGATTTTTTTGGTCGACACTTATGGACAAGTTTTTGCCTAAAATAAAGCGGCAGCGCGGCCGTGGTAACGGCCAGACTTTACGAAGTTCGCTGTAGGTTGCAAAGGTAACGACAGGGTAACTTACCTGAATACCTAAGCAGGCATCTTCGATTTCCTCTGTGTCATTATACGGCGGCCACCCTTGATACCCTACAGCGCTTCCATCGATCCAGCTCAAGCTGTCCCCGTCTTCTCCTTCTTGGCGCGCTCCTAGCCAGTATGTGGAACCAGCGCTGTAATCGCTGCTTTGTCGGATCCCTGAGACAATGAATCGCTCTTCGTCCGCCGAATGTACTGATGATAGATGCATGTTTAGGCCTTCACATACCTACGAAAAAGATAATTTTAAAATATTGATTTTTGAGGGGCCATTTTCAATGTCCATGTGATGTAAAGGTATATTAGTAGGGTAACTTTTCAAAAAGATTGTTTCAACGTTTTCAAGTTAATAACGAGACACAGTCCGTCATTTTATTTTGACCCGGAAAAAAGAAAAGGCTGTCACGATGATAAATAAGGCGATCAGAGGGACCGGTCGCTAAGGACAACAGTCGTAATGGCATTGTAAAGCGCCGAGGTCGAAACGAAACGTTCACCAAAAAAGATTACGGCTAAACCCTACCATTATTCCTTAGAAAATTATAATTTAACAAGCAGTAGAACTGGAACAAAAGTTTTGCAACTTTGTTGTTCTGATTACTTGTAAAGTGTAATCAATCTTTGTAGGACTAGCGAAGCGTCATGGTTTTGCGACGATGTCTACTCCATTTAAATTAAAAATTGTCAGTTTCTATGCCTGATGAGAAAATGGACGCAAATACTGGTATTTTCCACCATGCCAGTTTTCTTCTCTGGAAAATTATGTGTTTCATATTCTCCGTCTCGATACTTTTAACTGTTATCGATATTTTGGTTCTCTCAGAAGCTACTATAATATGATACACTGTCAAGCCAATGAAACAGTATAATTAGCACTTTTCCACAAAAAAATAACGCAACAAACAGACAGGCACCATTTTATATAAGGCGGTAGCATCGTCTGTAGGACAGGGGATTAGGAATATAAATCATTGAGGATTACACAACTGAGGGTCCAGTTGGCTTTATCCTCAGTGTTATTTTGGCAGTCACAATCTTGGAAATGCCTTTTGATACAAGAATAGTCAAGGTATGTGATGGTGGTGTTAGAGTGCTATTGGTACGTGATTGAGAACTTAACTGCATTGTTGCTTATCCTGACTGCCCTTTAGTTGTCCTATTCTTAATTTTCACCGCGTAGATTGAATGATGTACTATGAATGATGTCGGAAAGACGGTCACGTTGTCATTGGCAAGCACTCCATACAAACGTACTCCTTGGTTTTCTTCCTGGGTAATGACACTGTAGCAATGGTATTTTTACTATACAGTTTTTATCTTTACCACGGCCATGTTCGTTTCTTTGTTTTTTTCAACAAATCATAGAGATATGGCAGTGGTAGATACACATTATGTCGTAAAAATATTTGCTCAAGTAACATTAACCAGGGAGAAAAACAGAGGAATACGTTTGTATAGAATGAATGCTAACGACCACGTGACCGTGTTTCCTCTTAAATAGGATTTACAAAATGGTCCATTAGTCTTCACACCTTATTATCATAATTTTTTAGGTCACATACTTATGGTGTAATGCTTTTTACGTCTCATAAACTTACCTGTTTGGACGTAGCCCAAGATGCTTTTGGGTAACCGGAGAAGAGGTAGCAGTGTCCATTGAACAGCACCTGCTTCGAGTCCATACACGATTGTGCTGTGAACAAAAACAATACGCTCTATATTCATTCATTTACCTTTTAAAACAGGAGAATTCTCCATGTTAATTAACAGAACAAGACAACGGCAACATAGCTTACTTTCGCGAGAAACTTTCACCCTGAATTTAATAAATTCATTACAACACCTCGTGTGTTTTCTTTTTTTTTTCATTGTTCGTGCTTTTATGAAAATAAATAAATTATGCTATCTTAGATTATTTTCTTCGTTTGGGCTAGTGTTAAGATTCAGTTTGCTCGTAGAATCTAGTAGAAGACAAGTATCCTGTGCCCATTTTGGCGACACCACAATGAGTTCCATACTTGTTGCTCTATTTAGCGTAGTTTCTCGTAAAACTAAACTTCTAATAATGCCATAAAACCTAACTAGCATGAAGAATGACGGCATTACTGGGCATGTTTTCGTGGCGATCCAGTACCAGGAGAACATGAAATATTTATAAGTTCAGATCGGAGCTCACCGGCAGTTGGTACGCAATGGACCGAGTAATCTTGTTGGCAGGTATAATGTACTCAATTTTGGGGACATTTATTGTCGTAATATGAGGGGACAAAGTCGAATATTGTGTGGCAAAATGTACCTACACGTTCGCTTCAACCAGCAAAAATGAAGGGTATAAAGTAGTAGATTTCCCGCGTGTGCAACGGTTTCATTTCTTTCTCACAATAGCTACACGTCACTAGCACTCGGTCAAGCCAGTAAACCTACAAAATATATACACGTACGAGCACCGGACGTGTTGAGGAAGTTGAGTAGTTTTAAACAAGTTTGTTAAAATACTTCTCAACAAAATGTCGAAAAACTTTTTGCAAAATTCCGCTCTCCGACAGTTTCTTAGTATTTATTCTGGACCGTTTAAACAACACTAGCACAAAACGATGGCATTTTATCTCATTACGACGAAGAAGCAAGACCTAGTATAAACTGGCGGCACTTAATTAGTATTCCAAGAGCGCTAAAAAGTGTTTTAATTAAAACATGCGCGCGCAATTCTTTCGTCGCCACGTGGTAACAAAACCGTTCGGATATATTCATTAGCTGAATGGTAAAGTGGTCACAAATGCCGGAACAGAGGGTGCGACAACGCGACACGTTGTCACCGACGAATTTTAATACACTCCGCACTGTGCAGGGCAAACAGTAGTATAGCTCTAATCGACATTCTAAATTTTCTCCCTTTAATTTAGTTACGTAGGTAGCTAATTTCTATTCAGCCAGTTCTTCAGGTGGAATTTTACGGTCAGTGACGAATTTATTTAAGTTCCTCCGTACTTGATGTGAATTTCAAAGATTTGCAATGTTTGACAATCAGTTTTGAGAGCAAATTTTGGTGGGGTGGCTTATTAATCTGGTTTGATCTCGACAACCATTTTTTTAAGGTGTATTTGTGGACAATTCTGATCTGAACACAGTGTGATAAATGGCATGATATATTATATTTTACATAAATACATACATAAACTCACGCCTTCTTCCCATGGGGGTAGGCAGAAACTACAGAACGCCACCAGCTACGCTCCTTACGTACTCTTTTTGCCTCTTTTACGTTCATACATCTGATCATACACGCACGCCGGTTGCGAGTACTACACACCTGGCCTTTCTGAAGAACATCACCAATAAGGTCAGTATATGTTCTCCTAGGGCGTTCCCGACCGGCTTTTCCCTTCACATCAGCCTTGTAAATAAATTTTGTTAGTCGCCTTTCATTCATCCTCTCAACATGCCCAAACCATCTCAGCATATCCTTTTAAATTTTTGTCACTACATCTTCTTTTAAATCACACTGCTGTCTTATCACATCATTCCTCAGCCTATCATTCATAGTCAGACCACATATGGTTCACAAGGAACGTATTTCTACAGCATTTATTCTACTTTCATGCTTGTTTTGCCACACCCAACATTCACTTCCATATATAAGCGTGGGCACCAGCACACCATTGTGAACAGCCAGTCGAGCCTTTTTAGACATCGACTGGTTGGTCACAATCGCATGTATAGCACCATTCATTTTATTTCCCGCATTTACTCTCCTTTCCACATCTCCATCAATCTTCCCATCCCTTGTAAACAGACTCCCCAAAAATATAAACTCACTTACTTGCTCCACACTCTTATCATTTATTTTCACATCACACACCGATACATCCTCTCCTCTTTCAAACACCATGACCTTCGTCTTATTCACATTTATGTTCATCCCTTTCATCTTATATGCTTCATCCATCACAGTCACCATATCTTGCAACTGCTCTGCTGACGATGAAAGTAGAACTTGATCATCTGCGTAGATAAGGCATTTGACAGGCAACTCATTCATCCTCAATCAGCACTCACCCTGTTTCAAATCTGACAGACAACTATCCATGTACAAGTTGAAAAGCCACGGTGATGCTACACAACCCTGTCTAACACCCCTCGAGATGCAGAACCAGTTCGTGTATGCCCCATTTATCCTAACATAAGCACTGGAATCATTGTTTAAAGATTTCAGTGCCCGTACCAAGCGCCAGTCCACACCGTACATGGATAGTGTCGACCACAGTGTAAATTGAGTTTGTAAAACATTTTTACACAGTACAGTACCTATACTGTAATTTAAATATCTGTAATTAACTATCTACAGCCTAGCAGACCAGTGACCACGTAAGTGCCCCATTAACAGCCATTCAGATGACTTTTATAACCGTATAAAAGCATTATTGATGAATATTATTGGCGTAATATTTCGCCTGTTATCCGCTAACTGTTAGGTATTGTGTTTGTATTCAATGGCTACCGTGTTGTTTATTTAGAAGATAAGAATTTCGAGTAGGTAAAGGAAGCGACAACGCTAAAATATGGGGATGCTATTAAGAATATTCCAGTAACAATTTATTGAAAGCGATAACAGAAGGCTGAATCATTCAAAATGTAAATTTTGTATTTAGTGAAATTTATTGTGTGTGTCGACACTCTTGCGCCATCCCATCTTCCTGGCTCGGCGTGCTGTGCTGGTGCTGCTGCTGCAGCTGCAGAAAACCTCAAGCAGCGTAAGTATAATAACCTCATCGGTAACTATATTTTCGAGCCGTTTGGGGTTGAAACCCTCGGGCAGTGGGGTCCGAGTGCCCATGGCCTCTTCCGTGATACCTCAAAACGGCTATTTGACACTTCCCGTGACCCAAGGGCTGGTTTTTACCTTGGCCAGAGGCTAACATTGCCATACAACGTGGCAATGCGGCCAGTCTCTTGGGTATATTACCAGTCGACATCAATGCGGATGAATTTTTCGACGCCATATTTTAGTTTGTAAATAGTTTTAGTTAAGTTAGTATATAATTTTGTTATTTTTATCATATTAGTTATAAGTTATTTACACACTCGTACAGAATAGAGGTTTAAAATAAACGAGATAAACAAAAAAAAAAAAGGGAAATTTATTGACTGGGATTTCTCAATTGGGACCAGCGACTAAATAAGTTAATTTTTTTAAACTCGAACTACTGGATTACCTTTACATAAAACACTACACAAGCAAACATAGATCAACCATCTTTTACTCTAGACTACTGATTAATCTGACTCTGTGCCACGCTGTATACATTTTTGAGTTTTAATTGGGACGTGCCCCCTCTAAATATTAAATGGACGGTAAAGAGGGAGGGGGCGCCTAATCTCGGGCGGCTCTGTTATGTTTAAGTTTCCTGATGTTTGAATACTTAATTGCGACTCGTAGGAGGACATTGTTGATTAATTTTCGTATCGCTATTATCTTGGACTGTCGGTTCTAGGAATCTTGATGGATGTTATCTAAACTGAAGACCTGTTAGATAATGGAATTTAACTTAGTTTGACAATGAACTTTCAGTTTTGTAAAATCAACTTATGATCACATAAGAACCGTTGGAGGTTGGTTAGTATAGGTGAAAATACATGTTTTTTGTGTAGAAAAAAGGACTCTTAGACCTTTTTTTTTTGGGTGGGTAATTATCAAATAACTTCTCCCGCTCTGGGTGGAGTGGGGAGGGCGTGTCAGACTCTTACTAAAACCCCCACCCGTGTTCCTTTAGTTGCTATGTTGCCGGGGGCCACGATCTCCCTTTCGGACTTCTTCGCAACCCCGGCAGAGGACTCCTAGACTCGAGAGGCAATACCCGTATTTTAAGAATGTTTGCATTCTAAATTCTGTCTAAATCTGACAAAAATACCTCTAATTGACCTACCTACATTTTTGACAGTTTTTGGAGAATCTATGTTCCATGTTATGGGGTTTCCGCAATTAGCTCGTTAGGTGGATCATTGTGCGTGTTTTTGAAGCTCGTGGCTAAGTAATAACAGCCGCACGGGTCGATCCATCAGGTTAAGCTTCGCTTGCCGGAGTAGGTCCGTGGACGGGTGACCATTTCTACATACCGAGACTCCTCCGTGCCTCGGAAAGCACGTTAAGCCGTTGGTCCCGGCTGTCATTCGTGGATCTTTGACAGTCGTTACGGGTCGTCAGAAGCCCGAAAGTCTGACAACCAGTCTTACCAAAGGGTATCGCATTACCTAGTTACTGGGTTATGGAGGTCAGATAGGCAATCACTGCAGTACAGGCTGGCAAGAATGCTGTACGTCATCCGAACAATCTGACAAGATATATTTTAATTAGGATTTGTAATCGTTTTCACTTGTCGATAAAAAAATGATAGTCTAGCCCCAGCCGCGGCTCGCGTGTGTCTTTATGATGTTATACTAAAGAATTTAATATAGTCTTTCAAGCAAAACTCTTTGATTTACACACTATCCCGGGTACCGCAGCCAAGCTAGTGCTTACAGTACCTACTACGTCATCACAATTTAACCAGTAACTCTTCTTCTGTCATCTCAAAAGCTTCACAAAGCCTGTTTTAATGCAGTGAGCTCTCAAATACGACATAAAATATGTACTTGAGCATGCTTTTACTCCAACCTGACGTATCAAAGGTGCTCGTTAGATCAAATTATGTTCAACAGTTCAGCTCTCAGAAAAAAAAGTCGGCAAAAATGAGCTTCCTCGTTAACTAGTTTCATTCATCCATTCACTTGTTCGCGAACGAAAGGTATGCCAGCATCGTTATTCAAATTATAGTTTGGGAAATGTTATGAATTTAGCTCACTCAATAGAGAATGAGTTGGATGTCGGAGTTTTGAATTTCGAGAGCTTTGTGCTTATTGATTTTGTTTTGTGCCAGTACGAAACACAATGGGTACCTTCTGAACGAAGAAGCGGTAATGACCAAAGCGGTGATAGTACCCTAAAGTCTAGACAATGGATAAAAAAAGTGTCCTATGGTGACTGGTTTTAATTAAACTGCCAATTATACAGTGCTGCTTCCGATACGTTTTCGATTTGACTATATACTTTTTACCAGATCAAAAATTATATCGTTAAATTGGTATTGGTGAGCAGTTCTGGCTCAGTGGTAACGGCCCCGACTTACGAGTTGCAGGTCGTGGGTTCGAACCCAGACAGGCGCTTTACTTTGTACAAATAATTTCATCACCACTGCTCTCAAAACGGTGAAGGAAACATCGTGTGGAAACCGCATGTCCTAAAACCGAAAATTGGAAGACATGTGACATCTACCAACCTGCACTGGGCCCGCGTGGTAGATTACAGCCCACTCTCTCTCTTGAAGAGAGGAGGCCTGTGTCCCAGCAGTGGGAACGGTGCTAATTGGTATCAGAGATAATGATTTTCTAATAAGTAATACCACGCAGACAGAGCTTCTTCATGATCAAGAATCATAAACAACATGAGTTCACTTTTAGAAAATAACCGCATGATTTACAACCCAAGTCGGGCAACTCAAATGAAATCCACCTGCGGTCGTAAGGTCAACCATAGCTAACTCCTAAGTAATTCTTAAACAGATAGCAACAGTTAGCAACAAGCTTTATATTTACCTTGACCTAAGCCAGGCCCTTTCACAGTAACAAACTTGTCAGAAGCCTTGTCATGGAACTGGCAGTATTGCTAACAACATGTTTTGACACGACGTCAATTTTGACATTGTCAGCGGAAGCAATTTGTTCCTCGTGACATATTGGGCGACGTTGTGATACTAAATCGAAGATAGGCCTTTGTACATATTAGCTCTCTGAATAGAGATAGAATTTTGGGACGAATTTTCGTATATTTATCCTTCCGTAACCTTGGGACCAGGGTTGTAAGTTGGTAATGAAGGTCAGATGGCAGTCACATCGTGAAAAAACTAAGGAACAGCCGCATTTCTTTTAATTTGGAGGAGCTCGTGGCTAAATAATAACAGCTGCACGGGTCGATCCATCAGGTTAAGCTACGCTTGCCGGGGTCGGTCCGTGGATGGGTGACCATCTTTATATACCGAGACTCTTCCGTGCCTCAAAAAGCACGTCAAGCCGTCGGTCCCGGCTGTCATTCGTGGATCTTTGACAGTCGTTACGGGTCGTCAGAAGCCCGAAAGTCTGACAATCAGAGGGTATCGTATTACACAGTTAAGGTAAACGCGGGTGAAGTCGACAGTGACCCAGAAGTCGTCAAATTATCTAAAAACATCAATATCTTTTTCTACTCAACTTTAAACTGGCCGATTTTTATCGCAACATATTTAAGATAAAATATTGCACAATTAAAATAACAACCTTAAGTTTTAACTGTTATGGGGTCTGAAATATTTTACTTGAAAGGTGTGTCTCACAAAAATTTAATTTTTTTGCAAGTTAAGCTACTCAATGTGAAACTCAGCACGTAGTTTTATGTTTTGATTTGTGAAATTTCAGTGGGGTCTACGGTAAGTCCGATTGTTTGATGAATTAATTGAGTTAATTAGCAAACGGTATAACTTGGAATTTGGAACACTTTTATCTTATAAGTATTTTTTTTCGTATATGACATTTATTGGTACCTTAATATTCCAACTTGACTCAGAACTCGTCATTTTAAGTACTATTGTGACGATTACTGGGACACGCTTAACAGTTGCTTCTAAACTCGTCATATTAATTTGAACTCTCGGGTCTTGAACATAAAGTTCAAAATAAGCAGAAAAAATTGTGAGCGTCTTTGATATTAGTGGCCAGTCTAATAAACAAAAGGTGGGTAGAAGACCAAACCCCAAACTAAAGCTTTTAGCAGAGCAGGTAGGTTATGAAAACAGCATGACAAATTAAATTCTAATGCATTTTTGTTTAAAAATTAAGAGATCAGAATTAAAAAATCAGATTTATTTGAATAAATTTCGACGTGAAGACGTGTTTCCGCTCGGTGTACTGGTGGTAAGTTTAATATTTCTGACCATCAAAAACATGTAAGATTTGCACAGCTAATAACTACGAGAGTTTGAATACGTAATGGTTGAGCATTCAAAAAGTAGGTTATATAGGCAGATATACAGCCAATATGAGGCGAAATCTTTTTTACTTTATAGGCTTTTGTAAAAAATCTTATGGTTTTCAATAGTGCCGTAGCTATTGTACTTGCTTGATACTGGACTTAGTAGGCTCATTGCATTCCTTTTAAAGTAACTTTTCATCATATGTGATATTTTTAAGTGCTGCGTTTTTTACGGCTGATATGAGACGACATTTTAAACTTTTTCGCTCCTTACTGCAGATTTTCTTTCGGTTTCTGATACTGCCGTAACTATTGTATTTACCACTGAACTTTTGAGGCTTATTGCTTTCCTTATGATGCACGCTTATTTTTGTTAAAACTTTTTTTAATTTCTGGCTAGATTTACGGTCGATATGATACGACATCTGAAATTATTTTTCTATTGTTAACTTCAAATGCATCTTTAACCCTATTTTGGCCAAGATTTCTGTTGTTTCTCTTAAAGTGGTAGTACTTTGTCAAATATCACTAGAATCATCGTTCCAGCTAAACATGTTTTTGCGCTACTCCAAATAGAATTGCGACACATAGTGTAAAATAGAGGGTAGCACGCATGTACACACGGCTACACATCAAGCTATACATTTCCAGTATAAGCTGACCTCGCATTGTACGGAAATCTTATGCGATGCGAGATCAGCATAAATTGGAATTGTATAGCTTGATGTGTAGCCGTGTGTACGTGCATTCGCGATGTGACACCATAGGCAAATTATATCCTTCCTCAAACTTAGTACAAATATATCCAATTTTTGAATGTTCAACCATTACTCTAGTATTCGAATTGTCGTAGTTATTAGCGGTTTAAGTCATACATGTTTTTGACGGTCAGAAATATTTAACTTACCACTAGTACACCGAGCGAAATGGCGTTTTCACGACAAAATTTATTCAAATAAAACTGAATCTGTTATTCTAATCTTTAAATTTTTTATACAAAAATACATTAGAATTTAATTTGTCTTGCTGGTTTTATTACCTAACTGCTCTGCTAACAGCTTTAGTCATTTCTTGGGATATGGTCTTCTACCCACCTTTTGTTTTTAGACTTGCCAATAATATCAAAGACAATCACAATTTGTTGTGCTTATCTTGAACTTTATGTTCAAGACCCGAGAGTTCAAATTATCATCAAAATTGACGACTACTGGGTCTTTTTGATGAGTAATAGTACAAATCTGACGACTATCGGTACAAATCGCCCTTTTTTTACATTTGCTTAAATAAGTATTTATTAGCACTCATAATTATATAAATGAACTACTTACTCAGAATAATGGATAAATTTCCTATTTAGTCATGCAAAAAGTTTCATTCTAAATGAAATACTTTTTACACGGCAGTTCTTTAAAGTCAGTGAATATCAAAATCCGACGAGTATTGGTACGTTTACCTTACTGGGTTGTGGAGGTCAGATAGGCAGTCGCTCCATGTAAAATACTGGTATTCAGCTGCATCCGGTTAGACTGGAAGCCGACCCCAACATAGTTGGGAAAAGGCTAGGCAGATTTTTGTATCTATATAATAAAAATGAAATGCTTTTCGTTGATAAGCGCATGTCTTGAGAACGGCTGGACCGATTTGGCTATTTTTTGTTTTAAAATGTTCGTAATAGTCCAAATCAGGTTTTTAAGGAAAGAAAAATTTAAAAAGATTCTAATAAAATCTTCAAATTTGTCAATATTTTTTATGAATTATTGAAATTTGTACAGGACAATGTCTGTTTAATGCTATTAATTACGGTATCAATTCCTAACAAGTAATAACTTTATAGTTTTCACGACGATGGTTCTAATTCGACCACAGATTAAATAAAGGCTGACGACATTGCAGTTTACAACTGTAATGGCGATAATATCGCGGCCTTTATTCTAATTTAAGAAAATATATTTTCTTAACAATTGTCCTGTCCAAATTCATAAAAAATATTGACAAATTTGAAGATTTTATTAGAATCTTTTTAAATTTTTCTTTCCTCCAAATTTCAATAATGGGTCAGCTAGTAAATGATAATAAATAATCTGTCTGATCCCATTATAACTGAAATACCATTGAAATAACATGAATTGATCTACATACCTTTACGAGATCCACTTACTTCAAACTAGTATCATTAACGTAACTGTTTTGTAGATACTGTTTTTTTTTTCAAAACCGGATTGGAATTTGACCTGAAGCTGTGCCTAAAGACTTACGAAGATTATCACTAAACTTCTCAAACCAATGTGTTAGTAGACGCTTAAAAGAGTAAAAATATAATTATTAACACTCTTTTAATGACTCATAAATATGTAACACAACTTATAACAAATTCTGTTCTGAAATAAACGAAATATTTAACTAAAATCACGGCTAACCGTAGCCCCCTAGAGTCTGGATGCCAGACAATAAATTATCATAAAATTCGGAGGCCTATTAAATTTCCAATGTTACGCAGACTTGCTTTAATACCAGATATTATCTTCGTCCATATTATACGGCTTTGCCTGCAGCTAAAACCATTATTGTTCAGGATTTTGGCTTCGAACCGAGCTTATTACGCGGTTTCGGTACCACTACTGATTAAGCCCACTTAATTTGTCAAAACATAACGCGCAGTGTACATTGAATAGTTAGTTCATTAAAGCGATGTTTCCAGTTAGTTCGGAGAGGCAGTGGATCGTGTTAGTTTTGTACTGTCGTATTATATTTGGTGTTCTGGCTTTATGGGTGTGTGTTATTTTGCTTGGTATTATAAATTATGTACGATGCGTATAAAATGGATTTTCAGAATTAACCTCCTTCACGAAACGGTGTTTTTGGAAAATATGATAGAATAAAAGTTTTCAAAATTAAACGAATGTACTTATTACGTTCTGTTTTATGGTGAGAAAATATAACGGTAATGTATCAGGTTTTCGCTGCAAATGAAATGATTTTCGGTCCAAAAGGATTATATAAATCAAGATCGAAGGCAGATATCTAGAGAAATATAGGTTAAAATTATCTTAGGATAGCTATATATCGTGTAAGTAGCTTGTCAAGTTTTCTGTACAAGAGGTAATATCAAATTCAAATGAGTTATATGCGTGTTATGCAGCGTTGACCTGAGCACAAGTAGGAAAAAGTACATACCTCCAGGAAATCCAATAGATCGTTGTACTTGCAATGTTGAGATGCATCTATCACATCTTTCGCGTTAAGCTACAGTTTTGATAGAGTTGCACATACAGGGGGAGTTCTCAAACAGAAATTATAATGGCACTAATACCTTCATACTAGCGATAACTGTGAGAGCTAAATAAAATACAATAGACGTGGATAAATTTAGTAACCTGTTCCGCTTAGCTATTTCTAAAGAGCCATAAAAAACCCTGAAAGAAATCGACACGTGTTTCACCTCTCAACTAGGCATCCTCAGGATGACAACTGACTTGTCGCGAACCCAAACACGGCGTGTTGCCACACCGAGCGCTGAACACAAAGAACGCTCTGCGTTCAGCGTTCGGTGTGGCAACACACGTGTCGATTTCTATCAGGGTTTTTTTATGTCTCTTTAGAAATAGCTAAGCGGAACAGGTTACTAAATATATCCACGTCTATTGTATTTTATTTATAATGGATTTCCGCAAGGTCGCGCCTAAATCAATTAACTATCTGTGAGAGCTAGTTAAAATATTTTGATGAATCAGCCTCATCCAATCCTCTCTTCGAGAGAAAGTGGACTATAATCTACCAGTAGATGTCACATAATTTCGAATATACCTAATACCAACCTATTATTGACCCATTGCAGGGCAAAGGCGTCTTCTCATAATAAAGTGTTTTGTTACAGAACAAGATCCCAGGGCCCCCAGACCTTGGACACGCCACAATTGCGACGATAAGTCCCCTCTTTGAGGACTGGCTAGAGAAGCGCCACGGCGTCCTCACCTTCCGCCTGATGCAGGTCCTCACCGGACTCCGTTGTTTCGGGAGGTTCCTGTTCAGGATAAGACGGGAGGAAACGCCCAGGTGTCACCATTGTGTGGATCGCCCGGAGGACACGGTGGAGCACACGGTGAAGGTCTGCCCGGCTTGGGCAGAGCATCGCCGTGTCCTCGTGGAGGCGATTGGCGGCGGTGATCTCTCGCGTCCAGCCATGGTACGGAGCGAGAGGGCATGGGCGGCCGTCACCTCCTTCTGCAAAGCAGTAATGCTCGCGAAGGAGGAGGCGGAACGCGTGAGGGAAAGGCAAATTTACGCCCCTAACCGCCGCAGGGGACGCCCTGGGCGTCGAGAATCACTGGTCGATTCCCGGCCACCGTAGGCGCGGGGTTGCGGACAGTGAGCAATGGGTAGCTCGCCATCCGATAAGGACCAGGCCCGCGTCGACGGCGCGTTGTATTCCACGCTCGCCTCAAAGAGATGTCAGCAGAATTGACGGGGTGCGTTAGGGCCAATGCCTGCCGGGGCTGCGAATAAGGGCCGAAAGGGACATCGTGGCCCCCGGCAACAGGGCAACCGAAGGAACACGGGTGGGTTTTAGTCAGTAAGAGTCTGACACGCCCTTCCGCTCAACCCAGAGCGGGAGAAGTTATTTGATAATTTTCCACCAAAAAAAAAAAAGAAATGGCCCCCAGACCTTGGGCACGCCACAATTATCCGAAAGGGTGAGATACACAGGCAACTGAAGGAACACGGGTGGGTTTTAGTCAGTAAGAGTCTGACATGCCCTCCCGCTCCGCCCAGAGCGGGAGACGTTATTTGATCATTTTCTACCCAAAAATGTACTATAAGTTCGTAAAAACGTTACTCACTTTTCTTTAAAGTCTTGAGTGCTGATTTTTATGTATGTTTTATAGAATTTTGCTATCTATCAATACTGCCAGACATTTCCCATCGGCGGTAACGGACGCTTTAAAAGTCGCAAAAAACGTCATCTTACTTATGGCCTGAGTCTTAATTTTTATATATTCTCAGGAAACTATTTCAATACTATTTGTAAGCATTCACACCAATCGTAGTGGCAAAACATCCCTCAGACACCATTAAAAGGTCACGTATGACCGCGAGCGTGATAATTAGATAACATAGCTTCATTAAACTTACGTTACTGGTCAAATGAAAGTTTTAACAATAATTAGTTAATATTTTAATGCATATTTAGCAATTAGAATGGTAATTACAACAAAATAAAATACAAATACAATGAAACTTTTAATGAAAATTTTCGTTGTTGGACGAAAGTTTTTTTACTTTATATAATTGGATAATTATTATTTTTAACAGCAATTATTATGTTTACAACGAAAATTATTTAAATGTTTAAATGTCTAAATTCTGATAATGTTTAGAATACATTTAAAATTGTTAAATAAGTAACAAACAATATGTAAATGCTTATGATTTTATTTTACTGGTTAAGTTTTATAATTTTAGTGAAAACAGTTGAGTTATTTTAATATTTTCTTGTATCGAATGTTCGGGATTTGAACCGAATTTCGGCCAAAATTTGGATAAACCGAACGTGGAACCAATTTCGGCCCATCCCTATTATTTTATTTACCCACGGAACTTCCAGAAAAAGAATGTTAAGCTGTTTTAACAATTTAACAAAGACAGTGACTTGGCGATTACTTGGCAAATCTTCGATTTTTAGATGGTTCGTGCCAGTGAGCAGGACAAAGTTAGCTGCAGGCGAGGCGCACGCGACAGCGGAACAGACTCGAACGCAAAGTCTTACATAGCCGTAGTTAATTAAAACTAGACTGCGCTTTATTCAACTTTTCTCAATCTACTTGACGAACTTACACTACCACTCCTACATTCAATAACAAACTCTATACACTCGTAAATAAGGTTAGGTAAACTGCATAACCAACTTTGTTACCATTGTAGTCGGTGTTAGCCGAATTTAAACTTTATGTTCAGGTGGTAAGGGTTGCACAATAGGTGCAAGTTGGAAACTTTATTTGTCGTACAGACGGTCCGTTCCGTTCCGCTGGTGTCCGCACGGAATGGAGCGAAAAGTTGCAATTGAAAAACGAAACACGTCGTCGCGGAGATTTTTTCAATGTGAAGGCTGCATTCGCTGAAGTTCTGATGAAATATTCTTCAAAGCTTTTGTAGGTATAAGGCACTGATATAGACGGTTTCTTGCCTAGTCCAATAATTTAATTTAAAAAGCAAAGTTTCAGATGGACTGCGTCTTGTATTCTAAGAGTACTTTGTCGCTGGGATGCTGAGTTTTAAAAGTTTATAGGTACCGTATAATACCAAGTTTTGTACTATAAAAAACTTGAGGAAAGTCGGTAGTGCTGAACATTGGACGATGCCAGTGAGTAAAGAGCTTGGTTTTTAATTTTAATGAGGTAAGTAAGTAGGTAGGTAAGTAAGTCCAAATCATAATATAATTTCTAAAGAGTACGGTTTTTACGTCTAAAGGTACGTAAAATCTCTCGTTCCAGCAAATAATTGGTATCATATTTTTATGATAGTAAGTACTGTAGCGCTTGAAGATCGCTAGCTTGTAGAGCATATTGTGTGGGGACGTAGAATAATAGATGATCAATTTATATTACACTAGCAGTGCCCCGCGGTTTTACCCGCATAAGTCTTGATCCCGTAAAAATATCGGGATAAAAAGTATCCTATGTATTAATCCAGGTTATAAACTATCTGTGTGTCAAATTTCATCCAAATCCGTTCAGTAGTTTTTGCGTGAAAGAGTAACAAACATCCATCCATCCTCACAAACTTTCGCGTTTATAATAATAAGTAGGAAGGATTACGTAGGATTTATTTTATATTTGTCATCTTATCTCAGAGAAACGTGCACTCTTTAAGCGTCTTTTTTCTATTTTAATTAAAAAAAAATCTTAAACAAAAACTTATTTATTTTTATTTAAAATTAATTCCAAACTCGCTTGAATGATAGAATACAACCTGAGTTATTTTTCTATCAGCCGGTACTACGTAAGGCCGCCTTTTGCGTGTAACCTTTATAGTACCGTCCGTATCTAAAGTTTCAGTTTTACTCTGCGTCATTAATAACTATGTAGCTAAGATGGTTCCCGCCCGCAGAACTTGAGCTTCCTAGGTACATCGCAAAGTCCAGAAACCTGAAGTTGTTTGCGGGTTATTAGACACTAGCGACCCGCCCCTGCTTCGCACGGTTTTAACGACTTGACGAAAGTTTGAGATTTCTTTATATAAGTTTTATAATAAAGTATTATAAACAAAGGAATATATATAAAGAAATTAATTCTTTAATTGATGGCGAAAACCGCATCAAAATCCATTGTTTAATTTAGAAGAACAACACGGTCACACATACGGACACCAAAAGCGAATTTAGTTATAATACGTTTAGATTCAAGAAACCGTAGTAGCTAGCTCTACTCCACTTCCTTTCCGATTTATCGAATGTGTGAACTTCCTCAGAAACCACTTTTTAACCGACTTCCAAAAGGAGGAGGTTCTCAATTCGTCTGTATGTTTTTTTTTTTGTTGTATATTTGTTACGCGATTACTCCGCCAATTATGAATAGATTTTGATGATTCTTTTTTTGTTTGGTAGATCATACTTCAGAGGTGGTCCCATATAAATTTTATTAACTTTGCTTGGGTAGTTTTTGAGTTAGCTTCAATTATACGTATTTTTTCCCACTTAGTATGTAGATGATATGATAACTTCTTGTCACTGTTATTTACATAGCAGGTATTCGAATTTGTGTAGGGTAGGTACCACAACTAAAAAGTGAAAAATAAAAACTTTTTACAAAAAAAAAACAACCGACTGCAAAAAAAAAACACTACAAAGTGAAAAATAACTTTAATTTCGGAAGTCGGTGACAAACAACGAAAATTCAAAACCAAAGACACCGACTTCCGAAATTAAAGTTATTTTTCACTTTGTAGTGTTTTTTTTTTTAAGTCGGTTGTTTTTACTTAAAAGTACATCAAAGGAAAAGCCAAAAATTGAAGCATCCACCATCTGTACAGTCAGTAACAGTGAGTGCCTTGAACCCCACGTAGTGCCTTGAATGATCTGCCCTGAATCGCAGCTGTTACACGTTCCCGCGTGACTGGTAAGTGGTACCGCAATAGCTTCAACGTGTCTCAATCACAACACTATTAATAGGTATTCTTTTAGTGATGTACTTACAATCAGTAACGGTGACTTTCGCCCTGAACCCCGCGTAGTGTCGCGAATGGTCTGCTCTGAACCGTAGTCTCAGCACGTTCCCTCGAGACTGATACCGCAAGAGCTTCAACTTGCCGCTCCAATCACCGCACAGGCGTCGGGCGCGAGTCGCGTGCGCATCCCGCATCCAGCCCGCGCTGATGGCGTCCGATTCTGGGAGTTGAGTCTCGGTTTCTTCCCAAATCTGACAAGGTAAAAGATAAGTCAAAGTCAAAGCATTTATTTCAAATAGGCCCATGTATGGCACTTTTGAACGTCAAAATTTACAAAATAATAAAATTGATTCTAGTCGCCCACTCCAAAAGGGAGTTTTCGTATGCAGAAGAAACTCCACCGTTTTACAATTGTTTGTATAGGTACGTACATTAGTTAAATAATTATTATATGTGAAGACGATGCACCTAGAATAAAATTACTATACCACAATAGGTAAAAAGAATTAAAAATGAAGCAACGACAGATAATTTAATATGTGATAGATACATGGTGCTCACATATTTACAATCATTGTAAAAGTAGACGATATAGATTGTTATAAGGATGGCAATAATAATGCTTTTACTCCTCTTGCTCAAAAAGTCCGTCATTGTAGCGTACCAGAGCGGGGAAAAAATAGCATATTTTGCTCTAGGGGAAAAATTTATTTTTGTCTGGAACCAACGAGCCTACAAAAACGAAAAAGTCTTTGTTCTTATGTAAAACTAGCTTTTTACTACCCCATACCGGGATAAAAGTTTCCTTAAAAATTCAGATTGAACAAACTGTATATTTTTTTAAATAAACTATTTAATATTGTATTGGATTACTTTATTTTCTCGTAATCGTAGTGAAAAGTAGAACACACGGCGCTAAAACCCATTATAACTCGGTTTCCATTTAATTTTAGCCCCTCGTATAACAATCTACTATTTAGTTTAATTTGCAATCAGGTAGTAAAAGTAAGTTCCAAGTTTAAAGACAATCGTCACAGTAATATTGTTTTATGTGGCTTTATACACCATCTGCAATTTGAATAACCAGCGTAATTATCCCGGCCCATGTCCTAAGCTTATTCTTGGCGAATTATATTTTTTCCATCTTAGATCTCTATCAGCCATCTTTCTCTCTTTCATCGTTCATAATTTTTCACAAACCATCCATTCTTTTTATATTTTTTAAGCCACCCACAGCTGAAATATTCGACTAGATGGCAGCGTGGTAGCTACAAAAACATTGGATTGATTTTGAATTGAGTCACCGCGGGCCAAACTACTATCAAAACGGGAGAAAGCTTTCAGATTGAATCTATACCGACCAGTAATGTGATATAATAGTATTATGTTAACTAGGTAACAATTTACATTAAAATCATCCAAACCTTTGCACTTAGTAGTGTTAGGTTTCAATTTATTATACTGGTGGCACCAAAAAAGATTCGACGTGCCAAAAGTGGCGCGGGAACGGTCTTCTGGGTCGAGCGCTCATGACGGTAAGACGTGCTTAGTGGCTGTGTCGGTAAAAAGATAGATTGGCATATATTGGTTGGAGATCTACTGTAAATTAAGGTAACCTATTAGTTTTATGATAAATATTAGAATACTGATTAAATAGTGATATTATGTGGGGAATAGGAGATGTGATGGTATGGTGTAGAATATTGAATTTGATGTTGCAAAGAAATATAAATTAATGACAAAATATCTTGGTGTTTCATATTACTTCCTTATCCCTGAAATATTGTAAATATGTAGTTTTATTAAACAGTTTTAGATTATGATATTGGGGTAACGACTTAAAGATACTTTTGGGGATTAGTATCTATTTTGAGGTTAAATAATTATATTCGGAATTAAATTAGTTATTTTAGAGCAGGGATCCCCAAACTATTTTGGACAAGTGACTCCTTTTCCAAAATGAACTGTTACCTCAGACCCCCATGGCCAAATTACCTACTTTTAAGATCAACCCCCTTATTCATAATGGTCCGCTAACTTAAAACAGCTGCTACAGAGTGTTATTTTTCATTCTGACTTAGGTCAATAGAAGAAGACAGAGTGAGAATTAGCAATGCTTTAAGTTAGCAGACTGTTATGAATAAGGGGGCCTATCTTTAGGTTTTTCCTATTTTTAAAAAATACCTAGGTACTAAGGTACCAATTGAAAAACTTTGCACTTGGTTAAGTGAGTAAAGTTGACTTCATTTTCTCATCAAAATTTAACAAAATAAAAAGACATACAATTCAGTAAACATCAAGTTTAATTTATAATAATTATTACAAATTAGGTACTTAAAGAATCTTAAGTAGGTAGGAAATTATATTTAAAAAAGTATTAATTCGCAAAGAGAAAATAAAACATTCAGTGTGATGGATGAACCTGGTGACTATCTACCAATCTAGCTACATCCGGTTCAATATTGGTGAGTTGCAGCCTTAAATCTCCACGTTCGTTGATTTTCAAGCGGTTTCTTTGTTTCGTCAAAATGTTTGTTACCACACTGAAGCTTTTTTCAACTAGGTATGATGATGGAAAAGCGATAAGGTATTTTTCAGCAATGTTCCACAATGTAGGATACTGTGTTTCAATGTTGCGTTGCAACCAGAACTTCTGATAGCCTTGCTTGAACTTCTGCTTAAGCTCTTCGTCTGTGCTGATGGTAATCAACTCTTCTTGCATTATCACATTGGCTTCTTCTATGGCTGTGGTATTGTACGGATTTATTATCCATTGAGGAATTTGTAAATTTAAAAGATCCTCAAACCTCTCCGTAAAATCCTTGTGTAATGCGTCCAAGTGAGTGACATATAATAAAATGTCATCATCTTGAAGTATTTCTGGTAATTTTGACAAATGCAGAAACTGCGAATATTCTTTTCTGCCTAAATTTTGTTTATAAAGGATTAGTTTACCCACGAAGGCCGATATTATTGATTTTGTTTTAATCAAGTTAAGATCGTCACCCTGCAGCTGCAAATTAACTTTGTTGAACATTCCAAAGATATCAGTCAAGTAATAAATATGTTTTACAATTGTTCAGATTTTCTTTCAAATTCGGATCTTTTTCTTGTAAAAACTCCAACACAGATTCAAAAATGGCTGAAAATCTTTCTAAGCAAGAGCCTCTTGATAGCTAGCGAACTTCAGTGTGCAGAAGTAATCGAGTAAAGACTTCGTCGTTTTCCTCACATAGCTGAGCAAATAACCGAGAGTTCAAAGAATTGCTTCGAATCTTGTTGATAGCATTTATTACATATTGTAAGGACTTATGCAATCTAGGACTCAGCTTTTTTGCTACTAAATGCTGCCTGTGAATCACGCAGTGAATGACCAGTACATCAGGCAGTTGTCGCTTTAAGTGAGCTATAAAACCACGATGACGACGAACCATAGACGGTGCACCATCAGTCGCAACAGAAACAATGTTCTTCCATGGAATAGCTCTGTCAGTAAAAAATGTTCCACGGCCTGAAAAATCGATTCTCCTCTGGTATCAGTCTCTAAATATGTAGCAAAAAGCAGTTCTTGGCACATATTTTCATCTTTGATATATCGAACATATCCTAACAACAGAGCTTCATTGCCGGGTAATGTAGACTCGTCCAACTGGAGAGAGAATCTGTTGGTCTGTAAGAACTTGCATAAAATGTTTTCCACATCGCGTCCCATCTCGTCTATGCGTCTCTGAACGGTGTTATTGCTCAAAGGTATTCTCTTTAAAATATCATGTGCGGGTTTGTGCAATACATTGTTAAGGACCTCCGCAATGGCTGGTAAGTTAAGCTGCTCTCCAATTGTGTGGGGTTTCCCCGACTTCGCTATTAGTAAAGATATATTATAGGACACTCGTAAACCATCATTGTCTTTAATAGATGATGACGCAAACATCGATCTTATGGATGGCCTTTTGTCTAGTTTTTCTTGAAAAAATTACAAGGGCTTACTTTTTTTGTCAGCATGTACTCTTGATAAGTGGTCATCCATTTTTGAAGGCTTCATGGCATCGTTACTGAATACTTTTTCACATATGAGACACATCGGAAAGTGTTGATTTAATGGAGATGCAATAAATCCGAACTTCAAGTAGTCCAAACTGTATTGTCTGCATTTTTTTTTCGTGTCCGCCATCATAAAACTCTCAGTAATCCTGCAAATAAAAAAATAAGAAACAACCTAAATAAAAAACCACAATGTATGCCCCACTGTATGGCAATGCTGATGCGCTGTGCCGAATAAAAACTGTTTGGTACTCACCCTGTTAATTTTTCATAAACTGCAGATATTGTATGGTTACGCTATTAACTCGCGTAGGGAGCTCAGCATTTTGTAAATTCTTTTTCAGTCACTTTACTTCACTTATTAGCTATGTAATAACTTTGTAATCTCTTGAAATAAATGAATACTTATATGAGTTATTATCGTTCAAGCTCCAACGAATTTCAAAACGCAAATGAACTTTTAATCTAAGTGCAAGCTCGTTAAATAGTAAAATATCAGGAACATGTTTGGACTTGCAACTTGATCATGAATTCGTTCGAGTTAAATCGCGTAAATAGAGAGCAAGTCAAAACGCGCCTGAAAGACGTACGCTCGAACTCATTATCTTGCACAAACTTGTCCACACTGACTTGCCGAGTTTTTCATCTTGTACGAACTTGAAACTTTACATTACTACAACAATGCTATTTTCTACAAAAATATTAATTATTCTTAAAACACGTAACACAACATAAACAATACAGTACCTACCTACATATACCTATAGTTTTAAATAAGTACTTGTGTTAATTTGAAATAAATGAACATACAAACATGCAAACATGCAAACATACAAACATACAAACGTTCAAACAAACATTCATTCAAACATACAAACATACAAACATTCAAACATTCATTCAAACATACAAACATGCAAACATACAAACATACAAACATTCAAACATTCATTCAAACATTCAAACATACAAACATTCAAACATTCAAACATACAAACATACAAACATACAAACATTCAAACATACAAACATACAAACATTCAAACATACAAACATACAAACATTCAAACATACAAACATACAAACATTCAAACATACAAACATACAAACATACAAACATTCAAACATACAAACATTCAAACATTAATTCAAACATACAAACATTCAAAACATTCATTCAAACATGAAACATAAAAACATACAAACATTCAAACATTCATTCAAACATTCAAACATTTAAACATACAAACATTCAAACAAACATTCATTCAAACATTCAAACATACAAACATACAAACATACAAACATACAAACATTCAAACATTCATACAAACATTCAAACATACATTCAAACATACAAACATTCAAACATTCAAACATTCATTCAAACATACAAACATTCAAACATTCATACAAACATTCAAACATACATTCAAACATACAAACATACAAACATACAAACATTCAAATATTCAAACATTCATTCAAACATACAAACATGCAAACATTCAAACATTTAAACATACAAACATTTAAACATACAAACATTCAAACATACAAACATTCAAACATTCAATTAAACAAACATACAAACATACATTCAAACATTCATACATACAAACATACAAACGTTTAAACATACAAACATACAAACATTCATTCAAACATACAAACATTCAAACATTCAAACATACAAACATACAAACATACAAACATTCAAACATACAAACATTCAAACATTCATTCAAACATACAAACATAGAAACATTCAAACATTCATTCATACATGAAACATACAAACATTCAAACATTCATTCAAACATTCAAACATACAAACATTCATACAAACATTTAAACATTCAAACATACAAACATGCAGACATGCAAACAGGCAAACATGCAAACACACAAACATTCAAACATACAAACATTCAAACATTCATTCTAACATTCATTCAAACATGCAAACATGCAAACATACAAACATGCAAACATGCAAACATGCCAACATGCAAACATGCAAACATGCAAACATACAAACATACAAACACACAAACATACAAACATACAAACATTCAAACATTCATACAAACATTTAAACATTCAAACATACAAACATGCAAACATGCAAACAGGCAAACATGCAAACATGCAAACACACAAACATTCAAACATACAAACATTCAAACATTCATTCAAACATTCATTCAAACATGCAAACATGCAAACATACAAACATGCAAACATTCATTCAAACATTCAAACATACTCGTACATTCAAACATACAAACATACAAACATTCAAACATTCAAACATACAAACATACAAACATTCAAAAATTCATTCAAACATACAAACATTCAAACATACAAACATTCAAACATACAAACATTCAAACATTCATTCAAACATTCATTCAAACATACAAACATTCATTCAAACATTCAAACATTCCAAAATTAACACAAGTTCTTATTTAAAACTTTCAAGATAGGTAGGTAGGTACTGTATTGTTTATGTTGTGTTTCGTGTACTAAGAATAATTAATATTTTTGTAGGAAATAGCATTGTTGTAGTAATGTAAAGTTTCAAGTTCGTACAAGATGAAAAACGTGTTCGAGCGTACGTTGTTATTTCAAGACCTCATCGACTCCCAAAATCAGTTTTCGTTTAGTCGACCACTTTGGGAATCCCTGTTTTAGAGCAAGGATAGTTTTATTATAGTAGGTACAAGGATTTCTGCTTACCTCTGTATCCGAGCTGAATGCCTCATGGTGGTCGCGCAGCTGCCACTCCTGCGCACCGCTGCTGTTGTCCACGCCCACCTCCGTGATCTCCAGGTAGTCGTAGCCGCAGCTGTGAATAACCGTCTACTTTAGCAGAATAATCACTACCGTGTGCTACGCACGGTTTTTACTTGACTTGGCGAAACATTGTGATTTTTTATTATATGTTAGTTTTATATTAAAGTACACATAAACCTTTCTGAATAAATTCTTTATTTTATGGCGAAAACCGCATCAAAATCCTATACTTTTAGATACGTATAATACGTATGCCTTTTTACGTGATTTGCGTGTATTTTGCGATGGCCAAGCGCCCTCGGCCAATGGGCTCGCCCAACGTGTACTGGGGGGGGGGCTTTAGAAGAACAACGCTGTCACACAGACAGACACAAAAAACGAGTTTTAATCTAGATAAATAAAAACCGCTTGCACCCCAAATCACTAAAATGCGTTTAGCGCTAAACATATTATTCAAAACATTATTCTGTCTCTGTCATCTTCAAATGATTGATAGAAACAGAACGATGTTATTATTACATTTTTTTAACCACGATAGGCCTATATCTCACCTGATGGTTAGTGATGATCAGGTTGAAGGTGGAAGCGAGCTTCACCCGGAATCCTCAACCACAGAAGAACTGGCTATCTTACCTCTAACTGCCGAAACACAACAATGCTGTTAACATTGTTGTTATGGCGACAGACTTAGATAAGATGGTGGTAGCTAGCCAGGCGGACTTAGAGCAAGCCGTACCACCAACCAAACCGAGCAGAAAATGTTGCCCCCACTGAGGATCTAACCCGGGACCTGTTGGTCTGAGACAGGTGGTCTAACCACTACTTAGATCAGAGGCAGCTTAAGATACGGGCATTGTCGGACCAGTGCACAGTGTCTACTTAATTTTTAGGGTTCCGTACCCAAAAAGTAAAACGGGACCCTATTACTAAGACTCCGCTGTCCGTCCGTCTGTTACCAGGCTGTATCTCATGAACCGTGGTAGTTAAACAGTTGACATTTTCACAGATGATGTATTTCTGTTGCCGCTTTAACAAAAACAGTATAAAATAAATATTGAAGGGGGCTCCCATTCAACAGACATGATTTTTTTGCAGTTTTTATAATGGTACGGAAACCTTTGTGCGCGAGTCCGACTCGCACTTGGCCGGTTTTTTAAGTAAAAGAAAGAAGAGAGAATGAAAGAAAAATCGTTTATTTGCAGTAAACATGACGCAAAAAAAAAAAAAACAACCGACTTCAAAAAAAAAACACTACAAAGTGAAAAATAACTTTAATTTCGGAAGTCGGTGTCTTTGGTTTTGAATTTTCGTTCTTTGTCACCGACTTCCGAAATTAAAGTTATTTTTCACTTTGTAGTGTTTTTTTTTTGAAGTCGGTTGTTTTTTTTTTTGTAAAAAGTTTTTATTTTTCACTTTTTAGTTGTGGTACCTACCAGACACGAATTCGAATACCACTACCTGCTATGTAAATAACAGTGACAAGAAGTTATCATATCATCTACATACTAAGTGGGAAAAAATACGTATAATTGAAGCTAACTCAAAAACTACCCAAGCAAAGTTAATAAAATTTATATGAGACCACCTCTGAAGTATGATCTACCAAACAAAAAAAGAATCATCAAAATCTATTCATAATTGGCGGAGTAATCGCGTAACAAACATACAAAAAAAAAAAAAAAAAAACATACAGACGAATTGAGAACCTCCTCCTTTTGGAAGCCGGTTAAAAATAGTTTAAGATACAAAAATGAGAAAAGGTGGAGGAAAACATGTTAGTAGGTAAGTACTAGGTATTTGCTCCAGTCGAGTTATTGTTAAGTAATGAAAACTTTTAGTTACCGTACAGGGCTTACAGTATAAAGTTTAGTTTAAGCTTAGCGAACTTACATAAAGAAACTAAGAATTCAAGTTAAATTGTAATGAAATCTCATGATCTTTGAAAGCTTTTGGAGTAAACATTTTTAAAAACTTGACATTCTGTTTGAGGAGCATTGCACTGAGTAGGCACTTAATTTATAAAATTATCTTCATTCAATAGATGATACTTCAATTTTAAAATGTGTAGAAGATAAAATATAATTATAATAATGAAAATAATACCAGTCTATTACTGTCCCACTGCTGGCTAGACGCCTCTTCTCATACAGAGAAGGCACGAGCATTGATCACCACACTTGCTCAAGAAGGGGTTGGCGATTTCAGACTTATATTAACTATAAAACGCCGAAACTTAATATTGCTGAACATTGCTCTAAATACCAAGCAGTAGAATTATTTAATAAGTTGCCTACTGACTTAAGATCATTGATTTACAAAGGTACACTATTCAAAGCCAAACTTAAAGCATTCCTGTTGAATAAATGTTTATATTCTATATCTGAATTGGTGACAAATGATGGTGAATAGTTTTATATTTAGTAATTTACCTTTTTGACATTATATATACATTCAAGACATTGTTCGATTTTTTGCATTTTAGAGAATAGATTTATACGAATTTGACATGATAATATTTACAATAATTTATATAATTACTATTACAATCTATTGACATATTAATTTATCATATAAGTTCTTGATTTTATTTTTAGTGAAATTTACTGTTTGATATTCATAATTTATAATTCATTGTTTTTAGCTGTAAAATATTAATTAATGTACTACTAAATTCAAACACAATGCGAATTGTTATATGAATAAATAAATAAATAAATAAATATATAAGTCCAGGTTTCCTCACGATGATTTTCCTTCACCGAAGTTAGTAATGTCCAAGATAGACTCAGAAAGTACATATGAATTGAAAAAGTCACACTGGTACTTCCCCGGATTTGAAACCACAACCTCGTGCATGAGAGGCGAGGCCTTAACCACTGGACCACTTATCACGACATCGTAGAAGATATTCAATTAAAATATTTGAAATGTTTCTCCTAAGAGCATGAAAAAAGATGGCTCTTCACAAACTAAATCTATACTAATAATAATTTATAATAATAACTAATATATAAAGCTGAAAAGTTTGTGTGTTTGTTTGCTTGAACGCGCTAATATCAGGAACTACTGGTCCGATTTAAAAAAATATTTCAGTGTTAAATAGCTCATTTATCGAGGAAGGCTATAGGCAATATATTATCACGCTAAGACCAATAGGAGCGGAGCACCAATGAAGAATGTTTCAAAATCGGGGGTTTTTTTCATTTTGAGAGCTTCCGCTGCGTGCGCTGCGGTTAAAGTTTCGCAAAAATCATGTATGATAGAATTGTTTCCCTTCAAAAGTTCAAAAAAAAAGTCCGCGATCGCATAATTATTTATGTCTTTGTTTTAAGGTTGGCTCACTATAACCTTTTGAATGCTAACCAAATTTGTTCTAAAATAATGCATTATTTGCGAAGATGTTTTTATAAACATGATATTAATCCTTATCCAAATAAATACGCCCAAAGTAACTATTCCACGCGGACGAAGTCGCGGGCAGAAGCTAGCATACATAATATAATAAAACTGAAGAGTTTGTTTTTTTTGTTTGTTTGAACGCTCTAATCTCTGAAACTACCGGTTGGATTTGAAAAAATCTTTTTGCAGCCTAATTCTCGAGGAAGGCTATATGCTATTTAACATCACGTTAGGACTCTTAGGAGACGAGTAAAAAGAAAAAGTAAGAAAGAACACGAACCGATGCGACGGGGTGGGTCGGGGAACAAGAAATTTCTCGCGGACGAAGTCGCGGGCAGAAGCTTGTATCTTATATACCAAAAGATACCTGCTTAGAAGCTTAGTTTTTTAGATTACTTTACTAAGTGAGCTTAGTTTTTTGGTCATAAAATTGTATGACCTGAAAATGGTGGATTTTTGAGATGGGGCAGGAAGAGCAAGTAAGTACCCAAACCGTTGTAGCTACAGGAAAACGTTCTTAGGAGAGCAAGAAAAAGTATTTATAAGGCATATGTATGTCCTATCCTAAGTATGCAGAACATTAAAACAAAGAATGAGCGACTGCCAAATTTTTTCAAAATTTCGAATGCAGTTTACGCAGTTAGCAATTACTCAAAAAGCTAAGGACAGTCTCCTTAGAACGTTTTCCTGTAGATGTAACGGTTAAGGTAGGTACCGGCTTTTATTGCTCCATCAAACAAATGCACCCTGTATACAAACAAAAAGGATACAGTCCTGTCCTACTCACACTGTTTAGTAAGAGCACAGATATCTATCTACTACGGTAATAAATGTAGTCACTCGTAAGTATCATGTAGTGGTCGTGAGATAAACCTAAGTACCTAATTTATAATTTATTTATTTTAATTTAAATCTTTCAAAATAATTTCAGCAAGGCTTTACCGGATTATTTGGTTAATATTTTAGGTACATACTTGTTGTGTTGTGGAATCCGCCCACAATTCAAAAACAAGATGGCTCCGCTGTCGCATAGACAAATGTCAGACACAAGCATGCTATGGCAACTAGGAGTAAAACCAAAATTCCGTTTTTTTATTTGTAACAGCGCCATCTATCAAATCGTTAAGGGAACAAAATTGCGGTGTTGCTATGGTGAAATATATTGTTCTTATGCTGGGAGTTTCCTTTACTAGTGAAAAGACATAAATCAAGGAAAAAAAATATTACCACATATTATTCTTGTATTAATTATAGAATATATAAATTCGAGCACAATGAGGTTTTTAGTATCAGCACAATAATGCAGAAGTAATATTTTGGTTTACAAAATGTGCCAAATTTTGTTTTTGTATGGGCACACTTGATTTGCAAATGGCTGGCTGCGTGAGAGTGTAACTACCCGTGCGCATTTATTTTCCTTTTGCAAAAAAGTTCTCGTTGTTTCGGAAGTGCATCATCATTGAGTTGATCTTCCGGTCCTCCGTGTTGCTGTGGCTACAATAATTCGTTCGTACGCTCGTGTTGAGTTGTTTATCCTCCGCAGTGTGACGCCGGATTGTAATCATCCTAAACTTGTGAAGTTACTGTGGACTCAAGGCATAGGCACTCTTTAGAGTTTGGACCTGTAATTGCGAATAGTGAACAGTGAATACACAATTGGTGCAAAGCCGTCAATAATGTTCTCACTGGCAAAATAACCTTTTGGGATGTTAATGATCCAATGAAAGAAAAGGCTAATCAACACTACCTAAAACATAAAGGGAGAAAAAGAAGAACACAGAATTTTGTACTAAACGTGGAGTTTTTTTTTAAATAAATTTATTTCAATTTACACAAAATAAAAGGTTGTTTTATTCCTATAATATTCTGCCCACACGCCACTTGACATATAGGTACACACGGCTACATATCAAGCTATACATTTCCAGTATAAGCTAATCTCGCATTGTATAGAATTTCCGTATAATTCGAGGTCGGCTTAAGCTGAAAATGTATAGCTTGATGTGTAGCCGTGTGTACGTACCTACTATGCAGCAGCGTACCGTACAGCTTACCTACCAATCTATACGTATATATTTATATACATTAATTCCCTTAACGAAAAACTAGATGGCGCTGCATATACCCATTTAAAAAAAGTTAGAGCTGCCTGTCTATAGTAATAGTAGTCTTTGGACACAAGTTTCCTCTCAGAAAGCCATAAATGTTAAATTTTGCCCATAACTCATGTATTATAGGAGGCTAATGGCGGCAGTTACAGACGGCCGCCCGATAATGGGCTCTTACGCAATTTTAGTTACGTGAATGTTGTTCCCATGAAAATATCAATTAGTATGCTTTTACAAGGAATTAGAGGCGTATACTGTTGTGTGGAGTAACTTTTAGACATAACAAGTTAATGGCGCGCGGATTTATGTAATGGATTCCGCTATTGTTGTGTGAAAGTAAGAGCAAGCTAAGTGTTAGGCAAATAGCTTTATATAATTATGTAGATTGGTTCCGGACTCGACTGATATAACCATCGTAAATACGCAAATATACCATTTATATATAAATGGTATATATATATTATATAAAGTGTAGCTTTTCTGGTGAAGTAGTAAAAAATGCAGCTATAAACTTTGATTTTGTCAAAATAATATTTTTGACCTAATGCTGAAAAGTAGGTACATACTTTATCTTCTTAAGTGAAGTCTTCCTCTTACCACATTTTATCAAATATTTCGAAATAATGCATACACAATAAACAAGCTGTTGTGAATTGTATTGTAAATTATTATCAAATAACTGGAAAATCATATTATTAGCAGGTTTGATTTGTGGTTTTTCACAAATAAAGAAACCTTTTTTCCTTTTTTTTATTTTTTTAGTCCTTAACAAAAGTTTTCATATTTAAAAGTGGATATTGTCTCAAGAATTAACTGATTATTAATATATATATATACAGATATATTGTGAAAATAAACGGAAATTCTCATAATAAATAGGATTTTGATTGTGCATAATTCGCCCTTTTTGTTTGCATATTTGCATGCATATTTTGGCATTTTGATAGTGCATATAATCCGATGTCTAGTTATGACCATGTGATGTACCTTATATTTATAAATAACACACATAACACATAACATCACGCCTTGTTTCCCCGAAGGGTTGGGCAGAGGTGTCCCTGTAGTAGGTCCCCCCACACACACACACCACACACCCACACCACCACCCACCCACATTTTTTTTTTGTTTATAAATAATTAAACAAATTATAAATTATTTTATGTTAGTGACAGAATACAAAGGTAGTGGCGTTCTAATTAAAAATAACTTCCATAATTTTATTGTTTGTCATAATGGTTTGCCATTTAATTTTGTAGGCACATTTATAAAGAAAAAAATCAAATTCCATTTTTTTTTGTCATATTCATGCCGAGAAGAGCGGACAACGCGATTTATTGCCACTTCATTTTAATGACCTTTGTTTGTCCTGATAAAGTTTATTCAGAACCCACTGAATTTATGCCTACACCGTTAGTGTTCCTGTCAAATATGAGTATATAGAAAAAACAGTGGTTCTAATAAAACTATTCTACCAATCCAGCATTTACCACTTTATGAAGCTGACGAACACTAGAATTCCTCAAAAGCTTCGAAAATAAAAACAAAAGAACCCCAAGCCCATAACCGTTCACTTTATCTACCATTCAAGGAACCCAATCGACGAATAAAGCCGACAAAACCCGAAATGAGCCGAAGTCGACGTAAAATAAACAGTTTGACTCACGCAGTATATCATGGCGGCCATTGGGAAGGGATGTGCTGACTTATCGACATATTGCGAGCGTGGCCGTAGCGAGTCTAAGCTCGGTGTCAGCAGAGAGGATAGGGTTGGCAACATGTGCGGGGTGCAACGTTGTGTGAACATAAATCTTTTATTTCTTCATTTATGATTTTTCTGTCTTATTCTTCTTTATAAACTATAGCAATAGCTCATTCTCCTGACTGCCCAGGCGTGGGCCGGACTTAGTATTGCCACTGAAGGCTAGTTTATTACATACACTGTCGTATTGATGGCTAAGATAAGACATTCCTTTTTTATTTTCTAAGAATAATGTACCAGGATTTTGTAATATCTTGATTTATAAGAATTTCCTTGGAGTTTCTTGCCTGTTCTTCTCCATAGAAATCTACGTTTGGAAATGGGCAACTAACTTTAACTTTCTAACTGACTGACCGACTCTTTGACAGTTTAAAAGTGCCTGTAAATGGTTTAATAGAAATAAATGCTGTGAGTTTCACCTAGATGAAATCTAGTTCAATGGCGCATCAACAGACAAAATAATGTTTCTAGTGGGTAGCAGCATTTGTTAAAGTTTAATTATTTTTGTAACTACAGCTTGCCTTCTATTGCATTGCAACAATTATTCTTAGATACGTCAAGATAATGAGCGGTAATGTCTTGTTACTTGCCTACGAAGGTGATTTCCCCTAAGACTATTTCCTTCTGTTTGGTTTATGTCTACCTACGTTTTTAGGGAACCATACCTCAAAAAGAAAAAATGAAACCCTTATAGGATCACTCGTGTGTCTGTCTGTTCGTCTGTCACAGCCAATTTGCTCCGAATCTAATGGACCGATTAAGTTTAAATTTAATACACATATCAATTTCTGTTACCCAAACACGGAGGTGTAACGAAAATAAATGAATTTTGAATATGGGAGTCACTTTTCGGGAGCAAATTTAAAAATTATAACAAAATTGTTTTGCAAACTGTACTGTGTGACATATTAAATGGAAGTACTTGTTATGAGGATCTCAAATACTTTTTCTTTTAATTTTAAAATAAATACTTTGAAAGATATTTAAGAAAATAGATGAAAATTTACCATTCCCCCCTTATCTCCGAAACTAATGGGTCTTAAATTAAAAAAAAAAAGATAAAAATTCTATATTTATAGATTACAGGAAAAACAATAAGAAGTCTATGGTCTTAAAATAACATGCACAAACTTACATTTGTAGTTAAAATGTATGGGAGAACACGTTTTTCAACTACAATGTTAATTTTATCCTTAGGATAAATTTATCGCAAATACGGAATCCTTCATTGTGCGTGGTCCGACTCGCTCTACGTCGTTTTTTTTCTTTCTTTGACAAGTAATTAGGAGAAATTTTTCAACAGATCTTTACATACTGATATAGTGAACACCACTCACCAATAGACCACTACTCTACAATATTCAGGTACAACCCTACCTTTAAAAATCAACAAAAATCCAACAAAAGCTTAACAAACACACGGGTTGGACTGGCGCCAATTTTTAACAGAACGACCATTTCGTGGTATCGACTCAATCGTTGACGACATTCAGAAGCTTACAGCCGATCTATTTCGTAAAAATCTTACCGTGGTAACTTAAGAGCTCAACTGTCATTAATGAGACACAATAGAATTTTAATTGTAATCGATCTCTAGGAGAGCTCTTGATAGTCAAGGCGGTGAAGTGAGCTGTCATTCCACCACAATTGACAGTTCACTTCAAGCTAAGATATTGACGTATCAATATCTTAGTGTACCAATATTGTGGTGTGGTGCTACGGCACCCTAGAGTCCGCGCCATCACTCACGTCCGATAGACGCGGCGCTAGTGTAAATATCATAGCATCAAATTGCATTTAAAAAAAAGTACATAGGCACTCCGGGAGTGCCGACAGAAGTGAAAACTTGAACAAGATCGCCTTGGTGGAAGAAAAATACTTGTATAGAACATTGGTCCGTAACCTTATCTAAATAAAGAGCACAATCGCGTTTACAAAAAATAATACTTCCGAAACCTTTAAAGTAAAAATACTTGCATAGAACATTGATCCGTAACGTAATATAAATAAAGAGCACAATCGCGTTTACAAAAATGAGGTGTCGTCATGGTGTCGCGAAATCAATGGTTTAGTCCCATCTCAAAAATGCCCAACGCGCCTAAAGACGTTTTCACTTCAAAAATTTAGTTCCACAATTTTCCACCCGACCCGGACTCTACCTTAATAAACAACCGACATATCTAGCTTTACATATCTTCGTGTACAGTATACCAACATAACAGCATACCAAGAGATAATATCTTAGAATTCTGCCAACATCATGGGAACGTGTCGGTGCATGCAGTTGTTACGATGAAATGGAGGTAACACACATCACGACGCATTTGCGAAGTGACGTTTTGGCACGACGTTATCACCCGTGTGTGTACAAAGCTGTTGGAAATTAGATACCGACTTGGAAACTCAACTTAGTACAGTATTTCTATTTTCTTAATGTCCCTCGGCAAACTTCGTGTTTCGTCAGTCGTCGGATTTCTATCAGTTGCCTTGTCCTGAGCACTTGGTGCAGACCGGACGCTCTCAATCGACTAGGAAGTATATAGAGTTGTTAATACTCTTTTAACTTAATGTAATTTATAAAAAAAAATGGGAGGAAGGCTGCTAAAGTCGCAGGCACGATAGATAGGAAAATAGTTTTACAGCTCTATAAAGTTCACACGGAAATCAAAACAAAACAACAATGAACTACTTAGTTCTGAATTCAAATTGTTATACACGATAAATCTAATAATTGATGGACATGGAAATTTGCATTTGTAACCTTTCGGAGAATACATAGAGGCCTGACGTTATGTTATGTTGTATTTATGCAAAGCTGTATAAAGTAGAATACCTTTTGCATTTAAGTTCCTTTTACGAGACTTGAGATATTTCAGGTTTGTGTCTAGGGTGGCAAGGTATCTGCAATCTTCTTCTTGTCGTGTGGTAATCGACTAACCTGGTGTAAGAGTTTTAAAGACGTCCATGGGACTCTGGCTTGGCTTGGCTGACGTTTTCCTTCACTGTTTTTGAAGCAAGTGATAATTATACAATACGCACATGAATCCGAAAAGTCAGAGGTGCGTGACTTGGATTAGAACTTGAGATCTATGACTTGGCAGTCCGACGGTCACACCACTAGGCTATCACTGACCACAATTTGCAATGTCTCTGGTATTACAGATGACCATAGACAGCGGTTATAACTTATCAGTGGGTACGTGGATACCAGCCCTGCTAGCTTTCTACCCAATAACAAAACGAAACAACGGGGATCTGGGGGTCTACTCCCTAAGCACGAATTCCGTTCTTTCGGCTGAAGTTACGACTCCGTATCACCTACTAGGTATGGGCGTTATTTAACGTCACTAGTTACAATAACTGGCTACGGGGCATGTAACGGAATAACTAGTTTCGAGTCACACACAAACACGTGATTTTTGTAACTAGTTCCATCACAATGCAGTGATCGAATGAAAATAGTGAAACGAAACAAGCTTGTGTTATGTAACGTATTACGTAGGTAACCATTTACATTTTCGTTTCGCAAATAACAGTAACACTTCAATGAGAATAGAATTTGAAAAATAACTAGTTACTAAAATCACTAGTTTTCAAAACCGGTGACGTCCTCGAAGTCACTAGTTACGTTACGTTTCACAAAAATCACGTAACGACCCACCCCTATCACCTACAGACATGATTAGTTCGGGGCCGGAACTGAGAATGAATGACAACACGATTTGACAGGTGTCCCTACTCGCTTTCGATGTCCGAAAAAATGAATTTGATACTTGTTTTGACAGATTAACTACTTTCGGACGGTATCTTCGTTGACGGACAGAGTACACATCCCGTTCACTTAATAAAGAAAGAAAGAAAATGTTTAAGTAAATAGAACATGACTAAATAATAATGTCTTAAAATCTTCTTTAGGTAGGTAAATATATTTAGGATCAAGCTCATCTTATTTTTGTCATGCATTGCTTAGTTCCTAGTTCCTTCTTGAACTTAAGTTATTGGGAGTGCCTCGGCTGCCGGCGCCGGCTCCCAAAAATAACGCCATTGCAACTGGCAGCCAATTCAGCAACCGCGCGGCGCCGGTTGCCAATTCGGGAGCCGGCGTTGGCAGCGGAGGCAGTCCCTAAGTTATTACTTGCACAAAATTCTTGTGTTAATACTTCTATGTAAACTGAAGTAAGTATTTTATCTTGTAATGTTAAGTGTACCTATTTTTTCACAGAAATGCATTAGCAAGAACTAATCTCGACTTTACTTGGAAATATATTTCAAGCTAATATGCTCTCAAAATGCTTGCAAAATATATTACACCTGCATTTTATGGCGTATGTTTGTGTGTAGGTATGTAACATACCTAAATATAATTCTACTGGTGAAAGATTTTTTTAAATCGGTCCAGTACCTAGTTTTTGAGTTTATTCATTACAGCTTCTGCCCGCGACTTCGTTCGCGTGGAAGTCAATAAAATATAGTCTATGTTACTCGCTGATGATGTAGTTTCCATGGGTAAAAGATTTTTTTTAAAATGATTAAGTAGTTTTTGAGTTTATCCATTAAAAAATCAAATCTCTTCCGTTTATAATATTAGTATAGATTAGAGATAGGCGCGGGCTTGCGGACGGTGAGCAATGGGTAGCTCGCCGTCCGGTAAGGACCAAGCCCGGGTCGACGGCGCGTTGTGTTCCACGCGCGCCTCAAAGAGATGTCAGCAGAATTGACGGGGTCCGTTAGGGCCAATGCCTGCCGGGGGTTCGAAGAAAACCGATGGGGACATCGTGGCCCCCGGCAACAGGGCAACCGAAGGAACACGGGTGGGTTTTAGTCAGTAAGAGTCTGACACGCCCTCCCGCTCCACCCAGAGCGGGAGAAGTTATTTGATAATTTCCCACCCAAAAAAAAAAAAAAAAAAAGTATAGATTAGAGAGAGCGTTATGTTATGTCAGAGGGAGTACAAATAGCATAGATGAAATGATTGGTAAAAGTCTATACAGCAAATAATAAACTTTTAAATAAATGACGGTTACAAGTACATAAGGTCTATTCTCTTTTGCGTCTACATGTACCGTGAAAAGAGTTTCACAACAAAAATTGTAATATTAAAAACGATTTCAATGTGTTCAGAGAGGCATGTAGGTACGGTATTTGTTCATTTTGATCAAAAGAACGATACAAATTGAGTAAATTTTCCCCGAAATCTGCCGAATATTGAATATATCGGCTAACGGCTTAAATTTGTCAAGACGAATAGCCCAATGCTATATCTATTTACCTGCTATGTTGCATTTTCAATCAACATTTTAGTGCACAAACGTACATTGTCGACTATAACCGCAATAATGAACAGTAGACTTGACAGGTTGACACCACGCCTGACAGTTTTACTTATCACTCTTTGGTTTGTGGGGAGCTCGTGGCTAAATAATAACAGCCACACGGGTCGATCCATCAGGTTAAGCTACGCAGTTGGTCCGTGGATGGGTGACCATCTTTACATACCGAGACTCCTCCGTGCCTCGGAAAGCACGTTAAGCCCGGCTGTCATTCGTGAATCTTTGACAGTTGTTACGGGTCGTCAGAAGTCTTACCAAGGGGTATCGTATTACCCAGTAACTGGGTTGTGGAGGTCAGATAGGCAGTCGCTCCATGTAAAATACTGGTATTCAGCTGCATCCGGTTAGACTGGAAGCCGACCCCAACATAGTTGGGAAAAGGCTAGGCAGATGATGGTTTGTAGGGATCAAAGTGTTTTTTTTGTTAAATTTTATGAAAGTTATAATAGTTACTCAACTGTAACAACTACAATAATGCCACGTTAGTTGTTACAGTTCTAAAATAAGCTTTATTACATTTATCTTGAGACTTGTGTCGGGTGTCGTTACGGGTAGTCAGAAGCCCAAAAGTCTAACAACCAGTCTTACCAAGGAGTATCGTGTTACCCAGTAACTGGGTTGTGAAGGTCAGGTAGGCAGTCGCTCCTTGTTTCGGCTGTTGCCGATGTGTAGTAAGGCTTCGAAATAATGGACGTATTTTAAGTACTTGTACAATTCTGAGTTGATTTGAATAGGATCTGAATATTACAAAGGAATAAGGCGTCGTCCGCCATCGAATTTGGTGGATTTCTTCTTTTGTTTTCAAATACTTGCGGCGCCCCTGACGGCGCGAACAGTACTGGCTGGCGCAGCGGCATGGCTACAGTAAGTCCCGCCGCTCGTGCGCCACCTGGCGGCGGTGGGGCCGTAACTTTCCATGTAAAATACTGTTATCCAGCTGCATCCGGTTAGATTCGAAGTGAAATCCAACGTGGTTGGCAGATTGATTGATGTAGGCTGGTGCTTTTTTCCATAACAAAATCAATTTGAGATCTACATATTCAACATGGTTTTATGGTGTAACATGCTGGCCCGCAGGTTCGCACGGTGTACTCGAGAGGTTAAAATAACACTGTTCAGGGCCTACTGCCAGTCGCTGACACGTGCGCCCTGTGGGTCGGTCTGTAATGCTCTACGAGTCCAATATCTGTAGCGCGTCGGCGATGTTGGCGGACGCACGCGTGCCCGATTTCGGCTCGCTGCTGCGTCTGCGAATCGCATCACTGATGCGCCGGATGCGCGGCGGCACCAACAGCTTCGTGGCTACTGTAACCGGCAGGGTGGATGGCATAATAATATGTCACTGGATGGCGGTTCACAGACCGTCATTCAGATGTGACATGAAAGTATATTAAACGTGTTTTAGTTAGTAAGTACCAACTTATTCTACTCGTGTATTATGGATCTCTGGTCAGAAAATAAAGATTTATATTATATATTTTGCGCAGAAAATACGAAGTACCATATAACTCAAACTTTATCCGCGTGAAATTATCTGTTTTAATTATTCACACACTTATCAAAACCCATCCATTTTAACCGAAACTTATCTAGCAACTAGTTTCATTGCGTTCGTTTGCTTAGCGAAGTAAAATTTAATTACCAGGGGCTCAATGTTAATCCGCTAACTAAGCCTCGCACACCTCGTTATTAATTAACACAACTTTATGTTTATATTGTTCGTAAAGAATATTCTCTGTTTATTGCCGATACACGGTAAAGGTCAAATGGATTAGCACTACGTGCATTTGTGATGAGAAATTTGATATGGTTTGAATGATACCAATATATGTTTTATCTCGTAAGCTTAGCCATTATCGGCTGTTGTAGCACTTATCGCCGGAAAACATCAAGTGTGTTAGCGCGCTAATTAGCGTGGCGCGTGGTCAGACCACCGTTGTTCATTTCGACTGTTGTCTCCGGACTGCGTAGACGCTCTGTCGAAATGTACGATAATTCGGCTAATGTGACCAGCGCATTAGCGCGATAACTTTTTAGCCAGCAAAACATACGAAGCTTTGTCACGATAGATGCAGATAAAAACCCCAGCATTAGGTACATCATCATTATCATTTCAGCTGAAAGACGTCCACTGCTGGACATAGGCCTCCCCCAAGCACCGCCACTTCGACCGAGATCTGTGCTTTCCGCATCCAGCGGATTCCTGCGGCCTTCACAAGGTCATCAGTCCATCGTGTGGGAGGCCTTCGAACGTTACGTCTTCCGGTACACTACAGAACCTTTCGGCCCCATCGGCCATCCGTTCTGCGAGCAATGTGCCTTGCCCATTGCTCCTTAAGTTTGGTAATTTTTCGGGCTATGTCGGTTACCTTGGTTCTCCTGCGGATCTCTTCATTTCTGATTCGATCACGTAGGGAAACTCCAAGCATAGCCCTCTCCATTGCCCTTTGGGTGACTTTTAGCCTTCTGATAAGGCCCTATTGTGAGCGACCACGTTTCGTTTCATTAGGTACATACTGCTATAATATTCGTGTAAGGTGAGAATGAAAAATCATTGTATGGGCGATCATATGATGCGATACATACTCGTACATACATAAATTCGCGCGTTCTACCCATCGAAGTAAGAGGAACAACTACGGAACTCCAGCTGTTCTGTTACGATCCTTACAATTACATATTCCTTTTGCTTCATTTACGATCTCTTTCAATAATCTTTCTGCTGTTAGGATGAGATCCATTCGAGTTCATAGTTAGAATAGTTCTTTGGAAATAAGCCCTGTCATTTTACATTTCAATAGGCTTCCTATACCAAACATTACTTGAAACTTTCAACAAAACAAAACAGTATTTCGAAGAACATTTTAAAAATTTCAACTGTCAATAAGTTATTTGCGTCCACCGTTCAACACATCGACTAAATCCCTATGGACCAGACTTATCGGCCGCTGGAGAATCCTCACAGAGGCTCGAGGCTCGAATTTGCTCGAATTTGCTCGAGTTGGCTTCAGTTGGCTCGATAAACAGAGAGCGTTCGACGCCGCACCTGTGTTTGGCGGCTCGATTTAGAATATTGACTCGGTTTCACTTTGCTGGGAATTGGGCACTACACTTTGTATTGGGTGGTACGGTACACAGATGTAGGTATAACTTTTGTGTGTACGACATTTATTCTCATCGAGATTTTTCCTCAAAATGATTTAACTTTTAGACTTAATGGAATAATTGGTATTTGTACATTAGGGAAATCCAAATAGAAATCATTTGTTTGCTTTCAATGTCTATACAGATAAGATGTAATTTTTATGAATACTCCCGATACATTTTATATTAATAATAGAATTGATTTAATATTATTATTAACTCTTTTCTTTAATTTGGTATTTAGTAAAAACAGTAGGTAAGTTATTCAGGTTACTAGTAGATCTGCAAAATATTTTAGATCTGAAAACAAATTGGCTGTCGGGCGTAATAATCTTTTGCCATAATGTGGAAAACAGTCATAACAGGCAAGACCAGCAGGGTGGGAAATTATTATATTCTTGACAAGTCTATATACAGGGTGGCCCATAAATCCTTTGACATGTAAATAATTAATAAATAAAAAACAAATCAAAATAAATCCCCTCCCCACTCAACCGACTTCTACTCCTACTCCTTCAGTGTGCACGCGGTTCGGTTGTGGAATTCACTTCCGCCTGACATTAGGGACTGCCAAACTGTTGCGGTTTTTAAAAGAAGAGTGAAAGAACACTATCTTTCCATTTCGACATAGTTGCATAATTATGTATTTATTATTTTATAAAGTAGTTTTATCTATTTTAGTGTTATATATTTAAGAAGTATGTATATTCTCATGTTGTATGTTTATATTTAAATTAGAGTATAGTTAAGTTTTTTATTTTAAGTATTCTGTTTTCTCTTCTACTCTTACACACGTTGTCTACATCTCTTTAACTACTTTCCTATCGCAGGTATGCTGGAAGAGATTTCTATAGAAATAAGCATCACCTTTGTACGTATTTTTCTGTTCCTTTCTTCTTATCTGTTTATATGTGTGTACATAAATTGTTAAATAAATAAATAAGAAATATCTTTGTGTTTCGTATTAATCTTTATAAAATGGGAATAATTTTTTGAAAATTACATCATCCAAATGTAATCCGTTACGATCACGGCACTCCTGTAAGGAACATCTAAAACTATCGATGACTGCGCGGCAAGTCAGTTCTGTGATGTTAGCCATTTCTCTTTCGAATATTTTCTTTTAGGGCTTCAATTGACCGCGGGTTTGTGTCATACACTTTAGATTTTAGATAACCCCATAAGAAAAAGTCCATTGGGGTTAGATCCGGACTACGTGGTGGGCAGGAAATGTCTCTCTTCGAGAGATCACTTTGTTGGGGAAAAGTTGACGAACGACGGGCATAGCGGTGTTAGAGGTATGGGCCGTCGCTCCATCCTGTTGAAACCAGGTCCGCGTATTGTAGCTTTGAAAATTCTGTAACGTTAGTGTAAAAAAGTCCTCGATCATCGCTACAAATCGCCCTGAATTAACTGTAACCGCGCGACCGAGGATTCTAACGAACAGAGTGTAACACTATGTTGATGTTTTCTTCCGTCCGTGATGTCCTTGGTCGACCCGACCGCTTTTTATCTAACGTCAAACTAGTCTCTTTGAACTTTGCAACCCAGTTTTTGATCGTTGGAACAGTTAGAGTGTCATTAAAGTTGTATAGATTGTGATGTTCTAAATTTACGCCACGCAATGGTTGCCGAATCATTGTTCCGATAAACTCGCGCACGCAAAAAGCATTGTCCGCACCGGTGAAACGCTCCATGGCGACTGATTTCCCAGAAACCGAAGTACGGTTTTTGCACCGCCCGCGCCCCCCCCGCGCCCCCCCGCGCTTCATATGCATTTCATTCGAAATTTAAATTTTAAAGGACTTATGGGCCACCCGGTAGTTACAAGTCTACAAGTTCATCTTACAAATGTTTTAGCAACAGTTTTGAGTCAGGCCGAAACACGCATTAAGACGCAATTTCGAGTTTACTAGAATTACAAAAAAGTTCGGACGTTAAAAGCCCAGGGATTTTTTCCCGCAGCGATTTTTTTTTGCGCACTGGATTTTTAACGCTATGCTTAGCGCCGAGAGTTGAAATCCAACAGTGTGTTTTTCGACGCGCTGGGATGCACTTTGTTGGATTCTCAATGCTCGGCTCAACACCAAGAGTTGAAAATACAGTGCGCGATAAAATCTCGCCCCGATATTTTTACGTCCGTGCGAACGTAGGCTTAATATCAACGAAGTAAGTAAAATTTGCATTTCATTGCCCCATCTCGGATTACAAAGATTTCATTAAAAAAGAAAACAACCCCATTTTGCTCCCGTGTCAGTTCCAAACTCCAAAAGTCACCCCCACAAAGGGTTTAGAGCCCTGCCATCATAATTCAGCGCAATATTCACGACGGGTACTTTATTTTGCGCCGTAAAATGGACATTTATTGCAAAATGTTTTTATACGCGAGGCTTGCGTCGCAGAATGACGCTCGAATCTAAAAACGGTGACGAATATATTTGGGATCGTGATGCAAAAACGTAATAAAGTTCTGTGTGAAATGAAATGATAAATAAATATGGCGTACTAAAGTCCTATTCGTTAAAGGGATTAAAACAAACGCTGGATTTACATAAATTGTTTATATTTGCTCCAGCGATACCGTAATTGATTCGTGCTCAATTATTCTGCTGGCGCTAACTCTGGTAGGACAATTCGAGTAGAACGAATCGAATTGGTTTTTATTTTAAAATACACCGTTAGTTTTTGTTGATTTTTACTAACTTTTTAGAAAGATTTGATGTTACGAGTATAAATCCATCTGAGCATCGGGGAACATTCCCCACTGCCAAAAATGTGTTGGCTCATGCATGAACGATTGCAGTGATCTAGTAGAATATGTACTCACTAAGTCGGTTCCGATCTTAACTTATTATTATTGTTATTGTCTTGTTTATTTGTCTAGCAGGTTTGATAATTTTCGTGCGCTCATTTTTTATTTTGTCTCTACTTTTTGAGTATTGTTAAGATATGAGACGGCTGTATCTCTTTGTTTTGTTTTGAACAAATAATTTAACTGCTCTACTTTAAGATTGTTTACCTAGTAGGTTATAATAAGAAAATATTGTATTTGCTTAAAATTGTTTGTTACATTTAATTCTTTATTTTCTGTTACTTCCTGTAATTTCTGTAGTGTATACGAACCTTGGTAAATCTAAATGAATAAATCTAGTTCTTAAGGCTGTTCAAAAATCCTGTTTATTTGAGCAAATAAAATACCATTCTACGGTAGAGTATTGTGAAAGAATAAAGTAGATCATGCCACAAAACAACAATAATTCAGCAACCTTAATAACTTTTCTATATATCCTATTTATTTAATAAATAATTAATATGTATATTTTTTTTTTTTCTATCGACCCATTGTTTACCGAGAGTGGACAGTTACAAACTCATGATTATTAGGTACTGGAGATTGACGTACTGATAAATGGGACTATCCTAACTTAACCACAGCCCCCTACATATTAAGGTGGCACTCCTACCACACGCCGATTGAGAATTGATAACGTGTGTGTAATGTGAATGTGTTATATTTATGGTATTGTTTGTTTATTACGTTATCTATGTGTGTATTTATTGAAAGTTGTGTGTAGATTTATATCTGGACATTAAAAGATTTCATTTTCATTTCATAATATCTCACGCCTGTATTCCCGAAGGGTTGATATTGCAACTTTCATCGTAATCGCTAGAGAACGTGATTAAAAATAAATAAATATAGGTACATATATTTACACAAATATTGCTCGTTTAATAGATGATTTTTATGAGCCTCGTTGGTCTAGTGGTCGCAAGCGCTACTGCTGAGCATGAGGTCCTGGGTTCGATTCCCGGGTCGGGCAAAGTGTTATTGGGTTTTTCTATCTGAAATTTCTCAGTAGCAGCTCGGAGTCTGGATTTGTGCCCGGTTGATGGCAATAGGCTCGCCCCCTATTACATGGGACTTAAACATAACTGGCGAAATGTGGGTGTACCTGCTACAGGGAAACCTCTGCCCAACCCTTCGGGGAAACAAGGCGTGATGTTATGTTATGTTATGTGTAATTTTAGAAATATTTTTTGAATTTCGAGGGCTATCCTGAGACTTTGGCCTTAACATAGAAAATAGGAGTAGCAGCAACAGGTTAGTGGATATGTGTGAGAACCCTTAACTTTGATGACGTCATTGTTTGAGGTCCTTTGCGGCATAACCGGACGTAAAGTAAATACTTAAATGGGGTGACTTGCCTTGAATTTGAGTATTGAATACTGTCGAGTGTCGAATCATGTGTGCTAATAAGATAGAGTTTAGAATTTTAAAGCGTTCTTGAGACCTTTATTAAATCGGTTGACAAGAAATAAAGTGTCAGTTAAAAAAACATAAATGTAATGCAGGGTATTAAAAGTGACGAAGAGATTATTTAGGTACCTACATCTAGCACTATGATGTAACACACTTTTGACTATCGACCGCGGGTAGCCAAATAGCAACTTCAAATGCAAAATTAATCCTTTCAAAAAACACATCAAGAACCGTGTTTATCTGAACCAAATCATTCTTATCCAAACATTCCTCCACTTCCAATGGTTTAGTTAGATAAAGTTGTCTTCATAAGAAAGTTTTCCTACGTAAAGCGTCGGGTACATGAGGCGGAAAAGAATGCCATCGGATAGATTTATCAAGCGCTCGTTGTGATACACGCGTCCACACGGTCGCGTCTTGTTATCGCCCGATGGGGGACGTATTCGGGTAAGTTCGTAACTCTTCGTCAGACTGCATACTCGTATTTATGGATGACTAGCAGCGTCCCGCGGTTTCACCCGCATTAGTCTTGATTCCGTGAGAATATCGGGATAAAAAGTATTATATGTGGTAATCTAGGTTATAAAATATCTATGTGCTAAATTTCATCCAAATCCGTTCAGTCGTTTTTGCGTGAAACAGTAACAAACATCCTTCCACCCATCCATCCATCCTCACAAACTTCCGCGTTTATAATATTAAGTAGGATAATAGTTTCAAAGTAACAATATAGAACGATTTCAGGAGAACAGGAGCTCAGTTTAGCGAAGCGGTTATACAGAGAAAGTTTTGTAATGAGGGTTAGCAAAAACTGTATAATTGGAGGAGACACTATTTGACCTCCGAGCGGGCTATAATCTTGTGGGCTTGTAGCTTTCCACTGGTGATTCTTGAATCTCAATCATTATGCGCCAAGAATGACCAACACGACTTTTATCCTTATAGATTTATCATCACACGAAAGCCGACGACGGACAACAAAGAACGGTATTTAGTAAGATCCCTTTCGCTTTTCCAACATTTGAACTCCACTTCCATACATGTAATCCATTTCCCTTTATTACAAGACCAAGGAGCCTATTCCGAATAATTGACAATCAGAATACGTACTCGCTAAGTCAATACGGTTCTCGAATACGGATATGAGGCGGTGCGGGTGTGATTTACGACGGTGCCGTATCTCGAGCGAGGTCGTTCGACATGTCTACTCGAGATGTAGACCGGGTGGGCACACTCATGACTTAGAGAAATAGATTGCAGTTTGATGATAAAGCTTTGTTTTTCTTTTACTGTCTTTTGCACATTTATTTGGTGTGATGAAGAGTGAGAGTTCATCTTCGTTTCATAATAGATTCTTGACCTGGACGTGACCTGCAGTGGCTTATATGGAAAGCAATCAATCGATTGCGGAATCAGTGCGAATCCCGACCAAACCATTCACCATAATGTAGGAGTGTCCAAAGTGTCCAGACACCTGCACTTCTGAGGACCTAAAACACCACTGATGCCGCGATTGGCGTGACCACCTACGGAGCATAAAAAAAAATACATACAGTGTGAGTCTTTATAATGTGCTCTAGTGAAATGAGATGTATGCTTAATTTTATCGAAGGAAAAAAAATAATTGAAAAAAACATTTTTTTTGTTCTGCATGGCGTCTTATTTAGAAATTTTACGATTATTGTAAAAAAAGATGAAAAAAAACATGTTCAGTTTTTTATTGAGGGTAGATTTTTTCCACAATTTTCATTTTATGAGGACGCTTAATTGCTTCTAGTCATTATGGAGTTTGTTTCATCGCGATAGATCATTTAGTTTAAAAGTTACGCCGTTTTGTAACAATTTTTTTCAAAATTCTAAAAATAAAAATAAAATATTTGGATTAAGATTTTGTATATTTTTTCCGTCGATAAAATTAAGCATAAATCATTTCTATATGTGCACATTATAAAAACTCACACTGTAGGTAGGTATATTTACCATCGACTCAAAAAGTAGAAGAATAGAATCTTAGATTAACTAGCATGTTTTTTCAACTTTTATGTGTATCAAGTTGTTTTATGCTAACTTAAGACTAAAAACAACTTGGTAATAGTGTAATAATATCTAATAGTAAAGTACCTAATGCTGCGCTGCTCCTTGATAGCGAAAAAGGAGGAATACCTATTTAAAAAATACTTCTTCGAAGTCTTGAAAGCAAAAACTATAAAACCTCTATTACAAAAAAAAAAAGAAACTTCATTTAAATTAAAATCAAATCACCATAAAAACGCCATTCAGTTTTCATCAAATCGAATCTCCATAATCGATACCGCATCGCGTCCACTCACTATTCATAATCGAGTCGTATCCGAATACGGATACGAGAGGATGCGGTCCGGATGTGATTTATTATTCGCTCACATCTCTGCCTTTGATATGTCGACGGTACCACTGTGTGTAGGACACAGAGATAAAGAATCGATGATTGGCTTTTATTTTTCTTTTGTTGGCGGACATTTGTCTATTTCCTTAGGACGAGTCAAGTTTTCTTTTATGTAGCTAGTTAGTTCTAGGCAAATACATATCATTTATAAAATCGTTTGTCAAATGTAAAGGTTTTAGATTATCAAAAGGATAACCGACATTTTTAACCCCCGATGAAAACGGAGGGGTGTTATAAGATAAACGTGTGTATCTGTGTGTCTGTCTGCGGTCAAACCACATTTCAAACAAAAAATAATAATTAAAAAGACGAGGCTTATACCCAGCAATAATTAATGTATGTTATTGTAGAAAGGATAGCTGCTGTTAACTTCCTATTTTCATTAGCCGTCCCCGAGGGAACGATGGTTGGATTAAAATAGTACCTACAACTTATGTTACTTAAACTTAAAGGGCCGATACATATATTTTTTTAACTTTTTATAGGTTTTTGTTCGTGTCGGGGGTTTATTTGAGTAAACTTTGCCTAACAAACATCGTTTTAATAGTATTACCTCAGCTGGTATTTTCTTGCTTGTAAATAAAACTAAAATAAATTGTCAATAAACAATTCGTTCCCAATAGGGTTGTATCATGTTCTTAATTACTCAGTCGTATCTCCTTCGAGATCCGCCCGACTGTCGACAGTCGCCGTCTGCATGTTAAGTCATGAATAGAAGGATTTATCGATTAGGGAGCTAGGTTTCGGTAGATTGTATCTATCCTATTGGGAGAATAGTAGTCGTAGGTACCATTGTTCCATTTATTTTATGGTGATTCTTAGGAGATTAATCATCCATAAAAGGAACGACAACGTTGACAGAATTTCTAGATCAACGAACAAACGAACGAACGATCTTTTGGCGCCAGAATGAGATTGACAGGACGTGTTATTGGTAAACATTTGTGAAATTGTCTGTCATTGTGTTTGGACAAAACAAGATGGCGGTGGTAGTTCCGCTTTCAAAAAATCCGTTGACATTTACAAAGAAAATAAAAAATAAAACTAAAGCCAACTAACATGTTATGTTCCCTCCGAAAATAGCCACCTTTTATGACAACATCAATCCAACTCAATATCTTAGTTCCCTAAAGTTCACAACGAATATCCGACAACGGGCATGATGTGATTAACTAACTGGTCAGCGGTATCTGATCGGACATGCGGATATTTGCGGACACTCGACATCAGCGCGCCCACCACTAGTTAGTGAACATATCGATGGCTGGCTATCGTTTATGGTCTTCACAAATTCCTAGTAACGAATGCTACTTTTCGTTTTGATCGTTCTTCTTCATAGAGATCTACGTTTTGGAATGGGCAACTAGCTTCAACTTTCTGACTAACTGACAGACTTTTTGACAATTCAAAAGTGCCTGTGTGCCTAAAATAAATGCTTTGAGTTTGAGTTTGATATAGGTACGTCAGTTAACAGAGCTGATTTTCATATTTATGAAATGAAAATTCTTTTATGTAGCAACATGACAGTGACGTACAAGAGATAATGTTTTTCTACGAGAAAAGTGCGTTTTAATTTACAATATTGCTTATAAAATAAATACATTATTTATTATTTGTGGCTTAATTCTTTAGCATAAACCAACTGTTGTTTATAAATATAAAATAATTTTTTTATAAAAATCGAATTATCTTTAGGTGATCCGATTTTTATTTCTAAAGTATGACTCTTAACTGTGTCAAAAGTTCCACACGAGTTATAATTCTGTTGAACAGAAACAAAATGGCACTGTTGCGTATTTCACTAAAGTATAATAAAATATGCCGCCGACTCAGCATCTGTTTCTCTTAGTTTGAAAACACACAAACCACACATTCGTTGCATTATTTTAGTTAACCTAGAAGCTGCTCAAATGTAGGTTAATCATACAATGCGCAGCTTTACCTCTGCTCGCAACATTTATAATATTTATTTATGCTACTGAACAAGAATACTAGAATGTGATATACCTACATATAGTTACATTTATTTTGTATTTTGTATAGGGGGAGGTGCAAGGGACTGTACTCTCCCGGGCGCCCGACTCATGGTACTAGAAAGAATAGAGGGGGTTTTAGTCAGTAAGAGGCCATTTTTTTATATCATGTACTGAATCCATGGTAATAGGTTGCGCGTTGGTTTTTGTTTACATATATGTATTTTATGAAATTTTCTTAACAAACAAGATTTTTTTTTTAACGAGGGCGCGATATTTGCCTCTCCCTCACGCGTTCCGCCTCCTCCTTCGCGAGCATTACTGCTTTGCAGAAGAAGGTGACGGCCTACCATTTCCTCTCGCTCCTTACCATGGCCTGAACCAGTGCCAGACGCGAAATATCACCGCCGCCGATTGCTTCCACGAGGACACGGCGATGCCCAAGCCGGGCAGACCTCCACCGTATGCTCCACCATTTCCTCCGGGCTCTTCTAGCCACTCCTCAAAGAGGGGACTTATCGCCGCAATTGTGGCGTGCCCAGCGCTGGGTTACGACAATCGCACTCTCCATGACGCCATGAGATTCCACCGGAGCTCTGTCCGCTGTGCCGTGATTTCTCGCGGCAGCGGAGTTAAGCCCCGGCCACTCCCTGATGTGGGCGATTAACAAACAAGCTAATCCACGAATTTAATCGAATTAATAAATTACTTTGAAATATATCTGAAGTCCTACGCTCATAAAGTTCCACTTGTACACAACGAAATTATTTCGTTGAAAAATTAAGCTTCAGACGGAATGCATCGCTGGAATATATCCGCTTTTATTAATACTAAAACATTAATTCGTTGAAATTATACGTCGAAAAGAAATGTTTGCGTGGCGGATTAACATTAAAAATATGCTGTACTTTTTAAATACAAGGATTTTACATCTGAATTTACTTAAGCATTATTATGCGTTTGCAAATTTTCAGAATATGTTTTTGCATTTTATTTTGGTGTCCGTTTCTTTTTATTATTTTTCATACATGCTATTTAATTTATAATTATAAGCTACGGTAGAACGAATTTCTTTTTTTTTTGTGATATTATTTTATCGTATCCTTGTTTTTTGTTTTGATAATGTTTTGACTCTTTTCATGATCATGACTATGGATAAGTCCGGAACTTGTTTTCTATATTATGTATAGATATAGAAAACAAGTTCCAGACTTATCCATGCACCTATGTATATTAATTATAAAATAAAGTCCCTTTTAGGTTTTGTCCATGTGATTGCGTTGTTCATCTAAACTGCGCAACGAATTTTGAAGCGGTGAATGATTTAGAGAATGAATTCCGGAAGGTTTATGTGAATAATACTTTTAGATTAAACTTACATAAACTAAAGAACTCTCGATGTTCGTGCAAAGCAGGGGCGGGTAGCTAGTATTATTGATTTTCAGTCACTATATTTTATCATCAACCTGAGGCACTGTCAAAATAAATTGTGGTACAGACTAATCTGTCCCGATTACTCACCGAAAATTTATAAACGATTTAGTCAGGCAGGTTTAGGTACCGGACATTGTATCGTTTCGATAAACCGGGGTAAACCACAACCTGACATTCGATGGGTCGACCGCTAGTTAAAACTTTAGTACCTTAAAACTGGTGCTTCGACGTTAATCGGTACTTAGTACCGATAGTACCGATTCACTCGTTTTATAACCCTTGCCCTAATTGCGTAACACTCTATCAATCACAATCTGAATAATTTTGAAGGATATTGCTAATTCAATTGCTTTAAATGTTCGAAAACTTTGTCTGCTCAACCACATAAATAACGCAATTAATGTTGTTGATCTGTCAAATGAAACCCATTGCTACTGTTAGTGTGTTACGCAATTATCCCGCTCTCCGATGACACTTGATTAAGTACGTTGTTCGGCTTTGAGACGAACAATGTAGAATTGTATAGTTGTGGACATCATAATTAATTTGGCTTGAGGTTTTTCTAATGTATCAGTGCGATCTTGATGAAAATAGCTCGTTTAGTGTTGAAAAGATTAGCCAATCAGCACGTTTCTCAAACTCAGACTCAAAGCATTTATTTCAATTGAACCTAAATTGAACCATTTATACTTTAAATGGTTCAATTGACAATCGAACCATTTAAAGTTTAAATGCTACCTTTGGAAGAGGCGACTAGAATCAATTCTATTTTTTGTAAATTTTGACGTTCAAAAGTGCCTTTTTGTGCCTAATTGAAATAAATGATTTGACTTTGACTTTTGAATTAAAAAGTGCCTTAAATTTTGAAGTCACTTTTGAATTGTCAAGGAAAGGTTGGAAAGCGAAACTGACTGCTGCGGGATACACACTAGTTATAACGTCTCACGTAATATTAGTAAAACACACCTTCCAATATAAATAAAGAAAAGGATAATAGACCTATTGTTAAAATCCTTAGAACTGACATTTTTTTTGGTGTCTCACCCTTTCAGGTTATGTATTCAGGTTATCGTTATTACAGAGAGTACCTATCTACAAAATGATTCTGCTATCTACACTGACGAACAATATAAAAAAGCCACTCGCAAAGTGCCAAAAAAATCTAAATATCCCCTAAACCACACAAGAAAATGTATGTATATATGAAGTAAAAAAATCTTGAAAACAGTTTTATACACTTGAATGTTGCTTTTTACTTGAAGAAGCTATCTTGCGTGGTTTCGGAAATATTGCATGATAAGTTAATGGCCTTTTTGGAACGAAGTTCTTTAACGCGGCGTAAAATCGTCACGCTAAAAAGTTTTAATACTTGCGACTGTCTTCTTCTAATTCAAAAAGAAAGAGAGAGAGAGAGAGAGAGATAACGCCGGCGGAAAAAAACAAAAGAAAAGATAAAAGTGTAGTGGGATAAAATTGTATACATCGGCCCAAGTACACTGCATGCCGTAGAGAGAGAGAAAGTGTGAATTTGGTCAAAATGAAAATCTAAGAAGGCGGTTCTGAAAATTTTCAAATTTTTCATCATGGGTATCGTTTTCATGGTTTTAGAGGGTGTTAAATCCGATAGTGGGGTCGAAATGTAAATCATAGGTGGCGGCTGCGAAAATTATCAAGTTTTTCGTCATGGGTGTCCTTTTCATAGTTTTCGAGTGTACTAAAGCCGATAGTGAGGTTAGAACGTAATTCCAAAATGGCGGGTGTTTTTTTTAAGTCATACGGGTCATCTTTGTTCCTGACGGGGTCCCCTGACCAAACACGTTTTTGATATTGTTCGTCAGTATACATAACTAAAAACAACCAATCACTCGTTATTTTTTTTAACAGTCAGGTAAATTAACTGTTTATCAAATTGACACATTACTAACGTCAATTTGATAAACAATTAATTCTTCAACAAACTCATGCCTCATTTCACTATAACACTATAGATCAAGGTTCTAAACAATAACAAAAAATCCGGCCAAGTGCGTGTTGGACCACGCACAATGCAGGGTTCCGTAGTTGGGATGAATTTATCCCATGAACAAAACTTAACATTGTAGTTGAAAAACATGTTCTCCCATACATTCCAACTGCAAATGTAATTTTGTACCCACAATATTGAGAGAAATACCATGTTATTTTAAGACCATAGACTTCTTATAGGTTTTCTGTAATCTATGAGTTTCTCATTTTTACCCTACATCAGCAATAGCCTATAAATCAGTGATGTACGACACTAAACGATTACATTTGGCTGTAACAATAAAAGTATGAATATATTCCTAAAGGAGGGTAGAATTGAACTTGTTTTGCAAGATCACGTACTAGACTCGCGCCGTCTTCGAATGCGTATTACGTCATCGTTTTGCTGAAGCTAACATTGTATTTTTTGTGAGAGAAAATGATTCGATTCGATTTGATTGTGATCTTTTCTTTTTACTGCCTGTTTTAGATGTAGACAGATGCGGTCTTTCTCTCAGTATGTAATGGTAGGGTTGATTAAGCTTCAGAGAAGGATTAGGCACCAGTGCGTTCCACTGGACATGCCATGTGGACCTCTCCACACACATGTGCTGAGGACGGCAAGTACGTTAGTCGCTAGAAGTCTGACATAAACCTTGCGGTAGCCATTTCATAAAACAGTCAACGAATGATTTAGTAATTTGAATATACGGACAATTTAAGTTGGTACTTAATTTGATCAAAACAATCTGCCTAGCCTTTTCCCAACAAGTTTGGGTCACCGGATGTAGCTAAATACGAGTATTTTACATGGAGCGACTGCCTATCTGACCTCCACAGCCCAGTTACTTGGTAACACGATACCCCTTGTAAGACTGGTTGTCAGACTTTCGGGCTTCTGACGACCCGTAACGACTGTCAAAGATCGTGCTTTTCGAAACACGGTGGGATCTCAGTATGTTAAGATGGTCATCCATCCACGAACTGACCGCGGCAAGCGTAGCTTAACCTGATCGATCGACGGGTGCGGCTGTTATTACTTAGCCACGAATCCCTCTTGGTAGGCAATTTGATAAGCGATTAATTTGACTCACTTTACATAACTCTTTTACCTAGCCAAGTGCGCAAAATACGCGCTTGGACGTGGAATTGCGGACACCAGCTCGTCTTGCTACTACTGGGTTATTTATTACCCCTTATTTTCTTATTGCTTCAATAATACTGACAATTATTTTCTTCAAGTGACTTGTTCTGTGTTGATAAGCAAATAGTGTAACTTTGTATGGCAAGGCGAGTGTCCATGACAGTGCAATGCTTGTTATTTTCCAACTCAAGTATTTTATGTTTAGTTAATCTACATTGGCAAGAAACCTGTTTAGTACCGATGAATTAAATTAAATTAGAAATATTATTTATTTAGTAACCAGCAAGTTATGAGACAGAAACGAGCTGAGAGATAATTTTACGTGTTAAACTTTAGTATGTATGTAACTAAAAACTGTAAAGAAGTTAAATAATTTAGTTGCTCTATTTATTTCGTTTCTTCTATATTTAATCTGGAAGTAAAAAGCAGCAAAACATTGCTATGTAATGAAATGGAAGAGCAATGTTTTAAATAAAGTTTTTTAATAGCTTATCAGACAAAAAAAAATACAGTGTGCGGTCATGGGACCCCCGTCAGGAACGAAGTTCTTTCTCACGTATGATTTAAAACAAAAACTTTCGCAGTCGCCATCTTGGATATAAAAATGTTGACCAAATTCACACTTTCTCTCTCTCTCCGGCATGCAGTGTACTCGGGCCGATGTATACAATTTTAACACAGACGTATAAAGAGTAGATTTTATCCCCCCACGACACGGAATTACTTTACTCTTTTCTTTTGTATTTTTCTGCGGGCGATCTTTCTCTCTCTCTCTCTTTCTCTTTGAATTAGAAGAAGACAGTCGTAAGTATTAACACTTTATAGCGTGACGATTTCTGAAAGTTTTCAAGCCGCGTTAAAGAACTTCGTTCCAAAAAACAGTATCTACGTACGTGTAATCAAGTCATTTACTAATTCCTAATTTCCTACAACCATTCACAAAAAACACCGCATTATTTCAACTTTACCCCGAGGTCACGAGCTACACGCTCAAGCGAAACGCGTCTTTTGATAGCGACTGCTGGGAAAAGAAATGAAAGAAGTTGTTCAGATTATGGGAGCATGCCACGAGTCACCGTGACGCGACTTGTGGAGCGACGGCGACGGACGAAAACAGGTGACACGCACGTGTCGCTTGATGCAAGTCGCACTGCTCAGGGCTGTGAACGGAGCCTTATCCAGAGTAGTAGGGAAACAAAGTTTCTTTAGCGCTAGTAATAAATCCATCACTTCTTATCGAGTGGCACTATCTGCTCTCGAGAGAGTGCGAAGCGACGCAGTAACGGACGGACAAATGTGCGCGCCTTTTTATGATCGAAGATAAAGATGGATTAGGTTTTAGTCAGTAAATGATCTAGATTTTTTTTTCATATTGGCTGGTTTCTGAATTAGCAAAGAAAATGATTTCGTTCTTTTCAAGTGTTAGCAGTTAAAATGGCTTTAAAGAGTCGTTGTAAGCGATGCAGTTAATATAAACAAAAATTTAAACTAGTAGTTGAATGTTTACAGCATAAAAGACAATTTTATATCGAGAAATGCAAAAGAGGCGAATTCTAAAAAGAAATAAGTATCTATAGGTAATTCAACTTTCGACAATCAGTCTTACCAAGGGGTACTTATTGTGTACCCAGTAACTAGGCTATGGAGGTGAGATAGGCAGCCACTTCATGTAAAATACTGGTCAGCTGCATCCGGTTACACTGTAAATCAACTTTTTGTAAACTTTATTTTTATCCTCTACCAGTCAATCGCCCGTAAAACTCAATCGTCCGCCTTTTTAACAAGACTTGATAACATCTCTCGATCAACGTTGAAAGAAACTTTAACGTAATAAATCCATCACTTCAGTATCGGCTGTTTCTATCGGGTCCCAAGACAGCGCGTGCCGACGCGACGCCGTGCGGTGACGGACGGTCAAATGAGACCACACCTTTTTATGTACATTAGTAAGGCTTAGGACATGTATATGTATAAGCAGGTAAATGACTTCTATCCTGTCATTTTATTGTGTGTGAAATTTCTGTGAAGTTTCTCCAGACAATTAAAATAATAATATCCTGTATATCCCATTTTCTCTGTGGTCTACCTCTTTTTCTTTGACCGTTTCTTGGGTACCATTGAGTAATTATTTTACTCCATTTGTCCTTACCTCTTATCATGCCTAGTATCAGGCTTAGACAGTTATTCCGGGTCTGGGGTACCTACAAAAATTTCTAAATAAATCATAGTCAAGAATACATAAGTGATGATACTATGAGTGAGTTACTATGAACAATCATTATTGTCAAACTTTTTTACGGATTGAATACGGGTTTTTTTAAAATTTAATATTAATTCTGTGACCCTTATAATTTGACATATTATTTTAATTTCGATTCTGTGACCCTATAATTTGTATTACTCATTCGTTTATTTTAATTGCATTTGATATTTTATTTTAATTTCAATTCTGTGACCTTTATAATGTGTATCTATTTTAATTGCATTGACATTTAATTCTATTGGTTTTTTTCTATTGTGTGTTGCACAGTGGAATTTTATTTTATGTAATATGGGTTTTGCCTGAATTAAATGAATTTTATTTTTATTTATTTTTGGCTACTTTTGTTTTGTGTGTATTTTGACCTGTTTTTTAAATATGCGTTATTCTTTTCTTTCTATGATCAACCCCTGGTTAAAAGTTCAGCCAATAAAAACCAATTGATGCTCAAGCACCATTTTGAGTCGATCACTCACTGAGATGATACTTAAATAAGTAGCTTGTAAGTCTTCTTTGAAACGATACCCTACACTGACCCCTTGATTTTTGAAGGCCTGTTATATTTAATTAGCTGTAGAATCTTGAGCTAACTTAAATGATTGGCTGTTTTTATTTTGGGTACCAATTATTCCCGTGGGTAAGATTTGTTTTTTACGTAACTGAAGTTAGTTTACAACGCATTTATTGAGTTAAGATAGTGGCTGGAAATGCTTATGTTTAAAATGGTTTAATTTTATTATAAAACATGTGGCATGAGATGTCGTCATTATCTTAGAACTTGTTAAATTAGCTACCTACTGCTGAGCATGAGGTCCTAGGTTCGATTCCCGGGTCGGGCAAAGTGTTATTGGGTATTTAACCGACTTCCAAAAGGTGGAGGTTCTCAATTCAACTGTATGTTTTATTTTTCTCTTTTTTTTTTTGTATGTTTTTTACGCGATTACTCCGTCAATTATGAATTGATATTGATGATTCTTTTATTGTTTGGTAGATCATACTTCAGAGGTGGTCCCATATAAATTTTATTAACTTTGCTTGGGTAGGTTTTGAGTTAGCTTCAATAAATAATACGTATTTTTCTCACTTAGTATGTAGATGATATGATAACTTCCTGTCACTGTTATTTACATAGCAGGTAGTGGTATTCGAATTTGTGTGGGGTAGGTATCACAACTAAAAAGTGAAAAATAAAAACTTTTTACAAAAAAAAAAAACAACCCACTCCAAAAAAAATACTACAAAGCGAAAAATAACTTTAATTTCGGAAGTCGGTGACAAAGAACGACTTCCGAAATTAAAGTTATTTTTCACTTTGTAGTTTTTTTTTTGAAGTCGGTTGTTTTTTTTTTGTAAAAAGTTTTTTCCATCACAAATTTCTCAGTAGCAGCTCGGAGTCTGGATTTGTGCCCGGTTGATGGCAATAGGCTCGCCCCCTATTACATGGGACTTTAAACATAATTGGCGAAATGTGGTTGTACCTGCCACAGGGACACCTCTGCCCAACCCTTCGGGGAAGCAAGCCGTGATGTTATGTTATGTGTTGTTAAATTAGTTGTTTGAATTGTTTGCAGTCAACATTTAAAACTGTGTGCGATATCCCTAAAATTTATTGTATGTGCCTTAATGACCAAATTAACTCAGTTTCGTCGATGGGCGAGTCTACAGCTTTTCTATTCATGCTCGTGTAAAACCAATGAAGCATAAAAATACTCGAACATCACACGCTCGTCGCTCGTCGGAACTACCCTAATGGTGTGAAGCGATTTGTCATCTACAACTATAACTACAGTACTGAAACCGTTCATAGATAAAGTATAATACCACGTTGCTTCGACGTGAACATCAAAAAGCGATTTACGACGATACGACGTGTAGGAATCTAGAGTATACGATGTATTTATTCAGCTGCTGTATAACTGAGGAGATAGTGTTCTAAATAATAGTGTCTTTTGAGGACAGCTTGAGGTCTTAAAACAGGCTTGACACTGCATTAATATAGACAGACTCAAGGAATAGTGATATGTTGGACAGACACATTGAGGAGATGTTACCTCATTGCTGACTGTTTTATATTTATAACTAGCGACCCATTAACCTTGTTTCGTAGTCTACGCACGGGTGCAATATCGACATGTCAAAACATCGAGGCTTCTGTGCTAAATCTAAGTAAATATCAATAGACATTTAATAGAACAGAGAAAAGTAAAGAAGTCATAACTGTACATGAAATATTTTTGAAAAAAAGTAGCTAATTGTTACGAGGTAGGGAAACGAGTCTCATGCCAAAAATGTAGTTTTTAGAATTTTTGTCCGTATGTTCCGGATTGTCGCAAAAACTGCTGAACGGATTTGGATGTTTGGCACACAGGTAGTTTATAACCTGGATTAACACATAGGATACTTTTAATCCTGGTAGTAAGTTCTCGTGGGATATTTTCCGACATCCACGCAGGCGAAGCCGCGAGCAAAAAAAATTATAATTAAAGTTTTTTTAAATTAACATATACATCTCCCGGAATTATGGTGAAAACGACATCACAAAAATTATGCAGCTTAGTAAATCTACGTGGTCACATAAATAGAAACGAAAAGCGACTTTGTTTTAAGTAATTTATTATTATTTAATTTGACAACATTGGTCCAGTGGTTAGTACATAGAACAAACTTACTCGTATCAACTAAGGGTTAGTATTTATTAAATGTATACATAATTATTATTCATCCCTGCCGCACGAGCAACCTGACAGAGTGTCTTTGGTGCATCATGCTGTTCAGCTAGGGTTTTCAAAATACTGTTGCTGCTCGCCCTCATTCTGCGTATTAAGGATGCGGTCTTCTTCCTCATAATGGCATAAAAGTCGTCAGTTCGTGCTACAGTAAACATGCTAGACGCGAACCTCAACAGCACCCTGAAGCCATTATTAAATAATGTTTAAATATTGATATTATGGCATGATCAAGTTTCTTGTACTACTAAGTACTTCGCTATACCACCACATTGGTCGCCTTGCGCGTGTATTATATTCCAGCTTTTGGAGATAGCACCCATTGTGTGAATGCTAAAATAAACAGCTGACATCGAAAAACGCACACGAGCATTCTAGAGAACCAAGACAAAGTGACAATCTATCAGTGCTAACGATGGTAGAAACGTCAGAAATGAATTGGATTGACGTTACCTGCCAAAAGCTCTTGTCATTTTTGTTGAAACATAGATAATCTAAATAATACATCGAAGGTTAAGCTACTCTTGCCGCGGTCGGTTCATGGATGGGTGACCATGAATTACATATCGTGCCTCAGAAAGCACGCTAAGATGTTTGTCCCGGCTGTCATTCGTCGATATTCGTCAAAGTCTGACAACCAGTCTTACCTAGTAACGGTTGTCGAGATCAGATAGGCAGTCGCTCCATGACAAAAATAAAATACTGGTATTCAGCTGCATCCGGTCAGACTTGAAGCCGACCCTGCGAGGCTACCGAGGCTGCCGAAAAGCTTATGTAAATTTTGTTGAAAGTTGTTGAAGAAATACGAAACCCTTTGAAAGCGATTGCCGCTTGTCTAGCCCACTAGGCCTTCAGCACAGCTAAAAGCTACTATAATCATGAGATCTCTGACTATGTTTTATTACTAAAGATCTTTAATGAAAGCAGTACTCCTAGACACGGCACGCATAGTGAGGAGGTTCCTCTCTCTAGAGCCCTGACCACCGGCAGCTTGGACCCTGTTCCTGATGCCGATGGGGCACTATTTTTTATATTTTTAAATGTTTTTTAATGATTTTTATAAAAATATTTAAAAATGTATTTAATATGTAAAAAAATTAATAAATGAAAATATTAATAGCTCTGAAATTCTATCTAAATTTTACTTTAAACATCCCCTGAAGGTCGAAGCGGTCCAATCCCCCGCTCCGTGTGCCGTTTGCGCCGAATAACTACAGGCAGAACTCATTCCTTGTGCGTGCAAGCTTAAACTTTAATAGGGTATGTGTACAGCACGACTTCGATCCGTTTACAACAGGTGTATCTGTGGCCAGAAAGAGCTTGAGCCTTAACTTTTTCACCTGATGCGTGATATTGCTCAGATTATAGTCTCAGTAGCCTAATTTTACCACATATATTGTAGTATTGTATTATTATTCTTATGTATAGATTTTAATAGCTTTGGCAGTTTGGTTGTTCACAGATTTCTTTAATTATTATTCTGTTAATTATATGTGAAGACTTGTAATTGGCTGTCAGTCACATTTTCAAGCTCTTAGTCTATTTTGTTGAGCTGTAAGTCTTCCAAAGGAAATAAATAAATAATGCTAAATATTTGAAATAGAATTACGCCAAAATTCCCGAAAATTATTCACCTTCACCGCCTACCTTAATTAAAGCTCGTAAATCAATTTATACATTATATATACCTACTTGTTTAATTACCAACACCCTCTAATCACTCACGTAAGCGACTAATAACTCGAAACGTAATCAATATTCTTACCGCACGCAATTGGAACTCCTCCATTTCCCTAATAGCACTCTCATGGAGGCATTACAAGTTTAAGTTAAATAAGTTAATGTAAGTAAGCACATTAGTCGAGTCCTTAACGTGTAATCTACATATGATGTCGCTTGGCAAATGTGTGAAGTGCTCGGTAAGTTCGTTTAACTTTTAAAGTAAACGCAAACTTGCGCGCCCCACTAATTACTGATTTTGCTTTATCTGTTGGGAGGTTTGATTTGTGTAAGGGGTGAGGTGAGGCGCCACGGCGACCTCACCTTCCGCCTGACGCAGGTCCTCACCGGACACGGTTGTTTCGGGAGGTTCCTGTTCCGGATAAGGCGGGAGTAAACGCCCGGGTGTCACCATTGTGTAGATCGCCCGGAGGACACGGTAGAGCATGCGGTGGAGAACAACACGTGACGGAGAGGCAAATTTCGCGCCCTCACGACCCTAACCACCGCAGGAAACGCCCTGGGCATCGGGAGTTGCAGGCAGATTCCCGGCCACCGTAGGCGTGGGCTTGCGGATGGTGAGCAATGGGTAGCTCGCTCTCCGATAAGGAGCAGGCCCGGGTCGACGAAAGAGATGTCAGCAGAACTGACGGTGTCCGCTAGGGCCGATGCCTGCCGGGGTTGCGGGGAAGTCTGAAAGGGATACCGTGGCCCCTGGCAACATGGCAACTGAAGGAACACTGGTGGGTTTTAGTCAGTAAGAGTCTGACACGCCCTCTCGCTCCGCCCAGAGCGGGAGAAGTTATTTGATAATTTCCCACCCAAAAAAAGGGGTAAGGTGACAGCTTTTTAGATTATTAGACCTGTACCTGTGTATTTTTACACAGGTACAGGTATGTAGAGCTGCTATAAATATTTAAAACCAACCCAGAATCCGACGCAAATTAAATACGTCATATTATTTGCACTATTTGCTACGAAAGCGTAGCAGTGGCGTGTAGCAGTGCTACGATCGCGTAGCTGTTTCGTAGCCACAGCGCGGGTAGTCGTTTTTACCCGACCACAGCAAAGCCAAAGGAGATGATTTCAACAGGCTATGTATGTGTATGTGTGTTCATCTGTTCCCTCATAACTCCTAAACTCCTAGTCGTATTTTGTTGGGTTTTAGTTTTTAACTTTATTTTTCACATGCTGATATTAAGAACTAATAAAGCCGCAAGTAAAAACAAACTTTCCGTCAACAACAATCAGTAATCGCTTATTCCTTAAACTGAAACCAAACCCCAAACCCTATGAATATGTATCGCATATTGCTTGAGTAACTTTGTTAATTCGACGATTCAAACGAAATTAGCCTTTATATCTACGCCCGTAAGGTTTACATCAACAGCAGCTGAGTCAGCGGATTGATTTTTGGCTAATATTCTAAATCCAGATTATGTAAAGTTTGGCTAAATTCGTCGTTTCGTGTTCGGTTTGCTAATTTAAAAGAACTTTTACATGTCTATTTCGGATTAATTTCTTTCTTCTACGGGTATAGTTTTATGATTGTTCTTTTCTCTGATTTATTTATGAATATTACATTTCTTTTGACATAGACACATCATGACCTCCGAGTTTGTTTCGGCAATTCTTAAAAAAAATTGTAGCATTATGAACTATGTCTGTCGACGATTACTGACAAATGCTTGCACTGGACTGGACAGGTCCACTCAAATCTGTGTGGTTCTTTCCTCAAAAGACAATTTCAGACACCAATCTACATGGTCCTCATCTGGCCTGACCAAGAACATGTCTGGACTTTAAAAGAGACTGCGACCTCTGAGTTTGTTTCAGCCTTTCATCTCAGAGTAGTCAGATAGGAAACGCCGAACTCATCTAGCATTTTTTTTTTATATGACGTGTAAAAGTAATTCCGAAATCCTATTTACAGAATAAACAATTTCAGTTCATTTCTTTTATGCTTAAGTTTCAACTTAACCTAACCCGTTTGGTCGGGGTACCCCCTAGCTGAGTTACTGCCACCAATTTTGACAAAAGGCCAAAAAAGTTAAAAAGAGGCTTAAAAAAATGTTAGTCAATAAGTTTTTAGAGGATAAGTTAAATATTTCTCTATATTAAATCTACTTAACTTCCTCACATATCTTTTTTCTCTGTGAATTCAGGCATGTTGTCTTAGGATTAATTAAACTACTCCCTGAGGGCAACAAAGACCGACATAGTTCATAATGCTACAATTAACTTTGTATCTAGGACACGCTGTAGACAAAAAAAAAGTAAGTATAGAGGTTAGCTACAAAAACTTCAAAACCCTTTTATGCATACTACTGAAAATTCAAGTCTTTGTCATCGTTCGTCTGAATTATTCCCAAGTTATTGCGCATAAAATCACATTAGATTTTTTGCGGGCCATTGCCAAAACACTATGCTTAGCAACTGCATCTTCTGTTATGCTTAGGGTTACCATTTAGAAATTTGAAAAGTCCTAACAGAAAGCCTTTTTTTTTTTTTCTGGTTGGGAAATTATCATATAGCTTCTCCCGCTCTAGGCAGAGCGGGAGGGCATGTCAGACTCTTATTGACTAAACCCACCCGTGTTCTTTCAGTTGCCTGTATGTTGCCAGGGGCCACGGTAACCCTTTCGGACAAACCCTGACAGAAAGCCTGACATTTCAATAAAAGTCCGGACATTTTAGTCACAAAATCCAATTTATTATTTGACCTCATTGAGTTGATTGTTAAAGAAGATTTACATTTTGTTTTTAGATGAATGAGAAGTTAATAAATATTAAAGACTTGTTTGGTATTACTTAAATAAGTTTTGTTACTCGTATTCCATCTAAGCCAAAAAATCCGGACAAATTAAAGAGCCGTACAAAGTCCAGACAAAAGTCTAGAAGTCCGGACATGTCCGGACAAATCCGACGGATGGTAACCCTAGTTATGCTACGGTTTCCTAGAAGACCGGTGGCCGCCACATAACGGCCACAGTGACGGCCCCATGAAAATAATGGCAGCGGGGTTTGACCAATTAACACTATCTAGGAAAACACACCAACTTACTTTCATAAATAACGTTTTAATGACGTCATACGCCAGTAAATTGCGGACGCTATGTGTCGGCCATCACAACCTTAGATAAACCTAGCGTTAGCTATAATCCACAGTCAGGTGACCAACAGTAAAAGAGCTGCGATGATAAAGAACCTCTGACTTTTCGGATTCATATACGTATTATAAGATGCAGTCCAGAATGGAGGAATCAGAAAAACTCAATACTGATCTACGTGCAGAAATAGCATTATTGCGCAACGTTGGTTCGGTAATTGGGTCACCTGAGGCCTCACAGGTGAACACTCGTCGAGGGACGCAAAATGCATCCGTCGGCAGTTTCGAATCGGCGAACACAAGTGCGTCACTAGCTGCCAATAACGCTGAGCAGGCGCCGCCCGCCGTCGCCGTCTCCCGCACCACAACTCCGGCTGCGGAAACGTCATGCGTAGGTTCATTGACCCCTAAACGTGCCTACGCTGCTATTGTCACCGATGGCAAACCAGATGTGTCGCAGCCAAAGCGACAAACTAGAAGAGGGGAAACACAGAAAAAGGGTAAACAACCTGCCCAGATTGCGGTCCGTAGCTCCTTGCCAAGAACCTGCAGCCAAGTTGATGAGGAGGGTTTCACGAAAGTGGAAAGGAAGAAGAAGAAGCCTTGTTCTCGTAACCTGTGCGGCACCGCACCGAGCGGACCCAATATGCTGCTGCGCCCTGCTGTGCCTACGACGCAGCTGTATCTTTCGCGTCTGCATCACTCCACTACAACTGAGGAAGTCGTGCAGTATTTAAAAGTGAAGACCAACTGGACTCTGAGGGTTGAAAGGTTGGAATCGCGCCACAACATCAACTTTAAGTCATTTGTGGTGCGAGTTCCAACCCACCATCTACAGATTTGCCTGAAAGAGGACTTTTGGCCGAAAGGTGTCGTATATCGACGTTTCCGAGGACGGTTACGCGACACCACGCAGCGATACACGACGCCGTCAACATTACGTGTATAGTTATAGTTGTATAAGGTTTTTAATATGTATTAGTTTATTATTGTATAAGATTATTTTGTGTATTCTATTTATGGGCCTTAGTTGCCTGATAATAAAGTGATTATTATTATTATTATATATATATTTAAATATCTCGGGACCTTAGGGTCCCGGTCTTTTGGAAGGCGTACGAGGGGCCGAAGCCAACTCGCAGAGGCCCCTTGAACAATGTTAAATGGAATGAGGCACCAACCGACGATTATCCCTGTATGCACTATGCAAGTGCACCCAAGGACAACCCCCGGTTGGTGCAAGGCTATTTCAGAACATGGAAACAAAACGTATTGGGTTATGGGTTTGGGTGGCTTAAGATGACTGGTAACCTGGAACTATGGAAGGACTATGGCCCCTGCCTAATCAATGTTTTATATGTACACGGATAAGATGGCAGGGGGTGACTTGCACACTCAATAATGGGCCCCCAAAAAACGGTCGCTAGCACAAAGTGTCGTAGCGACAAGGGGGCAACATGTCCTGAGGTGCTTGTGAGGAGTGGAGAGGTATTCCACGGCTATCAGGACAATCCCGGAAGTACGGTCAAGATCCCTACCAGCATCTTACTGGAATACTTCCTTCCTCCGAGCATGTTTGCTCTTGCGAATCTCCACTCAAGCCAGCCAATAAAGGCAAGAATGAGGTGGGAGCTCTGTTCCTCGTCAGTGTTCACTCTAGCCGGCCAATAAAGGCAAGCCAGAGGTGAGGAACAAGACTTCTCCCGGAAGATAGGGTCCGTGGGGTCGCTACTGCCCAACAGCTCGCCACATGCTGCCCTGCGGGTTTTTGTATCTCTCTTGGTCTGGCTCCTCACCCTAGACCTGTTTCGGCAAAGTAAACTTTACCGGCACAGACCCAGAGTTCGGAGCGCGCAAGCCCCACCACGACGTCAACGTAGAGATACGGCGGTGGGGTTATTATTATTATTATTATAATTATCACTTGCTTCAAAAACAATGAAGGAAAACATCGTGTGGAAACCGGCATGCTTGAGCGATATTTCTCGATGGCATGTGATGTCAGAGGCCCATGGGCAGCATAAAAACTCTGACACCAGCAGTTCTATTCTGTTGAAAACTCACCGTGAACGCTTAGGTGAAGTGAGCTATCATTCCACCATATACTAGGGATTGACACTATTGACAGCTCACTTTCAAGCTCACTTCACCTAAGCGTTCACGGTGAGTTTTTTACAGAATAGCACTGCTGGTCGCTAACCATACGAAAAAGAAAAAAAAAGAGTGAAACAATTAAAAAATCCAGGCGAGTGAAGCCGCAGTCAGCAGCTAGTTCATTTATAAAAGGTAAGTTCACAGGTAAGGTAATTATATCGGTTTATTACTCGGCTGCGTTCAGGTTCCCCTGTAATCTTAGTGCTAACCGGTTCAGCACTTCCATTGTCTGCGAGTAATGCCTCGAAAGGCTTAGTCTCAACATTTAGGGCTGCCAGACCCTATGATGATTTATAGTCCTATTCTGTTAAAACTGACATGTGCCATTATTTGTCTATGGGTTATAATTATTGTATTCATATTTTATTTTTTGATTATTGTTTACTTTTACTTTGCTGTTGATATTTCACATATAGTTTTATAATTAATTATGTTAGTCTCGTGTTTAACAGATAGTAATTGGTTAGTTTAAGGTTTGTTTATTTCTGTTTTATTATCGTCTTGCCACCACATGCTTTTTAGTAACCTACAGCTGCAGTCGGGTTGTTTTAAATTGGATAGTTACATTAATTATAGAATTTTAAACTGTCAGTTTAAAATCCTATAACTATTTATTTTCACTACTAAAGTTCTTTAAAACGGGATATTTATCATGTTTTTTGGTTTTTCTAACAAAATATCCTATTTTAAACAAAAAAACATGGGATATATCCCGTTATAAATAACTTTAGTGGAATATTAATTGTTGTAAAAAGTTTGTGCTCGCGAGGTCTACTGTTCGCAGAATTACTAGTAATAATTATTGTTTAAGCTTATGTTTCATGTTGAATTATATTCAAACACAATGTTGCTGAATAAATGAATTGAATTGAATTGTAAAAAAATCTCAGACTGAGGTCTAACGGACGAATAATGAATTGCTCTGTTTTAAATTTTCGTGTTATGAGTTTTTGTGGTGTTACTACATTAAATTCACACAAAGAGGCTTTATTAAAATTTCCCTAGTAATAAGGACAAAAGCTAAACTGTCCGGCTAAAACCTGCCACCCCTGGTAACAAGTCAAGCTAAATTTCACAAGCAAAATACCCTGTCTTTGTTCAAAGTAATATTATTTATGTCGCTGGAACGTCGCGCCACAGATTAACATAATTTAATACAATATTCTGTGTCACAGCGGAATTTATTAGACTGTATAAAAACATACTGTGGCCACATTCCTTTTGCTACGTGGAAATATAAATTATCTGACAGGTGCATATTAAAGTAGGTTGAAGGGTTCAGTATACGAGAGTTGATTAAAGCAATTATGAAATTGCTTCACTGCACTAGAAATTATTAAACTTACTTGCTCGTACTCGTTGTATTTACTCGTTAATGTATTTTTTTTCACTTTGCTTAAAATTTTATGCACTGCTCTGTCGACACCATTTTTAACAGATTAGGGTGCGTAAAAGTTTTACAGCTGTATTAAAACTTTGTGTCACGTTTTATGTGTATTTATTCATTTTATTAACCTGTTGTAAAGATTAAAATACAAATGCACACTTAGGGTCAACTCACACCGAAAGAGCGGCGAAGGGCAGCGAAGCAGAGCGCACTTTCAGTGTCATATGAATTTTAACTTTATTCTCATTAATATAATACTTATTATCGCATGAGAAACTCGAACGAGTCGCGCGGATGCCGGCGGCGCCGCGGGAATTCCGGCGAATTCCATAAACGGGCGCCTTCTCTACCGCCTTTTCTTTCGGTGTGAGTTGACCCTTATAGATGGTGTTTTCTATGTCATTTTGTTACAGTATATTATGGAATGAGACAAGACAAGGAAGTTTGGCAATAATTCCTTCTGCACATGTGGCTTCCCTGGTACCTCATTAACGACATAAATAAGTAAGAGTCTATTAACTGCTCCCAAATTACCATGTTTATTTTAATCTTTAATTTTTATTTTTTACATTCGTCCTTGACATATTTATTCTATTATTTGACATTATATACCTACGATTTCATTTCAACTCTTTGTTTGTGACTTTTGTGGACATGATAATTATTCAGATTGATTACAACTGTAATAGCAATCATATAATTGCGTCTTATTAAAATAGGTTTTTACTTTTATTAATTTATTAATTTTTTGTATAGATTCTTTTCTGTTTTGTGAATGTGAGAGCGCTGTAGGTTTAGTGAATTGTAGACCTGTAGACCATTTTCTATTTTGTTAAGTAATTAGTACTTATTGAAAGACCTACACTGTCCTCCCATACCTAGTAACACTGTTATTTGAAAGTATTGTAAAAGCCAATTATTTTTAAAAGAGTAACCGTGGAGTTTCTTGCCGGTTCTTCTCCATAGGAAACGACCAATTGGAACAGTGCACCTAGCTTCTGACGTTTCATAAGTGCCCATGAGGTTTATGTGAAATAAAATATTTTGAATTGAATTGAATTGAATTGAATAGTCATATGTCATTATGTCACAAAAACCTTGTTGGTGTTGTTCAAACCTATGACCTAATTCATAGACTTTCAATCAAAATCCAAAGGATTTTGAAGGAAATTGCTAATCCATTGCTTCATATGTTCCAAAAATTCGACGGCTCGACAACATAAGTAACGAAAATGTTGGTGAACTGTCAAAATGTAAAACATTACCATTCTTAGTGTATTGCGAAATTACCCCGCTGGGATTGCCCAGTGGGGAAATTTCGCAATTCACAGTTAAAAGATTTCGCAGTTTAAAGGTTAAATCATATGGTCTCTGACCAAGATTATGTCTGGATTTTAAAAGAGACTGTGACCTCCGAGTTTCTTTCGGCCTTTCTTCTCAGTGTAGTCTGATACGAAACGCCGAACTTATATAGTTTAAGAAAATATGATTGACATAAAAATTTGTACAAATCTGCTTACAGAAATAAAATCATTTATCGTTATCACTTAAATTCCATACATAAATGTATTTTTAACAGTTGTTTACCATAAATAACTGATAACCACATCATTGTAGTTATTTTAAGTTTTCACTATTAAATAAAATGTTACTGCTTTTATGTTCACAACACAAATTTTGTTACAAGTTTAAACGCGAAGACTTGTAATTGGCTTTCTGTCGACTATTGATTCCTCTTTTGTTTTTTTTTTAGCTGTAAATCTTCCATGCTGTAATAAATAAATAAGCAATAAATAAATAAAGAAATTTGTGGCAGTAAGGTAAAAAAGAAATCACCACGGAACCCTAAAAACATCAAAGTACCTACGTAGTTATATCTGTTTGTGCCACTCAATATTTTAATGACCGTGTATTTTATAGCATCGACACACTAGTCGAGTTTGTTTTGTGAAGCCGGTGGAAACAAATGTTTATCATGCGATGCGATGCGATATTGGATACTGAATGCAATACCCATATTCACTTGTGAATTGTTCAAACGAATACTTTAAACAGTGCGCTATAAATTGGTCTGAAATTTTGTACAGGAGTTTTAATTAATTATGCGATCGTTTGGGTTTTATATTTGCATAATATTGCATTCTATGCAAAAGGTACAAGGCAGATGCGAGTGGAAACGCTGGGAAGTGACACCCTAGAACAGAAGTTCCCAACCTTTTACCATACAAGCAACTCTTTTTTTTTTAGGTTAGGAATTATAAAATCTTTTCTTTTAAAATCACTACGCCCCTAAGTTACTTTGTCGACATAAGTACAAAAGCATTAGAATGTAATGCAAGTAAAAGTGAGATCGAAAATGTTTGCACCCCCTTGAATGGGTTAGATTTTGTTTTGATAATTCAAAGTTACTTTGTCGAGTTTTGCAGAAATACACAAGAATTATGAGAATGCATAAAAGCAAGTAAAGTGAGCTTAAAAAAAGTACAATTTCGTTTTCGTTACATTTTTGTGACCATTCATACAGAAATAGAAAAACTTATTTTGTCGATATAGGCAGAAAAGCTGAACCTCATTTTACAGCACATAAGTAACGTTTCAACGTTTGGGTTTTGGAAACTAGTCTTAACCTGTTCTAATACCAAGAGCTAAACATTTTTAAATCTATAATTATTGGAGCTGCTGCACCCCCCCATCGGTCACGCTACGACACCGGCGAGGGGCGCGCCCCACCCGTTGGGAATCCCTGTCCTAGAAGGACATAATCATTCTCCTACCGGCATCCCAATTTATTTTTTTGTATTTTTCACCGTAAAGTTAAACTCCGTTGCCGTCGTCTTCATGACGGCCGTCATGTAGCGGCCGCTATGTGGCGGCCATCGCTCGTCTAGGTAACTGTAGCTGTAATGTTCGCAGTTCGAGTGTTACCACTAAAGTATGGTTGAATATACATACAACTCAAAACACATCCCGAAATCAAATTAACAACAGTTTTGCCAAACTTAGTACTGTTGTTATAATATATAATGTTAACTACTAAAGCGACATTCAGCTAATTGGACATAACTTTGTAAACAGACGGCGGTAAAAAATTGTTACTGCACGTCAACCACATTGTAATGTCCCGCCGTCTGAATAATAAGCATTAAGACCTTTTTTATTTTAATTTTTATAGCCTTCTGTTTTGCGATTAAAAACATAAAAGTTTCACAACCATTAACGTTGAGTAGATTGCTTGAATAAACTTTTAACTGTTTGAGGTTATTTTTAAAGGTCATTGTATGTTTATATTATTCTTGAATTGACCACGATTATTGACAAATGCTTGCACTGACTGGACAGGTCCACTCAAATCTGTGTGGTTCTATCCTCTAAAGACCATTTCAGACACTAATCTACATGGTCCTCATATGGCCTGACCAAGAACATGTCTGGACTTTAAAAGAGACTGCCACCTCTAAGTTTGTTTCGCCCTTTCTTCTCAGAGTAGCCAGATAGGAAACGCCGAACTCATCTAGCTTATTTTTAATATTTTTTTAATATGACGTGTAAAAGTAATTCCGATATCCTATTTACAGACTAAAAAAAATCATTTCATTTCATATTGAACGTTTTTCCAGTACGTTGCCGTCAGTTTCCAGACCTTCCAGATATACCTGGTGAATATACTAGAAGTATGTAAAATACCTTCTGATTTCCCATCTCTAAATAATATTGCTTACAATGTTAAAACTATAAAGTGCTCTAACTTAAGATAGTGTCGGGTTACTACGCAGGGTCTACGGCGTAGCTAGTCACGGCTACGGTTGCTACGCGGCGTAGCGCTTGATCGATCGGCGTCTACGTTTGGAGTAAGTATATTTTCTAATTGTAGGTAGAAATGGATAAACTATGCTACACCTAATCTAGTTAAAAATGGCTTAGAGTAGCATTTTCTTTGTCATAATGTAAGTTTTTCCCACAACCACAACATATCATCACGCCTTTCCCCGACGGGTTAGGCAGAGGTGTACCCAGACACCCTCATTTCTCCAGTTATGTTTAAGTTCCATGTAATAGGGGGCGAGCCTATTGCCATGTGTGTGACTCACGTATTTACTGATAGATGTTTACGGCTTAAATAGTTACGTGCAAATTATTGTTTATGTACCTACATTATTTGCTTCTTTATATAATAGAAGCAAATAATTTGGTTGCATGGATAAAATACTTGAATAACATAGAATAAAGTAAATACAAGTAATATTTAAGTGATTAAGGAGTGTTCTTATAGCGAATGTGAGTACCAATACAAACCATTTCTGATTTAATGGTGCAAAACAAACATGAACCTGTATCAAGACTGTATGCATAAATAAATAAATAATAATAATAAATAACCGGACACAAATCGAAACTCTGGGTTGCTACTGAGAAATTCCATATGGAAAATCCTAATAACACTTTGCCCGACCCGCCGAATCCAACCCAGAAGTGCTTGGGACCATTCGTTCAGCTAGGCAGTCCTGTCCAGTTTTCCCAAAATATTCATGACGTTTTCTATCTCTGGAAATAATGATAAATGTGGGTAGTGTGACATGATAAACGTGCGAAATACATAAAAACAACAAATAATTCAGCACTATCCGTTATCGCCGGCGCGTGACAGCGACGCGACCCGACTATCTATCACCAACATCTACCTAAACTAATATTTCATTTCCATTCAGGACCGACTATCTTTTTGTCCGTTTCTTGAAGAAATTTTATTTCATTTTTGTGGAAGAAAACTGTATTCGTTTTAGTTTGTGTGAAAAATATTTTTTTTTTTTCCTGGTTTGTATTCACAATTAAACTACCTACTTAACTTCTTCTATTCGAGTCGATGGTAAATGTAAATATAATATTATTATATTAGAAGTACCTCCGCTGCCGGCGCCGTCTCCCGAATTGGCTGCCGGCACTGACGTTGGAAAAAAGCTGAAAATAATTTCCATATTTCATATTCAAATACTACCCGGAACCGAACTAGTTAGATTAGGTTAAATATTTTTACTCGCAAAAAAGGTTAGGTTAGAACTGTGACACCCTTGGCTATATAGAAAACAATACTTTAGTGAGGGTTAGTTAGTTGGGGTTCTGAATACTGGAAGGTTTTCCATAAACGCCGCGCTGCCGCCGGTGTCCTTTATGGGAAGTGGTGATGGCGGCACCGTAGGCGCCGGCAACGGACGTTTTTGATCTCGGCTGCCGGCAGTAATGTACTGCCGGTTCCTAACGGCGTTATTTTTGGGTACCGGCACCGGCAGCGGAGGCACTTCCTATTATATTAGATGAGTCGGGCTCAGTAGGTGGTCACATCACCTCGTCATCCTCAGAGGTGCAGGTGTATGGACATTTTAAACACTCCAACATATGGGACATGGTTTGGTCAGGAGCACCGCATTGCACTATCTAACTAATTATGACAGATTCGAGACACCTCAAGAAGGTCATGAGTTTTCTCTTACAAAGACAAGAAGTGAGGATCAAATTATATAATATGTTAAAAAAAACCCTGTCAGATCCGAAAGGCGCACATAGGTACTGCAATAAAACTACCAAAAAGTAAAAAAAAATAAAAAAAATTGTTGTAAATAAAAAAGTTATTGCTTTTTAAAATTCACATTTTTAGTACCAAAACTACCACAAATTCATGAAAACTTAGCAACATTTTCAACAGGGGTCATGACTTGTAGACAAGTTATGACTTGTAGACACCCGCTAAACGACGGCCGCCCGCACCCCATGCCCGGTAAAATTCCCCATTGAAATAAAAAGTGACATAACATAACATCACGCCTTGTTTCCCCGAAGGGTTGGGCAGAGGTGTCCCTGTAGTAGGTACACCCACATTTCGCCAGTTATGTTTAAGTCCCATGTAATAGGGGGCGAGCCTATTGCCATCAACCGGGCACAAAATCCAGACTCCGAGCTGCTACTGAGAAATTCCAGATAGAAAAACCCAATAACACTTTGCCCGACCCGGGAATCGAACCCAGGACCTCATGCTCAGCAGTAGCGCTTGCGACCACTAGACCAACGAGGCAGTAAAAAAAAAAAAGTGACGATTTTATTTTATTTTTTTCCCGAAAATTCCCACATAAATAGACTCTCAGTACGATACTTAACAACAGCCTCACGGATCGGACAGGGTTTTTTTACATGTTGTATTACTTGGGCTGACCAACAGTTAGTTTAGCAAAGATAGCGTAGTTGAAGGCTTTACAATTCGTATTGTCACTGAACTTATAAAAAAGAAAATACTAGTTTTGGGAATTCGGATCAGCACCTGTTAACAAGAGAGTATTACAAAATCACGTCGCATGTATACCTCAAAGAGTTAGACTGATCAAAGTATATGTATGGAAGGTTTAGGTTTGGTATAAGTCCCATGTAATTGAGCCAAGACCATTGCCATTACATGCTATTTAAAGCTATTTAAAGCACACATCTCTGTATTCGAGCGCCCTATGGATCAGCTATACCAAACGTGCCGTCAGTGCGCTGCGCGTCCAATATAATAACACCTTCAGGGCGCTAATGCAGCTGCCACGTTGCTGCAGTGCGTCGCAAAAGCCCGAGTCGACAGCTTCTCAGCTACCGTACGGAAGAAAAGTGCGTCTCTGCTCGCTAGATTGCGTGGCAGTGGCAATGGCCTCCTGAAGGTGATAGCTGGCAGGCTTGATGAGAGCCCCATAATGGGACATCTCATCAAAACAACGCTGTCTGTCGTAGTGTATAAGTACTGACATAGATCATAAGCCAAATTGTTACTAACATCTTTTGTTTTTGTGTCAGTGTGGACCATGGTTGTCTGTTAAATAAATAAATAATAATAATTAACTGGACCCAAATCCAGTCTCAAGAGTACGGAACGCCACCTGCTACGATCCTTTCATACCCCTTTTGCTTTGTTAACGTTCATCACGCCGGTTGCGAGTCTCAAGAGTAACATTAACTCTAAAACATTTTACCAAAAATCCTTACTTCCATTCTATTTGTCTAAAAGGTAGGTAACTCGTTCCGTAATAACAGTAAATAATCCGGAGCAGAAGGTCGATGATATGTGAGTGCAGTATGGGGAATGTGCTCGCAAATATATTTAATACTTGGACTAGAAATATTTTATAAGAAATGTGAGGGAACTGGGCTCACGTTTGATGAGTTGTGTGATGTTGGAGAATGCTAGAATGTTCAGTTGTGTGATTTGATGTATGAAGATGATAATGAAAGCCGTGAACAAAAAAAGTAAGTACATAAACTCAAACTCAAAGCATTTATTTCAATTAAACCATTTGGGCAGGCACTTTTGAATTGTCAAAGAATCGGTCAGTTAGTCAGAAAGTTGAAGCTAGTTGCCCATTCCAAAATGTAAATCTCTATGGAGAAGAACGGGCAAAAAACTCCAAGGACACTCTTTTAAATATATATATTACAAAATCCTGGGTGCATTATTCTTGTAGCTTCTATATGTGAGAACAATGTACAAAAAAATAATCAAAGCAATTGAAAATAGGACGAAATAAAAAAAAAATACGACCTAGACGCGTACCGCAAGGGTTGGATGGAGGTGGCCCTGGAAAAGGATACATGGAAGGATTTGGGGGAGGCTCAGCAGTGGGACAGTGCAGGCTAAAGATCAAAAATGATGAAAGATGAAAATGTAAGATTAAAAATAAGCCCTGGCAGATAAGAGATGACCAGTCTCAACTGACGGCGCCCGTTCACGAACATGAAGCGTGGATCAGCACCATTCAGCTCAACCATTTTGTAGGGAACCGAATGATCCAACACACACATAAATAACAAGATAACTGAGGTCCTAATAAGAATAGGAATTGAACCCACGACTCATAGCACAGAATCAAGACTCAACTCTTCTCTGTTGATAGCGGTTTCATCCGCATCATAGGAGAAATTCTTGACGTAGGTACCCTGACAAAAAATATTCTGTTATGCGTTACGAAGATTACTATCTCGTGAATAACCAGGACATATCTAGTACATATATAAGTGTTGCAAAATTTATTTCGAACCCTTTGAGCTGTAATTGTGTAATTTCGTAAAAAAACATCTTTACAAACTTCAAGTCAATACGAGAAATTAGAGTATTGTAAAATACTTCAATAGGCATGATGCCTGGGTCAAAAAAATAAATTCTATTTAGTCTGTCAGTCAGATTATAAAAAAAATTATTATACATGTATTTTCTGCTTCATCATATTAATAAAAAATGACTTAGATAAAACGCATTAAACATGGGTAGTGGGGGTCGCTACGTCACAAGTATAAAATCTACATACTCGTGACGTCATGGCACATTTTAATTCAATGTATCGCCGTAATCTTTTGGTAACGTAAAAAAAGAAAAAATGTCTCCAACATTTTTTAACAATCTACAAGACGGAGAAAAATATTTTTTAGTCATCATCCCTAGTATTGTGTTGTTAGCTTACATAGTGACTTCCTTAGTCAAACAGGCGCCAGGGAGCTTAAAGAGCTTTCCACCTTGTTTGAGTATCGTCGTCCTGTGTAGCACAGGCTTTAGATGTAGACTATGTTAGTTGGACACTAAGCTTAATGAATAGGTAATGTATCTTACCACTGCACTGGTAGCACGTATAATGTGTTCGCATTTGTAACTTTTGTAGTGGGTTTAGGAAAAGATTTAGGTCTTATTAGGGCTAAAACTCAGTCTGTGACGTGTGCTAGATTTTGGAGTAGCGTTAAACTTATTTGTTTAAACTCGATTTCGTGACAGCAAAGATAGGGTTATGTTTTTAGAAGGACTTAAGCGGTTTAATAGTTTGTTGCATCGTTGTTAATTTGTTGTTTATACCTTGTTTCCAATTGATGTTATTTTCACTTAAACAAACATGAACTTTATGCTGTGTGAATAAAATTAATTTTAAACTGATTTGTTGTTGAAAAAGTCATAAAAATATGAAGTTGTAGCGCAAACTGAACCTTATGCGTAGGCATTACAGTTGTATTTCCTAAAACTCGTGTTTGTTTACATGTTTGGCAAATAAATTGTACTTACATAATAGTAATAAACTTTTATAAACATTATTTTAGAAGCCATAAGTTATGAAAACGATTTAAAAGGTTGTTTCTCCAAAATGATATTATCAGTTCTCTTCATTCATCATATTTTATTTAAATCCTCTTCCTGTTTCACTGGGTATACAAAATTCAAAAGAAATATCCACTTACTGCGGCTCGTGTTCCGTGAGCAGTTCTTCAAAGTGTAGCCTCAGTGTGTGCGCAGGCGGCGCTCGTATCTCGCTCACACACTCGACATCGTCCGGGTAGGGTCGAGGGAAACCGGGACTTGACACGATCGCATGCGGGTGCGAGCGAGACAGCACGATCGTCTCGTTGCACAGGATCTTTGACGCTTCGTAGGGATCTGAAACAAGATAGGAAAATTGGAGGTAAGCTTCGAAGGTTTTTCAAGTCTCATATGGTTTTTTTTCTTAGTCTCGATGTCTAGTCTACCTTGTTATTGCGTTACCACCCTAAGGTTTAATGGCACGTCATAAAACTACTATATAGGTAGATCTATTTGTTCATGTGATAGATAAATTCAACCCTAGTGAAGTTTCATGTTATTAACTGCCCTGCTAAGCCGAAAGCCGCTATCTCAATTGTGAAAATTGACTTTTTGTCGCCTTTCGACTTAGCAGGGTAGTATACTGAGGGTCGATGCCTGCCAGGGTTGCGAATAAAACCGAAAGGGAGATCGTGACCCCCGGCAATAGGGCAACCGAAGGAACACGGGTGGGTTTTAGTCAGTAAGAGTCTGACACACCTTCCCGCTCCGCCCAGAGCGGGAGAAGTTATTGGATAATTTCCCACCCAAAAAAAAAAAATGAAAGAAGGGCAGTATACTGGGACTTGTTGTGTAAATTGGAAAGCCATGACGAGGCCTACTATACATAGTTCCTTGCATAACGTTGTTTACGGTGCTTTAAAATGTCAAATAGTATAAGTCCTTTTTAAGACACATAAGAATGGGGAATATATTTGACAAATAAACTGTTACTGTTATCTAAACTATTAAAACTTTTAATAAAACAAAAGCAGTAAAGCCACAAAAAAATGGAACAACAGAATTCAATTTGAAGAACCGTCTAAACATTTTATCCGATATAAAATAACTTTAAAATTATTCCGAACAGAGTGAAAATAACGTACAATATTTTAAAAAGTACGTCTGTGTTGCATATCATACGGTTGCAGAAGACAGTTGTGTACAGTTTACGGATACCGATACTTTGTTCTTATTGGTATCAACTTGCGAACGCTTTGTCTACACAAAGTTGAGAATACTGTGTATGTTTTGTAATGTATTTTACTGACTATTCTTTTTGTTCTGATTTTTTCTGGTATGTTAATTCTTCAAGTATCGGTAAGGTAGGCTAGCAGTAAAAACGGACCAAAGGAACATACAGGTTGTAGAAAAACCAATCACATAGCTGTTATTCACGCGTTCTGTAGATTTATTTATTGTATATTAGGTTTTGCGAGCGGCTTCGCCCGTGTGGATGTTAGAAAATATCCCACGGGAAAGTATTGGGTGACGATTAAAATGACCTGTGTTAATCCAGGTTATAAACTATCTGTGTGCCAAATTTCAATCAAATCCGTTCAGTAGTTTTTGCATGAAAGAGTAACAAACATTCATCCATCTTCACAAACTTTCATATTCGTAATAGTGTTTTTTTTTTTAATTATAACTTCTTGCACAAGCATAGAGCCCCACAGGTCTTTATGCCTTTGTTTTGTTGGTTGTGCTGTGTTTCATACACCCGAGTGGATAAAGAATTGTACGTAAGTACTATGGTATTAAGAGAGAAATACCGCAGCGTCGCAGTGCCCTTAGGAATTAATAAAAGCAATTAAAATAAAGCTTCAACCAAGCTTTTCTAGTGTTCTGTAAATTATAGGCCAGCTGTTACGCTTCACCTGCACAGCCATCACTTTTAAGCATTTGCATTGTGACATTCACCGCATTTGACAAGCAGTATTTCCTATAATTATGTTCTTAAGTCTACCAAAGAACACGTTAAGTAGCAGTAAGTACAATACACATTAACATCAACAGACCCGAAATAAATCAAACTGAATCGTTTACGAGCACCACAGTAATTATTATTTTAAGTGCCTCTAACAGATAGTAATTTATAGCAATCTACTGAGATGTTTATTTGTAAAACTTTGTACTTAATATCGACCTCTGCAGTAAAAGTTATTCTATCTATTCTATAAGTCGAAACTGTACATTGAATATTTTTGAAAAAAGTAATTGGTACGAGGTGTGGGAACGAGTCACATATAGTTTTAGAATTTTTGTCCGTTTGTCTGGATTCCGGGTTAGCGCAAACACGGTTGAACGGATTTGGTTGAAAGGCACACAGATAGTTTATAGCCTGGATGAACGTGGGCAAAACCGCGTGCAAAAGCTAGTCTAGGAATAAGCATTGATCACCACGTTTGCTCGAACATTTAAATCTCTTTAATAGCCGAAACACATACTTGCCAATAATAATGGTAATCACAGCTTTTTGACAGTATTAGAATTTCTTAATTCAAATTATTTCATTTCACATAAACCTACAAGGGCACTTATGAAACGTCAGAAGCTAGGTACACGGTTCCAATTGGTCATTTCCTATGGAGAAGAGCCGGCAAGAAACTCGTCGGTTACGATTTAAAAAATAATTGGCTTTCACAATGTTTTCCAATTACAGTGTTTATAGGTATAGGAGGACAGTGTAGGACTGTCACAAGTACCACGTATTTAACTTTTTATGTCAATGGTTTATTCTAAACGGCTCAATGTTTTAAGTCAATGGTTTGTTCTATGCACATTGCATATCTTGCCACAGTCACCAGCTATTCTTATCCTAGTTTTGTGTGCTACTAACACTAGTGATAAGGTATTTTACAAAAAAAATGGACCATATTGTTGTCCAATCTGAAAAAAAATAGTTTTGAAATTTTCAGGCTACTCACTGCCAGGCAAGGAACCTATCATATGTTTATCGTTCTTTTATATACTGAAAGTAGTGTGCTCCGCTGATTGCGTTCATAGCAGATAACCACTCGAATTACGAACACGTGATTGCAAGTCCAGTACCAATTCGAAATGCTTTGTTAAGCCAGAATTACACGGTTCACTTTTGCTTTTCAATTTGAATGAAGCAACCAAATTGAATCGTGTTAACATAAGTGAATCATTAAATGTAGGCCATACTCCTCATTTTTTTGACCTTTCAAACAATTTGGTTAAAGATAAGAAAGAGGTTTTAATTAACATGAATTAACAACGACACCCCAGTATTCTCGAAGGGTCGGGCAGAAGTTCACCTATAGCATTATATACACAAATATTTCGCCAGTAATGTGTAAGTTCCATGCAATAGGGGGAGAGTCTATCGGGCCCAAACCAGATACCGGGTGACACTGTTACTGAAAAATTTCCGATGGAAAAACCCAATTACACTTTGCCTGTTCCGGGAATCGAACCCAGGACCTCATGCAGTAGCGCTTGCGACCACTAGACTAAACACGGGGCAGTTTTAATTAATTTTAGCATTCAAAGCTTTAACAGGCTCGTAAGAAATTACAGAAAGTGGGCGTCGCAAATAGCTATTAGATATTTCGCTGTTTTCATTAATTTGGCTATATTACTGTATGGAAATAAGAAATATTGCTAACTAGTGAACTTAAATATTGATGATGAAATGCAATAATTAATATCGTAACATCGAATATTTAGTGTTAGATGTTAAAGCAGTATTTGAAAACTTTCCAAATACCTTTTTTACACCTAAAACGGTTATAACATCAGATTGTAATTCATTATTAATATTCTAGTTCATTAGTTAGCCATATTTTTTATTTCCATACAGTAATATTGCCAAATTAATCAAAACATGTAAATATTTGACAGGTATTTGCGACGTTGCCAACTTTATGGATGAACGCTCTTAATTAAAATCCTCATTTCTCTTTGAGTCCTGTCCTGTCCACTTTTTTTTAAACTGCGTACGCCACTGTCCTCGATAGCGCATTGTCCGTCGTACAGTAGAACGCAGCCATTGTTTCATACGTACGCTTTCCACCGTTTGTCTCGACTGTACTCAAGAATGGCGGCCACTACAATGTGCTTTTATCTGTCATTGTACCAGTTGTGGTATTACTTTGACGTTTTATTGTGCCATGTTGCACGACTCATAATGCGAAGCATTAGAGAGTGCTTTGCGATCGACATATTTGTTTTGCTTCCTTTCTACAACTTTTTATTATTACACTTCTGCTAGTACACAGGACCTACTTAATTTACCTATATAAATAAAGTAGGTTCTGTATACTAGTATATAATTTTATGGAGATTAATTCTGTACTTTAAAAGAAAAAAATTAAGTAACAGAAAAGAAAAAAAAAACATTAAAATAGTTTTAAAAAATTTGACGTCAATCAAGTGTGAAACACCTGGGTATGATAACTCACACCTGGGTCACAATTGTAGAAGTTGAAATCTATGGAAGACTAGCTTCTGCCCGCGACTTCGTTCGCGTGAAATTTTCGCTTAGCGTTCTTTCTGACTATTTTTCTTTTTGTTCGGCTCCTAAGGGTCATAGCGTAATGTTATAGAGCCTATAACCTTCCTTAAGAATTGGGCTATCCAATGCAAAAAGAACTTTTCAAATCCGACTGCGGTAGTTCCGGAGATTACCCTCTAAAACTTTATTAGAAGAAGAAGAAAGAAAGAAAGAAGAAAATACATTTATTTAGCACAGACCAAAAAAAGCACACAATATAATTAACAGAAGATAAAAAAAAAAAAAACTAATAAAAAGTGTAAATAACGATGTAAGAAATTAGCAGGGGAGTGTGCCTCGGGGTGCGTACAGAAAACCTCCACGTGTGCCTGATACCTGCTGGTCCCTTATGGATACGTTCGGGGGGAAGAGCAGTTGTCAGGCCGGTGCACCCTGGGCATGAACAATATACTCTTCGGAAAAGGTTTGGGAGTTTTTCGGAGAGGGTATTGTTTGTGGCTAATTTCTGCGGGCGGGGGAGCAGCATGCTCCTCGACGTTCTTCCGCGTGTCCCTCTGATTTGCAGAGGGCACAGTGGAGGAACGAGGGAGGCGGGTCGCTCCTGATCGATCGACGTTAGTCGATTGACACTGGACGTGACCCAGCCGCTGCGGTGCAGGCGCACCAAAGCGGCTGTCGTTTCTCCCTCAAGAGCGATCTTGAGGGAGAACTTTCGGCGGGTTCGCTGAGCCAGGTTATCTGGACAGCGAACGGAGGCATGTTTAATGCCGCCGCCGGGGGCTTGGCTTAACCGCCCGGCCCAGAGGAAGGACACCTCTAAGATAAAAAACCACCTAATCCTAAGTTTCGAAGCGCGGCGAGAGGATGAGTGGCTGGTGGGGGACCAGTCGTTAGCGCTTCCCCTGTAGATACCTGCCGACCTCTACAGTATGTAGGCTTACCTAGGCAAAAGGCTCTGCCTAGGTGGACGAATATTTCCTTACTACTCGTGGGAATCAAATGGATTACAATTATAAAAACAAAAAACAAAACGATGACGTGCCTTTATTGGCGGAGAAGGTGCCGCTTGCCGGCGACGGCAACAAGAGCCGAGGAGGCTCCAGTCCCTCAGGGGACCAAAGTATGTCCGATCAAGACAGTAAAAGCGGGGGCTCCAAATCCAAATTTTGGGGCAAACGTTCGCGCGGGTCGGAGCGCACAGGATCGGCGGGGCAATCCTCGAGCGAGGAAAGCCTCCCGATCGCGAAAGTGCCGACGGTGAGGAGAGGCCGAGGACGAGCGGCTGCGGGTGCAGCTTCCGCTTCGAGGCCAGGGCGAGGCAATCGGGGTCACCCCAAGCGGCCTGATACGCCAATAATCAGTGCGGAGAGCGACCCCGGGGTCTCGTCATCCGAGGCCTCAACAGAGTTGGAAGTGGTGGTCGCCACCGAACAGGTCGCCGAAATAGCCCGTCCGCTCCGAGAGCGGGCCAAAAACAGGCCGGACCACCTTGGTGGTAAGCCGGACGCCGCTGGCGGCTCCAATTCGGAGCGAGCGGTCAAGTTCGCGGAGGAGGTAGCGGCCGCGATCAGCGAGGTGGCCTTTAAGAGGACGAAGTCCTCTAGAGGCAAGGCCATCTCCGTGGCCACTGCCTCTATCATGGCGGCAGTGGAGGCCCTCCAACCCGGGCCTCCGTCTGACGGTATGTCGGAGATGCGGGCGGAGATCGCCCGCTTGACAGCCGCCATGGAGCTTCTCCAAAAGGAGAATGCGGAGCTCCGAGCGGACTTGGCTGGGCTCCGAGGAGCCGGCCCCCGAGAGGTGCCGCAGGAGGGGGAGCGGCATGGGCAAGGACGGCCCGTGACTGCCGAGGACCGGATCCTTAACCTTGTGCGGCAGGAAATGGCGGCTCTACGGAGCAAGTTTTCCACCTTGGAGGCCATAGTCCTGCGCCCCCCGTTGGCGGCAAGCCAGCCGGCCTCAAACCAGCGAAAGGCGGTGTCATACGCCGCCACCGCAGCTGCCGCAGCCGCACCAGCCTCGTCAGGGCCGACCAAAGGTGGGGCGGCTGCACAGGCGGCGAGGGTCCCAGCCAAGGCGGCGGAGGCCCTGGCCAAGGCGTCGGGGGCCCCGGCGAAAGCGGCGGCTGCTCCAGTCAGGGCGGCAAGGGCCCCGGCCAAGGCTGCGGGGGCCTCGGCTAAGGCGGCGAAACGGCCGCCCCCACCACCTTCTGAATCTCCTCCGGCCGATGCCGGATGGCAAGTAGCCGGGGAGAAGAAGAAGGCTGGCAAGGCGGCAAGGGCGGCCAAGAGAAAGGCGAGGCGGCAGCGGCGCAAGGAGCGAAGCGTCGCAGATAGGCTCCGCGCCCCGAAGTCCGCAGCTGTAGTGATTACACTACAGCCGGAAGCGGAAAAGAAGGGCGTGTCCTATCAGCACGTGCTCGCCAAGGTGGATGCGGCGGTTGATCTAAAGGAGACCGCCAATGGGGTCCGGCTAAAGATCACCGCGACTGGGGCCAGGATGCTGGAGATCCCCGGTGCAAACAGCGGCCCGGCAGCGGACGCTCTGGCCAATAGGCTCAGGGCGACCCTGAATCCCGAAGAGGCCCGAGTGTCCAGGCCCACCAAACGCGCTGACTTGCGCATCCGGGGCCTGGACGACTGCGTGACGGCGGAAAAGGTGGTGGCCGCGGTCGCCAGGACTGGGGGGTGCTCTGCCGAGGAGGTGAGGGTAGGCACCATCCACCCTGACTCCACGGGGATGCGAGCCGTAACGGTGAGCTGCCCCGTGTCGGCGGCCAAGCTGATAGCCGGGGAGGGCCGAAGGCTTCTGGTGGGTTGGGTCTCCGCGCAGGTGAAACTGCTGGAGCCCCGACCTATGAGGTGCTTCCGCTGCCGGGTGGGCGACCACGTGGGAGCGAAGTGCACCTCGGAGGTGGACCGCAGCGACCACTGCTTCCGCTGTGGTCAGCCCGGTCATAAGGCCGGCTCGTGCAACGCCGCGCCGCACTGCGTCGTATGTGCGGCGGCTGGCAAGCCGGCCGATCACCGGGCTGGGAGCAAGGCCTGCGCTCCACCCGCCAAAGTCAGAGGCAAGGGCAAGCCCTCCGCCACCGCCGTCACCGCCGCAGCCGCCGCCACTACTGCCGCCGCCGCTGCCGCATCCACCACTGTCGTCGTCGCCGCCGTTGCCGCCGCGGCGGTGCCCTCACAGGGGGCTGGGGAGGAGGTCGAAATGGAGTGTCAATAACGGCCCCATTACGCCTCCTCCAGGTGAACATCAACCACTGCGCCGCCGCTCAGGATCTGTTGCTCCAGAGCATGGCGCAGTGGTCGATTAACATCGCCGTGGTCGCTGAGCCGTACTTTGTCCCGCCCAGGGATGACTGGGTGGAGGACCTGAGCGGCTCAGTGACCCTCATTTCGTCGGCCGCCGCTGGTACCCCGTCCCTCGAGTCTGTCAAGAGAGGACGGGGTTGCGTGGCAGCACGGTTCGGGGAGATTGTCGTGGTAGGGGTATACTTCTCCCCGAACCGAACTCTCGCCGAGTTCCACAACTCCCTTGTGGAGTTGAGAGTCGTCGTCGTCGGGTTCGGTTCCCTCCCCGTGTTCGTCCTCGGGGACTTCAACGCCAAAAATCTGGCTTGGGGTTCCCGCTTTACGGACACACGGGGCAGGATGGTGGAGGACTGGGCTCTGGAGACAGGCCTGGTCGTCCTAAACCGGGGTTCTGTCCCCACGTGTGTGCGGATGCGGGGTGAATCAGTGGTGGACATCTCGTTCGCCAGCCCCGCTCTGTCGCCGCGTGTAATCGACTGGCGCGTCATAGAGGAGGTGGAGACCTATTCCGACCACCGGTACATCCGGTTTGACGTCTCCACCCAGACCTCGAGCGCGCCGGTCCGACAGGCCCCGAGTGGTCCGCGGTGGGCGCTGAAGCGGCTGGACCGGGAGCTCCTCCTGGAAGCCTCGATCGTGCAGGCCTGGGTGTCATCACCGGACAGGCCTGCCGACATTAACGACGAGGCGGAGTGGTTCCGGGAGGCCATGTCCAATATATGTGACGTGGCAATGCCCCGAGTCCACCCTGGACGCGCTTCGCGCCAGGTGTACTGGTGGTCGCAAGAGCTGGAAGCTCTACGCAGGGCGTGCGTTGCTGCGCGACGCCGGTACGCCAGGCACCGCAGGCTCCGTATCCGTCCTCCGGATACGGAAGCCATTCAGGCGGAGCTGTACGAGGGGTACAGAGCGGCGAAGACCGCCCTCCAAGCGGAGATCCTGCGGGCCAGGGCACTGGCCCGCGAGGAGATGCTGGAGACTCTGAACAGAGACCCGTGGGGACGCCCATATAAGATGGTGCGGGAAAAACTCCGCCCATGGGCTCCCCCGCTGACGCAGAGTCTCCGGCCCCAGCTTATGGAGGACGTGGTGAGCACTCTGTTCCCTTCAAGAGGGGAACATACGCCCCCGCCCATGGGTCCGCCCATTGCGGTGCCTGATGCGGACCACACCGCCGACGACGACGACGATGCTCCGGAGGTGACCGAGGTAAAGATGAGAGTGGCGGTACGCAGGATGAGTGCGAGGAATACCGCCCCAGGACCCGACGGCATACCCGGAAGGGCCTGGGTCCTGGCCATGGGGACTCTCGGGCCTCGACTGAGAGGGCTCCTAAGCGCATGCATGGAGAGGGGCCAGTTCCCACTTTGCTGGAAGACTGGGAAACTGGTCCTCATCAGGAAGCCGGGGCGCCCAGCGGACTCTCCGTCCGCCTATCGGCCCATTGTGCTGCTCGACGAGGTGGGCAAGCTCTTTGAAAGAGTCATTGCAGACCGCCTCGTCGGGCAGCTGGTGCGAGTGGGGCCGGATCTGGCGGACGGCCAGTTCGGTTTCCGCAGGGGGCGCTCTACGGTGGACGCCATCATGCGCGTGCGGGCCCTCACGACGGGGGATGCTGTGGCCCGGGGTGGGGTCGTCTTGGCGGTGTCTCTAGACATCGCCAATGCCTTCAACACCCTGCCCTGGAGTTGCATCAGGGAGGCACTTCGGTATCACCGGATGCCGACCTACCTCTGTCGTGTGGTCGAGGCCTATTTGACAGACAGGGCTGTCATCTACCCCGGTCACCAAGGAGAGTGGAACCGGCGAGAGATGTCGTGCGGTGTCCCACAGGGATCGGTCCTGGGGCCGCATCTGTGGGACATCGGATACGACTGGGTGCTGCGCGCCGACCTCCCTACTGGCGTCAGCGTCGTTTGTTACGCTGACGACACGCTGGTCCTGGCGCAGGGGAGGTCGTACCAGGCGGCGGCCGACTTAGCGACACGCGGGGTTGCGACAATCGTCGACAGAATCCGGCAGCTGGGACTCGAGGTGGCCCTGCACAAGTCCGAGGCCATGGGTTTCTATGGTCCTCGTAGTGCGCCACCGTCGGGTTCCCAAGTATTGGCGGGAGGGGTTCACATCGGCGTCGAGTCGACGATGAAGTATCTGGGACTCGTCCTCGATAGCCGGTGGAACTTCGTGGAGCATTTCCGACGTTTGGCTCCCAGACTGGACCGGGCCGGGGCTGCCTTGAAGCGGCTCCTGCCCAATCTGGGAGGTCCAAACGCCTCCTGCCGGAGGCTCTACGTGGGGATCGTGCGGTCCATGGCCCTTTACGGGGCGCCGGTGTGGGCGCCTTCATTGAGGCGGCAGCCAGGCCGCCGGCTGAACGCGTCCCAAAGGGTCATGGCCGTCCGGCTGGCCCGAGGATACCGCACGGTCTCCTGCGAGGCGGCGAGCCTCCTTGCCGGAGTACCGCCATGGGATCTGGAGGCATAGGTCCTCGCGCACATTTGGGAGTGGCGCGAGGAGGCGAAGCGCCGGGGCTTAACTCCGATGCCGCAAGAAGTCGCGGCACAGCGGACAAAGCTCCGGCGGGATCTCATGGCGGAATGGAGAGTGCGATTGTCGCAACCCAGCGCTGGGCACGCCACAATTGCGGCGATAAGACCCCTCTTTGAGGAGTGGCTGGAGAGGCGCCACGGCGTCCTCACCTTCCGCCTGACGCAGGTACTCACCGGACACGGCAGTTTCGGGAGGTACCTGTTCAGGATAAAGCGGGAGGAAACGCCCGGGTGTCGTCACTGTGTGGATCGCCCGGAGGACACGGTGGAGCATACGGTGGAGGTCTGCCCGGCTTGGGCAGGGCATCGCCGTGTCCTCGTGGATGCGATCGGCGGCGGTGATCTCTCGCGTCCGGCCCTGATTCGGGCCATGCTACGGAGCGAGAGGAAATGGGAGGCCGTCACCTCTTTCTGCGAAGCAGTAATGTTCGCGAAGGAGGAGACGGAGCGCGTGAGGGAGAGGCAAATTTCGCGCCCTCGCGCCCCTAACCGCCGCAGCAGGAGACGCCCTGGGCGTCGGGAATCGCAGGAAGATTTCCGGCCACCGTAGGCGCGGGCTTGCGGACGGTGAGCAATGGGTAGCTCGCCGTCCGATAAGGACCAGGCCCGGGTCGACGGCGCGTTGTGTTCCACGCGCGCCTCAAAGAGATGTCAGCAGAATTGACGGGGTCCGCTAGGGCCAATGCCAATGCCGGGGGTTCGAAGAAAACCGATAGGGAAATCGTGGCCCCCGGCAACATGGCATAGGAAGGAACACGGGTGGGTTTTAGTCAGTAAGAGTCTGACACGCCCTCCCGCTCCACCCAGAGCGGGAGAAGTTATTTGATAATTTCCCACCCAAAAAAAAAAAAAAAAAAAAAGGGGAGTGTGCCTCACGGCTGCGCCAAAAAGGCCCAGTTCAGCAAAAATGCCAGGCAACAATATGTGCCTGACGCTGGTTTTCAATTGTACCTGAAAGTGTAATGTGACGGATGTAAATCAGTTTTATAATCTAACGTGTATATGCATACTTAAATAAAATAAAGTGTAAAAAAAATAACGCGAGCGTTTGTCCTAAGATTTTAGCTTAGTTTATATGTGTGCCCTGGCTGGAGGCAATGAGTGTAGCAGCTTAATGCATCCACAGGATTGCCCGGTTCAATAGCCACGGTCGATAGAGACCAGCTATGAGATGGTAAATCGAAAAAAAAAAAATCGCATCGCACAATACGCTGCAAGCAGCCGAGCGCGGCGGACTCTTCACGAATAGTTTGCAACTTATTTGTGTTTATAACTACATAGATATGAAAGTCAGCTAAACATTGTTGGCGAAACTGGAAATGGAAGTAAAAACCTGCGTACATACCTAAACGAAGAAGACGATGGAAGGTAAGCGCTAGTCAATAATAGTGTTATTTGCAGAAAAAAGTCGTCGTGAATTTTTCATTGTGCGAAAAGGTACCTACCCGTTTTTAATTTTTCGTTTCCTTTCCTCAGTCATATGATTCTATGATTCTCTCTATGGGGATGACGAATCACAAACTGGACAGAGGTTCGCCCACTGCCAGCTCTTGGTGGTGGATGGGTGAAGTGGCGCCATCCCCATATCGTACGTATCAGTCGCGTGCAAGTAGGCCGGGCACATTGGGTTTGTTGAAAAGCAACGTGGATCGGCAGTGCATAAGTTGGAAATAAACGTATATTTTAAATGAGTTGTCTTGTATTTCACAGGTCTCACAACTGCGAATGGGACGCAGCGATGCCGCGGATACCACAACAACAACCTCCGGCTCGAGGGGGGACATGAGCCAGTGAGCCGAGCCGTGCGTGAGCATGAGCCAGAGCAATTCCCAGCAATGAAACTATATAGTATAACAGCACACAGACACTGACACATACTCAATACTCAAGTGGGCAGGTACATACATCATAGGTATTACTAATAATTATAGTACAGATTAAACTACAATCACGTTTCGAATTTTTAGTTTTGTTGCTCTCGGAGGACGATAATTATTTTTACACTCACAGCATTCAAAATAGGAAATTAGGTGGAAAATGTCGGAGAAAAAGTCAGGTATCTTAAATTCCCAGGAAAGTATTATCACGACACGCACAGATTACACGTTTACAAGTAAACACAGATCTTCGATTCTCCTCATCTCCTGTATAAAGATAACAGCCTCGCGATCAACTCCCCCATTACACACAATTACGTATTCTGAAGACGTCCTCCTCTCCCTATTGACTTGTTACAGGGCATTCAATATTTATCCCTCGTCTTTTTCTATCCCCAAATGTGTGAGGGAGAGAAGACAAGATTATGTAAAGGATGCTTGCAAGTTGAAGTACGGAAGGATTTGGATGTATGTACATATTTTATTTGATGTACAATTGTTTGGGATCCGTTGGAGGTGTAGGTTTGTATGCAGAGTGGTGTTTTATTGAATTTATGACTGTTTACGGTAAATGTACGAGCGTGTGTCGAGATTGCCCGACTTCTTTCGGAGTCAAGGACCGTAATGGTCAGAGGGGCAATCACCGTATTTTTTAAAGAACGATCGCATTCTAATTTCAAAATGTCACTAAGTACGTTTTTGACATTGATTGTCGCGTGACTAGATATTTATTGATTGTGACTAGATATTGACAGTTTTTAATTATGTGAATTGGCATTTTGGTGACCACATGATATGAAATCGCTGTTCGATTGTTTAAGGACGTTCGTCAATACATTCTCATTCGTTTATTTTTATATTATGTAGTCCCGTCGTGATGATTTTCTACTTTGAATGAATTTCGGTATCATGTAGTGGTGGATGATGCAACTTCATATAAAACCATGGCCTTATTGTATCTTTGAAACTATTGGCACTAAGAACTCATATTTAAAAGTCTTTTTGAGCTCCTACTTATAAATTTAAACAAATTTTAATATGCAAAAGAGAACTGCAGCCGTGCCAACTCGTACATCCACATTTATTCGCATCCGGAGCACCGAATTTTGATCTTTATAGCAGTTTTACACTGCTATTAACCCCGCCTCCGCTCGGCCTGGCTGCGGCTGACGCTTTCGAAAGCCGGACTTTGTTACCTAGTAAAACAACTAAAGAAGCTCCACTTTTAATGAAGCGTTAAGAAAGCCATACATAAAATACTACGGTGCTGGCAATACCGGCCCTAGCACGAATGCGCGAAGTAAACGTAATATAAATTCGATCGATTTTTGAATTAAAAAAAACTATCTTATAATGGTACTGTAGATACAGGCTGTGCCCAGTCTGGGACCAACACTATTTTCATAACTGTAATTTTAATGTTAGCATTTTGGTTTAAAATGTGACAAGCACAATAAGTATCACATATATGTAAATAAAGTCTTTAAAACAAAATAAATATGTGCGTTTAGGTACTTCGCGCGTTCGTGCTAGGCCAGGTTCCCAGAACAGAAATAATTCACAAGCGGTGTGATAGAGCTTTTAAAACCACCGATGATTGAGTGTGCTACTAACATTTAGGTACCTTTCATAGCAAAATGAGCAGTCCATTTCAAATAAATACAATCGCGAAGTAAGGTAAACTACACTGGGCGTCGGGAATTGCAGGCCGATTTCCGGCCACCGTAGGCGCGGGCTTGCGGACGGTGAGCAATGGGTAGCTCGCCGTTCGATAAGGACCAGGCCCGGATTGACGGCGCGTTGTGTTCCACGCGCGCCTCAAAGAGATGTCAGCAGAACTGACGGGGTCCGCTAGGGCCGATGCCTGCCGGGGTTGCGAAGAAGTCCGAAAGGGATATCGTGGCCCTTGGCAACATGGCAACTGAAGGAACACGGGTGGGTTTTAGTCAGTAAGCGTCTGACACGCCCTCCCGCGCTACCCAGAGCGGGAGAAGTTATTTGATAATTTCCCACCCAAATAAAAAAAAAGTAACCTACAATAATGAATATAAGGGTCGACCATGGAGAAATGAAAAATCAATAAGAAACATAATTTGTTACTGACAATTCATTTTAGGAATTACAATTTACTATACAAAATATTAAATAACAATTATGTGTTTGAAGAGGAAGGATTTCAGTGTAATGTTGACTAATTAACACAACTTACTGTAAACCAATATAGTGTTTGGCAGTTCCCTGACAGAGTTCATGAACAAAAACCGATAGTTATTATCTATTGTAAAATGTGTGATATGCATGAAAGCAAATAAATAAATCAATTAAGTGTACTGCACTGAAATGAAATGAAATTTAAAATTATTCTATAATAGGATTTCATAAACACTTTTTTACACATCATATAAAAAAATATGAAAAACGTGTGCGGTCCGGGGACCCCCGTCAGGAACGAAGTTCTTTCTCACGTATGATTTCAAACAAAAATAAAATTTTTGCAGCCGCCATCTTCGATTTACATTTTGACCTCACTATAGACTTAGCACCTTCGAAAACTATGAATACCATGATGAAAAATTTGAAAATTTTCGCATCCACCATCTTGGATTTTTAATTAGACCTCAGTATCGGCTTTTGCATCCCTGAAAACCATGAAAACGATACACATGAAGAAAATTTTTTAAATTTTTAGAGTCACCATCTTTTCATTTTGACCAAATTGCAAAAAAAATAATGCAGTGTACTCGGGCCGATGTGTACAATTTTATCACACGACACTGTAATCACTTTACTATATTCTTTTGTTTTTTTCTGCCGGCGCTCTCTCTATCTCTCTCTTTCTTTCTCTTTGAATTAGAAGAAGATAGTCGCGAGTATTAACACTTTTTTGCGTGACGATTTCTGAAAGTTTACAAGCCACGTTAAGAGGGCCCTTCCCGGTCCGTCTATCGTCAACGCGAGCATGGTCGAAAAGCTTGTTGTTTCATCCAGCGCAAGTGAGAATTGCTAACAAGCAAGTGAGAACGCGATAACATTGTGCGAAAAATAACTTGTTTCAGGAAATACGTGTTTTTGAATACGCCTTATAAGTTTGTGAAATAAATGTTTGTCATTTAGAATCTCCATTACATGTGCGAGATTTCTATGCAGATGTTTTCTTTAATTTTACAATTTATGAGTACATTAGAAAAACTTTTTACAAAAAAAAACAACCGTCTTCCAAAAAAAAACACTACAAAGTGAAAAATAACTTTAATTTCGGAAGTCGGTGTCTTGGGTTTTGTGTTTTCGTTTTTTGCCACCGACTTCCGAAATTAAAGTTATTTTTCACTTTGTAGTGTTTTTTTTTGGAAGACGGTTGTTTTTTTTTGTAAAAAGTTTTTATTTTTCACTTTTTAGTTGTGGTACCTACCCCACACACATTCTAATACCACTACCTGCTACCAGTGTCAAGAACTTATCATATCATCTACATACTAAGTGGGAAAAAAAATACGTATTTTGTAGCTAACTCAAAAACTACCCAAGCAAAGTTAATAAAATTTATATGGGACCAATTTGGGAGCCTACCCTTTCAAACAAAAAAAGAATTTTCAAAATCGGTCCACAAATGAGGGAGAAATCGGTGGACATACATAAAAAAAAAAAAAAAAAAAAAACAAACATACGCGTCGAACATATAACCTCCTCCTTTTTGGAAGTCGGTTAATAAATGGCGCAATAAACTCAGGGGTCAAAGCCTCATCTTCACACTGGATTGGATATTTGCACGAACATTAAACTTTTTGATAGTTTAAAAAATATTGCATTTTTATTGGATCGTACGGTTTTATGTATCCTTCAGATTGGTGGGTTAATGTAGGATTTCGTGTGTTTATGTCACACCAAATAGCTGTTTTCTTCGTAAAGTGAGATATAAAGTTTATTTTATTATTCGTTACTAAAAGTTTCACAGTATTTTCAGTGCATGGTGAGAATATTATTTTACTTAAACCATTGAGTTTTGTTTTTTATTGCCTCATTCGTAGGTGGTTATGACCTAACATTTTTATGTTTTCTTACGGTTCTTCTTCTTCACTCATAGCGACATAAATTTTGAGACAATAAATAATAATAATAAAATTATATCGTTAGGTACTAATTTTGAGATGATTCATGTCACGGTAGTAATACTAGTCCAAGCAAACATTATTTGCTTTAAAAATATTTTTTGAAAACGTCAACCTGTTCAAAATGTAAAAAGTAACTATAACATTAATTAAACATCAAACCTTTCAGATTCTGCCTTTTCAAATAAAACCAGACATTAAAACACTGTACATTATTCTCCCGTACTCCCGAACCACCGTGCAATTTTATGTGAGATATGATGGCCAAAATAATAATGAATCAAAGACTTTTTTAAATGCAGTTTCGAAGCCGACGACTTGATGACACCAAAATGGTGGCCAGTATGTCACTGGCTATCATTTGTCCAACAAAGTCAAAGTCAAATAATTTATTTCAAATAGGCACTTATAAGGCATTGCCCCTTCCAAAATGTAGTTTCGTATGGAGAAGAATGGGCAAGAAACTCCACCGTTGCTCTTTAAAATGTTTTACAATATTTTGTATGTACATTAATTATATAATTTTAAAAGAAGACGGTGCACTTGGAATAAATTTATTATACCACAATAGATAAAAATAATTAAAAATGAACTAATGACAGATAAATTATAATTCATCAAACAGCGAATTTTACCACCAAAAATAAAAGTCGTTTTCGATCAATTATTTTTGCACAAAGTTACTTATAGTTTTATGTACAGAATGCGTAGATGACGACTTCGTGAAGGGTTTTTTACACCCTGTATATTAGTCATGGAAGGAGCAGAAACCATTACCTACTACTACATGAATAAAAATAAAAAAAAACGAGACAAAAGTCAGACGAGGCAATGTATATTGCATGCATGAGCACTGTTTCGTCTGACCATAAAATGTTGCCTGTAATTTAGAATTAAAACCTCCTTACCACGAAAACTCTTTGTAAAACATTTCTCTGTCCATTCAGCCAGGAGTGAACCGTAAGATGACGTAATGAACCTCTTTGTGATTACTACAGAATATGGCGCGAAATGAAAAGAACGCGGCCAACTGGCGATGCCGCCAGTACGAAAGATTGTGTCAAATGGAATGAAACTGTTTTTCTTTGTAATGGTCGTGTTATTTCTAACATTCTTCTGGTGTTATTTTTTTATTGGGGATGACCGCTTTGTGGTAGGATTTTTATTGGATTTTAGACACGTCTATCTGTGTACAATGTGGATGTATGTGCTGTGGTTATCTGTAATTGAGTGATAATGTATAGGTACTGTACAAGTTTTTATTTTGTAGAAGATATCCCTCGTTGGTAATCCTTAAAAATTAAAAAATAAATACATCATCGACGATTACTTTCGTTTCCAATTTTCTTTTTTTTTATCGTCGAAATTTTTATTTATTGCTAAAATAATGAAACCTTCAATAACTTTATTCCTCTGTCTTAAATTGAGTAGCATTACAAAAAGCTGATACTGACAAAAACCAAGCAAAAAAAAACAATGTTAAGAAGCACACAAGTAATTTGTGCAAAATACAATTAAGGTTCAAAGCCACGCCACAAAAGTACTGTTATCTTATCGCTAAACAGAATCTAACCGATAAATACCTACTAGAATCTTCGGTAACGTTAACTTGAGTGCACTCTGCGGAATTGAGTTAAAACAGCTAATGATAATAATAGGGATAATAAGAAAATATTGCAAGTTACTGTCTTATTAGTAAATTGGTAAGTTCCTCTCTTGTTAAGAAATTAAGAGTTTACTGGCCTGGGATAGTAGTAGTGTTTGTGCACAAGGGTGCATTCGCATCTGACGTTGGTAGCGTAAGTATGCGCAGCGTAGACACGACGTATGCATATGCATTATAAATGCGAAAGTGTTTGAAAGCCTGTTACCTTTTTACGCCTTAACGGCTGAACGGATTTCGATGAGATTAGGACGTAGGATAGGATCGGATCTTAGGATAGGATTTTTATCTCGGTTGTACGTTCCCGTGGGATGATTTCCGATATCCACGCGGGCTAAGCCGCAGGTCTAGTGTTCTACAAACTCACGTCTACGCGTCGGTAGCGCAGCGTCTACGTGGCGTGAAGAAGTCGTCAACGCCTACACTGGACATGGCCTCAGTGCATTGTAGTCTAGGAGTGCTAACAGTACAGTAACTGGGGTGGAGTGAGGCAAGTGATATGTCAGTACAGTTAGCCTCAAAAGGAAGCCTCGAAGCTCGAGCCTCGATAAGAATTCATTTGATTGGTTACTATTGTGTTCCAGAATATTGAATCAATGTGTAGCTACAATTACGTACCTGATGTGTAATATTCACCAATCAATGTCCATCAACAAATCAGGGAGGAATATTGAATTAGAAAAATGATATACCTACTCGTATAAAGCGATAGAAATACCTTTCAACAAAATAATGTTCGTTATTTCTTTTCAGTTTTGCACAAGACACGATCAGCACGAAGTGACGTAATGAACCTTCTTCGTGATCACGGCGTTGTAGCGTCGGCAGGTAATTTGGCACAGCATTGGCAGTGTTGCCAGTGAAGTAGGATAAAAACCGGCCAAGTACGACTCGGACTCGCACACGAAGGGTTGCGTAATACCGTATAATATTTAGCGAAAAACGCCGAAAAAAATACGTTGGAATGCGGACCCCCTTTAATTTTTAACTTTATTTTACTTTTAATCTTTGTTGTTATAGCGGCAATAGAAATACACAATTTGTGAAAATTTCAACTGTCACCTTATAGCCCGCTGACAGACAGACAAACGGACGGAGGCTTAGTAGGGTTAATAAGGTTCCATTTGGCACCCTTAGCGTACAGAACACAAAAAATAGTGGAGCTTTGTAAAATACGAGTTAGTAAAAATTATGTTAAGTTGGGTTTCGATTAATTCTATGGAAAATTAGTCTCTTACTTATGCATATGTATATCGTGTGTGCTTTTTAGTCTGTGCTAAATAATTGCTTTTTCTCTCTTTTTTTCATTCTTTCTTAAACCTACTTGTCGAATGTCAAAACTCATCATCTCTGAGGTATCTGGATCGTACGCTTTTTTAATCTGAATACGTAAGTTTACCCCATAAGGCAGGTGGTGCTAAAGTCTGGCAACCTAGTGGAAAAGCGAGTGCACTGTTCGACCGTTATATAGGTTGCCGCGGGTCGCCTAATTCGCCGGTTTTAAATTCGGAACGCGATTAGAACGAGTTTTGAAATTCATTTTTGATTTTCTTTTTCGTTTTTGAATAGGTGGTTAATGGCGTTTGACGTTTCGCTTTATTAAGAACGTTTTTTGTTACGTTTGATTTTCGAATTAGAACTTTTATTCTAAACAAATGGCCTCTTAGAAATAATGTCGCAACTTTTATAAGAAAACATTTCATTTTTATTCAAGCATAGGTAAGTGATAGAGTAATATAACTTTATTACATACTTAAATAATACAATATCTCTCACCCGGCCACTTTAGTTGCCAATAAAACTCTTTGTCGTACTGGAATTCGCATCAAAGACAGAACTTTGACAATAAAATGGCGAATTAATTCAGTTATTAAACATTAAGGAGCGAACTTCTCAAGTTGTAATTATTTTTAATTATAGAAGCGTTGAAGAGGCAGTGCTTGACTGATGGATGACGTCGTTCATAAAGATGGAGGGATTAGAAACTTTTTTTACTTGACACTTTTGGTGATCTATTCTCGTTACTTAGGATTAAAAATGTAGTATTTTAAATGAAAATTTAAAGGAAGAACCTTTTCTAAAGTTATTCTAAAGTTTTCTGTTGTCTGTTTTATGTGGTAGCACCTAGTACTTAACCTCTAAGTCAAAAAGATTGTTAAAACTTTTACGAACCTACTTGAGCGCGAGACAAAACGCTGGATATCCTTGTGTAATGTTTTAGGTAGGTACATATTAATATGCAACGTGATGCCAGCGGATATACATTTTATTTTGTTTTATTATATTATTTATTTGTGTACAAATATTTAAACCTGACTTGGTTTCCGTACGTCATTTTCGGGTGACCACTGAAAATCAGTGCTGTGCTGTGGGTTCCCCATGACGTGCAGCCACCGACATTTTTTTTTTAATTTGCATCCAGCAAAGCTCTTTGCCTGCATCTCACCTGATGGTAAGTGATGATCAGGCCGAAGGTGGAATTGAGCTTGACCCTGAATCCTCAACCACAGAGGAACTGGCTTTCTTACCTCTAAAAATGTTGTTAACATTGTTGTTTTGGCGACAGACTTAGATAAGATGGAGGTAGCTAGCCAGACGGAGTTAGAACAAGCCCTATCACCAACCAAACCGAGCAGAAAATTTTGCCCCCACTGGGTAAAACGAATATTTCTAATCTGTGCTCGTCATTATAGATTTAAAAAAAATCCTTTATTATTTTAGTTAATTATCTTTTTGAGCTCGTGGTTAGCCGCATGGGTCGGTCCATCAGGTTAAGCTACGCTTGCCGGGGTTGGTCCGTGGATGGGTGACCATCTTTGCATACCGAGACTCCTCCGTGCCTCGGAAACCACGTAAAGCCATTGGTCCCGGCTGTCATTCGTGTATCTTTGACAGTCGTTACGGGTCGTCAGAAGCCCGAAAGTCTGACAACCAGTCTTACCGGTATCGTATTACCCAGTTACTGGGTTGTGGCAGTTACTGGGATAGGCAGTCGATCCATTAAAGATACTGGTATTAAGCTGCATCCGGTTAGACTGGAAGCCGACCCTGACATAGTTGGGAAAAGGCTAGGCAGATTGATTATATCTTTTTGTAGGCACGTGTTTGATAAATAAACCAATTTTTCTTTCTCCCTTTCTTTCTTTATTTAAACTACGACCTACGTTATTGTATCTACAGAATATTAAAATGAAATGTAACGCTAACTTTAAGCAGAAACAAACGATAATGTACATTTTATTTTCCATCTAATCACAATATAGATACATTAAAACTTATCTAGCTCATTTTTTATGTAAATTGCGCCAAATCACGATAACAGTTAACAATTGAGTTAGCCTTGCATAGATTATGCATAGCTTTGTCTTGCTGCGCGGAAAATAAGGACACAGAAGGCTCACTGATAAGGAAGCGCTGTAATATTTAAAACACAACTAGTTTCTGCCCACGACTTCGTCCGCGTCAAATTTCTTGTTTAGGCATAAAATATAGACCTATGACACTCGGCAGTTCTGTAGCTTCCCAATCATCATCATCATCATTTCAGCCGAAAGACGTCCACACCTGGACATAGGCCTCCCCCAAGCACCGCCACTTCCACCGATTCTGTGCTTTCCGCATCCAGTGGAAATTGTGAAAAAAAATTAGGATTCGAATATTAGTAGTTCCGATGCTTACCCTCTTCATACAAACTCACAAATTTTACTTTTCTTTATATTAGTAAACGGTTTAAAATATGTATGTATTAGCATTTTGATAGGAGTTAATTCTGAGCCGTCTAAATGGTATTAATGCAACTTAAGCATGAGATATGTAAAGTTTATTTGTATCAATAATTCACTTTGTCTACATAGTAACTAATAAAATATGTATGTAGCGGTGCCACATGCGAACTACGTGATAAAACTGCATCGTGCCAGCAGAGTTTATTGTGCGATCAGAATAAATATATAACTTCCCGACATCAATCGTCGGGCAGTTGCCCACCAGACACGACACCCGTCTGGTCGGAGGGTCCTCCCTTTTCTATGGAGGATGAGTGAACTTTAAACCCTGTTCCTCATACCTCAATATGTATTTCCCTACTCGTAGGTTTGGACCAGCTATCAAAAATATTTGCCAGTCAACAAGGTGGTACCGGGAATGGCTGTTCTGGCCACCGCTATAGTATCATCCATTTAAGTACCACTTGTGGTGCCTCGTGGAACTTCTGTGCATGACCCTTATGTGCCAAAAGCAATAGACATAACTGCTCAGCTGTATCGCCATTAAATCAACGCTGGCACGCAACAGCGCGTCCTTGGATAGACAGAATGTGTCGCGTGCGCACGATGGCCGCAGAACGTTAAGCTAACGCGTTTTCCGGATTGAGTTTTATAAGTTTTTTAAAGATAAAGATATTTATTTAGACGGGGTAAAAGTTAACTTGCAGTAGAAACGGTAAAAAAAAACCGGCCATTTGCGTGGCAGGCCACGCATAAAATCAAGGGTTCCGTAGTTCGGATGAATTTATCCCAAGAACAAACTTAACATTGTAATTGAAAAACATGTTCTCCCATACATTCGAACTGCAAATGTAAGTTGGTACTATTACTCGTTAACTTGTAAAGCTTACTTAGCTGTAATAGTTTTCCTTTTAACTTCGCTATTGTACTACTGCCGTGATTTTTTTCATATATCCAAACCAACCATTTAGCTGACAGGGAGGGGAGACACTTAACTTTTACAAAAATTATTTTTATTAAATTTTTTAAACTTAATATTTCGCAAACGAATCTCTGAATCGAAAAATGGTTTTAACACACCTGCAATATTTTTGAACGATCTTTCCAGCAACACCCCACACTATGGGATAGACGAGAAAAAAGTTTTTTTTTAAATATTTTATTTTCCCACTCTGTCGGCGTGATTCAAAACTAAAAAAAAAAAAAAACTATATGGGCACTACTGTAACGTCAGAAGCTAGGTGCATGATTGCACCTTGGACAAAGGGCCACTACCCGACATAAAATACCTCTAGGAGCAATTAAAAAATTGTTACAATATATTTAATGAAAAATATGAATGTTTTGGAGTCATTGGATACATGAAGTGGGCTGCTTTTGTAAGACGACTAAAATGTCACGGTGTATAGACCCATGCCAAATTACAACTTTTTAGTACTAAGAATGTCTGAGCTAAGCCACAGACAGACAGACGGATGGACATGGCGAAACTGTAAGGGTTCCTTGTTGACTACGGAACCCTATCCAACCAACCTTGAAAAATATGATTATGGAAATAAAATAGCTTTATATTAAGTAGATTCTAGGTTGACTAGTCGACCTAAGTATTGTTATTCGAATCTATCCATCCAATTACCTAGGTCTAACGTTACAATAAAAACGAACATATAAAACATTCCATTAAATCTGAACAAAGAATGAATGGGAAAAGTATTTGATATATTTCCATTCATTCTGCATAGCTATTCGTTCGTAGTTCATTTGTTCATCCCGATGTTTGAATTCAGAAAACCTAATACAGTAAAATTCTAAAATCGAATAAAGCTAACACATGCAACCGAAGCCCGTGCAACGTTTAACAGCCAAACACGACACTATTTTCATTCAAATTCGTTTTAAAAAACGAACGCCTATGACAAAGCCCTGTGCATCACCGTAGTCATTTGGCTGACAACGACGTCACGTTAACGTCGAGTGCGTTCCGTTTTACCTTCAATTGGGTCATACCGTGTACCGCACGGATTTACAAACCGGTATTATTTGGCCCACCCTGCCTCCCCACTTTCGGTAAAAAGACCGGTGTGTAAAGAGTCTGCAATAGTGTGGGAGAGGTCTATGTGTTTTGGCCGGTACGGATGTATTTTTGAGGTTTGAATTTAGAATCGTGTTTCGATATTTAGGCTACTGGCAGGTTAGAATGTTTTACTGTACCATAGACATATATGATATACATAATGTAAAAAGTTTTTGCCTTTGTTACAAATATTTAGAGATGAGCGTTTTCTTTATTATCATAGATTTAATTCAATCTTGTTTAATCCCATTATTTTTATGAAGTGTTTTAAACATGAACTTTGTTATGCAAGCGACCAAGATGCAATACAGCATGTATCGGAAACGTCCCATTCAAAACTTCAACTCTTACTCGATTCACATGTATGGGACGACTGATTATTTTTCTCGATTACGATGTTGGTCTTATGAAGAATGTTGTTAAGTTTGATGGTCTTTCTACTGCACGCTTTATAAGATACAAAACAAAAATCTAATTCCTAACAAGACATTTGAATATAAAATGAATCCATTGGTTTACATACAGGTCAACATACAAAGGAATTTCAACTTCTGTATGCAACTCTAAACAAATTGTATACAAGAAAAGTCAAGAAAATATACAGAAACATTGTTCAAAAATTCAGAACGAAGTCGTTTGAGTCCTTTGGCTTTTCACCGTTAACTTTGCTTGCGCTTGTCAAAGAATATTGGTAAATACGGTCATGTAGGTACTTTGTTTATATAGCACAAACCATCTTAGACTCTGGCCACGCTAAGTCTGCATTGGAATAAATGGGCAACCCCAAAAAGTTTTATAGATGGTATACTTTTACATCAGACAGTTATGTCAGTTTTGGGGTCGTAAATAGACCTAATGATTTTGATGTTTTGCCTTTTGATTTTTGCCTTATAGATTATGTGTAATAGACTGTGTCATACCTATGCTCTACCTCCATACGATGACAAAACTGTATCAAATCTACACTGCATCGTGCTAAAGTGACTATTCTTTACCAGGAATAAATCAGAATATAAACAAAATAACCTATCAAAAACAAAATGACAAACAAAGTATCAAATTCTTATTTCGTAGGACAGATAGTGTTGCCGTCTATAGATTTTCAAATTCCACCGTTTTTTTCTTAGCGTGGTCAGAATCTATCTCATGCTCCAGTAGATTTATAGCAGATTAATTGTAAGTGCATTTGAGTCGCTATGACTACAAAACAAAGGGGTGTACCAGCAAAGGTTTTGTCAACAAATCTTTATACTAGGTACTTTCCACAGGGGCTTGAGTTAAGTAATAACAGCTGCACGGGTCTATCGATCAGGTTAGGCTACGCTTGCTGCGGTTGGTCCGTGGATGGGTGACTATCTTTACATACCAAAGACTCCTCCGTGCCTCGGAAAACACGTTACGCCGTTGGTCCTGGCTGTCATTTTTGTATATCTTTGACAGTTGTTACGGGTCGTCAGAAGCCCGAAAGTCTAACAACCAGTCTTACCAAGGGGTATCGTGTTATCCAGTCACTGGGTTGTGGAGGTCAGATAGGCACTCGCTACATGTAAAATACCGGTATTCAGCTGCATCCGGTTTGATTGGAAGCCGACCCCAACATAGTTGGGAAAAGGCGAGGCAGATGTTTTCTACTCAATGAAGTGAAAACATTACCCTCCTTCTGGGGCAGTCGGGTAAAAAGACAGAACATTAACGGGTTGAGCTTTATAGGGGTTAGATTTTTGTTTTGTAACCGCCGCAGTCAGAAACTACTGTTAAAGTTAATAAACCACTATCTAAAGAATTCATAGCGGCGTTGCGTACCAATTCAATTGTTTATTTTTTTGTAAAGTTAAAAAAAAAAAAAAAAACAGTTTCTTTCCTTTAAATTTATTTCGTCACCTATAATTATATAAATGTTGTAAAGTGCTTTCTGTGAGACAACTTTTTGTTTTTAATACAGTCCTTTTACAACACAAAGGTATTCCCTACGCGACAATCACTAAAAGCCGTAAAGATTATAGTTTGTCAGCACTACAGATACATTAAAAAAAACAGGTACATATAAATACTCATTCACCAAACGATTTATTTGCTTCCAAGTGACACAATTATGTAATAAACTCAATAGAAAATTGAGATTTTACTCTTTTTCAATTAAACTTCGTCCCTCAAGAAATCTGTGACAAACTTTGGATACAGAACGCCTGCTTTTTTCTGATAGTAACCCACCTAATCTGATATCTGATATAACCAAATACCCAAACAGATCAGAGAGCTGCTACTAAACTAGTTTAAAAAGAAACTTAAGAAATGGCTCTATAATAATACGTTCTATACAATAAGTGAGTTCTTAAATTATAGGTGAGCAAAGTTCGAAATATGATTTCACTAGCATTATATTCTAAGTACTATTTGTTTTATTTTATTTTGTTATCTATTTTTATTTAATTCATTAAACCTAACTTGGTTTCCGTACGACTTTTTCGGGTGACCACTGAAAATCAGCACTATGCTGTGGGTCCCCATAGCACAGCATCATGCTGAGTGGAAGCCTTCTTGTCACAGTCATGACGTGCCAGCAGCTGCCGCATACTTCTGTTTTGTGCTCGTGATTACATTTAAATCTAATGTTTTATTTTATTTTATTATTCTTTTCTTTTATGCACGTGTTTCTGTGACAATTAAACTTATTTTTCTTTCTTTACTAGTAATATAATAATTTTATTTTTTTTCCTCATCAAATAGTTACAATTGAAGTGTTTTTGTATATAATTTTATTATAAGATATTTTTTGCGTGCTGAAATATGTCAGTAAGGAAAATATGTAGAACTTCTTATATTTAAGACCTTTTATGTACCATATTTTATGAAAAATAAAGAAATTCTAAATTCACCCTAAATCCTTCCACTGATAACATAACACACATTCTGCACCAACACACACACACACCTACATAACGTTTGATAAATAGCGTCAATCTTGGACATGTTATAAAATACCTTCCTAAAGTAACACTCGTTCACACTCCACTGTTTCATACAAGATAACTCTTATAAATGTCTTATACACTAAACCACTTTTATTATCTCTTAGAAATATTACTGTAGTGGTTCATGTATGCTTCAAATAAGTGGGTGATCTATTCATAGCCAGGATTCGCTTTATCTTTAGTCGCAGCCATGGTTTTTAGGGTTCCCTACCCAAAGGGAGCCAACGGAACTTTATTACTAATGCTCCGCTGTCCGGCCGTCCGTCCGTCTGTCACAGGGCTGTGTATCTTTTGAACCGTAATAGGTAGACACTTAAAACACAGAGTGTGCCGACGGCCTCCATGGCCCACGCGCAGTGGTCCACCTGACGGACTAGTGCCCATTTTCACCGCCAACTAAGTGACACCTAAATGAATCCCTAAATTCAAATGCACTGTTGATATTTCAACGTTAGGCTCAGCGCCGAGAGTTGAAAATCCAACAGTACATTTTTATTTAGGGATTCATTTAAGTATCACTTAGTGGACGGTGAAAACAAGCCCCAAGTGCCGAAACAAAACTGCATGACATAGAACATAGAACACAGAGTGTGTACTATTATAGCCGTTATAACAAACAAATAATAGAAATAAAATAAAATTAAAGGAATAAAAGTTTTTTATATTAATGTAGAGAGGAACCCTTCGTGTGCGAGTCCGACTCGCAATTGGCCGCTTTTTTCGACTTTCTTTAACAATAATTTCGTCTCCTTTTATCCTAGACTTTTTTACAGGCAAAAACGAGTCTAATTGGCAAGGTAGACTGGATTTTTCGAAGGTCCTAGAACCTAGGTAAATAGTTCTTTATGAACTTCTTTCAATACCTTTTTTTATAATTTAATGGTTAGGAGCTTGCGTAATCCGATCTGAGTTTTCAAGGTCAAAAGGCCGTTGTAATTTCTAACATAGGCCTTTGAAAATCTTTTAAGCTAAGTTGAGGTTATTAAAATTTACGACAGCATTAAATATCTTATCTATTTCTAGGCTTCTTAAATTACAAGGGATTTTGCAAATCGTCTTGATTTTGTGAATTTACCGAAACTTAAATAAAACTCAAGTGTAGTACCTATTAGCCATTGTTGTTATACATATTTAGTCATATTTTAAGGGTGTGAAAAATGATCAACTCTCCAACAAAACAAAACTTCAACACCTACTCGACCCAATTTGTATGGGACAATTTGGATTTTTTTTGTGATTACAATGTTGGTCCCATGGAGAAAGTTGTTTAGTTTGATGGTCTGTACCACACCCTTAAATATAACAACATCTTTCTGATACATTTTGTATAATACTCATAAGTATGTAATGAAATGAAATGTATGAGTACTTATTTTATGTGTTCAGTTAAACAACGATTTGCGAATATTATATACACTATATTATTTTACACTAAATTCTCATAATTAAATCTATCCAATTGACGTTCATTAGTTTGACATTCTTTGTGGCATTGAGGTTGTCATCATAGACTTTCTCTCCAGGCGGACCTGGGGGCCTACCACCAGCTCATAAAGCAGTATTATTTTAATATTACTTCAGTGTGGGAAAGAGATGAAGCTCTACAGGACGTATAGGTCCATTTCTTTCTCCCACTGAAGTAATATTAAAATAATACTGCTTTTGAGCTGGTGGTAGGCCCGCTGCACTGGCTGAAGAGAAAGTTTATGATGACAACCTCAATGCCACAAAGAATGTCAAACTAATGAACGTCAATTGGATAGATTTAATTATGAGAATTTAGTGTAAAATAATATAGTGTATATACCTAATATTCGCAAATCGTTGTTTAACTGAACACACTGAAATCGGTGGAAATGTGCGGAAATCAGTGGTCATGGTATGGGCATGTGATGTGGAGGAATGAGGAAAATATCGTGAGGGAAGTTTCGAGTATGAATGGCTATAAGAGTAGGGGATGGACTGTGTGGAAGATGATATGGCTAAAAAGGGGGGGACTACTGAGATGACGGCTAATAGAGAAGTATGGAAGAAAAAGATATCGACCACATATAAATTGGGATAAAGAAAGGAGTATGATGATATTAGATCAAAAGGGTTCTACGACGATGTAAAATGAGGTTGAATAAAACAACCAATGCAATAGATAAAAATCACCAACAATTAAGAGTGTAATTGTATTACATAGCCAATAATATTGACATACATATAAATATTGTACACCCCATGGGTATGTTACAGTGATACAATGATGTTAACTGTAAGAACTGTCTTTTCACCTGTGACAAAAAAATTATAAGTGAATATGAATATGACATTAATTTTCTACAGTTGATTGATTCAGGCGTGAGCTTGCGGAAATCCATAATAAAATACAACAGACGTTGATATATTTTGCAACCTCTGTGTCCAGCGCTCGGTGTAGTAACACGCCGTGTTCGGGTACGCGACAAGTCAATCTTCATCCTGAGGATGCCTTGTTGAGAGGTGAAACACGTGTCGATTTCTTTCAGGGTTTTTTATTGCTCTTTAGGAATAGTTAAGAGGAATAGTTTACTAAATATATCAACGTATGTATATGTATATATATTTTTAGGGTTCCGTACCTCAAAAGGAAAAAACGGAACCCTTATAGGATCACTCGTGTGTCTGTCTGTCTGTCTGTCTGTCTGTCTGTCTGTCTGTCTGTCCGTCTGTCACAGCCAATTTACTCCGAATCTAATGGACCGATTAAGTTGAAATTTGGTACACATGTGTATTTCTGTGACCCAAACACGAATGTGTAACGTAAATAATTTAATTTTGAATATAGGTGTCACTTTTGGGGCGCAAACAAGAAAATTAAAAAAAAAAGTTTTGCTAACAGTACCGTGTGACATATCAAATGAAAGGGCTTGTTGCGAGGATCCTAAATATATTTTTATATAATTTTAAAATAAATACTTTTAAAGATATTTGATAAATTCAATGAAAAATGACCATTCCCCCCCCCTTATCTCCGAAACTACTGGACCAAAAATTTTGAAAAAAATACATAGTATGGCTCTTTACTCATAGATTACAGGAAAACCTATAAGAAGTCTATGGTCTTAAAATAACATGGTAAATCTCTCAATATTGTGCGTAAAAACTTACATACATTTCGTCGCTCGGCATCCAAAAGGCCCATCTCTCTAGCTACTATAATATCAAAATATCAAAAGTGTTTGACCGTCTGCTTAATACACAAATAAATAAAACTGTAAATGTTCATGACAACCAATTCGGGTTTCGGCGTGGTTTGTCAACAGAAAATGCAGTGTTGTGCCTTAAGCATACTATCACATACTTACTATACACAGCGTAGGACGCAGATTTATGCTAAGTTCGTCGATTTATTCAAGGTTTCTGATCAGGTTGCTTATGACGTATTGTGGAGAAAGATGGAGAAGAATAGGTTGCCAACGGAGCTTATAAACATCTTTAAATAGTGGTATGGTAATCAGATCAATAGTGTACGATGGGCTGGAACTTTTTCCAAGCCATACAGGTTGGAATGCGGGGTGAGGCAGGATTGGCGAGCTCAGCAGCACCAGAGTGGGTTGCTATATAGATGGTATTTGTGTAAATAATATTAGCTATGCAGATGATATGGTGCTTCTGAGCGCGTCAATCTGTGGTCTCAGAAAGTAATTGGTCGCCAAATGTGAGCAGTATGCCAAAACACATGGTTTGATGTATAACTCCAATAGGTCGGTGCTGCCCCGTTTTTGTAGCGCATCGGGAATATTCGCGGACGCACATATTAATTGCTTTTACGCAACGATGCGAATGAGGTGTGCATCCCTGGTACGCAGAGTACGGGCCAGCTCCAACAATATCGTTAGCAGTCTGGATTGCATGTACATCAATCACTGCAGTGCCGTCTCCCATGGGGTGAAATAAATTTAAACTAGATTACGTGGGGCACTCAGAAAGTTTTGTGAAAAAATATACTACAGGTTATATTTTTTTTTATTAAATCTTTTGAAAGAACTCTCCATTGGCATACACAGTTTTATACGTCTAAACAAATTTTCATAACACATTTTCCAGTCCGCATCAGACACCTCTCCAATCTCCTTCTCAAATGCACCCAGTGCATCTTCAGGTGATGAAAACTGTTTTCCTTTGAGTTGATTTTTTATTTTGGGGAACAAGAAAAAGTCGCACGGAGCCAAATCGGGACTGTAAGGAGGATGACCTATAAATTTGACCGGTGTGCTGTCCAGAAAGTCCCTTGTTTTGAGCGCCGAGTGAGCCAGCGCGTTGTCGTGGTGAAACAGTAGCCCACGGAGGCCAGTGTTCGGTCGCTTGCTGCTTGCAGTAATAAAAACTTCTGGCAAACATTTGGTAACATACCATTCAGCATTGACGCTTCTTTGATCTCGTCAGGGTATTGACACCAGATAAACTGGTAGAAAAAAAAAAAACTTGCGATCAACATTTTGCCTGCACTTCTGGCTCGCTTCACTTTGGTAGGCGTTGGTTCATTTTGAAACAGCCACACGGTCGACTGATGCTTCATTTCTGGATCATATTGATAAATCTAAGATTCATCACCCGTAATGATATCTTAAACGCGCCGAGACGAGCCTGCTACCAATTTTGCTATCATGTCTCGGCACCATTCTACCCGAACCTCCTTCTGACCCTGCGTTAGATTTTACGGTACCAGCGTGAAACTATCTTCCATAACCAAAGATGCCTGTGTAGAATTTCATGCACACTTCCCGATCCAATCGGCAGTATACACCGTGAAATTTGAATCACAGTTTTGCTAGAACAAACTTTATTCAGACCATGGTCTACTACCATTCTACAGAATCCAATAAAAAAAAAACATAAATTGGTTTTTTGAAAAAACGTATACGTGGTGTCTGTGTTGTCGGGAGTAACGATAATCTTGACATTTTAAACTTTGCTTTTTTTGTGTTATTTCAAAAACCAATTATGTTTTTTTTTTATTGGATGCTGTAGAATGGTAATAGACCATGGTCTGAACAACGTTTGTTCTAGCAAAACTGCGATTCAAATTTCACGGTGTATGCTGAACCTCTTCATATGTAATTCGCCTATTCTCTTGAATTAAATTTTCACAGCCAGCACTTTTTCAACAACCGTCATAGGGCGGCCACTTCTTTCTTTGTCTGCCAAAATTACTAGACCACCCATAAATTCGTTGAACCAGCAAAAAACAGTATTTTTAGAAGGGCTTTTTTCTAAGAACACCATTCGAAGTCTTTCAAACGATTCTTCTGGTTTTAGTCGACATTTGAAATCGTACAAAATCATCGCGCGAAAATGTTCTCGTTATAAATCCAGTTTTCAGTAAGACAGACTATTTTGATTTTGCTCGTAAAAAAATGTGGAGGGAATTTCGAATTTGGAATGTCATGTTTTTTTATAATAAATAGTCATCGTTTTAATTGACATCAAAACCAGCCAGTATTCTATTGACAAAAACTGTTAGTCGCAAAACTTTCTAAGTGACCTCGTAAAATAAGTTTTAACATAGTTCATAAGTTTACTAACGCAATGAGTCCTTGTTACTTGAATAAAGAAAAATATCTGGATTATAATTTTTTTTGAACGACGTTTTCTAAAAATGAAACCTAGCTAGATCGATTTATCGCTCCTGAAACCCCCTGCATACTAAATTTAATAAAAATTCTTGGAGCCGTTTCCGAGATTCAAATTATAATTATACATAGGTATATACAAGAATTGCTCGTTTAAAGGTATTATTATTATATTAATACCGCGAATGTGAAATTTTTTACGAAAATCTGATTTTTGTTTTATTTCATTCTACACGTTCAAATAAGTGACCCTGCAATTTAAAAAAAAATGTCACAGTATTGGATGCCGAGCGATGATTTGCAGTTGGAATGTATGGGAGAACATGTTTTTCAACTACAATGTTAAGTTTGTTCTTGGGATAAATAAATTCATCTCAACTACGGAACCCTTCATTGTGCGTAGTCCGACACGCACTTGGCCGGTTTTTTTTTATCTTTCGATCTGCTTGAGAAGCCCTTAGCAGATTTGTTGTGGGAGTTTATTGACAGGAGATAACTGTTCCTCCAGTGAGGAAGCTGTCTATTATTAAATTAGAAATTGTTAGTGAACACAGTCCTATATTATGTGTTGTCTACAAGGTCCCAAATGTGTTGTCTCAATTTATTATTTAAGTAGTTTTTAATCTCTCCTCATCAAAAGTTCCCAAAACATAGGAAACGTTAATGGTCACTCAACAAACAGGGTTCCCAAATTACGAGTAGTTAATCAAACCACTCGTCACACAGTAACGGTTGGTCGTAAACAGTAATATACGTATCGTAACGGGTAATCTGTCGCAAATCGCAGACATTTCGCAAATTACCAGACATTCCCTGAAATGATCTGTTGTTCGATGAAAATTGTATTTGTGTTTCCATCGTCTGTGAACTTGTAAAAGGGTAGGTATCGACGTACATATCATAATATCACGCCTGTATTCCCCAACGGGTTAGGTAGAGGTGTACCTATGCTACACCCACATTTCGCCAGTTATGTTTAACTCTCATGTAATAGGGAGTGAGTCTATTGCCAAGGTTGGCATGCATTGGTATCTGTCTTTCATTATGTGTGTCTACTATCAATTTCTAGAAAAAACGTCATAATTGATAGACTGTGGAAGTCTTTTGAAATGGATTTCAATACATTTCTATAACCATCTGGCCGTATATTATCAAATAAACGTTTGGAAAACTGGTAGTGACTGCCTAAAGTCGTTTCATAGAATCAAGAGGATAGCAGTGATAGCCTAGTGGTGTGACAGTTGGACTGCCAAGTCATAGATGTCGAGTTCGAGCCCTAGACACGCACCTCTGATTTTTCGGATTCATGTGCGTATTATATAATTATCACTTGCTGCAAAAACGGCGAAGGAAAACATCGTGAGGAAACCGGCATGCCTGAGAGATATTTCTCGACGGCATGTGAAGCCAAGTAAGAAACCTATGGGCGGCTTTAAAACTTTGACACCAGGTTAGTCACTAGCAATACGAAAAGACGAAGACTACGAATTTTAACTGAATTTTTCAAACAAAATAAATAGTGTAAAAATTAGCACGAAATAATCCACCCTTGATAAATAAGGCTTGATAAAGACACGCGTAGGGTGATGGTATCAACAATTCAACACAAACTTTATGACATTGTTACCAAGTAATCACAAATTAAATTTAATGTTGTTAAATTATAAAATGAAAAAAAAGAAGGTTCCACGGCTAGAATGTTAAATTGTTATTAACTATTTTAATTGTGTATGTTTAAAACACGTAATGTAGAATAAGTGGTGTCAATTAATGTGATTACCTAATCGCCACATAATATTATGAAAATAGGTATTTGACCTGCAATGATACAATAACAAGTATAAATACATTTGTGATCGTGAAGGCAGTACGTGACTTTCTTTTATAGCCATTAATTAGGTAACGAGAAAGGCTCTGCAATCGTTTACTGCTCATAATAAAAACGAAGTACGTGAGAATGCATTACTAAATTGTCTATAACTTGCAACGTTGTAACACGCGCCAGCAACGATTACAGTGTCAAGTTCGCGCCGTTTGCAACGGTTATCGCACGATTCTCGGTGCAATTACAGCGTCATTGTTGCAACGTGCTTAGAAAGTGTTAAATGTTATGTTCCTTGTTATGCGGGGAAGGCATGGAGATGCTACGCTGTTTTCGAAGTCTTTAGAGACATTTTAAAATTATTTATTTTACTCTAGTTGAGGTTGAGCAATGGTTAAAAAGTAGTAAACAACATTTTAAAGTTTTACGGCTTCTTAGTGTTTTTGAGACAGAAGTGTCGTTCTTATTAACAAAATGCTGCCTAAAAGTAACCTATGTTACTCCATATAACATCAGCTATCTGTCAATGAAAGTCCCGTCAAAATAGGTCCAGCCGTTACAAACAGACAGACAGACAAATATTTAAAAAAATGTTGTTTTGTTGTAAGTACCGTATACAGAGTGGCGAAAACTGTTACCATGGATTCAATACTTAACAAAAATCATGGTATAAAATCCATGGTAACAGTTTTCGCGTCGATGTCCCTGCCACCCTGTGTATGACCCTGTATGTTGTGTACCTATGTTTAAGTCCCTAAAAGTGTTAACATTTCCGGCATTATATATTTTAGAAATGGCAATTTTTGTGAAAAAGCATAAGAATTACTTTCTAACAGTGTCAGAAACTAGAAAAGGGTCTGTTAGAAGTAATATAAGAACCTATTACAAAATGGTAGTTACAATACAGCTTTACTAACGAAAAGTGTTTTCGGCATGGGTCCCACAATTTATAATAAAATACCAAATATTTTAAAAAATTACCCAATCCAAATGTTTAAAAAGAAACTGACAGCCCTATTGCTTGATAAGTGTTACTATTCACTTAATGATTTTTTAAATGACCCTAATCTTTAGATTTAATTATTGACATTGTATATTTCTTTATTATTATTATTATGCTAGTTTTAAATTCTATAATTTTTTGATTAATTTATTTTTTTGCCAATTTTAATTTGACTCTTTGATTTCCATTTGTTTTTTTATTGTAATAAAATTTACTTTTAATGTTTGCATGCCTAATTGGTAGATTGTACAGGGATCTCAACATTTTGTGAACACCTTCATTTATGTACCTACTCTCAAAGCGAATAAATGATTATGATTATAATTATGATTATACTTTCATATGGATTTAGTAAAAAGCTGTTATTTTGACATTACAAACAGATACTTTAATTTTATTAATCTTAACTCTTTCTAAATCTATTCAGACGTTTCGACCTTTTTCAGCCACAATGTTTTTAAAAATAGTGGTTCAAAGTTTAAACACGAATTTATTTCAATCATAATTGAGGTTGTGGGTTCAAGTCCGGGCAAGTACCAATGTGAATTTTTTAATTCATATGTACTTTCTGATTTTATCTTGGATATTACTGACATCGGTGAAGGAAAAACATCGTGAGGAAACCAGGACTTATAGTTAATATAAGTCTAAAATCGCCAACCCTGTCTTGAGCAAGCGTGGTGATCAATGCTCGTGCCTTCTCTGTAAGAAAAGAGGCCTTTGACCTGCATTGGAACAATTTTCTTTCATATGCCGTCGAGGAATGTCTCTCAGGCATGTCGGTTTCCTCACGATGTTTTCCTTCACCGTTTTTGAAGCAAGTGATAATTATACAATACGCACATAAATCCGAAAAGTCAGAGGTGCGTGCTTTAGGTTCGAACTCGAGACCTATGACTTGGTAGTCCGACGGTCACAACACTAGGCTATCACTGCTGCATAAAAAACTGGAAAAATAATAGCCTGGTATTATTTCTAAATTTATTCATAACTTCAGCCTTTTAAACATAATTTAACTTTCGTAACTTCTGTCCTAAGAAACTCTAACACAGCAATATTTATGTCAATCTTTAAAATCACGTTAATAAGAATCACAGCAGGTAGCAAAAGTATTGAACATCATAAAGGAAAAGATTTATAAATAAGAACAAATTACATAAATATTACAAAACTGTAAATAAAGAAATAGATAACATGACATAGGTGAACGAAATTGCTCGTAGCAAAAGAATAATTGCCTGTCAAGAGTGGTGAGCGAAAAAAGAATTCAATTTTGAACTGTCCGAATAGAATGGTTATCTTGTTACAGCGTTATCTACTACAATAAATACAGTGTGATTCTTCATAATGTTCACATATCGTAATGAGGGGAATCTATGCTTAATATTATCGACGGAAAAAAAAAAAAAATTTTGTTTGTTTTTATTTTTTAGTATAAAAATAAAAAATAACATTTTTTTCTTTGGCATCTTATTTATACATTTTACAATTATTGTTAAATTGATGAAAAAAATACTGATTTTTGCTAAAAAACATGTTTATTTTCAATTGAGGGTAGTTTTTCTTCTCAATTTTCATTTTATGGGGACGCTTATTACTTCCAATCATAATGGAGTTTGTTTCATCGCGATAGATAATTTAGTTTAAAAGTTACATAGTTTTGTTACAATTTTTTTTTATTCAATAAAATGTATTTTTTTAATATTTAGATTTTTTTAAATATTTTTTCTATCGTTAAAATTAAGCATAGATTCGGGATCATTTCAATATGTGCACATTATGAAGAATCACACTGTATATCTTCATGTTTACAAATGCTTCTTCATAGCAAATTTTTCCTAAATCTGGAGTTCGCTTGCTTCTTTTCTCATTTTGCCTTTTCTTTTCTCCTTCTCCCTTTAAATCCATCCAAAGGTTGTATTTAAAAGATCACTTTTAGCGATAAGACCACCGATTGTCACCCTATGTAAAAATCCTACATTCACACACACATAAATTCACACCTTCCAACACTACCTACTACGATCACATTCATATTATTTGTAATTTGTATGATGTACATAATAAAGAGTATCATCATCTGCCTAGCGTTTTCCCAATATATGTTGGGGTCGGCTTCCAGTCTAACCAGATGCAGCTGAATACCAGTATTTTACATGGAGCGACTGCCTATCTGACCTCCACAACCTAGTAACTAGGTAACACATTAACGGTGGTACCTCATTAACGGCATAAATAAGTAAGAGTCTATTAACTGCTCCCAAATTACCATGTTTATTTAAATCTTTATTTTTTTTTTTACATTCGCCCTTGACATATTTACTATTCTATTATTTGACATTATATACTTTTTTTTTTTGTGGCTCTTGTGGACATGATAATTATTCAGATTGATTACAGTTGTAATAGCAATCATATAATTGCGTTTTATTTAAAATAGGTTTTTTACTTTTTTTAATTAATTAATTTTTTTGTATAGATTCTTTTCTACATATTTTGTGAATGTGAGAACGCTGTAGGCTTAGTGGATTGTAGACCTGTTGACCATTTTCTATTTTGTTAAGTACTTGGTACTTATTGAAAGACCTACACTGTCCTCCCATGCCTAGAAACACTGTTATTTGAAAGTATTGTAAAAGCCAATTATTTTTAAAAGAGTAACCGTGGAGTTTCTTGCCGGCTCTTCTCCATAGGAAACGACCAATTGGAACCGTGCACCTAGCTTCTGACGTTTCATAAGTGCCCATGTAGGTTTATGTGAAATAAAATATTTTGATTTTGATTTTGATTTTGAACACGATACCCCTTGGTAAGACTGGTTGTCAGACTTTTTGGGCTTCTAACTACCCGTAACGACTGTCAAAGATCTACAAATGACAGCCGGGACCAACGGCTTAACGTGCTTTCCGAGGCACGGAGGGGTCTTGCTATGTAAAGATGGTCACCCATCCACAGATCAACCGCGGCAAGCGTAGCTTAACTTGTTCGATCGAACCGTGCAGCTGTTGTTACTTAGCCACAAGCCCCACATAATAAAGAGTATATTCTATTTTATTCCTTCTTCACCTCAATACAGCTCTTGTGTTGTGTAACAGAAGCATACGTAGCTCATACATACAGAGCTATGAGGAGGAGCTCGTGGCTCAGTAATCTCAGCCGCACGAGTCGATCTATCAAGTTAAGCTACGCTTGCCGGGTTGCTTGCTCCGTGGATGGGTGACCATCTTTACATACAGAGACTCTTCCGTGCCTCGGAAAGCACGTTAAGCCGTTAGTCCTGGCTGTCATTTGTGGATTTTTGACAGTCGTTACTGCTCGTCAGAAGTCCGAAAGTCTGACAACCAGTCTTACCAAGGGGTATCGTATTATCCAGTTACTAGGTTGTGGAGGTCAGATAGGCAGTCGCTCCATGTAAAATACTGGTATTCAGCTGCATCCGGTTAGACTGGAAGCCAACCCCAACATAGTAGCTAGGCAGATTAAAGGAGCTCATACTTACAATTTGTTTGTCCAAAAGCTATCATAGCACAGCCCCGTACAAGTGGCATGAAGAAGCATTTGTAAACGTCATGTATTTAATCGAATCTGTCATAATTCACATTTTGCGCTTCTAAAAACATTATTGGACGTATTTTTACTCTATAAACAGTATTTTCTTGAACAAGTTTTGTACTACTTACATAAGTAGCTAGTGATAGAAGTATCCTTTTAAGCAAATATTATGATGTCTGTATGTCTGTAACACTTCACTCTTCCACAACTTAGATTTACATAATGTACGAGTACATTCACATACAAGAATTATGCCAGCTAATTACTATTTATATAATAATAGCGCCTGTTTTTGTAAACCTCAAATAATTCCTATTTTGGGGTTCTAAAAATAGAAAATAGCCAAATATCTGCAACCAACTTGGAAGTAACGTTTGGTCACAGTTCTAACCTAACCTAACCCATTAGGTCGGGGTGCCCTAACTTATTTACTGCGACCAACTGTGAGAAAAGGTCAAAAAGTTAAAAAAGAGGCTCAAGTAATTAAAAAAGTGTGCGTTATTAAAAGCGAAAAATGTTTATAGAGTTTCATTAATTTCAAAAAGTGTCTATCATTAAAAGATCAAAAAGTTTTTAGAGAGCCCGTAAAAATTTTCTGTCTGAAATCTGATAAATCCACACTAATATTATGAACATGAAAGTGCCTGTCTGTTTGTTTGCTACTTTTTACGATTACACAAATAAACATATTTGATAATGAAATGAATGACTTGTACTGTTTGAATACAGCTTTATAGTAATTAAGGTAAGAAGTAGAAAAGCGAAATTAGCATACTATTTATTTCGGAAAATTTAATCTTTACACATGGCAGGAGATGCGGCCACAGCTGCAGCAAACAACAAACACAAGCTTCTTTAAACAACGTCATATTCCGCAATTATTCACGCTTGTCGACTAAATGGATGCGAGGCATAGCGTAGGAAACGAATTACTTCGCGTACTCATAAAAGTATATAAATATGTTTTTCCAGCGATTATTATTGTTTGCGTAATCTGTTAATAACTCATCATCATGATAATAATATTCTTTATTGACATTTTTATTTCATTTTAAATCGTTGTATACGAGACTGTGATTAAATACTACCTATTTGTTTTTGTGACGTCTTAATTTATTGACATATATTATTATTAACTACGAGCTGCTGCACGCTGTTTTTCTCGCGTGATAATAAAAGCCTTAGTTACTTCTTATAACATCAGCTATCTGCCAGTGAAAGTTCCGTCAAAATTTGTCCCGTCGTTTCGGAGATTAGCCGGTACAAACAGACAGAAAGACAAAAAAATATTTTTTTAAGTACCTACTATAAATACTTTTCATAAGCCTACAGTAAAACGCTGTTATTTTTGGATTACAAACAGACACTTCAATTTTATTAGCATGAAATTGTGACATGTACTTACTTACCTGTTTTTTTTTTCCTTGTTTTAATGTGACTATAGGTAATTAATTATTGTGATTACCTAAACAATTCTGGCGGGACGTAGTATGAACCAACATTTTTTTGTAAAACATCTGTATAATTTCACCTTATGTTCACAAAATGAATAAATCTTTAATGAATTGAATTTCATCATCGTCGTTAGTCATTATCATAATTTCAGCCGAAAGATGTCCACTGCTGGACATCCCCTAAGCATCGCCACAACGACCGTTCCTACACTGCTATGCATCCAGCAGATTCCCGCAACCTTCATCAGGTCATCGGCCCACATTTTTGGGGGTCTACCCCACATGCATACTGTAGTAGATAAGCGTAAAATAACCTGTAACCGGAGGGTTAGGCACTAAGACGTGTGTTTAGTATACCCAAATTTCGCCAGTTATGTTTAAGTCCGATGTAATTGGGGGCGAGCCTATTGTCATCAACCGAGAACAACTTCTGCTACTGTAAACTAAATTACTGATTCCTATTTTATTTGTTAACAAGAACTCGCAAAGCTAAGAAATTAAAAATTGAAGTAATTATCTAGGAAGAGTAGACCAGAATCGTCCAGAACATTTCAGAAACTCATTCAACCCGCCCAACTTGTAATTGTTCTGCCTCTACTTCGGACTTCCACGACCGTTTGCAATAACAAGCTGCAGTTACTGTGATTGGTGCAGTTTTATGTTGTTTTAAGAGAAGGAAATTATTGAGTTATGTTCAAAGTTAATCGAAATGTTCAGGATATGTATGTGGGAGTTTCTGTATGTGAGGTTTTATTGTGAGTTTGTAGACAATTATTTGGTTTGAAAACGAGGTAAGTATGTTGCTATAAAAATAATCCTATGATGAACATAACCCTATTTGCGCTGCAAGCAGATTCGAATATTTCCTGAACATTCATTCTCGTCACGGCCATATCAGGCACTTGATATCCCTTTAGTCATCGTAGTAGTGGTACACTTTTCATTTGAAGAGATCGAGTTGAAAGGTGTGGGAAATGGTCCAATTGAAAAATTAAAAAAAAAAAAAAAGGCACTCCCGGAGTGCCGACAGAAGTGAAAACTTGAACAAGATCGCCTTGGTGGAAGAAAAATACTTGTATAGAAGAACATTGGTCCGTAACCTTATCTAAATAAAGAGCACAATCGCGTTTTTCAAAAATGAGGTGTCTTACCGACACCTCATTTGTTGTGTCGCGAGTTCAATTGTTTTTTCCATCTCAAAAATGCCCAACGTGCCCAAAGAAGTTTTCACTTCAATTAGTTCCAGCCGAATGTACTAAATACCTTATTTACCATTTATTTATATAAACTTCTCGCACACAATAAGGTACAAAAACGGACTTAATGCCTTAGACATCTTTTGTTCCACTCTCAAAGAACCACCTACCTTCAACACTCGGCTTCTCGCACACGAAGTAGTTGTGTTCCCGGCAGCCTCTGTCGTTCCACATGAAGGTGCCTGACGCTGGTGGCGGCCGCGGAGGGAACTCTCGCCGGGCCTCCACGCAGTCCTGGCCCGAGGTACCGTCGTCGTTCGGCTGGCCGCTGTGCTTGCGCCAGCCGGGGAACCAGTCTGGGGACAAAGAATAACATTTAAAAGAACCATCACAAAGCCGTTATATATTCATTCTGTACAATAGACTAAATAACATTGAGCAAAAATAATTGCTGGGAAATGACTTTAATTTTTGGTGTGAAAAGTCGCTATTTACAGCAACGTGCAATGTCGTCATCATTCTAGCCTTTTCCCAATTATGTTGGGGTTGGCATCCAGTCTAACCGGATGCTGCTGAATACCAGTATTTTAAATGGAGCGACTGCCTAACTGACTGCAACGCGCAATGTAACTCATGCGAAACATTGTACTTGGGTGTATGCAACGATACAGAGTAAAATTGTTTTAAACCCCTCGCAGATTACAGAGTTTCTGTCGGCCGATAGTTTGATCGGTTAGTATGAAGATGTATGCAAGTGCGCACAGTAACGATCCGGTATCGGCCGATAAAAAAGTTTGATGGACTACACGATTGCCTTCAAACTGAACTGTCGGTGAACTAGCGGCCGACTGCTAAATCAGTATGAGTCGGTATGACACTCTTCCACGCGCGCTTACTAACCTATTGTTTAGTCTGCTAAACAATCGGTAAAAAAAATACGCAAAATATGAATCATGCGTATTTTTCATGATAGCGCTGTCCAGTTCTACTCCATCGCTGCTTGTCGTCGATCGTAAAGATAGAAGTCGAAAAAAGATGCGCTTTATAAAAAGTCTTAAAACGGTCTAGCGCAGTCAGCCGTCTGTCTGTTATGCCAACTGTCTGTTCAGCCGTTGTCTAATAAGCGCACTCACCATTGACCCGATTGTTTAGTTGGCCCAGTGTGCGCGCTAGTAACCCAACCCGACCAAACTATCGGCCGATAGAAAAACTAGTCTGCGGGAGCTCTTATGCAGGTGAATGGTAGTCACCCAGCGAAGACCGTCGGTCCACCGAACCTGTGGCTGTCTTACCTTACGTTTGCTATTTTTTACGTTTGCTACCTTGCGTTTGCTATCTCTTACGTTTGCTACCTTACGATTGCTATCTTTTACGTTTGCTACCTTACGTTTGCTATCTTTTACATAACATAACATCACGTCTGTATTCCCCGGAGAGTTAGGCAGAGGTGTAGATAGATAGATAGAATATTATTTATTATGTACACTATAAAAATTAAAGGTAGTCCCATGTAATAGGGGGCGAGCCTATTGCCATCAACCGGGCACAAATCCAGACTCCGGGCTGCTACTGAGAAATTCCAAATAGAAAAACCCAGTAGCCCTTTGCCCGACACGGGAATCGAACATAGGACCTCATACAGTAGCGCTTGTCACAACTAGACCAACGAGGTAGTCTATACTATAATAATATAGTGCTTTCTTTTAGTTGCAAACAAAACAAGAAAATAATAACAGCCAAAGTTGCACTGAAACTTTCAGGCAAGTTCAGACCTCACCTCAGCGTATATCGCAAAACACGCTGAAGTTCGAAGTGTAAGCTAGTTTGACAGTAACGTATCGACAACTTATTTTTGTAATCCCATTTTTCAGTAGGAGAGAGCAATATCTACTGGTAATATTTTTAGTTTATTTTAGTTTGTTTTGTTTTTGAAACGGGGAATTGGGAGCTACCTCAAATTATAGATTTTTAAAATTTACTCAAGATGACACATTCATCATCATCATTTCAACCGAAAGACGTCCACTGTTGGACATAGGCCTCCCCCAAGCACCGCCACTTCGACCGATTCTGTGCTTCCCGTATCCAGCGGATTCCTGCGACCTTCATAAGGTCATCGGTCCATCTTGTGGGAGGCCTTCCAACGCTACGTCTTCCGGTACGCGGTCGAGTGGTCGCCACTCCAGAACCAAAACAGAAGAAGATAACAGAAGAAGTGGAAGACGACACATAATGTCTTATCAAAAAGTAAATATAAAGAAAAAAACAGCGACACTCCGGGAGTGCCGACAGAAGTGAAAACTTGAACAAGATCGCCTTGGTGGAAGAAAAATACTTGTATAGAACATTGGTCCGTAACCTCATCTAAATAAAGAGCACAATCGCGTTTACAAAAATGAGGTGTCGGTAACGGTGTCGCGACTTCAATTGTTTTTTCCCATGTCAAAAATGCCCAATGCGCCTAAAGAAGTTTTTATTAAAAAAAAACACATTACATAGACTAAGATATACGGTAGGGGCGGGGAAAGTACAATTGTAATAGCGGTCACAAAGTACCCATTGTTGCGACTATAATGTTGCCTCCATCGTGTTATTACTAGATGTTGCAAGGCACGCCTAGGTATGGCAGTACTTACTAGTCATTACAAGGAATATCTATATAGGTATAGACAGCAATTTACTTTAAAGGAACGTACACCTACTAGCTCGTTACTTTGTAGAAAATTACTGTGTAGTGGCTAGGCTACACTTGAGAAAATTGGAGTAGTTGGTAATTCTACGCCATTACGTGAGATATTTTACAAAGGAGATGTTATGAGGTTTATATACAGGTTAATTCAAATATTTAGTTAGAGTACGAGGTACCATTCCGTACCCGACCACAGGAGGCAACTGCAGGCGACGTGTCGTCGCGACACGACTGGTTTCTATGAACTTCTATGAAATACCTTCCGAAGCTAGCGACACTTCGTTGTTGGCAGCCACGGGCGAGTGACAGGCGGCAAGTGTAGCCCGGCCGCAGACTAGTAGTGTCGCCAACGCTCGAGCGATAGTCACGTTTTTCTATCTTCTATCTACTGACTGGAATACGGGCAGTTGCCATCTGCGGTCGGGTTCAGAATCATGACTGTAGCGACATGACGCCGCGACGTGTTGCCGAGACATGACGCCGCGACGTGTTGCCGAGACATGACGCCGCGACTCGTCGCACAGTGGAAAAAAAAAAGACATTTTTGTTAAAAAATCTGCCTACACCACAATTTTTGACGTATCGCTGCCATTTTTTTTATACAGTCCTGAGGTAACACAAGTTGGTGTGTCACTGCCACTTTTAAAAAATCGAAAATTCTTTTAAAAATCGGGAAATGAATCAAATTCTTTTTTTTTGGGCCGCCTTTTTGTATCCGCCATTTTGAATTTTTATAAACAGACAATAAACTCATGACCAGGGACCTGAAAAACCCCTTAGAACAGATTTTTGTTAAAATATTTTTTTAGAAATTGTTTTTTGTTTCATTTCCCGATTTTTTGAGGTTATCGTATTTACTTTTAAGGAAAAGTGGCAGTGGCCTGCAGTTGCCTTCTGCGGTCGGGTACAGAATGGTACGTACATCTTTTCACTTTTGTGTGATTATAAACTATCTTTCAATTAATCAAGAGCAGTTGTGGCCCAGTGGTAACGGCCGCGACTTAGGTACGAGTTGTAGATCGTAGGTTCGAAACCTGACAGGCGCTTTACTATGTGTAAATTATTTCATTACCACTGCTCTCAAAACGGTGAAGGAAAACATCGTGAGGAAATCGGCATGTCCTAGAACCAAAAATTCGAAGACATGTGACATGTACGAGTACTAACCCGCACTGGGCCGTATGGTGAATCATGGTCCACTCCCTCTCACAGAGAGGAGGCCTGTGACCCAGCAGTGGGAACATTTATAGGCTTATTTTGCTATGCTTATGCGTTTATTTCACAAAGAGCGTTTGCATCAAAACTCATATAAATATGCGTAACTTAGTACTTACTATTTAAGTATTCATCCTGCTGTTGGTGCAAGGAATAATTATAATTCAGAATTTAACGTGCTCTCCGAGACCTTTATGTACTAAGCTTTGAATTGTTAAATTAAATCTATTCAAACACTTTAGATAACAGCCTTAAAATTAAAATAATAATGTTATGTACATATAAAACACTTGTGTAGTTACGCAAAACCTCATGCTCATCTAATACATTTAAACGAGCAATGCTTGTATAGGTATATGTATATATAGAATCTCGGAAACGGCTCCAACGATTATCATGAAATTTAGTATGCAGGGGGTTTCGGGGGCGATAAATCGATCTAACTAGGTTTCATTTTGAGAAAACTACCAAAAAAAAAACATCAGGTCATCCAGATATTATATATTATGTGCAATTATTCAGAGCACGAGCATATAACTCCTTTTGTGCAATGATCAATGAGTTGCGGTCAACGCAACCAACAAAATTATGCGAATAATGAAAATTAAATGAAACATGTTGACAAATTGAAAATGTTTACGAAAAATCACGATCATTACATGATTCGTTGAATATTCAATTCAATTAAGGTAAATTATTAATTTCCCAGATTCGATTGTGCATTCATTTTCAGCTTTTTTTTTTCAGCTTGTTGTTACGTCATATTTTGCTGGTGGACAATTTTTAAGAGGAATCGTATTGGGTGCTACGTCTATTTTGTTTTACTGTTAAGTCAGGTACTTATTATCAGTTTTTGTCCCATTTAAAAAAAAGTCTACTTCTTCTTCGTCGTGTCGATGGCACGGCAGTGAATTTAATTTTGTTGGCCCAATAGTTACTGCGCCATTTCCATGGCAACGTCGGTGGTAGCTCAGAGATCGCCATGGCTGCATCTTTGGGGCGTAGAGGGAAGCGTAAGAGGTATAACATAGATTGTAATTAATGAATGATGTAACCAATATTTTGATTTAAAAGAGTGTCTGTGGAGTGTTATGCCCGTTCCGCAGGAACCTACTATGCTTTAGAATGGGCATAGCTTCATATTTCTGACTGACCTACTCCTTGACAATTAAAAAGTGCCTGTAATTGATTTATTTGAAACTAGCTGCGCCCCGCGGTTTCACGCGCATAAGTCTCGATCCCTGTGGGAATATCGAGATGAAAAGTATCCTATGTGTTAATCCAGGTTATAAAATATCTGTGTGCCAAATACGTTTGAGCGTGAAGAAGAGACAAACATACACACACACTCACAAACTTTCGTCTTTACAATATTAGTGTGATAAATGTTTTGAGTTTGAGTTTGTGAAACAGCTCCATTATCGACGTAGTCCCACTTTACCAGGGTGTAGTTACATCTTCCTACTTATAATATTATTAAAGGATAATAATAAGTAATAAAAGTAGACATGTCCTATTTAAGAACCAGGTCAAACGTTACTGCAACTAACATCCGGTGTACCACACTAAGCAAAAGTCTCCCTATCCATTAAAAATAAAATAAAACATCCACCAATAACTCTGCATGCTGCAGTACATAAAACAAGCTTACTTTGAAGCTCGTATTTTAGTGAAGCATTTAGTAACTGGAAGCCGGGTCAGAGCAATTTAGTGGAATAATTTAGTTAGTAATTGTGTTCTGCGAATCGGTGCGCCGTGTTTTGACGTGAATAAATAGAAATCATCGTTACACACGCGATGTTTTGATGTGGGGACACGAATTTTAGAATAAGTTAGGTTAGGTTATTGTTGGTAGTGTCATGATTTCCATATATTTATAAGATTTGTAGTGATTTTAAATACTAAATATAAAATCAGAAGTATGTGATTTGCCTCAAATGATTTTTATATCAGTGTAATCATGAAGTTTATAAGTATCTCATTTGACAGTTACCGTAAAAGTATTGGTTTTTTATTGCCGGAATTGGAAAAATGATGTTTGGAGCGTCGCTGAGATTCTGAGTCAGTTCGGTTTGAGCCTCGAAACCTAAAGGATGTCTTCAAGAAGTCTAAAGACTATAAAGTTATTTTATTGAGTACCTAATTAAATAGTTTGTTAAGTATTGTTAAAAGTATACCAAGTTTGATCTGTGCAAGAATATAAATATAGAAATATTAGTACTGAAATGGTGTATCATTACAGTATGTATACACATTATAGGTGATTTTTTATTGGTATTTTACTGATAAGTCCACATTTGACTAAAAGGTGCCAACAGGTACATATTGCCGGATTCATATTACTGTGTTGTGTCGTGTCGTGACGCCTTTTGATGCAGTGTTAGCCAATCAAACTCGTTGTGAGTTGACGTCGTCGTGAACAGATTCGTTTGATTGGTGTATTCTGCGTCACGATACAACACGATATAGTAATATGTCGGTGGTTTTGTACACAAGCCTTACGCCCGATGGGATTTCAGCAAAAATGATGAGCTTCCATACAAACTTTTATCCCCTATTTAACATATTTAGGGGTGAATTTAAAAAAATCATGCATTCTGAAAAATCTCATGTTTCTAGACACTGCGGTGTAGACTGTGCGTTAATTTAGGAATTTTATTAAGTAGATGGGTCGAAACCTCTAATGTCTTTCTAAAGGTCTTCTAGAACCTACAAAAATATTTGCACAAGACCAAGGATTCCGAAAATCAAGGTTCACATTCACAACCATAAGATGCAGTTGACTATTCTAGCAGATATTATTTTACTAATTCAGTTACATATTTGAATTTATTTTATAGATACAGGTTGGAAAACTTTGTTGCTGAACTTTAACACTAACATCTCTGTTAAATAATAAACTTCAGCTCGAATCTCCGAGGCTCCAAATACTCACGAGAATACTGCTCATGCTCGTTTGCTTACTTTGCTCACTACACGTCAAAGTGAAGAAGTGTTGAGACGGACGCGAGCACTAACTGAAGTTAGCAGTTCTCAACACCAATTAGAGCATAAGCACCAAGTTTCGTATAGTGAGAACGTGAGATTCTAGCTGAATATACGGTAGTGGAGGTCTTGATTAGATAAAATTGGACAAAAGGAGTGTTATAACACTATTTGATGGAGACTACGAAAATAAATTGTGAAATAATGAAGACTATCTAAACAAATAAATTGATTACTTTTTCAAAGACATAGCACAGTCTTTGAAAAAGTAATCAATTTATTTGTTGTTTGTGGATCAATCAGTAGCTTAATCATTATGTATTCTAGTATTATAGTAATATTAATTATGCCAATCAATAATAATAAAGTCAATCTTCAGATAATAAAGTATTCCTCTCGAAGGCAAAGATCTTTGCAATATATCTCGCTGCTACTTACTTTATTCGATTTTTCCAATATTTCGTATGATACGTGATTAAGGTTTAATTAGTTTTCTACTGGTTGGCGGCAGATTGAAAGCTGTAGATAATTAATAAAGACCCATACACACTGTATTCTGTGCGGCAGCTTTTTAATTAACATGTTAAGTTTACTTTTTATATACATTTATTCTTTGGTTGAAAATAATTGTGATTTTCTCTGGAATTTCAAGATAATAAAATCTGATTTTAAATCTACACTAATATTATAAAGAGAAAAGATTTGTATTTTTGTTTGTAATGAATAAACTCAAAAACTACAGACCGATTAAAAAAATTCTTTCACCAGTAGAATACTATATTATCACTGAGTAACATAGGCTATAATTTATAATGATATCACGCGGCCGAAGCCGCTGGTGGAAGGTAGTCTAAACTTATATTATAAAGATAAAAGCTTCGATTTTTTTGTTTGTATATTTGTGGATTTGTTTGTAATGGATAAACAGATTTAAACAATTCTTTCTATTACAAAAAGCTCAATTAACAGCGAGTAAAATGGGAGTATAAAATTAAAAAAAAAAAATTGTGTTCCCTGCGAAAATTACAAAAATGTATCAAAAATTTGCCTATACAAGTAATTATTTGGCGTGCACTGTGAAAACTATTGATGATAAGGAAGGCAATGGCAATCTTTAAAATTAAACATGTTTATATAAACACGAGAAATAAAATTAACGAACAAAATAGCACTCATATAATAAACAAACTGCAATCAATAGGAAAAAAAAATGTAAAAAATTATCTATCATCCATCTTCTCACAAAAACTTAACATTCACGACACACATCGATCCATCTCCCAGCAAACAAGGCACATTCCGGTGCTGATGTCAGAAGAGCATTGACTATGTAATAGAGTTACTTATATAATTGACTATAGTACATACTAATTCTATGCTGCCATGATAGTAGGTACTTACTAAACTTTGGGCAACCGAGCTCTGCCCGAGTGAAAATAAGAAGAAAACGATTTTTTCCAGATATGAGACCTAGATCGATTTTTCGCCCCCGTAAACCCCTATTATGCAACTTTCATGGAAATCGTTAGAACGTGATGATAAATATATATATCGGATCCAGTCATTAGTACGGACACGAAACGAATCGCAAGCGCGCCACTGGCGACATCAAGTAATCTACCCACACCAGAAGGCGCGCTTCTACAGAGTCGTGATGTTTTAAGGCCACGGCGAGGAGGCATTCAGCCTCTGGTCGCATCGGACCCTCAATTATACTATACAAGGAATTTCTCGGATGATCTATGGCTTAGGCTAGTTACACACTACAACAAACGCAACAAAACATCCATTTTTGTTTTTCAAAAGCATTATTTGATTCTGTGTTCATAAGTTATTGAATTAGGATGATCTATGGGTTAGGCTAGTTACACATTATTTGACTTTTACTACGAAATATATCCATTATTGTTTTGCAAAAGCATTATTTGATTCTGTGTTCAAAAGGTATTGAAATAGGGCGTAATGAGCATCATGGAAAATTTTCTCGGTAACAATCTATGAAGCATGGCGTTGCGTGTTTAGAGCTGAACGTACATATTCGTAATGGGCATGAACCGATATTTGCAAACGATATTAGTATTGGGTTTAAACGAGAATTTTATAATGAAGCACGATAAATCAACTTTAATTTCTTTTTACAAACTCAAAGCATTAAACCGTCAAGAGGTCGGTCTGTCAGAAATATGACGCTAGTTACCCATTCCAAAGTGTAGTAGGTACCTATGGAGAAGAACGGGCAAGAAACTCCACGGACACTCTTTTAAGAGACATCTACTGTCTAACAACTCACACATGTACCCAGTTTTCTGAATTCTGTCAGTATGCACCTTTATTTTAATTATAAGTCCGCGATTAATAACAAGAGCGCAGTGTTGAAGTGAACCGCGGATGAATTCGCGCGCTTTTGTGTCCGCCATCTTATCAAGATGGCGGCCGACTGATTTATTACCGCCTATTGTGTTGAAAGTGAGTCTTCACGTCATGATTAATGAGACCTAGATTTCTTGTAGTATTTTGCAGGTATGTATGTTAAATGATTTAATATACATATTGTATTGTATTGGTCGTATTGAATAAAGCAGCTATTGTTTCTTAGCCAATTGTATTGTAACGTTCCTATGGTAAATAGATTTGTCAAATATCACATTATATTGGAGACGTTATTTGAATTATTACCATCATATTTGCCGAAATGTGGGTTTAAGGGAAGCAAGTATTGTGAGCAAGGCTTTAATTATGCCTAGGTTTAATTAATTAATGCATATACTTATTTACTTAAACGTAAAGTTTGAATATAAGCACTGAAAGTTTCAATATATTCTTATTAAAAGTTATTAAAAGATTCTTGATGCTACGAGAGTGCTACGGTGCTACGCTTTAGCTACGCGAGTGCTACGGAGAACTACAAACGAGTTTTAAAAAATTGCGAATTTTTGAGTCAGAATTTTTATCACAATCATTATGACCTAAGTTAATACTTCTTTTAAAAAGTTTTTCTAAACATAATAAGCACGCACGGATCATTTAATATCACAAAGGTTAAATTATTAAATATTTTTAAATGTCCATTCTTTACATCTCCAACGAATTTATTCCAACCCATTAAACCTTCAATATTGACCTACCTCATAACTTCGTTAACGCAGGACTCCCAACATTATCAACATTGTGTGACGTCACATTCCGGACGCGATCGCAGGGCGGCTCAGGTTGGTGCGGTGCTGTGCGGCTGCGGTCCGTTGCGGATCGCTGCGGTTCCGAACTTGTTGAATGCAGACGTCGGCATTGTAAACAGTGCCGACCCTTGCGCAGGGTTGTCACACATACCATTTACTTGATACATACATAAACTCGTGCCTTCTTCCAATGGGGGTAGGCAGAAACTACAGAACGCCACCTGAAACGATCCTTACATACTCCTTTTGCCTCGTTTACGTTCATACATCTGGTCATATACGCACGCCGGTTGCGAGTACTACGTACCTGACTTTTCTGAAGAATATCACCAATAGGTCACTATTATGTTCTTCTAGGGTTTCCTCTCACATCTACTTGATATTGAAGTGAAAGCTTTTTTAGGCACTGTTACCGAGTTTACCAACACCGTGGAGTAAAAGACATCAACGCGTTGATTACCGCGGTGCCGATTTTTTTTCAAGTTTTCACTTCTGTCGGCACTCCCGGAGTGTCACTGTTTTTTTTTTGAAAATGAATAACGTTACAAAAACTAATAACAATTAAAAAGAAATAGGTATTTAGGTATTGAAATTAATTTTAGTCGAATTTATAAACTGTTGAATACTTGCCGGTATTTTGGGTGACGGGTTCAATTCCTACTTGGTTCTGCAACTAAGCTTTTGGGTGATCATAATATGTATTTGTAATCACTGCTTCCTTTTACCTCGCTATACCTACATGAAAGAGTGGTGTACTACTTTAGTATGTCACCAGAAAATCAAAAGAAATTATACTTACTTAAATGATGTCAATAAAAAATAGAATAGAATAGAATAGAAGAATAAGAATAGAATAAGAAATAAATAGACTAAACTGGTATCAGAGATTTTATGCCGCCCATAGGCCTCTGACTTTGCTTCACATGCCATCGAGAAATATCTCTCAGGCATGCCGGTTTCCTCACGATGTTTGCCTTCACCGTTTTGTCCAGGTAATACAGTAAGCAGGTTCACAGGTTTTTACCAAGTTAAGACGACATGGGTGGCTTAGAATCTTACCTACAGCTCGGTTACAATGTATTTATTTGCCAGTGAGCCCCAAACTAGACGGTATGTATCTTGGGGCTCGTGATAGCCCTTATAAGCGGTGACGCTTAAACTATAACTCCCACTAAGCGATAATAAATTAATAATGTGTTTGTTAATATCCTGTCATTTCGTATTACAGGGAATTTGAAGACGTTGATATATTGTTGAGTTATATCTTGGCAAGCGGGCACTATTGTGACATTTGTTACAATTAGTTTTATGACATTTGTTCAACCAAATCTGTCTCATGTAATTCTTGTCACAGTTGTTAGGCCGCTACATCTAGATTACATTAATGTTACACAGAAAGTATGTTTAACTGAATAACCACGCGGGCCCAGTGCGGGTTGGTGGATGTCACATGTCTTCGAATTTTTTATTCTAGGACGTAAGCCGGCTTTCTCACGATGTTTGCCTTCACCGTTTTGAGAGCAATGGTCATAAAATTATTTACACAAAGTAAAGCGCCTGCCTGTGATTTACTGTTTTGTTAATAAAACAATATTATGGCAAGGAATTGGTATCAGCACGACTAAACCTGGCTTACAAAGTTTGAGGATAGCTACATGAAAATACCACAAGACTATCAAAAGTGAAAACAGGACAAAAATCAAATCTGAAGTAATTTATTCAAACTAGGCTGAGAATCAGCACTTTTCGAACGTCAACATTACATGAGACAGTCCCCCAAAACGCCCACCCTTCACCACTTCCTAGTGCTTTAGCTGGGAAGAAGAAGTGGCGCAACAAACTCCCCAGCAGTCCCCTAAAAACGTAAAGTAACAATAAGTACCAACCCTAGTTACCAGTAACGTGAACTTAAGTAGTCATAATACATTATTATCGCATCTGTTTTGCCTTCCAATTACGATGAACTTAAAGGTACTTACCATGTCGTAGATTACACGATTTAGTCAGGTTCAACCGTCATTTCGGTCAGTGCCGACCGTCATTTGGTTGGTTGTTATTACAAGTAACTTCAATTCTATTCATTACGGTCAGTTTACTGCCCTCCTGACGAGCCAGTACGATTGGGCAGTCGATTTTGTGATGGTGAACCGAGTGTTATCGCTTTAGTTTGCGACTTCTTCTTCCAAAGTAATTCTTGCTGGGGATTCCGTTTTAAATAATATCAATCTGTCTAGCCTCTCCCAGCTGTTTGGAAATCATCTATCATGAACATAGACTAAGTGGGAAAAATACGTACCTATTATTGAAGCTAACCCAAAAACTATAAATAATATACCCTTTCAAACAAAAACAGAATTTTCCAAATCGGTCCAGCCGTATTTATTTATTTTTGTATAGGTACTCCAACGACTTATTCACTATTAACATATTACATAAAATAATTTATACATCTATTAACATTAATATAACATAACATCACGCCTTGTTTCCCCGAAGGGTTGGGCAGAGGTGTACCTGTAGTAGGTACACCCACATTTCGCCAGTTATGTTTAAGTCCCATGTAATAGGGGGCGAGCCTATTGCCATCAACCGGGCACAAAATCCAGACTCCGAGCTGCTACTGAGAAATTCCAGATAGAAAAACCCAATAACACTTTGACCGACCCGGGAATCGAACCCAGGACCTCATGCTCAGCAGTAGCGCTTGCGACCACTAGACCAACGAGGCATATATCTATTAGTATGGTGAATTTGTCACTTAAAGAAGTACACAGCTTAGACATAGATAAAAAATACATACCAATTAGGATAATTAGTGATTTCAAATGAACTAACTTATTTTTTGTTAAAATGAAAGAGCTACTTTACCGTAGGAAGACAATATAAAGACAACATAAAAGAAAATACAACATCAGATTTACTTAATAATGAATAAATAATAGATAGGTACCTACTCAGTTTTTTTTTTGCTGTGATTATTTTACGTAAGACGACTGCAATGAACGTGATCAAATGTTATGAATGGTTGGGGTTCATAAGTTTTTGGCGGTCTTCGAGTAATCGGGGAACAAAAATAAAAATTAAGATTCCGACGAAGAACCACCTTTTTTTAAGTCGGTAAAAGAGATAATGATAGCGTGACGGTTGACAGGGGAGATGAGAAGAAAAGCCGGCCAAGTGCGAGTCGGACTCGCGCACAAGGGTTCCATACCATTATCTATAAAAACGGCAAAAAAATCATGTCTGTTGTATGGGAGCTCCCATAAATATCAGTTTTTTAGTATTTGTGGTTATAGTGGCAACAGAAATAAATCATCTGTGAAAATTTCAACTGTCTAACTATCACGGTTCATGAGATAGAGCCTGATGACAGACGGACAGACAGCGGAGTCTTAGTAATAGGGTCCCGTTTTACCCTTTGGGTACGGAACCCTAAAAAACGTTTTGTGCCGACCGAATAAGTAACCAAGTAACAGAATAAGGGCAAGAAAATTATGATGAATATATGTAGTTACGAAATATTGATAATCAATAAAAAATTAAAGAACACCTATTTCGCGGCTACAATAACACCTACTCGAATTAAAATATAAAAAATTACGATGTCAAAGCGAATCAAACGTCAAATGAGTAATCGTGAGGTTCAGTACAAAGCTGGCTCTAATTTGCGTCAGTACCTATTTCAGAAGCATAGAGCGAAGGCAAGGGATTGAATTACAACGATTGTGGTCAACTGTGCCCGCTCTAAGCTCAAACGTATTTAGATTAGTTGGTCGGGTTAAAAGGAATCGTTAGTATTTATTAGTGTCAAAGCGTTAGTATTTATTTGCTAATTTTAACATGTTTCTTGAAAACAATAACTTTGTAAAGCTTTAGAAATTAAAAATGAAATTATGTTTAAAATTTTAAGAGGGCACACAAAATGATAAAACCTATCTATTCTCGTTAGTTTTAGTTATAGCATTTTAGTAAATGCCCGCGTCATCTTGTTTTAAAATAATGACCAAAAATATACGTGTAAAAGTGTATTTAAAGATCTAATTACAGAAATAAACATCATTTCTTTTCATTTTAAGCTCGCCCGTTTGTGTTACATATTTTACAAATAAATGTTAATACAGAAATTCATGTTGTTTTGTTAAAAACCACGACCAAAATAAATATTTACAAAATAAATCCGTCTGGTAAATAAAAGTGTTTGATTTGACTACACTGTGTATTTTGCTTTTTCTTAAAATGAAGCCGTAAAAATAATGCTAAATGAATTCATATTTACTTAAAAAATAAAAGCAGTCACAATATATATTTGTCCCGTAAACATGTATTTAACCTATACCCAGGTGTAACCTTTTACTACAGGCAAAAAACAATTTAAAAACAATCGAGAATTTTCCAGCAGAAAACCTACCAAATAACAGACTAAACTCCAACGGTATGTTTTTATATTCTACCATAATATCAATTTCTCTTTTAAAAATTTTTTTAATAAAAAAGTAAAACTACTAGAATTGTAACTTTAATACTTTTCCACCATCATATCGCCCGCAGTATCTCTGTGGACATTGGATGAAAAAACGAAAGTTTAAAATTCGATTTCTATGCAGATGCGGGCACAAAGGAAAAACAAAACGTACGGCTCGCTCGCGTTACGTTTAATTGTAAAAGTGAAAAAATGTATGAAGTTTATTTTCTAAAAGCTGTTAATATTGGCCAGTGTTTTTGGAGCAGGTTTTTTAAAGGGAAATGGATGTTGAAAACTTGATCACTTTTTACTGCATTAACCTAGTAGCTTCATAAATCGTGAGGGAAATTAGTAGGAAATTCATGTTTATTTTAGTTCATATTATTAAAAGATAAGTAAGAAATAATAAAGTGATAAGTTGCATTTTAATAACTATCAAATAATTTACAGTAAAACAGTCCAATAAAATAAGTAATTACCTTATATAAATTACAAATTTTTAATTTCAGATTTAAACAAGAAAATAAGCTGCAGTTTCCCAAAATTCCTCGAATGTTAATTTAAAAGTGTTTTATTTAAAATAAATTTCGTTGCGATAATAGTCCGCAGCTTTTCAATGCAATTTCCGCTTCGCTCACCTCGTTCAATCATTCACCATTAGTTTTGGGAATAAATCATTCGGAGCTGTACACATGTAGTATGGTTTAATTATTTGCTGCCGTATTTTTTGGTTTATTAGTATTTCGATACGAATAGTTTCTGATGGGTACTGTATTTTACATCTGAATTGTAACACAGCTCATCCACTTAATATTTTATTTAATAAAAAGGTGAGCATTAAATAAGGATTTCAAAAATTCGCCAACCCTAATGGGGTTAAATAGGGGCTGTGGCTTTCCTGGTACCTCATTAACGGCATAATTATGTAAGAGTCTATTAACTGCCCCCAAATTACCATGTTTATTTTAAACTTTAATTTTTTATATTCATCCTTGACATTTATCCTATTATTTGAAATTATATACCTACGATTGAATTTCAACTCTTTATTAGTGACTTGTGGACATGATAATTATTCAGATTTATTACAGTTGTAATAGCAATCATGTAATTACGTTTTATTAAAATAGGTGTTTATTTTTATTAATTCATTTATCTTTTGTATAGATCCTTTTCTATATTGTGAATGTGAGGATTGTAGATCTGTTGACCATTTTCTATTTTGTTAAGTACCTGGTACTTATTGAAAGACCTACACTGTCCTCCCATAGGTACCTAGTAACACTGTTATTTGAAAGAATTGTAAAAGCCAATTATTTTTAAAAGAGTACCCATGGAGTTTCTTGACGGCTCTTCTCCATAGGAAACGACCAATTGGAACCGTGCACCTAGCTTCTATTGATTTTATTGTAAACATGTCGTTATTTATTTTGATTTAATTTGATGTGATTTAATTTTATTTGACATTATTTGATTTTATTTGTAAAATTGAAATTAATTTATGTTTGGCAATGGGTGTTGTTTACCTGAAATATATGAATTTATTATTATTATAAGTGCCCATGTAGGTTTATGTCAAATAAAATATTTGAATTTTGATTAAAGTTTGTATAGAAGTTCGTTATTTTTGATGTTAGAAACTTCTGTTTATAAGTAAAAGTTAGTTGTATCGTCGTTTTTTGGAAACTCAAGGCTCCCGAGAAGTTGCCGATACGAAATCCCTACATTTTTTGTGGTTTGTCGGAAGCCCAAAACTCTGAAAATCGGTCAACTAAATTTGCGCTGTCTTTAGGAACTGTTCTACTACCCAACTACGTATGTTACATGTTTTAAAATATGAATATTTCTATGTCACAGCATCTAATTCACAAACTAGCTCACATAACATCGTGCCCTTAAAAGGGGTGAATAATTAAATGTATGAACTAAATAAGACGACAATTGCATCGGCTACCCCACATCAAAACCCAGTAAGATACAAATAAAAATTAAAGGATAGTAGAATTCTTTCAACAAATCGTGAAAACACGTGCTTTAAAATCTATCAAAATATGTTGGGGCCCTTTTTATCCGACTGCGACGAAGCTCAAGAAAATAGAACCCGAGTCGGGAGGTTACAGGTGGCGGTGGCACCACCTGTGCCTAACTTCACTAAGAGAATGCAACAGCGAGCGTAGCGCCTTGTTTATTGAAACATCCTGACTGCTTTAAGTGTACACTGAAAGGCGAGCGAAGCGAGCTTGAAAATTGCTTCTGAAGGCGAGCAAAGCGAGCTCGAAAATTGAAGCATTGAGGACCGAGATTGGATTGATTTTCATTGCAATTTTACCAAGAATGCAAGAGCGAGCGAAGCAAGCTAGAAAATTGAAGCATTCTGACTAGGCTAGGTTAGATTTTCTGTGTGATTTTACTAAATGAATGCAAGAGTTTAAGAATTTGACCGCGCCTGTAGCTTGAAGTCATAAACAAATTACGTTAATTTTCATATTTTCATTAACTACTGGCCTTTTATCAATAATATTGAGATTTTGATTGTATTTTACGAATTTCTGCTTACACAAGTGGGGCTCTTGTAGCTTGCTGGCCTTTTATCAATAATATTGAGATTTTGATTGTATTTTACGAATTTCTGCTTACACAAGTGGGGCTCTTGTAGCTTGAGGCCGCACAGCTCACATAACAAAACCCAGTAAGTGCAAATCTAAATCGCCGTATCGGTTTTGATTTGCACTTACTGGGTTTTGTTATGTTTCTGCCGCCGAAACGTCTAGACTGAAGCCTTGCACTCGATACTTCTTGGCACCCATTGACGCTTTTAACCTATAAAGTGCACTGACTGTTTGTTTTCTTATCTTTTTTCTCCAGAGCTATTAAATTCAGCTTCTGAAGTTATGTAAATGGCACCTTTAAGAGTTGTTTTGTTTGAGATTGCGGTTTTTATGATGAAAGAATCGAAGATTCATTGTCTTAAAAATACAGTATATCCAAAAGAGGATAGCTCCTTCAAATAACTAAAGAATATGCATTTTAAAACGTCGTTGTTTCAGTCTTAATTTATACAATTTGCCAAAATTATTTTTATTTGTTGTACTAGGGTTGCGTCATTATTTCTTCAGAATATGTTTATAGATACTTTTAAATACCGAAGTTTCAGTAAAAAATTTAGACAGAGTAGGTCCTCGTCTCCAACTCTAACGCCCGGTTTCTGAATATAGAATTTGAAGTTGAAAACTAGTCAAACTCTATTTTAGCATTACTTAAGGTGGTTCCAACAATGTAGCTCGAGAAATTCAAATTACTTACGTTTGTTGTATGGTATTTTGAATTTTGCGGGCTTTCACCTTAAGTTAAGGAGAGTTTGAAAAGTTCAAAGGATTCTAGGGTTGTCTCAAACAAATAAAACTGCACACAATTATCACACACGCCACATCCATGTCGCTAAGCCAACACACACACGTGCTCCACTCGAGTCACGACAGCCCTCGCACGGAGGGCCCTCACGGTACTCAATACTACCGAACTAACTCGCTGTTGACCACACTTTATGAGGACTTCGTATTTCCATACGTACACTTACAGCATTAAATATTAATTTAATATTAGTATAGTTTGCGTACAAAGTACATTTTTGAGATGTGGACTTTAGGTCGGAAACTGGGCTGGGAAGCTGGGGTGCTTGGACAGGAAACCTCCCCGCGTGCCTGGGGGCTGGAGTTCCCTTATGGATGCGTCCGGGGGGAAGGCTAGTCTCCGGGACGGTGCACCCTGGGGTACGGACAATGACTCCCCAGTTAGGGGTCTCGTTGTCCGTATGCCAATATCCTGTCGGAGGAACGCTCTAACGGGTACTCACTAGGGAGCACTCGTTGAGCAGCGTTAGAGGAGGAGCGGGCTCGGCGTGCACTAACCCTGCCGTCGGGCGGGCAGGAGGAAGTCTTTTCTCCTGTCACCGCTGGTCTCGTAGCCCCGAAGAGTGTCAAGGTCATGTCTCTGGCATTTGACGGGGGTCGAGGGTCTTGGCTTAATCGCCCGGGCCGCGAGGTAGACAACCTCTATAAAAAATCACCCCAAACCTCCAAGCGGCGGCGCACCGTGAGGGAGGTTGTTAGCTTGACTAATGGGTAGCTTAATTAGTCACTAGTGCGAACCACACATTTTGAGACGATAAAAATATATATACTCGTGGGAACAATTATGGATATAAAGAACAAAACAAAACAACACAACAAAAAGGTGGAGAGTGATGCGGGGTCGGAGTCCGACGCTGCATCTGGCGCGGAAGGCTCTAGCCAGAGCTCGGGGCGCGAAGTGGTGGGGGCTGACGGAATAATCCGAAAATTATTCCGGAAGCGCCCCAATTCAGGAGATGGTGAGTGGTCCTCCGCCGACGACAGGCGGAAGATCCACACCAGCCGGCGGGGCAAGGCCCGGGCAAAACTTAAAGGTGTGGGTAGAAGGCTTACCACCAAGGAGGGTGGTAAGTCGAGCCAGGCCGGCCCAGACCAACTGGCCCAGCGAACTGAGAGGCTCGCCACGGCGGGGCGCCACACTGGAGGGACCAGTAGCGAGCAGGTCCTCTCAGAGGCTTCTGGTGGTGAGCCGGACGTTGCTGGCGGCGCCAATCCGGGACAGGAAGCCAGGTTTGCGGAGGTCGTGGCAGCCGCGATCAGGGCTGTGGCCTTGAAGAGGATCCAATCCTCTAAGGACAAGGCCATACCCGCGGCCACGGCCTCTATTCTGGCGGCAGCGAAGGAGCTGCACTTTGGGGCTCCGTCGGACGGGATGTCCGAGATGCGGGCGGAGGTCGCAAAGTTGACTGCCGCCATGGAGCTTCTCCGAAAGGAGAACGAGAAGCTCCGAGCGGACCTGGCTGGGCTGCGAGCAGCCGGCCCCCGGGAGGTACCGCAGGTAGGGGAGCGGCAGAGGCAGGGGCCCGTGCCCGTACCTGCAGAGGACCGGGTTCTGGCCCTGGTGCGGCAAGAGATGGCCGCCCTGCGGAGCAGGTTCTCCGCCCTAGAGGCTATTGTCCTGCGTCCCCCGCTAGCGGCGAGCCAGCCGGCCTTAGACCAGCGGAAGGCGGCATCGTATGCCGCCGCCGCATCTGCCGCGGCCAAGCCAGGCCAAGGCAGGCAGGGGCAAGCCAAGGGCGGAGCAGCTGCGCAGGCGGCCAAGGCCCCGGCCCTGACGGTGAGGGCTCCGGCCCAGGTGGCGGCGAAACGGACGCCTCCGCCTCCTAAATCTTCTCCTCCGGCCGACGCCGGATGGCAAGTAGCCGGGGAGAAGAAGAAGGCCGGTAAGGCGGCAAGGGCGGCCAAAAGGAAGGTGAGGCGGCAACGGCGCAAGGAGCGAAGCGTCGCGGCTAGGCTCCGCGCCCCGAAGACCGCAGCTGTGGTGGTCACACTGCAGCCGGAAGCGGAGAAAAGGGGCGTGTCCTACCAGCACGTGTTCGCGACGGTGGATAAGGTTATGAACCTGGAGGAGATCGGCGCCGCCAGGGGCATAAAAATTAAGATCACGGCAACCGGGGCCCGGATGCTGGAGGTCCCTGGTGCGGCCAGTGGCCCGGCTGCTGACGCTCTGGCCGAAAAGCTCCGGGCTGCCCTAAATGCGGACGAGGCCCGAGTCTCCAGGCCCACCAAGTGCGCTGACTTGCGCATTCAGGGCCTGGACGACTCCGTGACGGAGGCAAAGGTGGTGGCCGCCGTCGCTAAGGCTGAAGGGGGCTCTGTCGAGCAGATCAAGGCAGGCACCATCCATGCTGATCATACGGGGATGCAAACCATTAGGGTGAGCTGCCCCGTGACGGCGGCCAAAAAGATAGCCGGGGAGGGCCAAAGGCTCTTGGTGGGCTGGGTTTCGGCGCAGGTCAAACTGCTGGAGCCCAGACCTCTGAGGTGCTTCCGTTGCCAGGTGGGCAACCACGTGGGGGTCAAGTGCACCTCGGAGGTAGACCGCAGCAACCTCTGCTTTCGCTGTGGTCAGCCCGGTCACAAGGCCGGCTCGTGTAACGCCACGCCGCACTGTGTCGTATGTGCGGCGGCTGGCAAGCCGGCCGATCACCGGGCTGGGAGCAGGGCCTGCGCTCCACCCACCGAGGCCAGAGGCAGGGGCAAGCACTCCGCCACCACCACCGTCACCGCCGCAGCCGCCGCCACTTCCACCGGGGTCGCTGCCGTGTCCACCGTCGTCGTTGCCGCCGCCGTTGCCGCCGCAGCAGGGCCCTCGCAGGGGGCTCGGGGGGAGGAGGGGGCTGACATGGAATGCCAGTAACGGCCCCATTACGCCTCCTCCAGGCGAACATCAACCACTGCGCCGCCGCTCAGGATCTATTGCTCCAGAGCATGGCGCAGTGGTCGATTAACATCGCCGTGGTCGCTGAGCCGTACTTTGTCCCGCCCAGGGATGACTGGGTGGAGGACCTGAGCGGCTCAGTGACCCTCATTTCGTCGGCCGCCGCCGGTACTCCGTCCCTCGAGTCGGTCAAGAGAGGACGGGGTTGCGTTGCAGCACGGTTCGGGGAGATTGTCGTTGTGGGTGTCTACTTCTCCCCGAACCGAACTCTTGCCGAGTTCCACAACTCCCTTGCGGAGTTAAGAGTCGTCGTCGTCGGGTTTGGTTCCCTCCCCGTGCTCGTGCTCGGGGACTTCAATGCCAAGAATCTGGCTTGGGGTTCCCGGTATACGGACACACGGGGCAGGATGGTGGAGGACTGGGCTCTGGAGACAGGCCTGGTCGTCCTAAACCGGGGTTCTGTCCCCACGTGCGTGCGGATGCGGGGTGAATCGGTGGTGGACATCTCGTTCGCCAGCCCCGCTCTGTCGCCGCGTGTCATTGACTGGCGCGTCATGGAGGGGGTGGAGACCTACTCCGATCACCGGTACATCCGGTTTGACGTCTCCACCCAGACCTCGAGCGCGCCGGTCCGACAGGCCCCGAGTGGTCCGCGGTGGGCGCTGAAGCAGCTGGACCGGAAGCTTCTCCTGGAAGCCTCGATCGTGCAGGCCTGGGTGTCATCATCGGACAGGCCTGCCGACATCAATGACGAGGCGGAGTGGTTCCGGGAGGCCATGTCCAATGTGTGTGACATGGCAATGCCCCGGGTCCATCCTAGACGTGCTTCGCGCCAGGTGTACTGGTGGTCGCAAGAGCTTGAGGCTCTGCGCAAGGCGTGCGTAGCTGCGCGACGCCGGTACGCCAGGCACCGCAGGCTCCGTATCCGCCCTCCGGATACGGAAGCCATCCAAGCGGAGTTGTACGAGGGGTACAGAGCGGCGAAGACCGCCCTCCAAGCGGAGATCCTGCAGGCCAGGGCACTGGCCCGAGAGGAGATGCTGGAGACTCTCAACAGGGACCCGTGGGGGCGCCCATAAAAAATGGTGCGGGAGAAACTCCGCCCATGGGCCCCCCCGCTGACGCAGAGTCCGGCCCCAGCTTGTGGGGGACGTGGTGAGCGCTCTGTTCCCTTCCAGAGGGGATCATACCCCTCCGCCCATGGCTCCGCCTTCTGCGGTGCCCGATGCGGACCACACCGACGACGACGATGCTCCAGAGGTGACTGAGGTAGAAATGAGAGTGGCGGTACGCAAGATGAGTGCGAAGAATACCGCCCCAGGACCCGACGGCATACCCGGAAAAGCCTGGGTCCTGGCCATGGGGGCTCTCGGACCTCGACTAAGGGGGCTCCTAAGCGCATGCATGGAGAGGGGCCAGTTCCCACTTTGTTGGAAGACGGGGAAACTGGTCCTCATCAAGAAGCCGGGGCGCCCAGCGGACTCTCCATCCGCTTATCGGCCCATTGTGCTGCTCGATGAGGTGGGCAAGCTCTTTGAAAGAGTCATTGCGGACCGCCTCGTCGGGCAGCTGGTGCGAGTGGGGCCGGATCTGGCGGAGAGCCAGTTCGGCTTCCGCAGGGGGCGCTCTACGGTGGACGCCATCATGCGCGTGCGGGCCCTCACGACGGGGGATGCTGTGGCCCGGGGTGGGGTCGTCTTGGCGGTGTCTCTAGACATCGCCAATGCCTTCAACACCCTGCCCTGGAGTTGCATCAGGGAGGCACTCCGGTATCGTGTGGTCGAGGCCTATCTGACGGACAGGGCCGTCATCTACCCCGGTCACCGAGGAGAGTGGAACCGGCAAGAGATGTCGTGCGGTGTCCCACAGGGTTCGGTCCTGGGGCCGCATCTGTGAGACATCGGATACGACTGGGTGCTGCGCGCCGACCTCCCTAGCGGCGTCAGCGTCGTTTGTTACGCTGACGACACGCTAGTCCTGGCGCAGGGGAGGTCGTACCAGGCGGCGGCCGATTTAGCGACACGCGGGGTTGCGACAATCGTTGACAGGATCCGGCAGCTGGGACTCGAGGTGGCCCTGCACAAGTCCGAGGCCATGGGTTTTCATGGTCCTCGTAGTGCGCCACCGTCGGGTTCCCAGGTATTGGCGGGAGGGGTTCACATCGGCGTCGAGTCGACGATGAAGTATCTGGGACTCGTCCTCGACAGCCGGTGGAACTTCATGGAGCATTTCCGACGTTTGGCTCCCAGACTGGACCGGGCTGGGGCTGCCTTGAAGCGGCTCCTGCCCAATCTGGGAGGTCCAAACGCCTCCTGCCGGAGGCTCTACGCGGGGATCGTGCGGTCCATGGCCCTCTACGGGGCACCGGTGTGGGCGCGTTCATTGAGGCTGCGGCCAGCCCGCCGGTTGAACGCGTCCCAGAGGGTCATGGCCATCCGGCTGGCCCGAGGATACCGCACGGTCTCTTGCGAGGCGGCGAGCCTCCTTGCCGGATTACCGCCATGGGATCTGGAGGCAAAGGTCCTCGCGCACATCTGGGAGTGGCGCGAGGAGGCGAAACGCCGGGGCTTAACTCCGATGCCGCAAGAAATCGCGGCACAGCGGACAGAGCTCCGGCGGGATCTCATGGCGTCATGGAGGGTGCGATTGTCGCAACCCCGCGCTGGGCACGCCACAATTGCGGCGATAAGACCCCTCTTTGAGGAGTGGCTGGAGAGACGCCACGGCGTCCTCACCTTCCGCCTGACGCAGGTCCTCACCGGACACGGATGCTTCGGGAGGTTCCTGTTTAGGATAAGGCGGGAGGAAACACCCGGGTGTCACCATTGTGTGGATCGGCCTGAGGACACGGTGGAGCATACGGTGGAGGTCTGCCCGGCTTGGGCGGAGCAACGCCGTGTCCTCGTGGAGGCGATCGGCGGCGGTGATCTCTCGCGTCCGGCCCTGGTTCAGGCCATGGTACGGAGCGAGAGGAAATGGCAGGCCGTCACCTCCTTCTGCGAAGCGGTAATGCTCGCGAAGGAGGAGGCGGAACGCGTGAGGGAGAGGCAAATTTCGCGCCCTCACGCCCCTAACCGCCGCAGGAGGAGACGCCCGGGGCGGGAATCGTGAGCCGATTTCCGGCCACCGTAGGCGCGGGCTTGCGGACGGTGAGCAATGGGTAGCTCGCTTTCCGATAAGGACCAAGCCCGGGTCGACGGCGCGTTGTGTTCCACGCGCGCCTCAAAGAGATGTCAGCAGAATTGACGGGGTCCGTTAGGGCCAATGCCTGCCGGGGGTTCGAAGAAAACCGATGGGGACATCGTGGCCCCCGGCAACAGGGCAACCGAAGGAACACGGGTGGGTTTTAGTCAGTAAGAGTCTGACACGCCCTCCCGCTCCACCCAGAGCGGGAGAAGTTATTTGATAATTTCCCACCCAAAAAAAAAAAAAAAAGGTCGAAAACTAAAACTATCTTATTTATTTAACTATTCATGTACAAGCATATTTATACAGGCAAGAAGAAAATAGGTACAAAGATGATCTTCTCTTAAATTCATTCAATCACCGTCAGATTTCGCACATATTATGCTTTTTACTTTTTTGGAAAAAAGAATATGGAAGTTCGTCATTTTAAATTCAAAATTAAAATTCAAAAAAAATATTTCGGAAAAAATATCCATATAGTGTTAGTATAAGAACTTACAAAAACATGTTAGTAGAACTAAAATCGAAAACAATATTACAATAAAACCAAAAAATTAAATTATAATCAAAATTAAAATCAAAATTGTAATTAAAATCACAATTAAATTAAATCACAATCAAAACAAAATTAAAACAACATCAAATCAGAATTAAAACAACATCAAATCAGAATTAAAATAACATTGAATTAAAATTAAATCAAAATCAAATCAAAAATATATCAAAATTATATCCGATTCGATTCGAATTATGTTCGATTTTACCGATGGGAAATTCAATCTAATAAAAGTATATTCTATCCATCTATTCTATTCTATATATATAAAATTCTCGTGTCACAATGTTAGTTGCCATACTCCTCCGAAACGGCTTGATCGATTTTTATGAAATTTTATAAGTATATTTGGTAGGTCTGGGAATCGGTCGTAATCTATTTATTTTTCATACCCCTAAGTGATAAGGGTAGTCCACCTCAAACATTTATATGGCAAAACAAAATTGCAGGGTCAGCTAGTTTTACATATTAAATGAAGCAAAGTAAGTCAACGGAACTAATACCTACTGGTTTTTTTACAGCTGCTTTCAATATTAGTTTTCACTGATTACCACAAGTTTTGAAATTTATCGTCATTTTTATTGGTGTCCGTTTTGGGTTAAAATCAAAATATTTTATTTCACATAAACCTACATGAACGGAAACTACCTTTTGGAAACGGCAACTAGAATCAATTATATTTTTTGTAAATTTTGACGTTCAAGAGTGCCTTTTATGTGCTTACCTAATTGAAATAAATTATTTGACTTTGACATGGGCACTTATGAAACGTCAGAAGTTACATGGTTCCAATTAGTCGTTTCCGATGGAGAAGAGCCGGCAAGAACTTCCACGTTTATTCTTTTAAAAATAAATGGCTTTTACAATGTTTTCAAATTACAGTGTTAAAGGTCCGAGAGGACAGTGTACGCCTGTCAACAAGTACAACGTTAGTTACATATAGCCAAACGTCCAATTATAAATCTTGTTGTTAGTTTAGTTGAGTACATATATCTTGTGGAAAACCTACTGGTAATCAGTCGCATCTGATTACAGTGGAAGCCGATCCCAGTATAGTTGGAGAAGGGCTGGACAGATGATGAACTTGTAGAAATGTACTCACGTGCATATGAGAAGGGCAGTCCATCCGACCATCGGAACTCGCCTTCATGGACGGCATCAGTCGCTCCGATCCAGTACACATCATCCACACCGGAACCAGGACTGCGAACAAAAAGACTAATTTATTATCATTCTTCAAAATAAACAAAATATCACTTTAAATTAAGCTGAGAATCAGCACTTTTTGAAAGTCGAAAATTATATAAGACTCCCCCAAAACCCTTGCCTTTCAGCATTTCCTCGTGTTTTAGCTTGGAAGAAGAAGTGGCGCAACAAATTCCCTAGCAAAAATAATCGAAGTAGGTATGACAGCCATGTTCCACTACTCAGTACAAAAAAGGTCTATAATAGGCCTTCTCCTTTTGTGTTTTGCGTCCCTGGTATACTCATACTCAGAAATAATATTTATCTTAACATCATATTAAACTGGTTAATAAAATGCACAATCTTAAATAAAGAGAAGGAAGGTCAGGACCTTCCTTCCTACCTCAGACACTTTAACTCGGGAGTTACAGAGGCCCTAGTGTGAGTTTCTTATAACCATCTCAATTTTATTCATCGACCGCGTTTGGCGCTCCGATTGGCCCTTCACTGGTGAAGGCCGACCGGCTGCAAATCGGAGAAAAAAAAGAAACAAAAAGAAACTCACACTAGGGTCTCAGATCCCCTAGCCCTCTTAGATGTTAATTTATAAACGGTTAAAAAAACAGTGGCACTCCGGGAGTGCCGACAAAAGTGTCTGTCTTTTACTCCACGCACCGCGGTGATCAACGCGTTGATGTCTTTTTAATGGTCAAAAGCTGGTGTCGTCACAGTGTCGCGAAATCAATGGTTTAGTCCCATCTCAAAAATGCCCAACGCGCCTAAAGAAGTTTTCACTTCAAAAGTGTATCTGCATTTCTCATTGAGCTCTTATCCACCGTTCTTTGTAGGTCATTTGGCTGTTGGTCTGCCAATACTCATCCTACCGTATTTCAGCATTCGGACAAAAAGTATTTTACTTGATACGGATATTAAAGTAACTGGGGCGTTACGTAAGTACGGCGCAGTAAATATGGATGCGTTTTGGGTCACAGTACGAAGTTTATGGCAGCCGTTGTGGGACTTAGTTTGAAGAATTATTTATGCCAACTTTAGGAACATTTGTGTCAGCTACAAAAATAATTTCTGAAGTTATATTAGGAAATCCCATTTTATTAGCAATCGTGGGTATTCTATGATTCTGTTTACAAACTAGCTGGTTATTTTTGTACCTACATATTTCTTCTTTCAATCTAGATTTTATTAAACTGTTTCGCAAGAACTTATGAGATAAATGCTATAAAGAGCAGACTATATTTTAAGCAAAGCAAATCTTTGCCGAGATAAGTAGTACATTTGTCTTTATGAAAAAGAAATAACTTTTTCCTGAATCACATTTGAATTCTCAACGGTAATGTTTTTCAACTAAATATAAGTAGAAAGACGTGTCAGCCCGGCTTTAATGTGTCGACAAATTGCAGAAAAGGTGCTATTAAATTCGCGTATATCTAGATTCTAGAATATTTTATTACACCTGCTAGCGTAACATTATTTTGGAACGAAATATTTGTCAAAGGACACTGGAGATGTTCTTGTAATTCAGCTTATCCATTATGCCTAGTGTCTTTTCCTATTTTGATCATTTTGACGATGAAGAACGGTACAAAACGCGAAAAAAACTTTACAGCTCTATGAAACAGGTACTCACGCATGTATAAGGAGTTGGTCCATAATCTGCTGCTGCCTCTCATTAAGCACACTGGCGAGGTGTCCCCCCAGCCTCACGCACTCTGCCTCCGCCTGTCTCCATGCCTTCTTCGCCTCCCGCACCGCTGATATGCAAAAATCCCCCGACAGCACCCACCCATAGTCGCAGTGCCCCACAACGTCCTCTACAGCCTTATCCATCCACCACACTTTCAACCACATAGCTGAAGTATTCTTCTTCGCCGTTATACTAATATTCAGCCTGACAGAGTTCCCTTCTGACACTATCTGAACACTTCTCAAGGGATCCCCAGGCTGAGAACAATGCCTCCACTTTGACTCCCCATCCTCTAAACTTAACTCCATTCCTCTACACAAAGCTTGCACATCTTCATGTATAATATTGGACACATCGTTTTCTTTTGCGTTCATTGGTCCTGTGCCCATTTGTAGCCGCAGAGCGACGCGGTTGCCGTACGGCAGGTGGATCTCATAAGAGCATGAGAGTTTGACAGTCGGGCCGACTTCGAACGAGCCGTTTCTTCCCGTGAGTAGAACATCATGGCAATGGTCTACTAGACGGTATATCGCGGCGAACGTGGGTCGACCGTGGAGTTCTATGGCGGGGTTTTTGTATGATGCGGTGTAGAGGAACTTTCTGTTCGGGAGTGGTATTTGGTCCAGTTTGCCGCAGAGGGTGGGGGTGTTGGGTGCGAAGCGGATGAAGCCAGTGGAACAGGGCACGTTGAGCTTGTGCAGCTCGATGAGGACGGCGCGGCGCGGGCCGGGGGGCGGCACCAACACGCGGCACCCGTGCGTCCGCGGCACGTGCCCCGAGTGAACGCGACCCACGCGCAAATTTCTTAGGCGTATTGCACAATCTGAAACAAAGATGAGATATTCGTTATTATATTTTCATTGTATTAGGAGTTGAAAGCCCTTTGTCCAACAGACGAGTACAAATGGTTGTTGATATTATAATTTTTGTGAAGTGCGATTGTTTCTTTGTTTATCGGGACAATAGAATTTCAACCTTTGTTGCTAAGTTGATAAAATGATCAAATATCTGAGTCGGACAAAGTCAGAAGTGGTTGTGATTTTTAAATAAAATGTAAATGACAGAGTTATTTCTATTTAGGTAACGATCAATACTGTCCCTATTCCGGCTGAAAATAGCGTGATCCAAGTCAAAAATTATTCCGAATTGAGATTTGAATTAAAGAGATTTGGGTCGATCTTGATATTGGACAATATTCTTGAAAGTGAGTTTATTCGTTTACACTTCAAGCCTCTGTTTGAACCACTCGGGTTTCTATTAAACAAAAAAATCATCAGAAACTGGACCTCTACAGGTTGTGGCTTGTGGCTACGTAACAACAGCTGCACGGGTCGATCGATCAGGTTAAGCTACGCTTGCCGCGGGTCGTCTGTGGATGGGTGACCATCTTTACATACCAAGACCCCTCCGTGCCTCGGAAAGCACGTTAAGCCGTTGGTCCCGGCTGTCATTTGTAGATCTTTGACAGTCGTTACGGGTAGTTAGAAGCCAAAAAAGTCTGACAACCAGTCTTAACAAGGGGTATCGTGTTACCTAGTAACTAGGTTGTGGAGGTCAGATAGGCAGTCGCTCCATGTAAAATACTGGTATTCAGCTGCATCCGGTTAGACTGGAAGCCGACCCCAACATAGTTGGGAAAAGGCTAGGTAGATGATGAGGTTCTTAAAAATGATCAGACTGTTCTATCTTCAATGACGGATTTGTGGCTGTTGTCTCCACCCTGGGCAGTCAGTCACTGTCACCTTTCTGACTGGCTGATAGGTATTTTCATCAGCTATTCAAGTAAATGTTTAGTTCGTGTCTGTTATGTATTTAACGTCTCGTGTGTCCTGTTACAATGTACTGCGTTGGCATAGTTTCAGATAACTATGTCCACAACATGCTGATGCATATCTGGGCATCATACAAAGATGCTGTGGCTTGTGAGACATGAATAATAATGTTGCAGGAAAACCTTGGACACGGGTAAGTTCAGAGATTTAACGGTGAATCCGTTGGTTAGTGATCGAATGAGGTTTTGTCTAGGTACATCGAGTTTTGAGACAATGGTACCTTGTTTGGTCATGACTTGTCTACAGTAATTTCAGTGCATTGGAAACTGAATGCATGATCTTTGATTCCTTCGGTACCATTTTAGATTTATGATTTATTTCAATTCGATCCGTAGTCTGGATTTGTGCCCGGTTGATAGCAATAGGCTCGCCCCCTATTACATGGGACTTAAACATAACTGGCGAAATGTGGGTGTACCTGCTACAGGGACACCTCTGCCCAACCCTTCGGGGAAACAAGGCGTGATGTTATGTTATGTTATGTTGTTCAATTCGATCGTAGCTGATGAACTAACTAAATAAAAACGGTTCCGCACCCGAAGGGTGCCAAACGGAACTCTTTTACTAAGCCTCCGCTGTCCATCCGTCTGCCTGTGCCTTTATCTCGTGAATCGTAATAGTATTGCAATTTTTACCCGACTACGGATAACCAAAAACGAGGGTTATGATTTTGACCAGTATGTATGTGGGGGAGTAAATCCTCTATGTAGGATACTGATTTGCTTTTCACTGCATATTTGATTTTGGAGAAGAGGTGATTTTGTTTTTTTTGAGTTGTCAGTCGAGTCAATTGAGAGGACAGATGTTGTTTTTTGCTTAAATTTTTTATCTTTAAGTATTTTAAATAATATACCTAAGTTACTTCTATCGAGAAATGGTTTTATTTGCCCTACCATTCCTACATGTATGTATGTTCATCTGTTACCTCATAACTTCTAAACTATTGATCATAATTTGACAACGAGTATCGAGTATCGTTGGAAGCGTCTTGATCGTCCGCTGGTTATGTGATGTCCCATTAAATTCAATATGGCGCCCTCTAGAGGACATAAAGGCATGACGAAAAAAAAATTACAATATGCCATGTTGGGTATCAAATGAAAGGGCTTGGCGAGTACATTTCAAAAATATATATAGTATAAACCCAAAATAATTTAAATAAAAATAAAAGTTATAAAACTAAAACCCAACTACGACAAAAAAGTCAACCAAAAAGGTATAAACAAGACATCACAGACAGACAGAAAGACTTATTAAAAATCCGGAGTCACACGTAATCTATTCGATTTATAACACGTGTGTTTTAGTTTTTATAACAGTTGAAATTTTCCCAGATTGTGTACCGCTATAACAACAAATAATAACATTTAAATAACTTTAATAATCAAAGGGAGTCCTCTTACAAGACACGTGTTTTTTTGGAGTTTTTTGCACGATCTTAATACGATACGAAACCCTTCTTGTGTGAGCCCGACTCGCACTTGACCGGTTTTTATTTGTATACTTGTACTGTAACATAGTGTCTGTGCTATTGAGATATCGCGACAGCCCTTGCGTTTTCCGTAACCACGGTTATGTATTATATTTCTACATCGACATACACACATAGAGTATTTCTATTTTCTTAATGTCTTTCGGGAATCATCGCATTTCCGAATACAAACGAATGCTAATTTCCATATCCATCAATTATTACATTTATCTTGTATAATAATTTGAATTCGGAACTAAGTACTTTATTGTTGTTTTGTTTTCCGTGTGAACTAACTACATAGAGCTGTAAAACTATTTTCCTATCTATCGTACCTGAGACTTTAGCAGCTTTCCTACCATTTTTAAAATAAATTATTTTAAGTGAAAAGAGTATTAACAACTTTATATACTTCCAAGTCGATTGAGAGCGTCCGGTCTACACCAAGCGCAAAGGGCAACTGATAGAAATCCGACGACTGACGAAACACGAAGTTTACCGAGGGACATTAAGAACATAGTTGTACATAGGTATTGCTGAACCATTTGATGGTTGGTTACTGTACAGTGAAGTGTAATTTAATATCCTTGTAAAGTTTCCAAGAACTATGTGGCTACAGCTTAGAATGTTATGTGTGTAGGTATTCAAGTGTGTTTCCGATTTAAGACCTAGCCCGCACTGCGGTAAAAAATCGCGAGAAATTTTTATTGCAATTCTTTAACAGATGGTATCCTACAAAGTCAAAGTCAAAAGTCAAAGTCAAAGTCAAATCATTTATTTCAAATAGGCCCATGTATGGCACTTTTGAACGTCAAAATTGACAAAATATTAAAATTGATTCTAGTCGCCCCTTCCAAAAGGTAGTTTTCGTATGGAGAAGAATGGGCAAGAAACTCCACCGTTACTCTTTTAAAATGTTTTACAATTGTTTGTATATGCACGTACATTAGTTAAATAATATTACCTATATGTGAAGACTATGCACCTAGAATAAAATTACTATACCACAATATCTACACGCACTGGCGATAAAAAATTGCGCGCTCGTTGCAATGTCCTACATTGAGAATAAACCGCGTGAATAAATAATGCGCAAATAAAAGTCGCAAATTTAGAGACAGCGAAGTGTGTAATAATAATGTTCATTGGAGAGCCCGTCATAGGTCATACGATTAAGTTAGAGGTGCTCAATACTGAAAATAAATATACTTACATGGTAACTATATAATTTAGATCATTATGGACCCTGTAGGGCACAGCAAAAAGGCTAGAAGAGAGGAAGCCACACACGCACATACAACACACACACACATGCATTTATGCAACGCATACGCATGTATGTATATTAGGTACATGTATTAATTATATCGATGTCATGCATAATATTTTTCCTGACTAGCTTTTGCCCGCGGCTTCGCCCGCGTGGATGTCGGAAAATATCCCAAGGGAACGAACTACCGAGATTTCATTCCTAATAACAGAGGAAAAGGTCATTGACTCCTACCGCTGCCCGCGTTGTTATCGTCAAATTTCAGCCAATTTACACAAAACCTTTGAAAATCCGTTCGGTAGTTTTTGAGTTTATCGCGTTCAGACAGACAGACAGACGCGGTGGGGGACATGGTCTGAACAAACGTTGTTCAGACCATGGTCTACTACCATTCTACAGCATCCAGTAAAAAAAAAACATAATTAGTTTTTGAAAAAACATAAAAAAGACAAAGTTTAAAATGTCAAGATTATCTACTGCTTACTAAATTTCGTCTATGGAGGTACATTTCCCTGTAAACAATGCTATTTCCCATGCGTGGTGTCTGTGTTGTAGGGAGTAACGATAATCTTGATATTTTAAACTTTGTTTTTTTTTTATTTTTTAAAAAATCAATTGTTTTATTGTATTGGATGCTGTAGAATGGTAGTAGACCATGGTCTGAACAACGTTTGTTCTAGCAAAACTGTGATTCAAATTTCACGGTGTATATTATGAAACAAAGTCCCCCGCGCCGCGTCTGTCTGTCTGAACGCGATAAACTCAAAAACTACTGAACGGATTTTCAAACGGTTTTCAACAATGGACGGAATGATTCATGCGGAAGGTTTAAGTGTATAATTTATTAAGGTTTTGAGTAAATTGGCTGAAATTTGACGATTACTGTTGAAGATGTCGAAAAAAATCATGCCGACTGGGAGCTTTACTGGCGTGCGCCGCGGAAATCGTAAAATTTACATAAAATGTATGTTCTACAGTATTGTTCATCTTAAAAAGTTCAACAAAAAAGTCCGCGATGGCATATGTCTATCTTCTAAGGATGGCCCACAGTAACCATTATTATCTTTCAGAATTTGATGAAAACATTGTTATTTCCGAAGCTTTTTTGACTGGTATTGTAATAATCCTTATCCAATAAAATATGTTATTTAAATTGGGCATTTAATTTAAATTAAAACATACCTCATATCACATAATTTAAATTAATAGTTTAAAAGATATCACAGTTTCAAAATTACGCATAACAAAATAATTATGGATGACAGCAACGCGAGCGCAACGGTAGGAGTCAATGACCTTTTCCTCGGCTTTTAGGTATGTAATCCCGGTAGTACGTTCCCGTGGGATATTTTCCGACATCCTTGCGGGCGAAGCCGCGGGCAAAAGCTAGTATAAAATAAAAAATACTGTTCTCGGTTTAGTGGTTGCAAGCGCCACTGCGGAGCATGAGGTCCTGGGTTCGATCCCTAGGCCTGGCTAAGTGTTATTGAGTTTTTTCATCGGGAATTTCTCAGTAGCAGCCCGGAGTCTGGCTTTCTGCCCAGTTGATGGTAATAAGCTCGCCCCCTATTACATAGGACTTAAACATAACTGGCGAAATGTGGGTGTACTATAGGTACACTTCTGCACAACCCTTTGCGGATTACAAGCGTGATGCAAAAAATGATATCGGTTTCAAACATTGTTCGTACATTTAGAAGGCTAGTCAGATTGATTGAAGTGTCATAATTATATCAATCATTATGCAACGGGGATGAAGACAAATATATTTTTTCTTTTATACGTAATCAAAAGATTACGGCGATACATTGAGTTAAAATGTGCCATGACGTCACGAGTATGTAGATTTTATACTTACTTGTGACGTAGCGACCCCCACTCCCCAACTTTAATACGTTTTATCTATGTAATTTTGTATTAATATGATAAAGCAAAAAATACTTGTCTAATATTTTTTTATTATCTGACTGACGGACTAAATCGAATTTCTTTTTTTAACTTAGGCATCATTCCTATTAATCTGGTGTAATTATTTTCTTGATAAAGTCAATCTCAAAACTATGTATACATCGACAACAATTCATTTGATTGTCTACAACTTGTGAATTCCATAATACTTTAAGGAGTGGCAAAAATAATGTACCCAAAGTGTAACATGTTTTGTGGCTACACATCGACACAATATTATGGAACAATTAAATCAATATTCTTGTCGACGGATACATCTTTTCGAGCGCGACTGTACTACACGTTACAAGCAATACCATGCAAATACGAGCAATTACGAGCAATTCACTTTAAATGGTAAATTGTTATCTTAGAGCAATTTCGTAGTAAACCCGACAGTGTTGCGAATAGCTTGCAGCTTGCTCGTGTATTGCCTCTAACAATGTTTGTTTATGTGCTATTACCCTTAGGTAGGTGGCATGGTAGGAGCGAGCGCGGGAGCGAGTGAGTTTTGTATGCAGCAAACAAACTATCGAAAAAAGAGCAAGGATTATTGCCTGTGCCAATCGTAACCAGCTAGGATCCTCAAATAATATAGGTATTGGTATTTTAGGTAAAGAGAGGGACAAGTAATGTCCAGCCAATAAGATTGCACTAAGGCATCATCTAACATTGCAATACCTTTGTTAATTATTTCTTGATTAGGGTGTGCGTTGTCTGTCAGTGAATTTAAGATTTTAATTAAGCAGATCTTACCTATTTTAATTCTGAATAAATATTTTATACTAAATCATTCAAACCATATATAGTACACGACAAGGAGTCTGTGTTCGTACACAGAAACTGCAAGTAATTCTAAAAAATCGCTAATCATTCAACAGCATGTCCTCTCCCTAACATATTGTGTTTATAGCCCGCCCTCTCTTCAGAGCTTTCGAGGCGAGAAAACCGCACACAACGCAGGGGTTCCGCACAATATTGTACCTAGTGTTTCAACGTATCACTGATTGTATGAATCTGTGTTGCACGACGTAACAGTTTAGTTTAGGTTTAGGTTCTCTATTTATTAAAACTCACAAAGTTTAAATATCTTGGGCATTTTCTTACCAGCGACCTCAGCGACCATAGTGATATTGAGAGGGAGCGTAGAGCTCTGGCGGTCAGGGGTAATATGTTGGCACGATGATTTGCTCGGTGTACTGACCAAGTTAAGATTACGTTTTTTAAAGTTTATTGTCAAAGTTTTTACACCGGTAATCTTTGGGTCAACTACTCGAAAAGGTCGCTGGATGTTCTACGCGTCCAATACAACAATGTATTTAGGATGCTGTTGCGACTGCCTCGTGTTTTCAGTGCATCTGAAATGTTCGCGGTAACCCATACCGACGGATTTCATGCCATCATCCGCAAAAAAACGGCCTCACTCCTGAGCAGAATAAGAGGCAGTCACAATAGTATCCTGAAGGCTGTGGCGGCAGATACTTCTTCTGCCATAATAAGGCAATTTGTGAGAAGACTCATACCATAGTTAGACTATTTATTATTTTGTTATTTTTATTGTGTCTAAATGTTGGGTGTTCTTCTCACAAATTCGTCTTTAGTTTTAATTTACTAACAATAGTGGTTTAAGTGCATACATGTTACTAACAATTTATGGATCTTTTTGTTATCTGAAATAAAATGATTTTATTTATTATTGATTGGTGCTCAAAGGAGAATGTATTTGCGATAGCATAACATAACAGCATGCCTTGTTATCGAAGGGTTGGGCAGAGGAGTCCTATAATAGTACACCCACATTTCGCTAGTTATGTTTTTTAAGTCCCATATAATAGGGGGCGAGCCTATTGCCATCAACCGGGCACAAATCTAGATTTCGGGCTGCTACTGAGAAATCCCAGATAGAAAAACCCAATAACATTTTGCCCGACCCGGGAAATGAACGCAGGACTTGATGCTCGGGAGTAGCGCGTGCGATTACCAGACCAACGAGGCAGTCTTTGTAATAATGAGGGCTCGTACTCCTGGACACGGCTCGTTTTGTTAGGAGATTCCTCTCTCTGGAGCCCTTACCGCCCCAGTAGCTTAGCCCCTGTTCCCGATACCGGTGGCTACTATTTTTTAATATTTTTAAATGTTTTTATGTTCAAATAATACAAACATTTAAAAATGTAATTTATGTGTATACCGATTTTTATACAATATGTAAAAGATAATTAATTGATTCAGGCGTGACCTTGCGGAAATCCATTATAAAATGTAATTTATGTGTATACCGATTTTTATACAATATGTAAAAGATAATTAATTGATTCAGGCGTGACCTTGCGGAAATCCATTATAAAATACAATAGACGTGGATATATTTAGTAACTTGTTCCGCTTAGCTATTTCTAAAGAGCCATAAAAAACTCCTGAAAGAAATCGACACATGTTTCAACTCTCAACGAGGCATCCTCAGGATGACGATGGACTTGTTGCGAACTCGAACACGGCGTGTTGCCACACCAAGCGCTGAGTGCAGACTGCACTCAGCGCTTGGTGTGGCAACACCCTGTCCGATCCGAAAGGGGCACCTAGGTACTGCAATAACGACCTAAAGTTTTTTTTTGTAAATTTTATTGATAAAAAAAGTTACCTATTGCTATTTAAAATTCACATTTTTACTACCAATATTACCCCACCTCCATTGAAAATTTTAAATTTCACAACAGGATTGATAAGTTATGACTTGTAGACACCCGCTAAACGACGGCCGCCCGCGCCCCGTGTAAAACCGGCAAAATTCTCACATAAATAGACTCTCAGTACGATAACTAACAACACCCTCACGGATCTTTGATCTTTCTCATGGGTTTTTTTACATGTTGTATGTGATAATAATATAATTTTTGGTACCCGTAAACAGGTTCTCAAAGGGGAACAGGTACTTCTACGTGCAGTAAGATGAAGAACTTGAACAAGAGTCTTTGCGTAAAAACTCTCAGTGCGTTTAGATTTTCTTTTTTATCACACGTAAGGCTACTATTTTGTTTAAAAAAAAAAAAAACAACAACTGTGGGCTGTGGCAGACGGCCGGCGTCATGCTGCGTTTCCACCAGAGATGTGCGAGGTAGCTGAGCAGTGCGAAGATGCGTAACGAAGCTGTGAAATGATGTGAGCGTTACCACCAGAGATGTGCTAGGCCGCTGAGCGTTGTGAGGATGCGTAGTGATGCTATGAAACGGTGCGCAGATGTGCGGTGCGGGGATGTGCAGCGGGCTCTTTTCAGATGCGATTTCTCACTCACGTCCATCCCTAGCACACATCCCTCGCACCCATCCCTCGCTTATTTTGTACGTAAAAAAACCTCGCGCCGCTAAACCGTTTCCACAAGAGCTGCGAGCGCGAAGCTAGGTAAATGAAGCGATTCTATTGGTTCTTAACAAACACATCCCTCGCTACGCATCCTCGCACATCTCTGGTGAAAACGCAGCCTTAGTATCTAAAGAGGGTTTCCGGTTCCTGGTTCCTATCCTGTATCTACGAAATCCTAAAAGAATTCCGTCAAGATATACCTATAGTAATAAAATAAGTCTAAATCACATGACTAAATCCACCAATTCATTAACACAGCTGTCCCCTCAGTATTATTTACTTAGAGTGGCTACATTGTCCTAAGCATTGCGTGTTACATACGGGTTCCGTACAATGTTCTGCACTTGTAAGGTTTTCTGGCTACGCTGGCTGCTTAATATCCGATGTTGCCCTTTAATTATGTGTCATGTATTGTGTACATCTTTTGTTGGAGATCCTAAATAAATAAATAAAGTAGAGAGCTTTGCTCGTTCCGTACTGCGCAACTTTGCTTTTAATTTTGTTTTTACTGTATTTCTGTTGTGTGGAAATCTGGAATAAACTATGCGGCATTTGTGTTTTTAATCCCCGACGTGGCGACGCAACGAGAATTGTTCGACCGATATGTGTGTGTGTCTGTGTCTGTCGGCACCGTAGCTCTTAAACGGGTGAACCGATTTGATTGCGGTTTTTTTTATTTGAAAGCATGTTTTATCAAAATCGGTTCAGCCGTTTGAAGATTATCAGCTCTTTTCTAGTTGATGAATGGATGTGAGTACCTTCCACAGGTCAGATCGATTTCAAAATTTGGTATTCTGTTACTTCAATGATATTAGAAGAACATAGTCACCTTAAACTGATGCTGCAGAATCACCTGGAATTTGCAGGATATCCAACTCCCTTACCAACTTACAGCAGAGGTATCGTATTTGGGCTCATTGGAATGGTCTCAATGAATAGGTTATACAGGGTGGCAGGGACATCGACGCGAAAACTGTTAACGTGGATTCAGTACATGATTGTGAACCCCCCTGCGTTGAATTTTTCGTCGGTTATTTTAAAAAAATGTGCTGGTTCATAGAAAAGTGCAATACCTACGCGCCTAAAATTTATGGAACAGCTGGTTTTTTTTTAATAAATAATTTTTTTAATAACTTTTTTTTAATAAAAATTTCAACGCAGGGGTGTTCAGAAAAATGTACTGAATTCATGGTAACAGTGTTCGCGTCAATTTTCCTGCCACATGATTGAGAAAATGTTTGTGTTGTGGGTTTTTTAAATTTTAACTTTTAAAATTGTACTTGTAAAAATGTGTTACTTCATTTGGATTTTGACTGTATCCCGTTATTACAGATAATCTATAATATGTTGGTATGTAAATATACTAGGGGGTAATCTCTGGAACTACTAGTTGTATCTGAAAACATATTTTTGTTTCTTCTATACCCCATTTGAAATAAGATTGGACATTTCAACAAACCTTTTATATTACAGTCCGTTTAACCGATTTTGACTACTATACCGTAGGCATAAAGGATGGTATTAAAAGAAAAAAAGTGGTTACAATACCAACTATTTACTGCAGCTACCATTTGTCATACTACCAACGCAATAGGAGTCAAAATCGGTTGAACGGACAGTAAAAAAGTTTCGTTTAAATGTCTAATGTTATTTCAAATGGAGTATAGATGTTATGTATTCGGCATACTTATGATTTGTTCAGTAGGTACCGCTTAGATCTTCGCGAGAAAAGGTCGTCTTTCAGTCGTGAACATGTTGTGGCATGTTATCATTTACGAAAAAACGAAAGCGCTGTTGGCGACATCCATAAATTAAAAGAAATATTATTTATTTTCAATCAAAACGCGTGACGTGTCTCAAAACACCGAGCCACTGGATGTTTCTATTGAGATTCGGTAAACCGAAACGATCCAGCCCCGCTCCCGCACATACCGAGCAAATCAGAAACGCTCATTGAAATATAAAGCGCTCAGTGAGCTTTCAGTACTGGGTATACTGAACATGCTGATTCTGCAATGTTGACGCACCGACCAATGAGGAAAGGGTCTAAAAAGGAATCTCTCAGAAATTAGAAATCGCTACTCTGAAGGGTCCTTTGACTTGCAATAACCATAGCATTTGACTTGACAGTCATAGTAATCAAGTCAACATAAAGTTGAACAAACACGTCAAATCTGGAGGTCCAAAGAAACATTCATAAGCATTCATTAGTAATGCTAAACGACAAGATCATAACTGACATAAAATAAAACACGCCCATAATCTTGAACATAATTTCCGAGTGTTACATAAAGCAATTTGGACGTGAAATAAGAAAACATTCATTGTACACACAATGAACGTAATAAGCGTACGTTCCCGCGCTTTTAGCTCCGCCATCTTTGTTTTGTGACATCACTTGCTATAACTCACGGGATAACGGTGTTTTGGTTTGCTTCAAGGCTTTTATTGTTTGTGGTATGTCGTTTGGTATTGTTATTGTTTTTATAATTTCCTTATTCTCTGCTCTCATGGTACATGGTATGTTTAAGACATCATAGTTACAACATCAAGAAACAAAGAGATGTACCTATTTCTTGAGAAGTAACGCTTAATAAATACACCGTGACATTTTAGTCGTATTACAACGGCCCACTCTATGTACCAGACATCAAATACCTCTAGGAGCAATTAAAAATTGTAAAAAAAAAAATGTTTAATAGTCATTGGATACATGAAGTGGGCTACTTTTGTAAGACGACTAAAATGTCACGGTGTATAAGCTAGCTAGCTAAGATTTTGGATGAAGTAATAATATAATAGAGTCATCTGTAGACATATAAAAGACGCCTTCAAGATCTAGCCTAAGATACGACCTAGAGACGACCTTCACGCGTCTGTTTAATGGATGAAAAGAAGGTCGTTTTTTAATTTAAAATTTTAATTAATCTCAGTCTGTCCAGGAATTTTTTACCCAACCCACTCGCGATGTATTTTCTAACATACTGATTTTAAATACTTCTCATCCATTAAACAGATAGGTAAAAGTCGTTCCTAGGTCGGATCTTCTACTAAAATTATTTGCCAAATCCTTCAAACGGACTCTTGAATTCAAAACCATCCAAAGCAAATGACTGTATGTGTGCATACGGCCGTATCAGCCTACCTCGTTACAACACCGAACGGATTCAGAGTTCGTATCAGCATGTGGAGTCTGAATTATTCATACGACGGGATATGAGGGCGCCAATCTGGGAATCTGTTGCAGTGCCATCAATAGCAGGCGTTTAGATTGTGTCCGTGTGTTTGTATTGTGTGAGTTTATGCAAGTTATCGGATTAGGTAAATTGATCTGATACAAGAAGTGTTTTTTCTACTATTTTTATTAAAAAGAAAGAAAGAAAAACAGGGTTATCTGTCACAGAAACACGTGCATACATAAAAGACATGAGTAAACGAAATCAACAAAAAGTACATAATATCACGAGCATAAAACAGAAATTAGTTGGCAGTTGCACGACATGACTGTGACAAGAAGGCTTCCACTCAGCATGATGCAGTGCTATGGGGGACCCACAGCACAGCGCTGATTTTCAGTGGTCACCCGAAAAAAGATGTTTATTGGGATTCCGTAAGTCTCAATATTGTGCGTACAAACTTACATTTGCAGTTGCCATCTATTGATAGGAGAACATGTTTTTCAACTACAATGTTAAGTTTGTTCTTGGGATAAATTCATCCCAACTACGAAACATTTCATTGTGCATGGTTCAATACGAATTTGGTCGGTTTATTTTAATAATTTTGAAATGGTTTTTTTTTTTATATTAGCCAGCAGTGGACAATGGACATAGATAGTCATAAACAATACCACACAACATTATCTTTACAGCATAAACACAAATATTTTTCGAGCTTTACTCCTTCGAAGCTAATCTGTTGAATGTTAATTAACCGTTAATAAGAGGAGGCCAGTTGATGCCCGTCGTTTCTTTTTGTTTAGTAAAAGCTTTTTGTTTTTTGCTTTGAAGATTGTGTGGTTTTAACATCACTCACTCTTATCACTCTCTTCATGAAATCGAAACATAATGTGACCCAGGCAATGATGAGATTAACGCCTACATACGATTCACATTATCTATCATTGTGTCCATAGCTATGTCTGTAACAAAACTCACCTTTGCTATAATACTTTTTGTAAAATGTGAGATTTTTTATCTCGACTGTAGGTGTGTTATTTTATAGTTTCATCATCATCATCAGCCTATAATGTTCCCACTGCTGGGACATAGGCCTCCTCTCTGTGAGAGGGAGTGGGCCGTAATCCACCACGCGGGCCCAGTGCGGGTTGGTAGATGTCACATGTCTTCGAATTTTCGGTTCTAGGACATGCCGGTTTCCTCACGATGTTTTCCTTCACCGTTTTGAGAGCAGTGGTGATGAAATAATTTACACAAAGTAAAGCACCTGTCTGGGTTCGAATCTACGACCTACAACACGTAAGTCGCGGCCGTTACCACTCGGCCACCACTGCTCCCATTTTATAGTTTACTTAGCATGATTAAGTTTTAGCACATTAATTTTCAAAATTCAAAATTTGTAATCCATTGCTAGACAAGAACAACTGCCCAACAACTGTTATGCAGTTTGGCAGATTTTAAGTATTTTATTGTTAATACAGATTTTGAATAAACAAATAAAAAATCGTCCTCACTAACTCAAGACAGAAAGGAGTGGAAAGGAGAAAGGGAGGCCTTTTCCCTGCAGTGGTAACATAGGATAAAAATAAAAATAAACAATAATAATATCTGAGGCAGGAAGGTAAGCACACCACACAGCAACAGCACAAACATGTATAGATTCCTCAGAGGTGCATAGCAACCCGCTCAACAGTAATGTGGTTTGTATTTTACCGTGATTTAGTGGATACGTCCGAGTACATCTCTAACAGCCTTAACGGCTAGGGCTGCACAGGGTAGGCTGTGCAGGCCGTTAACGGATAGGTAGATAATAAAACAGCTAGATAAGTTAATCATTATATAATGATAGGTAGTAGTAACACGGCTAGGTCGTGGGTCAGATCCTGACACTGAGTCTGAGCACTTGCACACTTAGGATAGAAGGGAAGGGTACCGTCCTTGGTAGCACATGGTAGTTGTACGGGGCCTGCTCAGCACAGGCTCCGCAGTAGGCCGGACGGTCCTAGCACGTGGTAGTACGCGTCAGTAGCCGTGGAGAACGCCTGTCAGCACAGGCGCGCGGCGGTAGGCCGCAGGTAGGCAGGCATTGGCCACAGGCGGAGATCGCCTTTCAGCACAGGCGTGCGGCGGTAGGCCGCAGGTAGGCAGGCCTTTGCCACACGTGGAGATCGCCTGTCAGCACAGGCGCGCGGCGGTAGGCCGCAGGTAGGCAGGCATGCGGCGGTGTGCAGCCTGAGTCCGTACAGGGAGCCCCTAGGTCGGGGCACACAGTCCTGAGGGACACTTCCTTCAGGAAGGCAAGCGGCAGTCGAAATGCCAGAGTGTTCTTAGAATATTAGTGTTGTGCTACGTTTGTAGTGATGTGGTTAGTAACTCACTAAGTGAGAATCACTCGACTAAATGTAGTGAGACCGCTCACAACGCTACAACCATTAGGGTCGGTTTAAACAACTGCAGGTACTGAGTGTACACTAAGTGTACTTAAAGCTGTTCCCTAATAGCTATGGTTTGTTAAGCGTGAGCTAGCTGACATATGGCTAATAATTTATAATTTAAATTATGTTTTGTGTTGCGTAGGTAATGTAAATTATTTTGAAAAGAGAATCAATTTGATTTATTTTTCTAACTGAACAGACAGCTGTGCCACTGGGGAGTTTGTTGCGCCACTTCTTCTTCCCAGCTAAACCACTAGGAAGTAGTGAAGGGTGGGCGTTTTGGGGAGGCTGTCTTATGTAATTTTGACGTTCGAAAAGTGCTGATTCTCAACCTAGTTTGAATAAATGACTTTTGATTTTGATTTTTGGCTTTCAGTGTCATCAACAGCCAACTAATTTGCATTTAAAATATTTGATGAAGCTCACGCCCGGTCGCGTATAATAGAAAGTCGTCACCACAAAAACCCCAGGCCATGTAACAATCGATACATTTTATCATAATATTTGTGAGCTAGGTTCTACATTACAATTTCCGTCTCAAATCTACTTAAGTAATTATGTAAAGGTATTTCTCAAAACACTGTTAACCCATCATGTAATTGAGAACGAGTCTATCACACAATGTCGATTATTATACAACATGTCAAAAAAACCCTGTCCGATCCGTGAGGGTGTTGTACTGAGAGTCTATTTATGTGGAAAATTTCAGGAAAAAAAATCACCTCGTTTTTTTTTCAATGGGGAATTTTACCGGATTATTACATGGGGCGCGAGCAGACGTTGTTTAGCGGGTGTCTGTCACCGTAAGATTGTGAGCACCGTTAGTTTATAATCCATCAGTATTATTTTCGTTAGATCATAATTTGTCGAAAAATTGTGAACTGGGTGAAATGGGTTAGGTTAGGTTAGAACTGTGACCAACCGCGCGCGAGCCGAGCGAGCGCTACTTCCAAGTTACTCGCAGCCACGCAGGCTATTTATTATTAGCGCAAGGTGCATTATGTCGCAAACAAGTTGGTTTCCAGTTCACAATTTGTCAGTTTTTCATGGATACATTATAAACTATCGAAAATTTATGCGTTAAATTGTAAATGATTTGTCACAGTTCACAATTTTTCGACAGTTTATAATCTAACGGAAATAATACCGATGGATTATAAACTAACGAAGTTTGTAATTATACGGTGACATCTACAAGTCATAACTTAAGACCCCTGTTGAAAATTTTCAAATTTTTTATGGATTGGGGGTAATTTTGGTACCTACTAAAAATGTGAATTTTAAATAGCAATAACTTTTTACTTTTAGTAATAATAAAAAATAAAAAAAAACCTCTTTGGTAATGTTACTGCATTGCCTATGTGCCCCTTTCGGATCTGACAGGTTTTTTTACATACTATAGTGTGCTATCCTCATTCCTAAGCCTTTTTCTGACAGTTCAATTCTTTTTACTTGACCCGTGAATAAATCCCGAGACTGTAAATTCCACAGAAGTGCTCACTAAAAATGAAGCAACATTTCATCGTATTTTCAAGTTCCGACATTGTCTGTTTTTCTTTGATCTCAGTCACATCGTGCCATCAAAGAAAACATTGACACAACTATTCCCAAGTGTGTTGAAGACTTGAAGTAAATATTTGGTACACAATACGAGATTAAATGTACATAAACGTGATATTCCAGTAATTCGGCCAAGTAGATAATGCTTCGGTAAATATGTATATAATTTGCTAAATAAATAGGCAGGAATTACACAGTAAATTGGTCTGTTTATGAAATGTCGGATTTGTTTTAGTGGATTAAGTATTTAGGTACCTACTGTGGACATGAGGTTATTTTGTTTTGAACTGTTCACATTTTCACTTCGTAAATATTACGGTGTTTCTGGTGCTTACATCCGTAGTAACGTGTATAAATTAAAAAACAAAAAACAAATGCAATAGCAATTAGCTAGCAATTTATACATTTGCTAGCTAGCATTTGAATTTGTTTTTTTTAATTTAAGAAAGAAAAGAAAGAAAGAAAATAAAATTATTCGACCCAGGTAAAAAAACACACATTATTTATAAATAGATTTTATCTTTTTTTTTTGTTAGCCTTTATTGTGTCCCACTGCTGGGCAAAGGCCTCCCCTTTTTCCTTCCAAATCTCTTCGTTTTGTGTGATTTCAGGCCATGTTGGCCCCGCAAAAATAACTAGATCGTCACACCACCTTCGCCGCGGTCTACCTCGACGGCGATGTCCTCCCTCAGGCGTCCAGTGAGTGACGATCTTTGCCCATCTCTCCGGGTGCATTCGTGCGACGTGGCCAGCCCACTCCCACTTCAGCCTGGCTGTTTTATCATTAATAATTTGTTATTTGGAGGTCTGTACGACGCAAAATAGCGATATATATATAATATATATAAGACGTTTATTTTCTCTACACAAGTTATGTACTTAATGCTAGTATTTGACAATAGTGCACGAACAAGGAGCTAACTTTGTGAGAGACTGGTGCCTGAAGTAGGTTTAGATAAAAACCTGTATTACAGGTCACCAGGGCCCTCCCGCGGCTGGATGCCTGTGATATGGACCATGATGACAAAGTATACTTAACTAACGTTGAATTAAGAACATTAATAAAATAAAAATTAAAAATACAAAAAGAGTTAGTGGAAATACCAGTGTGTGTGAGTGCGTGAGTAACTAGAGGAAGTGTAAAAAGAGATGTGAGAGGTTGCTAGAGTGAGTGTGGTGTGAGTAGGGATGATGGTATGTATGATGGTATGTATATACAAGCAGCAGTACCATGATGACAAAGTATACTTAACTAACGTTGAATTAAGAACATTAATAAAATAAAAAATTAAAATACAAAAAGAGAATCATTCAAATGAATAAACCTAACGTTATTTACTCTCGCTTTCTATTACACGGGACTTAAACATAACAGGGTGTACTATACGTACACCTCTGCCTAACCCTTCGGGGAATACAGGCGTGATGTTATGTGTCATTTAGTTTTACCTTTTCATTTTTCAGTTTCATAAAGAATTTGATCAAATCCGAAGTTTGTACAATATGTAAAAAAAACCTGTCCAATCCGAAAGGGGCTCACAAGTACTGTAATAACATTACCTAAAAGTATTAAAAATCTAATTATTAATGAAAATAAAAAAAAGTTATTGCTATTCAACATCACATTTTTAGTACCAAAATTACCCAGAATTCATTGAAAATGAGCATTTTTCAACAGGGGTCATAGTTTATGACTTGACCCGCTTAACGACGGCCGCCGACGCCCCATGTAATAACTAGGTAAAACTACCAATTGAAAAAAAAATTGACGATTTTTTTTTCGATTTTCCTGAAATTTACCACATAAATAGACTCTCAGTATGATACCTAACAACACCCTCACGGATCGGACAGGGTTTTTTTTTCATGATTGGTCGACTTCCTGACAAAAAATTTAAAAGAAGTAACAAACATTACTCACGGTACATAACAATTAACTTACATTACAGATAAATATAACATCGTAACTTATTTCAACAAGACGAAGAGCCTCCATCATTTATCAGTTCCTAACAATGTTTTTTCAGCAAAAAGTTTTCAGCATCAGTAAATACAATTTATTAATGCTTCACGTGACGTGTATCTTTGTGGATCTTTGACAGTTGTTACGGGTCGCCAGAAGCCCGAAACTCTGACAACCAGTCTTACTAAGGGATATCGTATTATCTAGTTACTAGGTTATGGAAGTCTGGGCACGCCACAATTGCGGCGATAAGACCCCTCTTTGAGGAGTGGCTTGAGAGACGCCACGGCGTCCTCACCTTCCGCCTGACGCAGGTCCTCACCGGACACGGCTGCTTCGGGAGGTTCCTGTTCAGGATAAGGCGGGAGGAAACACCCGGGTGTCACCATTGTGTGGATCGGCCTGAGGACACGGTGGAGCATACGGTGGAGGTCTGCCCGGCTTGGGCGGAGCAACGCCGTGTCCTCGTAGAGGCTATCGGCGGCGGTGATCTCTCGCGTCCGGCCCTGGTTCAGGCCATGGTACGGAGCGAGAGGAAATGGCAGGCCGTCACCTCCTTCTGCGAAGCGGTAATGCTCGCGAAGGAGGAGGCGGAACGCGTGAGGGAGAGGCAAATTTCGCGCCCTCACGCCCCTAACCGCCGCAGGAGGAGACGCCCGGGGCGGGAATCGCGAGCCGATTTCCGGCCACCGTAGGCGCGGGCTTGCTGACGGTGAGCAATGGGTAGCTCGCCGTCCGATAAGGACCAAGCCCGGGTCGACGGCGCGTTGTGTTCCACGCGTGCCTCAAAGAGATGTCAGCAGAATTGACGGGGTCCGTTAGGGCCAATGCCTGCCGGGGGTTCGAAGAAAACCGATAGGGAAATCGTGGCCCCCGGCAACAGGGCAACCGAAGGAACACGGGTGGGTTTTAGTCAGTAAGAGTCTGACACGCCCTCCCGCTCCACCCAGAGCGGGAGAAGTTATTTGATAATTTCCCACCCAAAAAAAAAAAAAAAGGTTATGGAAGTCAGATAGCCAGTCATTTCATGTAAAGTACTGGTATTCAGTTAGCTGCATCCGGTTAGACTGGAAGCCGACCCCAACACAGTTGGAAAAATTCTAGGCAGATTGATTGCCACGTAATGTGTAGTCGATTGTAATGAGACATGATAAATTCTTGTATTTTCGCATACTATGTCAAAATATTATGTAGTGTATATTGTTTTCTATTATTCATTTGGCTTGTGGAACCTATTGATGTTGCTACCATGATACTTTGCGTGACATATCGACAAACAACGTTAAGTACTTTCATGAGCATAAATATTTATTACTATGGACAGTTCGACATTTATAAATTTCATGATTCATCCGTAAATGTCTGTCGTCGGCAAATGTTTGTGATTATTTGTGGAATACAATTGGTAGCATAAATATGTGACATCAAAGGAACAACAAAAATATCTGATGAGACCAGCGACGGTTTGAATAATAATAAATTCTGCTGTTAAATTCTGCTGAATAAATTGTGACTGTACCTATTTACTTTGCTTTCTAAAGACTATTTTCACGCAAGCTCCGCCCCCATATATCCCGCCACTCCGATATGTGCTAAACGCTAACACATCAGTAATAAAGTTGAATATCGCGTGCGCTCTTTAATCGTGTTCGAGCACAAAACTAAATGGCGTAAGTCTCAATTCTTATTTCGTTTATAACTAAAGTAATAATTGACTGGCTCGTTGGTCTAGTGGTCGCAAGTGCTACTGCTGAGCATGAGGTCCTGGGTTCGATTCCCGGGTCGGGCAGTGTTATTGGGTTTTTCTATCTGTTTCTCAGTAGCAGCTCGGAGTCTGAATTTGTGCCCGGTTGATGGCAACAGGCTCGCCTCCTATTACAAGGGACTTAAACATAACTGGCGCAATGTGGGTGTATCTGTTACAGGGACACCTCTGCCCAACCCTTCGGGGAAACAAGGCGTGATGTTATGTTATGTAATAATTGATCTAGAGAAAAAATATCTTGTGGTTGGATAATAAACTATATTTTCGTATTGTGAATACTTATTTTAGATATAAAAGCCGAGCAATCTTGAACATTCTACCTAATGGAAGGGATTGCCAGCTCAAAAAAAATAACCTTAAAAAACTCTGAAAGAAATCGACACGTATTTCACCTCTCACCGTGTTTGCCAGCTCACTATTCATTTTTCATAATTCCAACTAATTATGTGAGATCTAATGAAGCATGCACACTAGAAAAGCACAATGACAGCACAATGACGTGACGCGAGTGTAAGATATAGCTGTCACGCACACCAGCATAAAAAATGGCCTGTTTGTTTTAGTTCTTTTGCAGCGCGACATTAAACATATAGATAATCAAAGGCTTCATAATTATGTTTAAAAAAATTGGTCTGCTAACAATGTTAATAACGCATAATATTGTTGGATTATCAATATGTAAAAAAAACCCTGTTCAATTCGAAAGGGGCACATTAGGTACTCGTACAGCAACAACAAAAATCGAGTTTAAAAAAATACACATTTTTTGTACCAAAATTACCCCAAATCTAATAAAAAAATAATCTAAAAGAAATTTTTCAACAGGGGTGATAGTTATAGTTATGACTTGTAAACACCCGCTAAATGACGGCCGCCCGCGCCCCGTGTAATAAAGCGGTAAAATTTCCCCTTTAAAAAAAATGTGGCGAATTTTATTTTTCCTTTTTTCTTGAACTTTTTCACATAAATACTCTCAGTACGATACCTAACAACACCTCACAGATCGGACAGGGTTTTTTACATATTGTTTACATAGCAGGTTAATGTGTCTAGAGGAAAAATCCATATAGATTTAAGTGGACATGTTCTGACAGTTAACACGTAATAACGGTTTATTAAGCAAACATGATATAAAGACAAAAATAAAGCAAGGTTTTATCAAAAGAAAATGTTACTTTTCAGTGAACCAAAAGACTTTAATATTGTGACGCTGAAGACTGAATGAAAAAGGTTGAAAGAAAAACGAACCTGTTTGATGTCCAAATTGGAAAATCTTTTTATATAACTTTAATGACCTGTGAAAAACTCTGAAAGGTTCGAAATGTAAAGATGAAGGTACGAGTTTGTTTTATAATTGAAGACGTTTTTTTTCTGCTATTTTGGTTTAATTTGACGAAGGTGATTCATAATTTGGTATTTTGTTGATATTTCTTGAATAATTTTTTAAGTGCACCTACAGTTTGTCTTTGAAATAATTGAGAGTAAGAAAAAAAAAATAAAGAGGAGAAAAGAAATCCCCTTTCCAAAAACTTCTAGATTCAATTGTTAATTTTATAATTTCCATTATAAAGCAATGTAAAGTACTCAATGAATACTTAAATATTTCAATTAGAACTGATATTATAACCTCCACATAACTTGCTGATTATTCAGCAAACATTAAGTTATTTGAAAAGAAACCTAGTCTAGCGTTTCTTAAATATTTGTTTTTCTGAAAGGTCTAATTACACATTTTAATCATACCAAATATTAGCAACGGCCACACGAAAGCCAGTCATGCGATCATTCATTAAGAAACAAAGCTTTTTGAAAAGAGAATATTCGGCCATAATTAAAATAAAAAAGAAAACGCTTCCATATTATTTGGTATGCACGACTCAATTACTGCCAGGTTGGCGACTATCTCTCGGTACTTTCATTATAGAAGACTAATTTCTCTTTTACTGCAACATTGGCTCCTACAAAAAGAACTGGCAGAAGACAGAATTGTGTGGAAAAGGGAGAGGGAGGCCTTTGCCCAGCAGTGGGACAATGCAGGCTGGTTAGATAGATCGATAGATATTGCAACACACTTGACTTGCAGTTTTGTTTTGTGTTTTTTCTAATGCACATGAATTGGTATTCATGCAAATAGCTACGTGAGGCACACCCTGAACAAGTAGACACCCGGCCTAGCTACCACCTTGCTGACTGGCTAGCATAATCAGCCTATAGTATTCCCACAGCTGAGACACAGGCCTCCTCTCTGTGAGAAGGAGTGGGCCGTAATCCAGCACGCGGGCCCAGTGCGGGTTAATAGATGACACATGTCTTTTAATTTTTGGTTCTAGGACATGCCAGTTTTCGCACGATGTTTTCCTTCGCCGTTTTGAGAGCAGTGGTGATGAAATTTACACAAAGTAAAGCGCCCGTCTGGGATCGAACCTACGACCTACAACTCGTAAGTCGCGGCCGTTACCACTGGACCACCACTGCTCTTCTACTGCTGTTGCTTTTAACTGGCTAACATTTAACCATGGTTGAGGTCAAAAACATTTAGATTTTACGCTTCGTTCCAAATACTACAAAATATAAATTCAACTAAGTACCTACATTTTAGGACTATGGACTGTACGTACTGACTGGAGTTTCATTACCGTATAGTCCTCGCGTGTGAAGAAGGTCCTTATTATTTAAATTTTAAGTACTTTTCGTTATACCATTCCTAACGAAATATTTGACTAAAAAGATCTAATAACACTTTTTAATCATACCAAATATAAATTAGCAATGGCAACACGAAAGCCTTTTTTTTTTTTTTTTTTGGGTGGGAAATTATCAAATAACTTCTCCCGCTCTGGGTGGAGCGGGAGGGCGTGTCAGACTCTTACTGACTAAAACCCACCCGTGTTCCTTCCTATGCCATGTTGCCGGGGGCCACGATTTCCCTATCGGTTTTCTTCGAACCCCCGGCATTGGCATTGGCCCTAGCGGACCCCGTCAATTCTGCTGACATCTCTTTGAGGCGCGCGTGGAACACAACGCGCCGTCGACCCGGGCTTGGTCCTTATCGGACGGCGAGCTACCCATTGCTCACCGTCCGCAAGCCCGCGCCTACGGTGGCCGGAAATCTTCCTGCGATTCCCGACGCCTAGGGCGTCTCCTGCTGCGGCGGTTAGGGGCGCGAGGGCGCGAAATTTGCCTCTCCCTCACGCGCTCCGTCTCCTCCTTCGCGAGCATTACTGCTTCGCAGAAAGAGGTGACGGCCTCCCATTTCCTCTCGCTCCGTAGCATGGTCCGAATCAGGGCCGGACGCGAGAGATCACCGCCGCCGATCGCATCCACGAGGACACGGCGATGCCCTGCCCAAGCCGGGCAGACCTCCACCGTATGCTCCACCGTGTCCTCCGGGCGATCCACACAGTGACGACACCCGGGCGTTTCCTCCCGCTTTATTCTGAACAGGTACCTCCCGAAACAGCCGTGTCCGGTGAGTACCTGCGTCAGGCGGAAGGTGAGGACGCCGTGGCGCCTCTCTAGCCACTCCTCAAAGAGGGGTCTTATCGCCGCAATTGTGGCGTGCCCAGCGCTGGGTTGCGACAATCGCACTCTCCATTCCGCCATGAGATCCCGCCGGAGCTCTGTCCGCTGTGCCGCGACTTCTTGCGGCATCGGAGTTAAGCCCCGGCGCTTCGCCTCCTCGCGCCACTCCCAAATGTGCGTGAGGAACACGAAAGCCTGTCTTGCAATTATTCATCAAGAAACAAAGCTTTTTGAAAAGAGAATAGTCGGCCATATTTAAAATATTGAACAAGAATTCGCCGCCATATTATTTGGTGTGCACGACTCGATTACTGCCAGTGTTAATATTTGAGGGCGGTTACGCTCTGGTTGTCAACGTCCCGTGAACCCGGGACACAGAATGTCCCAATTTTTAGGCCTGTGCTAATAATAGCCCCGACATGTTAATATTTTGGAAGTTTTCACTGTAGTCATAGCTTGCATACGATTTTGTCTGTGTGGAGTTAGAAAGGGAATATTTTATTTTTGTGATTCCATGCAGACGGCTGCATTTATATTCTGTTTTGTACAAGTGAATGAATAATTCAAAACTACCATTGGCACTTTATTAAAATGGCTCCAATTTCTCACATGACAAAAATTCTGCACAAATCATATTTTTAGAAATCAAATCCGCATGAAAGACAAAAATAAAACGTTTTTGAGCAGAATTCATATCCCACATTTCATTCCGACATATTGTCTTTGTCATTGGCCACACTAGTATGCAAACTACTTTGACGTTTCGTTTTATGCAACGACTTTGTTATTTATGGTTTGTTTGCTTTTGGAATAGCAATTATTTTGTTTTTATTGGCTTTTGGGGCTATAAATTAAATTATATTATTGCAATAAATAACGAGTTTGTGGCTGAGTCGTGTTTTTGATAACTTGTTCGTATTGCGGGATTAAATTCTCATTTTTTGATAAAAAATAAAACGAACATGCTGCGTTTATAAGTTAAGTTAGATTACAATTTTATTAAATGATTTATTGTTGAAACATGTCAAATTTATTAATTTTTGAAAGAGCCAGGTACTTTTAATGTCTCGCAATAAACTTTTTTGGGCCAAATTTATCGGAAAGGACTATTGTCCAAACCATTTTGGGCCAAGTTGATGGATTGATCCGAAGTACATTCTTCTAACATCCTGAACCCAAGATGTCGGAAACCTTCTTTCCATCGATACATCTTACAAATAAAATGTTTTTCGACGTTTACTTACTATGCCTATAGAAGAACCATAATAAACCTCCCCTCGGTATCAATTAAGCTATATCCGACGAAATGCGATAGGGTACGGCTTTTCTACTCGGACTTCACGTACAGACAGCAAAACAGTTTGGTGAGATACATCAATAAATAAACGTCATCTGTGCATTATGATACTGGCGAAATGTGGGTGTGCTACAGGTACATCTCTACCTAAACCTTCGGGGAATATACGCATGATGTTATGTTAGTCATTATAGCAATATTAACATAATCCGTTATTTTAATTTTTATTTAGCCAACATTGTCCCCCACTGCTGGGAAAAGGTCTCCCCCAAATTCTTCCAGATATCCTTTTCCTGCGCCATTGCACATAGAACCAACCCTTGCGGTACGCGTCTTAATCAACTCGCCACCTCTTTTTACCCGACTACGGCGAAGCAAAAAGGAGGGTTATGATTTTGACCGGTATGTATGTATATATGTATGTATGTATGCATGTTCATCTGTTACCTCATAACTTCTAAACTGCCGATCATAATTTGACAAATGAGGTATCATTGGAAGCGTTTTGATTGTCCGCTGGTTATAGGCTATGTGACGTCACATTAAATGCAATATGGCGCCCTCTAGAGGACATAAAGTAACGAAATAAATACCCGACTACGGCGAAGCAAAAAGGAGGGTTATGATTTTGACCGGTATGTATGTATATATGTATGTATGTATGTATGTATGTTCATCTGTTACCTCATAACTTCTAAACTGCCGATCATAATTTGACAAATGAGGTATCATTGGAAGCGTTTTGATTGTCCGCTGGTTATAGGCTATGTGACGTCACATTAAATGCAATATGGCGCCCTCTAGAGGACATAAAGTAACGAAATAAAAAATAAAAATAATTGAATTGTGCTATGTTGGGTATCAAATGAAAGGGCTTGACAAGTACATTACAAAGATATATATATATTATTGTCCAAGTAAATAAATAAGTTTAAATTGTTAAAAACAAGCAAAAGTGAGACTGTCTTACGTACGGCGTGGCTGTAAAATTAATACCTATTTTATATCATAAATGCCGTGATGGTCCTGTGGTTAAGGCCTCGCCTCTCATGCACAAGGTTGTGGATTCAAATCCGGGCAAGTGCCAATGTAACTTTTTCAATTCAAATGTACTTTCTGAGTTTATCTTGGACATTACTAACATCGTTGAAGGAAAAACATCGTGAGGAAACCTATACCCTAATTGCGTAATACAACACAACCACAACCTGTTTCGATTTGAAATAGTTTGCTAATCCATTGATTCATAAGTTGTAAAAAATATCTGCTCAACGACGTAAATAACGCAATGAATGTTGTTGAACTGTCAAAATGAAACAAATTAGGCAAAATTGTTTATGAAAATAAGTTACGCAATTAGGGTACTGGACTTATAGTTCACACTAGCTTCTGCCCGCGACTTCGTCCGCGTGGAATAGTTACTTTGGTGCTACGCTCCTATTGGTCTTAGCGTGATGATATATAGCCTTCCTCGATAAATGAGCTATCTAAACCTGAAAGAATTTTTCAAATCGGACCAGTAGTTCCTGAGATTAGCGCATTCAAGCAAACAAACTCTTCAGCTTTATATATTAGTATATATAGATGTATAAGTCTGAAATCGCCAACATGTCTTGAGCGCGCGTGATGATCAATACTCGTGCCTTCTCTGTATGAGAAGAGGCCTTTGCCCTGCAGAGGGACAATAATAGGCTGGTGTTATTATGCCATATATAACCCAAAAAATAATGTTTTTAAGCTGCTCTGCAAATACTTTATCACGAAACTATAACCCCAAAATAATTTAAATAAAAAGTAAGTTCAAAAACTAAAACCCGACTAAAAGATATGAAACAAGAAAATATTTCAGACAGAAGTCAAGACATAGGTACAAAAATGATCAAGGTAATGCCGTGGTCGCATGCCATTATAATTTTGTAGGTGTTCAAGCATGCGACCACGGCTTTACCTTGATCATTTTTGTACCTATGTCTTGACTTCTGTCTGAAATATTTTCTTGTTTCATATCTTTTAGTCGGGTTTTAGTTTTTGAACTTACTTTTTATTCTTATTGTTACTCAAAGAACAATAGAAGACTGTTCTGTGCAAGATGTGTCACGTCGATTAATAAACCTGGCTTTGCTGTCACGCAGTTGAGTAAAAAGAGAGTTGCAGTTAGCTGACAGCTTACTTAATCATTGTACTAACTGTACATTGAAACTCAAACTCAAAGCATTTTTTTTCAATTAAACCAATAAAGACACGTTTGAATTGTCAAGAGTCGGTCAGTCAGAAAGGTGAGCTAGTTGCTCATTCCAAAGTGCAGTAGGTTATTTCTATGGAGAAGAACGGGCAAGAAACTCCATGGACACTCTTTTAAATTATAGTACAGTCAGCGTCAAATAGTTAGTGACACTCAGGGTATTCAAATAAATAGACGCAACCAAAAAGTCAATAATATCGGTATAAACTAAGTTGTCTTATTGTTGTCAACAATATAGTCGCTCAAAAGGTCGAGACGTTTAAAACGTCATATAGATCGGTTCAGTCAAACCGCCATAAATATGGTTACAGTCATCCCGCCAATGGTATCCAAGCATTATAAGTATTCAAAAATATGGAACACATTAGAAAAATAAACTTTACGGCTTTATATATTAAATATTATTTCTCACGTCAACATTTCACAAAATCAAATGGATAGAAACTTCTGCTGTCCTTTTCATTTTAAGCATGACGTCTATGATGCAATTTCTATGTAGCGGTGCACACATTCAGTTCGCTCGTACGGTTTTGTCTCCAGAAGTCCAGTTAGCCATCGTGCGGTGCGGAAGAACGTGGTGCTGATTAATTGTCGAAAAGTATCCCGTATGTTTATGGAACATACGTCATGACGACTTAAACGATAGAATTGACTTCGTACAATCTCTACATATACCCAATAGCATCGCTTTCTTTTCTTTCATTCTTTTGACAAAAGAATTGCTAATAGGAATTCGTCAGCTCCATTCTTTTTTAAAATATTTTTAATTTCATAAGCGTTCTTCGATACAATCGCCACAAGCTCTGGCACACGACTGGAGAGCGTAGAAACCGAATACAATCAATCGCCTGTATGCGGCACTCGTCCGATCGGGTTTCCGAATTGGAGAATCGGATCAGGTACCTGACATGTGCGGCCACCCTTACATGCTAGTTTATTTTTCTAATGTGTTCCATATTTTTGAACACTTATAATGCTTGGATACCATTGGTGGGATGACTGTTACCATATTTATGGCGGTTTGACTGAACCGATCTATATGACATTTTAAACGTCTCGACCTTTTGAGCAAATACATTGTTGACAACAATAAGGAAACTTTGTTTGTACCGATATTATTGACTTTTTGGTTGCGTCTATTTATTTGAATACCCTGAGTGTCACTAACTATTTGACGCTGACTGTACCTGGGCGACCGAGCTCTGCTCTGATAAAAATAGAAAATGCTCATTTAATAGTAAAGAAAAGTTCATACTATTCGATGGTGCCATGATAGTAGGTACTTACTAATTCCATGCTGCTATGATAGTAGGTACTTAATAATTCCATGCTGCTATGATAGTAGGTACTTACTAATTCCATGCTGCCATGTTATTATTCTAAGGTAGCGATCTTATTCTGAACTTTGGGCGAGAAATACGGAGAAAACGAATTTTCCCAGATATGAGACCTAGCTAGATCGATATTTCGCCCCCGTAAACCCTATTGCAACTTTTATCGAAATCGTTAGCCGTTTTCGAGAACGTGATTACAAATATTAGTTGTTTAATAGGATTAATAGTATAGGATTGTTACAAAACAAAAGTTACATCATTAGGAATTTTCAAACAATCAGAGTAGCAGCCCTTAATATCTTAGTTCTCGCGATAAACTAACTCATAACTGTATTATATTACGTTCGTCTTTCGTCGAATCTTCGGCTAAACTTTCTGGTCATTTCCTCGAGTCACGCGTGAAGAATTCATGACAGAAAACTTGTACCTATGGATTACAATGACGTAAGAATCTTTTGTGGAGTAACCCCATATTGTTAAGTAGTTTTGTTATGTACCTACCATTGGGTATTCATTGTGGAAAGTTTTCTCCTAAATGGTTTGGTTCGAGACGCTTGAATTTTTTTGAAGTGTAAACTTCTTTAGGCGTGTTGGGCATTTTTGAGATGGGACTAACCATTAATTTCGCGACACTGTAACGCAATTTACCGACACCGTAGAGTAAAAGACATCAACGCGTTGATTACCGCGGTGCTGATATTTTTTCAAGTTTTCACTTCTGTCGGCACTCCCGGATTGCCACTGTTTTATTGTTTCTTATCTATCTATGTACTTATAATAAATTAAAGTCGCTTTTCGTGATTGTCTGTGGGACCGGGTTGTTCTTCTAAACTATGCAACTGATTTTGATGCAGTTTCCACTATCATCATTTAGAGAATTTATTCCGAAAGGTTTATGTGTATGATACATTGATAATATAAAATCAACATATTGTGGCGGCATCTACATCGTCACATACGAACTACGCATCACACTGACGTCACGCGAAAACCTGCATCGCGCAAGCACTGTTTACCGTGCGATCAGTATGTATACAGGGTTATTGGTTATACGTCGGCAATTCGTTAAGGGAATGTAGGAAAGGTAATCTGCATCCAAATTACCCCTCATAACCAATCTCAACCATTTTCGAGTAATTTAACATTTTATATTTTAAAATGTATGAAATAAAAATCTAAAATGTCAAATGACTCGAAAATTGTTGAGATTTGCATAGGAGTCAAAAGGGGGTCATTATATGAATGATGACCACCCCTACATCTCCTTAATGAATTGCGGACATATTACCAATAACCGAGTATAATCGTCGGGCAGTAGCCCACCAGACACGACACCCGTCTGATCGGAGGATCCTCTCTTTTCTATGGAGGATGAGTGAACTTTACACCCTGTTCCTCATGCCTCTATATTATAAAGAAATCTCGATTCCTTGTTAAGCCGTAAACTCCGTGCGAAGCTACTAAAGTTTTCAAATAAAAGTAACCGATAAAATGTTTTCGTTCAAGTATTAAAATCATTCGATTTAGTACAATTCTATTTTTATTCTTGCAAAGTTTATTGTTTAAATAGGTATTTGATTGCTGACAATTTAAGTTGGCTACAAGCAATTTTTTTTGGTACACTTATTTCTTATAAAGTTTTCAAATAAAGGTACCTGATAAATGTTGTCGTTCAAGTATTAAGTACGAGTATTTCGTTCGATTTTATGTTAGTTTAATAAACTATTGTTTATTTTAAGCACTCTTGTTAAGTTTTTTTTGTTTTATTACTTGATTGCTAGCAATTTAAGTTTACAGATAACGTGAAAAACTCACTAGAAAAATAAACATTTTTCTAGATTTTCTGTTTGAGATTTTTTTGAAAACGTTTCTTTTCTAGCCAACTTAAATTGCTAGCAATCAAGCGTTATAAAAAAATTTTTTTTGCACTTTTCGGCAAAAAAGCTTTTGCATTTAGAAAACTTCTGGGAACTTTTAAATTAGATTTATTTGAATAACTTGATACTCTATTTAGTTATTTACCAACGAAACTTTTAAGGCTCTTGTCATAAAATTATCAGTGGCAAGCAAAAAAGCCCTATTTCCCAGCGTTTGATATAAAAGGGTCACAAATACAGATAACGGTGATTCCGTCGGAAATTTATAAATGTTTATAGCCCTCGTAATGTGTGTTATTTCTGCCCTTAAGTAGGGGCTCCAGATGTGAGGATCATTCGGGGAATTTTCTTTAGTTATGACGTTCTTACATTTGATTGGTCTTATGAAGAGGCTTTTTTATAACCGGTGATTTGGCTGTGTTTAGAGCGCAAATCTGATGGCAGTGTCAATATTTAGACTAATAAGGATCAAAGAATCGTATCAAAATGATACGAGTTCCTTTATTTTTAGGGTTCCGTACCCGAACGGTGCCAAAAGGAACCCTATTACTAAGCCTCCGTTGTCCGTCTGTCTGTTAGCGGGCTGTATCTCATGAACCGTAATAGGTAGGTAGTTGAAATTTTCACAGATTGTGTATTTTCTATTGCCGCTACTACTAACAACAAATAATAAAGTTAATAATTAAAAGCCCCATACAAGAAACGTGTTTATTTCGGCGTTTTTTGCTCGAACTTAATACGTAACGGAACCCTTCGAGTGCAAGTCCGACTCGGACTTGGTCGGTTTAAAAAATTAAATTTTGATTTAAATTAAATTATTTAATCGCAGGCAGGAGATTACATTATTTAGTGAAAACTATTTTACTACCTTTGTAATCTATATTTGGAATAAAATAAGTCGTGCAAAACTAAATTATTTTTTGCCATACTAAAATTAGGAAGCATTTTTATCCCTAACATCATCATTTCTTACATAAATCCCGAACACTATCTTAAAACATGGCTACCCTAGCAAACTCCAAAACAGCTTAACTCCTGAACTATACGACACGAAATGCATTTTATTTCTACATATTAGGGTCCATTTTCCTTCGCTGGTTACATATATTTAGGTGATAAATGGGCAAGTGGCAGACGATAGATCCGTCGGTTTGTTTGGGATATCAGTGATGTGTATGAGTTTATCTTTATGAGACGTTTTGATCGTTCAGAATCTAGGCATTGACCCAGTTACGAAATACGAAGGGGATAAAATAAAATGATTTGTTAGAAAAATATTATATTTTGGTATATTTTCTACATTATTTTGGCAAAAAAAAAGAAGATAAGATCGTTGTTTAAAAGCATTTTATTACTAAATACTTTGATAAACAAAAGGCTAGCTTAAAAGTTTTGGACCGTTAAGTCGTCCAAGAAAAAACGAAGTAAAACCTTTTAGTTTTAAAGAAATTACTAAACGCTGTGATTTACGACTTAGCTTTTAAGAAATTACTTAAGACTTCTCGGATTCGTCGCGAATGATTTAGCTCATTTAACTCCCTTTTATTTTCGCCTTATCGTCTTACTTTTAAAGGGTTGCCTTTGTTGTCCAGCTTTGTTTTTAATTCCCACAACAAGAGGCCATTGGGACCATTTAGTAGATTGCGATAATTAGAGCAGAAACTCCTTAGATAGGTAAGAATACTTTTATTATATTAGTGAATGAAAACTTGCCGCTGTCCGCCCCTTCACCCGCGAGGGCCCTAATATTTTTTTAAAATAAAAGTTATTCCTTATAACATCAGCTATCTGCTAGTGAAGTTTCTGTCAAAATCGGTCCAGCCATTTCGGAGATAAGCCGGAACAAACAGATAGACAGACGAAAAAAAAAAAAGATTCTGAACCCTCTAGAAACTTTTCGTCGGTTATAAAAAAAAAAAAACCAGCCAACTGCGTGTCGGGCCACGCACAATGAAGGGTTCCGTAGTTGGGATGAATTTATCCCAAAATCAAACTTTACTTTGTAGTTAAAAAATATGTTCTCCCATACGGAATGTATGGGAAAACATGTTTTTGCAACTGCAAAGTTAAGTTGGTCGATTATTACTCGTTAACTTGTAAAGCCTACTTAGCTGTGATAGTTTTCCTTTTAATTTTGTTATATAAACTACTGCTGTGATTTTTTTCACACATTCAAAACCAACCATTTAGTTGGCAGGGGGGGGGGGGGGGACACTTGACTCTAACAAAAATTAGCACTTTAAAGCTTAATATTTCGCAAACGGATCCTTGAATCCAAAAATGGTTTTACAAACTAGCAATGTTTTTAAAGGACCTTTCCAATGATACCCCACACAAAGAGGTTAAAAAAAAAAAAAAACATCACCACTTTACGTGTTGGAGAGGTACCCTAAAAAAAAAAGTTTTTGATAATTTTGTTTTACCACTTTGTCGGCTTAATTAATATGTATACCTATGCCAAATTACAGCTTTCTAGTACTAAGGGTCTCGGAGCTAGATCGCGGACAGACAGACAGACAGACGGACATGACGAAACTATAAGGGTTCCTTGTTAACTACGGAACCCTAAAAAATCTGCTGTTCCGTATATTTTGTCCACGTAGGTATTGCACTTTTCTATGAAACAGCAGACTTTTTTTTTTAGTTAACGCAGTGGGGTTCAGAATCATGTACTGAATCCATGGTAACAGTTTTCGCGTCGATGTCCCTGCCACCCTGTATACTTAGTATAAGCTGTTATTTTGACATTACAAACAAATACTTCAATTTTATTTATTTATTTATTTGTATGTAGATAATTGTTACTCAACCATGTATTAAACGGCTCAACAGATTTGGATTAGGATTTAAGATAGAAGAAATACTATCTCTCCAATAAAAAATCAACTTAAAGGAAAACAGTTTTCATCACCTGAAGATGCCCTGGCTGTATTTGAGAAGGAGATTGGAAAGGTGTCTGATGCGGACTGGAAACTTTCTGAGTGCCCCACGTTATCTAGTTTAAATTTATTTCACCCCATGGGAGATGGCACTGCAGTGATTGATGTACTTGCAATCCAGCCTGCTAGCGATAATTTTCAGGATATTGTTGGAGCTGGCCCGCACTCTGCGCACCAGAGATGCACACCTCATTCACTTAAACATCATTTTATGTTCTTTGCTCTTATTTCACGATTATTGTTGTAAATGTCGCAGGCATATTGTCAAACCAGTGATATTAACTTTGTCAACCGCATCCACTTCAGAGTTATTGTAATTTCACATGAACGTTGTAGTGATTTTATAAAGACCCTAGGCATATTATGAGTCAAGTTTGTGGTGGGGTCTTCATGCGTTTTGATTGGTCAACTTTTCTTCATCTGCATGATAACTTGTAGAAACTTATTCATTTTATGTTATAAGTAAGGAATGACATTGGAAACGGACTAATCGTTAACCGTCTCACAAATTAACGGGCTTGCACATACAGTGAAATTGTCAAAATATTACTGTCTTGCAATATCACTGCGTGGGTCCAGTGGAATTATAATGTCACTGAAATGAGCCCGTTAAATTGTGAAAAATGGAGGCGGTTGACAAAGTTTCGTGCAATATTTTTTTTTTTTTTATTAAACAAAAAAAAATTCAAAAAAATTCAAAAAAATTTCATTAGTGAAATTAAAATACCTATCACTGGTTTGACAATATCCCTGCGACATATATATTTAAATAGATAAGTATACAGGGTGGCAGGGACATCGACGCGAAAACTGTTACCATGGATTCGGTACATGATTCTGAGCCCCGATTACGTTGAAATTTATCGTCGGGTAGGATATTAAAAAAATCAGCTGTTCGGGGCCATTCAAGTATTACGTAAGCAGACTTATTGCAATTATTTACCTCCCCCCCTTTGTCAGCAAAAGTAAGCAAAGCTCTTACCCCCCCCCCTCCCATGCTTACATAAACATTGGTACATGCATTTTTCGTATAATGTAAGATTCTGTTTTTTTATTGATTCATGAGCAGCAATTATAATTTTAGAAATATGAAAATAAGCTTAGGATAGAGGACTTCAACGCACATAATATTCATTTAAACAAACTTTGTTGACACGGTATTCAACATAGAGTAAGGAACAAATATTATTATAATCACAAGTAATATTACGAATAAAACAAACTTCTTAAAAAAATTTGGTATACATATTATTACCTAAACGTATTCATTATTTGTGGGAATCCCCAAATATGCGTTTCGTTTTCAAGCATAGACAATGTGTGGGTTGCCATATGTGTAAAAAGTAAATAATTAATGCTGACGTAATCACTGTCTAGACGGCCTTAATCCCAGCAAAATGCGATAGTTTCTCTAAAAGTTTTGAGATAATCTATTATACTTCTGAGTAATAAATAATAATTATACACTTACCTAATCTTAAATTTTTAGTAAAGAACACTTGGTATATGGTGGCACTCGTCGTCTTCCTATAACGTAACCTGAAACAAAAGAAAACGACATTAATGAAATGTTATAATTAATCATTCTGAACTAAAGGCGTCTTATAATTTAAATTATAAGAGATAACTTGACTTCATCCGAAAGGATTGGTCTGCAGTAGCAGCGAACAGAAACAAATGGAAAAAGCCTTTGCCATGCAGAGGTATAAAATAGTCTAGATGGAAAAAATAGACTGTAATTATCTATAGTCTTCATTTATTTTTGTTGCTTATATATTTAGTAAGTATGTATGTATTTATGTATCTATTATTTAAGATATGTATACAGGGTGGCAGGAACATCGACGCGAAAACTGTTACCATGGGTTCAGTACATGATTCTGAACCCTGCATTGAATTATTATGTCGCTTATTTAAAAAAAAACTGCTGTTTCATAGAAAAGTGCAATACCTACGCGGTCAAAATAAATGGAAAAGCAGATAAAAAAAAATCCCCGACGAAAAATTTCAACGCAGGGAGTTTAGAATCATGTACTGAATCCATGGTAACAGTTTTCGCGTCGATGTCCCTACCACCTTGTATATATGTGTATCTATTCTAGTATATTGTATACTTATTATTTGCACCAACGACAGCCCCATTTTATGTCCAGGCAAATCACTGTCCATTCCAAGGTTGCCTGGAAGAGATCGCGGAAAGCGATAAGGCCGTCCATTGTATATTTTGTAGTGTTTGATTTATTTTTTGTTATATATTTTTGTGGTGTACAATAAAGTATATAAACCCCTTTGCAAAAAAAATCTTACAGTCATTGGATTTTCTATGGATGATATTAATATTTTTAGTATGTCATTAGCTTAAATGACTAGAAATTTCTTATTATCTGCTGTGAGACGTAACATTGGCTACACCCCTCTTTAATTTTACTAGCTCTAATTGCTTTTTCTGCCATTATAATCGACACAAAGTTATCTGTTTTAAGTCACAATAAGGCAGAATTATGCAACAAACATAAATTATTCTACTAAAAATAACGAGAAGTTAGTTTTAGTTGCCTGATAACCTTTTAACCGCAAACCCGAGAAAAGTAAGTAAAAAGTCACAAACTGAAAAAGAGACTGTTATTTTTTTAAACAAAAGTTTCTAATTTGGATTTAACTTTTTTTCATACCCAGACTCTTTATTAAGTGCAAACTCAAACTCAAACTCAAACTCAAAGCATTTATTTCAAATAAACCAATTACAGGCACTTTTGAATTGTCAAGGGGTCGGTCAGTCAGAAAGATGAAGCTAGTTGCCCATTCCAAAGCGTAGTTGGTACCTATGGAGAAGAACGGGCAAGAAACTCCACGGACACTCTTTTAAATCAGAATATGGTTACAAAATATTGGTTACATCATTCATGTTGAAGTTATACATGTGAGAACGATGCAGAACGTTAAAAGCGTCCGTAATAGAAAATAAAACAAATAATGCAATTCAAAAATTAAATTAAAATAAGCCATGGCAGCTAAGAGATGACCAGTCCCTACTGACAGCGCCCGTTCACGAACATGACGCATGGATTAGCACCATTCAGCTCAACCATTTTGAAGGGAGCTAAATGATCCAACACACACGCCACCGTCAGCGAGACATTAGAGTGAGCATGACATACTCTCAGCCGCCAGGGCACATTCAAGTCAATGAAAGACGTACCTAGTAAATGGTAGCTTTATAGTAGGTACATAGTACTCACACGTGTTATGCAATTATACAATGCTAAGCGATTGAATCTATACAATGCAAATAGTTTTTAAAAATCTTCAGTAGTTCCAACAGTATTTTCAAATGCTAATCAATTAGTTTATGCGCCCTTGTGGAGCAGGACCAGCGTTCGGCCAAGCACTTATATCAGCGATGTAATCCCCCAACTTATAATATGCTTGGCTGCATAGTGTGCGTTTTATATAAGATTTAAATTTCGTTTCATTCAGCTGAAGTATGTGAGGAGGTATTTTATTGTAACATTTTAAACAGTACCCCATGAAAGACGAGTCCACTTTAGCCAGTCTGAAACCCGGTTGAACTAATTGATCCCTATTTCTAGTGATATAATTGTGTCTTGCACCTCTTCTACTAAAAAGATGTAGATTTTTCCTTACGTACATAATGTTTTCATAGATATATTGACAAGGTACCGTCATGATGTTAATATCTTTAAACAGTTCCCTTAGAGAGTCGCGCCTGCGGAGGCCATATATGGTGCCAGTAACATAGTTTGGCTATTAAAACCTCTTTAGAACTAAATGATTACCAATAATATAAAAAAAAACGAAATCACACGTTTTTTTGAAAAAAAAAAATTGTACGCCTCGTCAGGCAATACATGTACGGACTTTTTACGTATTTAAGATGTTGCATGCTCGATTTGTATGTAAACGCATGTTTGACAAATAAATTATCTTTATCTTTGCAAAGGAGTGTATAAATAAATAGATTCTTTTGCCGTCCGATCCCGTCACCCAATTTCTTACAGAACGACCGGTCTATTTGAGGTATACATTCAACTGTGGATGTCCTTTTTAGGGTTCCGTACCCACAGAGTGCCAACGGGATCCTATTACTAAGGCTCCGGTATTCCTACGTCCGTCCGTTTGTCACAGGACTGGATCTTTTGAACCGTAATAGGTAGACACTTGAAATTTTCACAGAGTGTGTGAAAATTGCCACAGCGGCGCTCGTGACAGTAAGACGTGCTTAGTGGCTGTGTCGGTAAAAAGATAGATTGGCATAGTATTGGTTGGAGATCTACTGTAAATTAAGATAACCTATTAGTTTTATAATAAATATAATATTAGAATATGGATTGAATTGTGATATTATGTGGGGAATAGGCGATGTGATGGTATGGTGTAGAATATTGAATTTGATGTTGGCAAAGAAATATAAATGACTGACAAAATATCTTAGTGTTTCATATTATTTTCCTTATCCCTGAAATATTGTAAATATGTAGTTTTATAAAACAGTTTTAGATTATGATATTGGGGTAACGACTTTAAGATTCATTCGGGGATTAATATCTATTTTGAGGTTAAATAATTATTTTCGGAATTAAATTAGATATTTTAGAGCAAGGATGGTTTGTAGTCCGTGGATGGTTCTGATTGGCCGCTATAATAACAAATTATCAAAATAAAATAAAACTAAAAATTAAAGGGGTCATAAAAGATGACGCAGATGAATGTAGTGTTAAATGATGTATGTGGTACGGAACTTTTCATGTGCGAGTCTAATTTGCACTTGGCCGTTTGGCGCGTTGGGCATTTTTGAGATGGGAAAAAACTGGGAGCTCGCGACACCGTTACCGACACCTCATTTTTGTAAACGCGATTGTGCTCTTTATTTATATTATGTTATGGATCAATGTTCTATGCAAGTATTTTTACTTTAAAGGTTTTGGAAGTATTTTTTTGTAAACGCGATTGTGCTATTTATTTAGATAAGGTTACGGACCAATGTTCTATACAAGTACTTTTCTTCCACCAAGGCGTTCTTGTTCAAGTTTTCACGTCTGTCGGCACTCCCGGAGTGCCACTGTTTTTTTGTTTCTACGTATGGAATATTTCGCACGTGTTCCATTTGGTAAGTAGGATGAGTACCCAAGGAGTTGGTTGACAGCGTCATAACATATCCCATCACGAAACTTTTTATGACTGCCCACAAGATAACCTCTGATGTGTTTTTTTCTTACACCACAATATGGACTCCATTTTTTGGAGGACACAACGACGTCAACATTGAAAACGACACTTAAAAAAAATCGAGAGGTAAATCATAAATGATTTTATTTCTGTAAGTAGGTTTTTACAAGTCAATCATATCCCATCAAAAACGATGTGAGATCTAATGTAAAACCAAGTCTGTTAATTTATTCAGTACCTATCTATTTGTCATCTTTATTTCTTGCATAAAAAGAATAACTTGGCCATCGTACGACAACATAATCACATAAGAATAATCTACTATTTTAAATAGTCCTAATTAAATAAAGCACAGTGCTAATATTGCTTATACTAGATGGCTCTGTATTAAAAAACAAAAACTTAAACTTTTGACACTTGAAACGTTGAAGCGTTTTTTGTGTGTAAAATTTAGACATGATGGGTACCTAGTCAAATATGAACGGCAGTGATTTAGTTTTAAAATAAACTTTAATTACAATCTTACAGTAATTAGGAGGTGTGCTCGGTTAGAGTGATACAGACGGAATGCTTACGAACTATTGGTAAATATTTAATAAAAAAAAAGGTTAAGTAATCTAAAAAACCTTTCTGGAATGGTTCACAAGACCACTTCAGATAAACGTTAACACATGTGTTAGAAAAAGGTAAACTGTTCGAAAGAAATGCATAATAAATAACTTGCAATCGGTGACATGGCTATTTAACTAAATAATTAATACAAGAGGTTAGAACACAGCTGCAAACCGTTTTTTTAAAATACGAAAATATTAACTATGCCAAATTCAAATTCAAATTCAAAAGTCATTTATTCAAACTAGGCTGAGAATCAGCACTTTTCGAACGTCAAAATTACATAAGACAGTCCCCCAAAAACGCCCACCCTTCACCGCCGTCGTTGTACATCTATGAAACGTCAATGTTCGTCAAAAATAATTTACATAAATTTGCTCGAGTAATTAGTCAGCGCCGTTGTGATCGGTTACAAACAGTCGGATCTAGTACTGCACTATACAGAAACAGTATTTTTGTAATGGCTCCAAAGGTCTATGTATAATAAATTACCAAAATGTATAAGGAGTGACGATAATGTCCGCAAATTAAAAAATAAATTGTATTTATTTCTAATAGATAAGACGTATTACTCTATAGAAGAATTTTTAAATGATAAAATATGACATTACCAGCCCTTTAATGTAATTAACCATTGATATGCGTGTAAAAATAAATTGTAATTGATTAATTAATTACTAATAATACATTTAATTGACATTATTTACAATTATGATGAAATATGACATTACTAGCCCTTTAATATAATTAACCATTGACATGCATGTAAAAATAAATTATAATTGATTAATTAATTATTTATTAATACATTTAATTGACATTATTTACTCGAACGTGACTTTGTATTGTATAAATTAGAATTATTGCTAAAAACTTAATATATTTGTACACCAATTTCATTGGTAGGACATAGAGCTCGACTAAAATGTATACATCAGACCTTTATTGTAATACCTGTGTTCACAAATAAAGATTGATTGATTGATTGAACAGAGTGTCGAGTGATTTACTACTGTGGGAACTGATGCCTGGTATGCATAACTACCTATCGATAACTAAACACGACAAAACAAAAAACAAAACCAGATTTTGTTCAACTCATACTTCAAGTAGCACCAAAAACCGGCCAAGTGCATGTCGGACCACGCACAATGTAGGGTTCCGTAGTTGGGATGAATTTATCCCAAGAACAAACTTAACTTTGTAGTTGAAAAAAAAATCTTTCATACAGAATGTATGGGAGAACATGTTTTTACAACCGCAAATCTAAGTTGGTCGATTATTACTCGTTAACTTGTAAAGCCTACTCAGCTGTGATAGTTTTTCTTTTAAATTTGTTATATAAGCTACTGCCGTGAATTTTTTCACATATCTAAAACCAACTATTTGCACTTTAAAGCTTAATATTTCGCGAACGGATCTCTGAATTCAAAAATGGTTTTAAAACACTCACAATGTTTTTGAAAGACCTTTCCAACGATACCCCACACCAAGGGATAGAAAAAAAAAAACATCCCCACTTAACGTGTACCTAGGGGAGGCACCCTAAAAAAAAAAATTTTTCATAATTTTATTTTACCACTTTGTCGGCATGATTAATATGTATACCCATGCCAAATTAAAACTTTCTAGTACTAATAGTCTTGGAGCTAGACCGCGGGCAGACAGACAAACAGACAGACAGACAGACGGACATGACGAAACTATAAGGGTTCCTTGTTTACTACGGAACCCTAAAAAGTAGGGGTCGTTAGTAGTTGTTAATTGGGGTTTCTAGATCAGATCTTTGCGATCTGATCTAGAAGCCCCCAATTAACAATGTTCATCTATTCAAACAACATTTTGTAATTTTTAACATCTATTTATAGCCTAAATATCAACTGTATCACTTTTTATCTATTCAAACTCAGATAACACTTTTCATCTGATTAGAATGAAAATGTCTTTCAACCTGATTTAATTACAAGGATTTTTTTCAAGACCAGTCAGCATATCGTTAACTCGGGAGAATGTTAGCTGTCTATTAGCACTTCTCCTCCACTTTAGAATTTTATATTTTCGTTTCTATAAAAATAGACGTTTTGATTTGTCAACATAATCTGTTCCTTTTACAGCATTTAAATATAAGCAATCAGGAAAAAATGTAGCATGTTGCATCCAAGGTTCATCGTAATACTCCCAATCTTCGATACCACCCCCACACGAAAAACACATAACTTTATCGTTTAAACCACTTCCACAGTAAAAAAAACCTGCATCAGCCATTTCCATCACCAATCTTCGTTTTGAATCTACTGTAGCCCAATAATGTCTGAATGAACATAATCGAATTTTATATTCATTATATAATTCATAACGCGGGGTGGAATAATTTTGAATCATTTTATGAGTCTTGATACGGATATGTATGAAAGCATAATGAAGTCTTGTATCTGGTGTTATCAATTTATCAAGATATGCTGCGAGTCATACCTATGGGAGCAGGACTTACCTATTGAAGTTTTTTTGGTATCTTTAGAATATTACAGCACAGTTCGTTGTGGTATTCTGTTTCTAATGTATTTGTTATGAAATAAAACAAGAAAACTTTTACTCAAAAACCTTTATTCTCATTATTTCGTTATGATATAAACAGCTATACAAATTACTTTCTAACTTATATTTTTTCAACGCAGCCCTTATCTTCTAAATTACTGTTAAAAACACTTTTATTATCAATCCACCTTTTTAAACAAGTAACATTTTTTAAAGCACATACATTCGAATGATACATACAGCAAAATATATTACTAGACATTCCATAATCATCAAACAATTTCTGTAAACTAGGACAGTTCTTATCTTCTAAATTATATATTTTATCATGTTTTACAATGTTTCTTAGCCACGACACTTTTTCGCATCCTTTAACATAAATGATTTTATCTTTCAGATAAGGTACAATATATTGCTCTAAGTTTAAGTATGGTATAAAACCCTCTCTCCAAAAAATTTTTCTGTTTCTCTGTATCCAATATACTTGCAATCTTTCTTTTTTTGTGAGCTTGTAAAATGGGAATGGCGGTTTGATTAATAATACCATAATTTGATTTCCACATGCTATTGCTATTTCTTTAACGATGAACTCGTTACTTTCCGTCTTAAACCCTTGCACATCGACTATAGCGTTCATAATAATTTCTTTACAATACCACTTAAGGGTTTATATTCGAACAGACGATCGTTGATGATTAGACAATAGGCAGATGTATTTTCTGGTATATCTTCAGAACTTTCTATTTCCAGTCTCACATCTACAACCCCAGTTTTCAAGGCTTCGTTCTGTCTTGAGCAATCAATTACAAATAAAGGAGCCTTTTCTTTAAATTCGTTCAAACTAAGCATTGGTTCAGACCGGGTGTTATAATAAGACTGACGAAATTTGGTGAACATTTCATATAATATATAATACTTATCTTCAGAAAATTTTGCATTCACCGATTCGTATGGATAATATTGAGAATTTAAAAAAAGAGTAACGTTAGTTAATTTACAATGGTCAAAAATTGAGCAGTCTTTACTTTTCATATTTTTTCTATTTGTCTGCAAACCAAAGATCACATACCTTGGTTTTTCGAGTTGTGAAGCAGTTTTAACAACCCAGGAATGTTTTGTAGTTCTAGGTAATAAAGGGTATTCGTACAAGTCCCAATTCCTGAAAGCTATTTGAATAGAACGATCCTTTTCTAAATGTTTAAGTAAAGTTAATCTTTCTCGATCTGAAACTTTTATATGAGGCATACGCCATTGCAGTCTCTCTATACTTATTTCAATGGAGTCATTATTATCAAGTATAACACTATTAAGATTTGAACTGCTTCTTTTAAGTATAAGTTCATGTTTACAGTTAATGATAATTTTATTATAATCTTCCGCAAATCCTAAAACTTTATTTAAAGGTATAAGGGCACTAAAAATACCATCATTATCTTTCATTCCGTTCAAATTCCAACCCCAAATAGCAGCTGCTTTACTTTCCCCCTGGTTCATTGACACATATGATTTTAGAGTTGTAGAAATACCTGCATTTTTTATTCGGTCCATCTCTACACCGTTAATTTCATATCGAATGTCTTGAAATAGAAATGAAATATGATTATTGGTAAAATTAACAACCTTTCGTGTTAGTTTTCCTGCTCCATCTTTCGAAACCGTAGTGGCTCGGCCTTCAACGTAAATGTAGCTAGCTGAAGGTAATACGTACAAATCTTGTTGATTTATGGGTATACGTATTTCATCATTTTCATTAAAACTGTTGCTATATGGATTATATGTATGAATTTCATAACTCACTACAGAGTTGTCGAATTGTGGTAAATCATTCACTTGAAGAATACTCATAATTTAAATCCTAAAGCTCGAAGAAACAATTTATTATCTTTAGTAATTTTTTTTATAGTTCGTATAATATGTCTTCGTCTTTTGAAGGTACGAGAACGAGTAAAATTATTAACTTTGGCAGTTGATTTTATATTGTAAACTATCATTTTTTTATATAATTTCTCAATCTAATTGACATTCATCTCTTGTGACAGATAAAGTCAAAGTGTTGTCTTATGTAGACGACACGTATCATTTAAACCTTTTAAGTGATGATTTGTTAAAACTTTGCTTTTTCCAAAACTCTTTAAGAAATTTAATGCATAAATGTCCGCAATTGAATAAGTTATTATTTTGAAAATTATTGTAATTATAATTAATATTGTTAGAACCTACATAGCAAACAAATTCTATTGGAGGTTTCAAGTTGCCGTAACTGTCAAAGTACTCAACATATTCATTTAAAATTACATAGGCTACCCAATGTGTACCAGAATTTTTAGAATGATCTAAATTTATGATTCCGCATTCTTTAAAAAACGGAGACTTCGGTAAGGTATCTCTCATAAACACTCCGCGAAAATATGGAACGTTTTTGGTAAAATGTATGATATCTATATTCGTAAGAGCACGATTAGGTAGCCTATGATTTAGTTTTTTTCCTTTAAATTTGTATATATTCCAAGTCCATCTTTGTAACGGTTTAGTCGCAGTCCGTTTCCAATACATACACCTTCCACATTATTACTATGTCTTTTCATTTCTTCTAACCGCTTTTTTGCAACTCTATATTCATTTATGGTTTTGACGATTCCAGCAATTCCGCTTGCAATACTGCCAGCAGCGGACAAACCAGCGAATATTGGTATTAAAGGTAGAACCCCTCCAGTCTTAGGAATTGGTATTATACGTGGAATCCTGGCAGATGAATCATGATTCAATTCTCTAGCAGCAGCGTAGGCCAATTCTATTAGTTTTTTCCTACAGTTCGGTTTTACTTTTTTAATGCATTTTTTAGTATTGGTTACTAAATTTTTAAAGGTTTTTTTGAGCCCAGCTCCAGAGCTTACCTTTGTTAACATTATATTATTAACTAAATTGGCAGCAAGTTTTTCTCCGGTGCTTGCATCGGAAGACAAAGCACGTTTTTTTGCCATTTTTAATAAAATTGTATCTGCTTTGTGCCGATCTTTCAAATTTTTCGAACTGTTGTATGCAATATCGTGATGTTTACAATATTCATCTAACTTGTTTACACCTTTATCACCTCGCGCTAATCTTTCACGTAATTTAGTTCCTGGACCACAATAATTATATCCTGGCAAATGGAGCTCAAATGGTAAATTATTAATTAAATTATTTATAAGTCCTTCTCCTTTCATGTATACAAACAGAATGAGATCACTATCATAGACCGTGATGTTATATTGATAAATCACTCACGAAACATTGCTAACGTCAATCCAACTATTTTCGCATGATGATAACCCCAACCATTTCACGAAAACTTTTCTACCTTTTCGTTTTAAAACTTTTTCAACAAGGTAAATATCAGGATGTTTGGTTTTTTGTAATTCTTGATCGTAAAAGGCTCCTAAAATAGGTTGTTTATTTATTTTGTTGTTGTTTAACATCTTGTAATAAATATGTAACAGGATTTGTGTTTTGAACTTTACTGATCTTGAATATCTCTGTTGACCAATTAGGAGTGTAACCTTTTTCAAAACAACCTTTATGTTTACTTATTCGAACAAAATCGCCTATTTTAAACTTAGGACATTTTTTTTTCGTTCGATTTTGTACGAAATATCTCTGTAGTACTTTAGTTTTATTGCTATGATTTACTTGAGCAGGTGGTAAACCAATTGTTCTATGTATTGTATTATTATATCTAGTAATGGTTTTTGCAAGTGTCCCGTCAATCCATTTATAATCCCCCTTGAAACTAAATTCCTTGAAAAGCTTACTCTTTATCGTCCTTATTAATCGTTCTACAATTGAGGCCTTTTTAGTCGAATAAGTGCAGTAGTGATTGATAGAATTGTTTATTAATATTTTTTTTAAACTTCTATTGTAAAACTCTGTTCCAAGATCTGTTTGTAAGTTTCTAGGTATGCGTTTTTCTTGACTCAATAATGTAATAAAAGCTTCAGATACAGCTTCTTTGTTTTTTTGTTTAAGTGGAATAGCCCAAGCGTACTTAGAGAATCCATCAATGATAATTAAAATGAATTTGTTGTTTTTGTTGAATTTGGAGAAACTTTGCATATCCATTAAATCAGCTTGCCAAAGATCATCTATATCTTTTAATATTACATGCCTTCGAGGAAAATGTTTTCTTGTACTTCTATGAATTTCGTTTATAATGTCTCTTTTCACTTTGCTCATTCTGTCAACTGTCACTTCTGAATTACAAAATTATACTGATATTAAGTTTATATGATGTGTCTTTTTATTATTTTATAACGCCTGCTTCTTTTAACTCTTCAATAATTGATAAGATTTCGTTGTCGAGATTAGTATTACCTGCAGTTTTAGATGCGATCAAAAGTTTAAGCCTGTCCACTAATTCATTAGGATCATCCCAATAAACAAGCTCGGTATTTTTTTTACATTTTTTAAGATACGGCAGACCAGCACCTCGTTTTTGTTTAGATTTAACTTCTGTAGGTTCTTGTAAGCGTTTACTAGACTCGGGAAATAACGGTTTGATCACTTGAGAATATTTAATACCCTTATCACCTTTAACTTGACCTGCAGGGTCAAAGTCTCTTTTATGAGCATTAGTTGTGATGAGTATTTCTTTGTAAACTAATTTATCTTTTAAATCGACCAAACTTAAATCAGGCTTCTTGCGAAGCAATAATTCTTTTAGACCAGGTGTTATTTTATACTGTTTATTAGCTACGCGCATAAAATACACTTTATCAGAGTTCTCGCGAGTGGTAGAAAAATTTACTATTGTATTTCCAATCATATGCTTATCGTTCTCACTACGTACGCCAAATGGTATATTCATATCATCGTATATTTCAAAGATATCTTCTTTTTCCAGCGACACATTATTAACTTTTTCCGATTCAAATGTGTTGCCTTCTTCGTCTTCTGAATAAAACTTTTCTGATTCTGGTGATTCATTTTTGTACATATCATGTGATTTTTCACTCAAAAACATTTTTGAACCTAAGATACCAGTGTTTTTAGGTTGTTCGTCATAAGTATCTTCATTTTTTATTATAGAAATTTGCTTGTTACCTGCTATAGCATTAAGGGGGTCAGCAAGGGGTTTAAAAAAATATTTCAGATGAGTGTCAGTACTAAATTCATAATCTTTCATTTGTTTCACCTTTTTCCTTATAGCGTCCGCAGAGTTTATTAATTGATTTGTTATGTTATGGTCCATTATACGACTTGTACGCAGAAGTATTTATGCTCAAATGATTATTTTATGTTTTCATTCATGTTTTATATAACTATTAATCAAAATAAATAAAGTTGTCAAATGACTGTCTATATCTGCCTTTATTTAATTCACAATCCTTATTAATTGTTAAAAAATCATAAGGATGGATCCAGATTTTAGAATACATATCTCTGAACTTAGACCACTCCATATCAGAACTAACATGTTCATCATATATATGTTTCATGTTAATTTCATCTTGCTTGAAAATTATCAAAAAGTTAACATTGTCACGTAATAACTGCTTTGGTATTTTTGAATACGTTTGAGATAAATAAAAACAATCTATACTTCTATGTCTGCCCATTGAGAAATAATTTCGTATGTTAATTTGCTTTTCACAAATCACATCATCAAAAATGATAATCGAATTTGGTAATGCATCATTAGGATGAATAACTTCGTCGTCAAAATTAAATATAAAAAGTTTTACATCGGGCACTCTTTCTAGGATCTGTTTTAGAAAACTATATTTTGGTTGAAAGCTAGTCTTGGAATACAAGTAAACATTTTTAAACTTTAAACCGTTTTTGTGAACTAACAAACTAATCATGACGTTAGTTTTTCCACAATTCGAAGGACCACATATTATACATCTTATATTATTCGGCAGAAGAACACTATGCTTTGCGTGTAGCTTATTTTCCTTCACCTCAATATTTCTAACTTCTAACGAAACGGGTTGCTTGACCCACTTCATGTTTGTATCTATCAGAAAAGTAATATGTTCTAGTATTTATAATGCTTATCAGAAACGCTAAGTAATTATGATGCCATTAATTATTCAATGTAATTAACTAAATAAAGTAAGTTTAAATTGACAAGTGGGTTCTAATGCACTTACAAATAAGTAATACTCATTTACTATAATATTGTATTTATTTAAAATATTGTGGCACAATGCCCCCATGGTAATGTATCTACTTGATTTGGTAGTATTTGTCTCTTGTCGTCACTTTTATTAATTACCACTTTATCTACTTCTTGTGAAAACAATACGTGTTTTATTGATTTAATAGTATTCATTTTGCATTTAAATGTTTTGTTACTCATTAATGCTTTATTATAATTACATAAGCGTAATCGCTTTGTTACATACTTGGTTACACCCTTAGCTTTCTTAATTTCTCCGTTTAAACTGTTTATGCAGTAAAGCTAAGCTCTAAGCCCAGTGAATTCAGTAATAATATCACCTCCAAGCTCATCTTTAAATAGGCCTGGAATTTGTGCGTTGACTCTAGGCATATGATAGCTATTGTTAACATCAAAGTTACTAGTATCAAATTTCAGTATTTCTTCTTTCATATCTTGATATATATCTGGAGTCTTAATAAAATAAAGCAAACTGTCTGTATCTGTATAGCAAAGCCTTGCTTTATTTTTATATTTATTTTTGATATAGTCATAGTGAAATTTGTACAAATGCTGTTTTGCATATTCCAGAACCGTAAAGCCTATATATATCGGCCTGTCAAGAATTATTTTTTCTGGACTTAAATGAACAGCAACAAAGCTTTCTGAAAAAATGGTAATATTTTTTAAGTTTGGTTTCGCAATTAATTTCGCGGCACCGAGGCTTTTGTTTGTTTTGTTGTCTGTATCATTCCATGTCATCACTAATTTAATGTTAACTTGTTTTCGTCTATTTTCAATAGTTTTTCCAAATACAGCATTGTTCAGTAGTTTAAATAAGTTTTTTTCAAAAGGCGAAGATGAAGCTTGACGTAATTGAGTATTTAAGTCAATATATTTCTGTAAAAACTTTTCTTGCCTAAATGTTAGTATACGGTGAATCTTTTTTAGAACAAGCCCGTTTTTTATACATTCTTTTAAATGAACGTAATGTATGACATATTTACATTTATCATATAAGTTTGCAATCAATTTTGGGTTTTTACTCCCAGGAGGAGTAAATTTTTCTGCTGCAAAAGGTAAATCACGATGAGCTTTATGTAAGTAATCTGGATAAATCAAATCAACTTCTAAGATGTACCCGTAATCTGAATCATCTGGTATGCTAGTTATATTAATTGTACATAATTCTTCAAGTGACAAAAATCGGAAACCAGATATTGGTAATTTTTTTGTCATTGCGTAACCGTACAGATTATTACAGTCAAGATATATCAAAAAAGTCGATGCTTCAGAGACATCAAAATTAGGTAAATATTTATTATTGGCTTTTGCATTACGAAGAGAACACTGTGCTAAGCCTCCTCGTATGCCTTTTTCTAAAAGTTCATAAATCTCTATATCATTAATTAATTCTAACTGAACCTTTGTAAACAACAACATCGCGTCCCAGCTCAAGCTGGGTGCAGAAATATAATAAGCTGGATCAAGGTTATAATGTCGTAAACAAGTATCCCTGAATTTTTCAAATATATCACAAAGTAACAACACATCTGTTTTTAAATACAAATCTGTATATTCACCAAGAGATTTAATTCTAAAACTTTTCCATATTTTTTGTGCATGTCTATATTCATCATCGGTTATATGTTCACATTTTAAACTATTGTAAAAATATTCTTTGGGAGGAAGATGTTTTTGATCGTATTTCGAAAAAGAATCCATATAATCATAAGGATAAATGCCTTTTTGATGCAATAATTTCACCAAGTTTGTTTCATGGAATTCATTTGATAAATTAATAAAGTCATTATCACTTAAATTTTTAGATAAGACATCCAAACTAGTATTAAGGAACTGGAAAGAATCAATAAATTTTATTTGAACTGGGTGTGAAATATTACTGTTTTTAATAATTTTCGTAACAGACATGTACTTTTCTTTAGTTTTCGGTATTATTTTAAAATCACCTTCATATTTTGCTAACTCTTTGATAAATAGATGACAATCATAACCTGCCAAGTTATGGAAAAATACCGGCACGAATGGGCAAACCCGGTACATTAAATTGCAATGGGAGTGTGCAGCACCGCGGTATTGTGATGTTATATGATCATGATCTCTCACCTTGTCATCGAATAATAACTGTTTACATATATGACATAAAGTGGCATTATTAAAGTTATTTTCTTGATCTACCGTTAGGGGCAAAATTGGTTGTTTATTTGATAATATATGACAAATTTCTTCTACATCCCTTAGCAAATTTCGAACAAATATTTCAACACAATCTAGTCCTCTATATGTAACATATTTATTTAAATGACGATCATGTGAGCAACAAATATAATAACCAAAACTAGAAGGTTCGTGAACTTTGTACATACGAGTACTCTGTGTTATAAATTCGTTATGGTTTAATAGAATACTTTCAAAGTCTGCATATATAACGAAGTTAATTTTTTGTTGCCTTTCATAATTTTTAAATTGTAGAATAGTATTTTTCTCTGGTAGTGTAGTTAATATTTTGTTACACATGTGTGAGTTGTACTTTACTTCACTTGTGAAACATTGCAAACATAAATCACATAAATACATTTTACCTTTATGACGAGTGATTTGCCGTTTAACCAGTCGTAAAAGACTTTTGATTAAACAATAGTGACCTTTACCATTTTTCTCAAAATACAACAAGTTCACATGATTGCGCTTTCTGGAATTAGTCACATATAAAGGACCAGTTACAATGTTTTTGTCTAATCCATAAATATTAACACTTACGTCAGAATTTTCCTTTTCAAAATGTCTAATATCAGTGTATGATGGTGGAAACGTCATATTATCTATATTCAGTACTGTGGAGTAATGCGGATATGAATTCGTTCTGCAAATATTACTCTTTTGTGGAAATAATGCTGCCACAATACTCCACAGGAAACAGTGATCATCGTTGTTCTGTATATTAATACAACTTTTTGAATGTTTTACTACACTCGGTAACTCTATATACGAGCCACCTCTCAAAGGATTGTATTTATTAATATTAATCTCTAGATGACTCATGAATAGACAAGTCCAACCAGATTCACAGTGTTTAAATTCAGATAGTTTTCTTTGAAATGTATGTATCACATTTAAATATAATTCATTAATATCGGTACTGTGATGTATTGATACATACTTTGTATTAAATGATTTTAGCTCTTGCTCTCCAGAATTTGGTAGAACAAAGTAAGCAAAAAGTTCGAAGTTCACTTTTAAACAAATATGTTTAACAATGCAAACACTAATTAATTTCATGACATGTTCTTGATTATCCATTAGGAATGCCTCTGGTGTGAGGTACTCTTCTGATGGATTAAGTCGATATGTAATTATTCTTTTTTTAAACGCCGTGGCAATTATATCAACATTCTCAAATTCAGATTTTAATAGGCAATTCGATTTATGAAAATTCGTTCTCAAGTGATATTGAAATTCGTTTTTAGGTATTTCAATTTGACAGTACATACAATTCAATAAATTATTAGATCTTGCAATGGAAGGGCGTGTAACTGTAAACAAAGATACAACATAAACATTAATTATTTGTATTTATTGTAAATAAAACTTATGTTTCACAATACAAAATTATAATCATGTGAGTAAATATGCAAGTCAATAAATGACCTAGGTAATGAATACATTAACATTAAATCAATACCTAGGTAACTAAAAGTACTATATGTTGTAATTCGTAAGTAAGATACACAAAACAAAGGAATATCGTTAATGCACTATCCTGAATGCAGGCGTCCTTCCTGGTTAAGAAGGTTTCTCTTTTCAAGAATTTTGAATAATCAGAACGTCATCGGTACCTAACCAAACCTTTCTCGATGGGGGCAGGAAAAATCGTTACTTGTTAAATACCATATAATTTCTCACAATTCAGAGAGTTAACCAGTACTGATTTACGAAAGCCTTAATTCAAGATAATGTAATAGCGGCATCATAAGTAAGATAATAATAATTAAAAAAGTATATTTTTACCAATAATTACCTACGTCTAAACGGTCAGTAATAATTACTGATAAAGGTAGGAGGGCAATTGCGAAACTCTTTCCGGGTGGCAGTAATGAAGTTAGTTAAGTGCTGCCATGCGTCTGTGTTTTGGTCGGTACGATTTTTGACGCAGACAATTGCATGACGCCATCTATTTATGGGTTGCACCTTATTTATTTCGTCACAACTATAAACTTTCAACTCTACATAGTGTGTCCCCTGTTTATAATCGGACGTTTGACGCGAATGTCCATTAGCGAGTCTTCTACTAATGGAGGATAGTAGATGTGGAATAGGTTTACCCGGGGCTGAAGATTGTTCCACAGCGTCGTCTTCACTGTCGCTCCCGAAGATATCGTGAACGGTTGCCTTCTTCGGGGCGATTGGCTTGATAACTGGCTTCTTCTTACCCCATGATGAAGATTGCGTACACATAGGGGCAGGGCTCGCTCGTGATGTACTCGGCGCCGACGGTGAGCACGACGGGGAGGCCGCTAGTTTCCTTTTTTTTGACCTCTTCTCAGGTTCACGCAGCTGAGCTTCTTCGTCGGATGGGAACAACGCTTCAGCATTTACTTGATGGGACCTGAAAAATAAAATAGATATGATTAAAATTTCAATCAATAACGGGAGGCTTGCATTTTGCAATCATTATGTTTACTTATTCTGTTCTGTAAGTACTTTCATGACATTAGTCATGAAAGTACTTCAATGTGAAAACTAACAACAATGGAAAACAAGAAAACTAAATTATATTAGGTAGTTGAGCATAATGTGACGAAAAAACAAACAGTCTTATTATAATGAGCCACATGTTTAAAATAGAGTTAATAGATAGAACATCGTTTCGTTTTCACTGAATTAATAATATAATAACCAATCAGCTTGACATAAACCACTCCGATACAACGTCACTGAGATCCCACTTTTCACATCCGAATGAATAGAAGATTATCTTATTAATGTACTACATTACAATAAAGAAAAAATTATGTATTAATAATTATAACTTACATTTTTAACGGTGTAGTCCTCGATGTTGATATTGGCTGGCAGAGATATGTAATGATGCTCCAGGTGTCCACGTCCCGATTTAAATACCAACAAATCTACGTCATTTTTAATCCATAAAAGGAAAGTAAGACTTACTAAAAATCCTGAGTCAGATTTGTCATTATTTGGAAAATGCTTACCTAGCGCTAACATAATTAAGTAGTTCAATTCTCAACCTTAAACATACACAATAAAGATTTGCCGCTGTAAGAAAACGCACATACTAGTCTTATACCCTGACTTTACTTTTGCATTAATATCATGATAAATGTATGAGAACATTGTCAACAAACAAACATACATTTGGATCTCTGTTATTAGTATTAAATTATTGTAAACAAAGCAGTGGCGGCGCCGATCCGTCGGGAGAGTCTTGTTACATCCAACCATTTCTGTGAAGTTCGGGAATGCCACAAAAAAATATTTGATTTTCAACCTTAAAAACATGTTTAAAAAATATATATAAGTTGTAAAATAAAGAGGAAAAATCAAATCAAATCGAATTATCAGTCAGGTTAGCAAGGTGGATATAAGGAACTGTTATGTCGGTAAGAAAATATTTTTATTATTGTTCAGAAGTTGTTAAATGATTTATTAGATGTTACTTTTATATATATATCTTATATGTAATGCTTAATATTATTTTATACCTTTTGTGACATTAATATTATGGAAGAATGCATACTAGAAAATCAGCATCATGCTATAATTATTAGAGTTTGTAATTAATATTCTTTTTTTCTTTTTTTTTTCCAGGATTCTCAAGATCTATTCATTTTCCCCCCAATGGAACCTCGGCTAGTGCAAAACGAGGTTGGCGAAGAATCGTCGAGGCGTTTGAATCTGAAGAGAAGGTCCAATGATGGAACGCATTACAGTTTTGTGAAGCGGCCTTTAAAAGGATCAAAGATAATCCTCATCGAAATCTACGATGCAAAAGATTTTGTCGATCGCGAAGAAAGTTCATGCAAATGCAAAGCCGATTTGTGCGTACAACATGTTGTTAAACATACCATGATGGACGGTATATACCAATCAACCAAGGACCTCATAGCTAGGATCCAAGAAAATTTGGAAAGTGTTTTTTAATGAATAGATAGGTCGTAAATATTTACTTACCTAATACATATAGGTACTATATAATTATTATTTATTTATTTATTTAATAACATGGGACGCCTTAGTAAGTACGCATAAATAGTATGAAGCTACTTCATAGTCATAGATAAAGTATTTACTACTTATACTAATTTGTGCAACATAACAATAAAAGCTAATTTTAAAAAAATGCATTTTTATTTATTTAGTGGATGCTAGCTATTGATTCTTATTATATAGGTAATATACTGCATCGGGATATAGCGGGTACGATTCCCACTCAAGACAAACCTATCTAAACTTGTACCATCATAAACAGATATTGAAGAAAAAAATTGTTTAATACTAACGCTCTAATCAGTAGGTGTGATGTAATTGAACATGATTTAATTACAAAGGTAATTGCATGCATACATATTTTGTTGGTAACGAAAGAATGCAGCCATCTTCCATATTAAGAATATAAGATCATGTTCACAGTTTCACGTATAGCACAAAGCCAAGCGCCACACACACACACACCCCCTCACACACTTACTAGTGTCCAGTTTTCTATAGTATAAAACAAACACTGATCACTGCACGATTCATTCATTAAATTCACATTCAGCATCGTACAACACATTTGAACCTTTGTTTGTATTTAAATAGATGTTAAAAATTAAAAACATTTTGATTGAATAGATGAACATTGTTAATTGGGGGCTTCTAGATCAGATCGCAAAGATCTGATCTAGAAACCCCAATTAACAACTACTGTCGTTGACACACAAAAAATGAAAAATAAATAAAAAAACCGTATATTTTAATTCGTTCCTGCATTTCAGGCGACGTTCTATGTTACCTACTACATATTATGTACTTGAAGTAGGTACGAAGAACAATGTCCTATAAACAACCGTTGACCTTTACGTCGAGTGACGTCACTGAAGGTTGCGGCCATCCATCAGCTTCTACCTTGATTAGCTAGCCAGACTAGAGCTCGCACCACCCAGTACTGTGTGATTAAAGGATGATTTCCACCAAACGGCTCGCATCGCATCGCGTCGGATCAGAACGGATTTTACAATCCTTAAACGATATTAAATCGTGTACACAGTGTTTAAATTCTATATTACCAGGCTTCGCACAGCAGTTTGACCGCAGGCGTCTTCCGCGACACGCGATTGTAGCCGAAAGTATGCTGCGACGCGCGATTGGGTCCGTTCGTCTGTCGTCGTATTCGATCGGATCCTTTCGGCTTTCGTTCTTTGCCAGAAATCATCAATCTAAATTTATCTTTTCCTCTTCTGTGTTTTATGATTATTTTCTTCTTCTTCTAATGCAATAGCCAACAATACTACGTCAACTTCAAACATTTTCAAAAATTAGAACATGTCAACATGGTAGAAATGAAACTATTTGACTAGGCGCACAAACGGATACGTTCGCAAGCGACGGTACGGAGTCGATCGTATGCATCAACATCCTGCCGGACGCGATCGGATGTCGCCGCATCCGTTCGTATCCTTTCCGATCCGATGCGATGCGAGCCGTTTGGTGGAAATCATCCTTTACTCGGATGATAGATTAATAAATACACTAACGTAGTTTCGAGAATAGTGGAGGAGTACAGCCCGTGCCATATTAAGAAGTCTTAATGCCACCATTTTTCCAGTGTGAGAAAGAAACGGAGCTATACAAGCCCGACAGCACCATCCCGTTTAAAGAGTATTCAAAATGACTGTTAAGAGTATTAGTCTATTCTGTAAAAATCTGACCGTAAAAACTTATGTGATGTGAGATTGAAGTGAGCTGTCATTCCACTGCTATGAATTGACACCATTAACAAATAACTTCAAGCTCACTAAGGGTCAGTTCACACCGAGACGTCACGCGAAGCGACGCTGCGCGCACTTTTGAAGATAGTGGTATAAAATATAACTTAATTTACTACACAAAAAGATACACATTTATTTGTGAAACTGTCACAGAAATTGTATTGAAAAACAAGATGGCGGCGGTATTAGTTCCGTTTGTGCCCACGCGCCAAAAGATTCTTGTACAAACCTACCTAAGTTTTGACGGTGAGAGTTTTACGGAAAAGTTAATAATATTTCTTCTAGAATTTCGGCTATGGCAACCAATTTCATCGGCGACAAGCCTTCGGTGCGGGTGATATTATAGTGCAGAAGTGTGTGCGCAGACACAGGTGCACTCTTCTCTTCCCTCACTCTCATAGTCTGATGGGACAGCAATCCGACACGACCGGAGAGAGATCAGGAAAAGATAGACAGGTATCGTAGTAAGGGATATAATCCGTGATGTAACTATTTTCCACTAACAATAAGCTTAGAAGTTTCTGCAGTGATAGTATAAAATGTGTTTGGTAACTAATTCAAATTCCTAATTTAATTTAGGAATAAAATTCACAACAGATTACAAATTCATTGAATGAATTATTACAAAACAATCAATATTACAACAAAGTAATAGATAAACATTATTTTAGCTGGAATATTGCCATATCGAAGAAATAGTTAACCTCGAATATGGCCCTTTTTTTTTTTGGTGTGAAATTATCAAATACCTTCTCCCGCTCTGGGTGGAGTGGGAGGGCGTGTCAGACTCTTACTGACTAAAACCCACCCGTGTTCCTTCAGTTGCCATGTTTCGGCCCTTATTCGCAGCCCCGGCAGGCATCGGCCCTAGCGGACCTCGTCAATTCTGCTGACATCTCTTTGAGGCGCGCATGGAACAGAACGCGCCGTCGACCCGGGCCTCGTATATAGCCCTCGACATTCCATTGTCAGATTTATGTATTCCGTTCATAAAGGAGGCCTGCGACTTTCTCATGACTGCGTAAAAGTCATCTACCCTGTTTTCGGCAAACATGCCGGACGCACTACATCGCCAAGGCAGACCCAGTATGCATCTGAATGCGTTGTTATATTGAAAACGCAACGTGTTGTAAGCACACTGCGTGTATTTGTACCAAAGGGCACAGGTGTAAAGGTTCCGGCAATATGCGTTAAATAGTGATTTTCACTTCATTTGAACACTTCGCAAATCGTCGTGCCAGCATAATATATAAAGTTATATGCGTAGGCATTGTAGGTATACCTGAGTATATAGACTGTCTGACACTGCCTTTAAATTACCCACCGATACACAGCTAACCGCAGACCTTGACCATCGTGCTTCGTTTAAAACGAGCTACTTGCTACAGTTACTAGTACGAATAGCTTGGTCCTTCTATTTAATGAACAAATACTGTTTTTGACCCTTCGAGTACAAAGCTTGATGGTGAGTATGAGAACCATCAGGCTTCTCAACATCCTAACTAATATTATGAATGCGAAAGTGAGGTTGTTTGTTACGCTTTCACGCTAAAACGGCTGAACAGAACTGGATGAAATTTAGCACATGAGTAGACCTTGACCTTGGTTAGGACATAAGATACTTTTTATCCCGATATTCTTACGGAATCGAGACTTATGCGGATGAAACCGCAGGGTGCTGCTAGTAAATAATAAAGCAAATAACATGCAAATTCAACAAAATAATTGACGCTTGATTCGATATTTAGTATTGTTCTCACATGTAAAATTTGAACATGAATGATGTAAACAATATTTTGTAACAATTTTTAATTTAAAAGAGTGTCCGTGGTGTTTCTTGTCCGTTCTTCTCCGTAGGAATCTACTACTCTTTGGAATGGGCAATTAATAGCTTCATCTTTCTGACTGACCGACCCCTTGACAATTCAAATGTTCAAATTGGATTATTTGAAATAAATGGTTTGAGTAGTCTTAGTCCTAAGATCTAAGTGGCCCTAACGAAATTACGAATTTAATAAATATGACATCAAACGAATATACTTATTCTGTGACGTAATTTCATAAAAATATTTAAGGAAAACCAAATTAAACAGCGAGTGATATTAAAATTAAACCCATCTTGAATTTTCTTTTAACATCTTTCCGAATGGCAAAAAATATAATGTTATGCCAAATTTCCTTTCGCATCTCATACATTAAACGAGGCCCACGAATGTTATTAAAATTTTGCTTTATCTTAAGCATTGTTGAACCGAAAAATAAATATTTAAATAAGAAAAGAAGGTTTTAAGTCTCTTAAAAAAAGAAATAATATTTTCCTTATTCCTTGATCTTGTGTCTCAGGTGCCAGTTGTTTACCATTTTCGTAAATTGTGTTTAAACAAGAGATTTGTCAGATGATTTTTTGGAGGAATATTTGTTGACTTAATCATGTTTGAGTAGGTCCGGGATTTGCTTAAGGATTTATTAAACTGTTAGCCAAGTCACCGTATAATAAAATAACAGTATTATGTCTCGGCAGTGACCTTGAAATAATTACCTACGGCCGCTCGGTAGATGAACGTTCCGCGTCCGTGCGTAACTGCCGCGCACTCGAGACTGTTGAATTAATAATACTGATTTAAACTGAGATTTCTAAAGTGTCGTTTCGGCAGTTTTTTATGAAGACATAATACTGTTACTTATTTATACTGTGGCAGTGTTGACATTCTGAGGGAAGTAATGACATCTCATTACTTCCCTCAGAATGTCAACACTGCACGCTGATGTTTCTTGGAAGTGTTTGATACTGCACTACACCAGTATCAAACACTTCCAAGAAACATCAGCAGCAACTTATTTGTTAAGTTAGCTGACGGTATTAGATTTAGATGTAAGTAACGTTTCCAATTTCTGAGCTGGTAGTAAAATAGATACCTATATTTCCAAACGCAAATATAATCTTTTTTAATAACGTTTTTCAATCAGCCTTATACCTATTAGAAACCAAAGTACCTGGTCGACAGAGCTCTGCTCGGGTGAAAATAAATAAATATATCATCCAGGTATCATCATCATCAGCCTATAATGTTCCCACTGCTGGGACACAAGCCTCCTCTCTGTGTGAGGGAGTGGGCCGTAACCTACCACGCGGGCCCAGTGCGGGTTGGTAGATGTCCAGGTATACCAACGTTTTATCACATTCCCGTGACTGTGAAAATAGAGAAAATTATTTTTTCCAGATATGAAACCTCGCTAGAACGATTTTTTGCCCCCGTAAACCCCTATAATGCAACTTTAATCAAAATCGTTAGAGCCGTTTTCGAGAACGTGATTACAATATCTACAAATAATGCTCATTTAATAGTATAGGAAAGGATAGATAAAATCAGTCTTAGGTTTTTGCTTTCTTTAAATTGTAACCTTAATCTCACAATATTATTGAACATTCCCGTTCCAAGGTTCAAATCCGAGCAAGTACCGATGTGACTTTTTTCAATTCATACGTACTTTCTGAGTTTATCTGGGACATTACTGATATCGGTGAAGGAAAACGTCGTGAGGAAACCAAGTTCAGGTTTACGTACTTAATATAAAGTGCCTGTTACACGACTGCCAACCGCGTCCATGACAGAGGTGTCCAAGTTGGCGACAGGCAGAGCTGTTTGAAATTTGGTCGCAAATCACAATTGTCTTAAGTAAGCGTGGTGATCAATGCTCGTGCCTTTTCAGTATGAGAACAAGCCTTTGCCTTGTAGTGGGATAGCAATAGTCTGGTATTGTGGTGGCATCTACATCGCCACATGTGGACTTCGCATCAAATACCTGACGTCACACAAAATCTTGACGTCCAAATCCTGCATCGCGCAATTAAAGTTTACCGCGCGAACGACATAATGACTATTCCAATCGTTGGGCAGTTGCCCGCCAGACACGGTCGGAGGATCCTCCCTTTTCTATAGAGGATGAGTGAGCTTTACACTCTGTTCCTCATGCCTCTAAAGTATTATTATTCCAGTTAAACAGTCCAGTTACTTGTCCAACCTAAACGCGGCACAAATAGTCCAGTAGCTGCCATTGCATATTGATTTCTGTGGTAAAGATTGCGTGGTCATCGCGACTCGTAACAGCACAAATAATACATTATTCATACGTTAAGTCGGTCGAAGGTTTTTTTTTCATAATAAATAGGTTTACTTCCCCTCTCGTGTCATTGAAGGAAAGGTTATAGGAGTATGTGGGTGGTTCACTGGTTATGTCATCGGGTTGATGATCTATTTTGGAAACTTTTTTTCATTAGTAACCAGTTTAAGTACTACGCCATTGGTGAGATTGTTGCTACCTCCAATAAAGTTTTCTATGTTCTAGTGGTGATATAGTTAGCTAACAGTCTTAACAATCGACGTGAAACTTTGACCGATAGTGTTCAGCTTAATAATTAGGATTATATATACCTCAGACAAAATAAAAAACCAAGATATAGCGCTGTCAGCAGTGACGTGTGGACGTTTCGTAAACATGTGTGCACTTAGTGAGGTGTAGTTTGATTGTAAATGGTTGTAAATGTGTGTGTGTGAGCGTGTTTGTACAGAGCGGAGGTGTAGTTTTGGCTCTTGGTTTTTTATTTGGTCTGAGATACACACAAACATATATAAACTCATGCCTTCTTCCCATGGGGGTAGGCAGAAACTACAGAACGCCACCTGCTACGGTCCTTACATACTCCTTACACGCACGCCAGTTGCGAGTACTACGCACCTGACCTTTTTGAAGAACATCACCAATTCTAATTTTCTTTTCTATATTTTTTTAATCAAATTAGATTTGTTACAGCTGTAGTGGCAATCATGTCATTTGGTTTAAATAGGTTCTTATTTTTTATTATTTTGTTTATCTTTTATATAGATTCTTTTCTTTTAGATTTTGTGAATGTGAGAACGTTGTAGGCTATAAACTTGTGTACCATTTTTTATTTTACTAAGTACCTGGTACTTGTTGATAGGCTTACACTGTCCTCCCATACCTATTAACACTGTAATTTGAAAACATTGTAGAAACAATTTATTTTGAAAAGAGTAACCGTGGAGTTTCTTGTCAGCTCTTCTCCATAGGAAGCGACCAAATGGAACCATGCACCTAGCTTTTGACGTTTCATAAGTGCCCTTGTAGGTTTATGTGAAATAAAATATTTTGATTTTGATTTTGAATTAGTATTATCATCATTATAATATTATAATTACAATTCCTCTATATTACCTAGAGGGGTGGCTGACCTGGGAGGCAATGTTGAAAAGTTACATGACCCTGTACAATTTTGCACTTGTTATCATCTTTTTTTTCGACCTGATTTATTAAGTAAATTGGGTGCGTTTTATTTGTGCAAATTAATAGTAGATTGTTATACGAGGGGCTAAAATAACCCATTCCGTCGAGGTAGTTTTACTCCCGAGCTTTAGCGAGGGAGTAAATAGAAACCGAGTTATAATGGGTTTAAGCGCCGTGTGTTACACTACTTTTCACTACGATTGCGAGAAAATTAAATAATCCAATACAATATTAAATAGTTTATTAAATTGTTACAGACAAAAATTTACTTTTTCCCCTAGAGCAAGATATGCTATTTTTCCCCGCTCTGGTACGCTACAATGATGGACTTTTTGAGTAAGAGGAGTGACAACAATTTTTTTGTCTATCTAAGAGCTATCAAAACTCCTTCAAAAGGACCTTTAAGAAATCCTTGACAAAATAAAAACCGGCCAAGTGCGTGTCGGACTACGCACAATGAAGGGTTCCGTAGTTGAGATGAATTTATTTATCCCAAGAACAAACTTAACATTGTAGTTGAAAAACATGTTCTCCCATACATTCCAACTGCAAATCATCGCTCGGCATCCAATACCGCGACTGTGACATTTTTTTTTAAATTGCAGGGTCACTTATTTGAACGTGTAGAATGAAATAAAACAAAAATCAGATTTTCGTAAAAAATTTCACATTCGCGGTATTAATATAATAATAATACCTTTAAACGAGCAATTCTTGTATATACCTAAGTATAATTATAATTTGAATCTCGGAAACGGCTCCAAGAATTTTTATTAAATTTAGTATGCAGGGGGTTTCAGGAGCGATAAATCGATCTAGCTAGGTTTCATTTTTAGAAAACGTCGTTCAAAAAAAATTATAATCCAGATATTTTTCTTTATTCAAGTAACAAGGACTCATTGCGTTAGTAAACTTATGAACTATGTTAAAACTTATTTTACGAGGTCACTTAGAAAGTTTTGCGACTAACAGTTTTTGTCAATAGAATACTGGCTGGTTTTGATGTCAATTAAAACGATGACTATTTATTACAAAAAAACATGACATTCCAAATTCGAAATTCCCTCCACATTTTTTTACGAGCAAAATCAAAATAGTCTGTCTTACTGAAAACTGGATTTATAACGAGAACGATGATTTTGTACGATTTCAAATGTCGACTAAAACCAAAAGAATCGTTTGAAAGACTTCGAATGGTGTTCATAGAAAAAAGCCCTTCTAAAAATACTGTTTTTCGCTGGTTCAACGAATTTATGGGTGGTCTAGTAATTTTGGGCAGACAAAGAAAGAAGTGGCCGCCCTATGACGGTTGTTGAAAAAGTGCTGGCTGTGAAAAATGTAATTCAAGAGAATAGGCGAATTACATAATAATATGAAGAGGTTCAGCATACACCGTGAAATTTGAATCGCAGTTTTGCTAGACCAAACGTTGTTCAGACCATGGTCTACTACCATTCTACAGCATCCAATAAAAAAAAAACATAATTGGTTTTTGAAATAACACAAAAAAAGCAAAGTTTAAAATGTCAAGATTATCGTTACTCCCGACAACACAGACACCACGTATACGTTTTTTCAAAAACCAATTTATGTTTTTTTTTATTGGATTCTGTAGAATGGTAGTAGACCATGGTCTGAATAAAGTTTGTTCTAGCAAAACTGTGATTCAAATTTCACGTTGTATACTGCCGATTGGATCGGGAAGTGTGCATGAAATTCTACACAGGCATCTTTGGTTATGGAAGATAGTTTCACGCTGGTACCGTAAAATCTAACGCAGGGTCAGAAGGAGGTTCGGGTAGAATGGTGCCGAGACATGATAGCAAAATTGGTAGCAGGCTCGTCTCGGCGCGTTTAAGATATCATTACGGGTGATGAATCTTAGATTTATCAATATGATCCAGAAATGAAGCATCAGTCGACCGTGTGGCTGTTTCAAAATGAACCAACGCCTACCAAAGTGAAGCGAGCCAGAAGTGCAGGCAAAATGTTGATCGCAAGTTTTTTTTTTTTTCTACCAGTTTATCTGGTGTCAATACCCTGACGAGATCAAAGAAGCGTCAATGCTGAATGGTATGTTACCAAATGTTTGCCAGAAGTTTTTACTACTGCAAGCAGCAAGCGACCGAACACTGGCCTCCGTGGGCTACTGCTTCACCACGACAACGCGCTGGCTCACTCGGCGCTCAAAACAAGGGACTTTCTGGACAGCACACCGGTCAAATTTATAGGTCATCCTCCTTACAGTCCCGATTTGGCTCCGTGCGACTTTTTCTTGTTCCCCAAAATAAAAAATCAACTCAAAGGAAAACAGTTTTCATCACCTGAAGATGCACTGGGTGCATTTGAGAAGGAGATTGGAGAGGTGTCTGATGCGGACTGGAAAATGTGTTATGAAAATTTGTTTAGACGTATAAAACTGTGTATGCCAATGGAGAGTTCTTTCAAAAGATTTAATAAAAAAAAATATAACCTGTAGTATATTTTTTTCTAGTATCACAAAACTTTCTGAGTGCCCCACGTAATCTAGTTTAAATTTATTTCACCCCATGGGAGACGGCACTGCAGTGATTGATGTACATGCAATCCAGACTGCTAACGATATTGTTGGAGCTGGCCCGTACTCTGCGTACCAGGGATGCACACCTCATTCGCATCGTTGCGTAAAAGCAATTAATATGTGCGTCCGCGAATATTCTCGATGCGCTACAAAAACGGGGCAGCACCGACCTATTGGAGTTATACATCAAACCATGTGTTTTGGCATACTGCTCACATTTGGCGACCAATTACTTTCTGAGACCACAGATTGACGCGCTCAGAAGCACCATATCATCTGCATAGCTAATATTATTTACACAAATACCATCTATATAGCAACCCACTCTGGTGCTGCTGAGCTCGCCAATCCTGCCTCACCCCGCATTCCAACCTGTATGGCTTGGAAAAAGTTCCAGCCCATCGTACACTATTGATCTGATTACCATACCACTATTTAAAGATGTTTATAAGCTCCGTTGGCAACCTATTCTTCTCCATCTTTCTCCACAATACGTCATAAGCAACCTGACCAGAAACCTTGAATAAATCGATGAACCTAGCATAAATCGGCGTCCTACGCTGTGTATAGTAAGTATGTGATAGTATGCTTAAGGCACAACACTGCATTTTCTGTTGACAAACCACGCCGAAACCCGAATTGGTTGTCATGAACATTTACAGTTTTATTTATTTGTGTATCTGCGTGTCAAACACTTTTGATATTTTGATATTATAGTAGCTAGAGAGATGGGCCTTTTGGATGCCGAGCGACGAAATGTAAGTTTTTACGCACAATATTGAGAGATTTACCATGTTATTTTAAGACCATAGACTTCTTATAGGTTTTCCTGTAATCAATGAGTAAAGAGCCATACTATGTATTTTTTTCAAAATTTTTGGTCCAGTAGTTTCGGAGATAAGGGGGGGGGAATGGTCATTTTTCATTGAATTTATCAAATATCTTTAAAAGTATTTATTTTAAAATTATATAAAAAATATATTTAGGATCCTCGCAACAAGTCCTTTCATTTGATATGTCACACGGTACTGTTAGCAAAACTTTTTTTTTTTATTTTTTTTGTTTGCGCCCCAAAAGTGACACCTATACTCAAAATTAAATTATTTACGTTACACATTCGTGTTTGGGTCACAGAAATACACATGTGTACCAAATTTCAACTTAATCGGTCCATTAGATTCGGAGTAAATTGGCTGTGACAGACGGACAGACAGACAGACAGACAGACAGACAGACAGACAGACAGACACACGAGTGATCTTATAAGGGTTCCGTTTTTTCCTTTTGAGGTACGGAACCCTAAAAATGTCCCAAAACTAAATGTTTTTAATAAAATACGTAGCAAAAAGGTGCCACAAGAAGCGTCCAGCTTACAACCTGCTAAGTATGACAAACAGCTTCCAGACTGCGCTCTTTTAATTCTATAACTTAAGAAATTAACATTGTAAAAGAGAATGATGTTAATATTCTTTTATATAGAGTTGAAACTCGGCGAGACGAGGTATTCCGCGGTTTATAATGGATATTTTTATTACAGCTGTAAGCTCTCGCTGAAAAGGTGAGAGGTATGCAATAAAACAGGTTTTAAACTAAGGTGCTTTGGCTTTATATTTTAAAGTACAATGTCAGGGACGGGTTATGATTTTTCATAATTAATTTTTTTGCTTCCTATTACATGATATTTAAACATAACTGGCAAAATGTGGGTGTGCCATTAGATGTATTGTTTATAACAATGGTGTATACTGTAAACACTTCGCGTGACTACGGTACCGGGACGATATTAATAAAAGGTTTCTTGGTTTAAAACCATCAATATATTGAATTCAATAGTACATTTTTATATTTGTGGTTGCCTGACAGCCTCCGGCTCGACTCTTTCAGTTTTTTTTTCATCAAATAAAAACTTTTTTACAAAAAATACAACCGACTTCCAAACTACAGTCACCGATTTCTAAGTTATTTTTCACTTTGTAGTTTGGAAGTCGGTTGTATTTTTTGTAAAAACGTTTTTTTTTTCACTTTTTAGTGGGTTGGTTTGTAATTTATCTAAGTTACAGTAGCCTTATGTCAACTGCTCATCAAAAATACCCAAATCGCTAAAGATGTGCCTTTAAATTTGAAGAGTTCCCTCGATTTCTCCAAGATCCCATCATCAGATTATGACCAAATGACAATGGGACCAACTTGAAAGTATACCCTTTCAAACAAAAAAAGAATTTTTCAAATCGGTCCAGCCGTCTTCGAGTAATCGGGGAACCTACATAAAAAAAATATCCCGCCGAATTGAGAACCTCCTCCTTTTTTTTGAAGTCGGTTAACAAAATCACATTCAAATCCTATTTAAATATAAACTGTCAGAGTTCGAATGTAGCCATTTTCTTAACGGCCCATACAACATAAGGTTGTTTATTGCATAAAACCTTACAGTACACACATTTTACCAGTTATACTTAAGTATAAGAGATGTAGGTAGGTATTGACCTACCTAAATCTCTGCCCTACCCGTTGAGAATACATGTCGCTGTGTTATGCTATAATTTAATGTTTGTTTGTCTTGTGTTGTATGTGACAGATGTTTGAAATTGTTTTGTCGGAGATTTAGAAAGAAGTCCGGAAATAGATAATTCGATGTAAATACAATCTCGAAAAATAGTTATTTTAGGAGCAAGTTTTCTATAATTAAAACCTACGCAAAACTCTTGTTTTATCCAGTTTTTTTTGCAACTTGCAGCTCTGTTTTACGTTGTAAGTGTGTTGATCAAAATTCAATACGCGGCAATTACGATAAAATTATTAATACATTATTATCATTTATAACATCAATATAGCTATCGAAATTATGTTTGCTGCAAATAGGACTATTTCGGGAAAATATGACGATTTGCAGCAATTATAATTTCGCGGTCTTCTTAACTCCTTATTTACTTTTTTTTTTTTTTTAAATCTTATTTATTTAAGGGATTTTTGTACACATATGTGACGATGTCAATCCCATCGTTCTTTTACACATAACGACTAACTAAATTAACTTATAACACAAAAATTAACTTATCTAAAAAAGTATATAATATTTTTGCTGCTTCAGACGTAGGTTTAGCTAGAATACCATGAAACATTCCAACATCCATTACCGACAATTTCATCGCGTTGAAAAGTGCGTTTCTTTTGCTTGTATATCGGACACATTCCACCAACACATGCTGTGCATCCTCTGTTTTACCACACACCTCACAGTTAGGAGAGTCCGATTTTCTCATGAGATAAGCAAAGTAACTCCTTATTTACTTATAAGTTACTAGCTTCTGCCCGCGATTTGTTCACGTGGAAGTCGATAAAACATAGCCCATGTTACTCGCTGATAATGAAACTTTCTATAGGTGAAAGAGTTTTTAAAATTGGTTAAGTGTTTTTGAGTTTATCCATTACAAACAAACATACAAAACATCAAATCTTTACAATATTCGTTTAGATAACTATGCGATATGTTCAAGTTTTACACATTCTTGCTGCAAAATTGTCACAAAAAAGCAATTATTAGATTACGTTCGTAAATCCAATAGCATTTACTCACATATTGATATCTAGTTAGTTACAAGTAAGGCTTATAAAAGCATGTTGAAGAATATCTGTGGCCTTAACCCTGTGGGTACCTATTGACGATAATGACAGTAGGTAATGGATGCCTTCTGATTATCTATAATCTAGGAAACAATACAAAATCGATTCTCACATCAAAGGCTAATGTTCCGCCAGCTGATGCCTTTTAAATAACATGTCATTACAGCAATAGGGTTCCCTACCCAAAGGGTAAACCATTTCTGTGAAGTACACTATTACTAAGCCTAGACCGTCTGTCTGTCTGTCACAGGGCTTTGTATTCAGAAATGTCATGGAAAATTATAATAGAATGCCTACTTAGACTGCTTTAAACCTTTTTTTCAATGTTTCTTGTTCTCGCTCTTACACATGAGTCAAACTTCGCTACTTCTGGTGTCTATCCTTCTCTTTACTCAAATACACAAATCAACAATGGCCGCTCGAAATATAGTATTTTTTGTATTTGGTTTAGTGATGGGGTTGTATGAATTTTAAGTTCTGGGGCCTACCACAAGCTCATAAAGCAGTATTATTTTAATATTACTTCAGTGTGGGTAAGAAATGAAGCTGTACAGGACGTATAGCTCCATCTCTTTCTCCCACTGAAGTAATATTAAAATAATACTGCTTTTGAGCTGGTGGTAGGCCCCCAGGTATAGTCTATGTTACAATTATAATTATATTATTTCCGCGCATAGAGTAAATTCAATTATTAGAATTTTGATGATTTCCGTTTGTTTTTATTATTAAAAATTTACAAAAAAATTGTAGTTTTACGGATCTCTTTTTAAATAAAATAAAAAAAATTGGAAAGACAATTGTAAAATTTCTACGCCAAAGGCTTCTTCTCCGCCCGTAATTTTTTTCCAGACGCTATTATAGTCATCCAATATACACCTAGGACATTATAATTTTTTCCATAAATGTGTATTAAATACTCTTTGTACATATTATCGATAATATTATGTCACATCACATAATTCAATGACAAAATTTTGTCAATTTGTTTGACGTTTTGATGAAAAAGTGACTGATTATATTAAAGTAGGGGCGTTATTAATCAGCGACGCACAGATATCGCGTTCTATTCCTTGTTATTACTTTTGGTTCCTGGGCACGTACTTTAGTTTTGGTGGTACTGAACCCGAACCTGTGCGAGTCGACTCGCCCTTTGCCGGTTTTATTTTTCTAATAAAGTGGCTTTCAAATTATATGCCGTTTGACATTAGTCTGCCTGTCATTGAGTGGTTTCAATTTCAAGGAAAATTGGATATGATACTCGGAATGTGTTGTAGATAAATGTGAGTACCGTTTGATAAGATTGGAGTATGTTTATATTCAAGTCGACTGCGTAAAATCTAATATTTATTTGCCTGTTATTTAGTACCTAGTTGGAATAATTATATTGCTCCAGCCGCACGATAGAATCTATAACAGAATTTATTATTTTCCTGAGAAATTTTGTGCCATTTTGGCAAATAGCATTCCCGAGATGTCTTATACTGTATAATAAGGATGATAACAAAAAATATATTTTTTGTCCGTCTGGTAGATTATAAAAAAATACAGGACACGTATTTTTTATGTTTTTACGTAATCAAAAGATTACGTTGAAACGTTGAGTTAAAATGTGCCATGACGTCACAAGTATGTAGATTTATACTTACTTGTGACGTAGCGACCCCCACTCCCCAACTTTAGTGCGTTTTATCTAAGTATTTTTTAAAATTAATTTGTGTCTATATTTTTTTATATAGTGGCGACCTGATAGTAATAAAATATAGCAAAAACTGACCCCACGACCCGAACATATTCATAACTGTCTTTTGGTTCCAACTCAGTTTTTTCCGGAAGATCGACCTATACCTACATTTTATACCTTAAATGAAATGAAATTAAATTGTTTACTCTGTAAATAGGATATCGGAATCACTTTTACACGTCATAAAAAAATAAATAAAATAAGCTAGATGAGTTCGGCGTTTCCTATCTGACTACTCTGAGAAGAGAACTCAGAGGTCGCAATCTCTTTTAAAGTCCAGACATAATCTTGGTCAGGCCATATGAGGACCATGTAGATGAGTGTCTGAAAAGGTCTTTTGAGGAAAGAACCACACAGATTTGAGTGGACCTGTCCAGTCAGTGCAAGCATTTGTCAGTAATCGTGGAGCTCAACTCGACGAACAATACCAAAGAAAGGACATTTGGGTAGGCCGCATAAACTACTCAAACTGCCAGACCATCACTAAAACTAGCAGAGAAATAAAAATAATATCCACATAGTCCTCACATTCACAATAGTTAAAATAATATCATACTTTACAAAGTAATCATGTCATTTTGAATATAATTTTCAATAATGTCAATGTTTTTATAAAACTGGTATATATGTTGATTTTAATCAAAATGTCTAGTTTTATGGTTTATCACAAGGCTTAGCAGAGCGAGCAGTTCAATCCCAAGCTTTTTTATTAAACTCAAACTCAAAGCATTTATTTCAATTAAACCATTTACAGGCACTTTTGAATTGTCAAGGAATCGGTCAGTCAGAAATAGGTATGAAGCTAGTTGCCCATTCCAAAGCGTAGTAGGTACTGTGAACACCGCGCTTGGCTGCGGTACTTTAGGGATCGTTTGTCGTGTATAATTAAAACACTTATACGGAGCAGAGACTATATTTTAAAACAATGTTACATGGACACAGGGCGGAAGACTCTAGCTGACTCTCATATATTTTTCTTCAAAACAAAACCTTCACGAATCCTATTTAAATATATTTGACAGATTATTCGGACGGAGAAAGATTTCATGCCAGCCTGTGACATATGAGGTTCCCTCTCATATTAAAGCCTCTACACCAGCTACGCCCCTAGATAAATGTATCCAGTAGATACCTTTATTCAGAGCATCCGAATAATCTTCAACCCTTCCTACCTATACCTAAACGAAACATTACCTAACGATGGAAATTAAAATACATAGTGAGGTCTTTCTCTTACAAGAGAAGGCTTAAGTCAGGACGAACGAATCACAAAGTCTTGATACCCGACTAGATATCAGCTAAGTTAACTGACAATATGTGCCAACATGCACTCACAAGGTTAACGTCGTCATGCTTAAACCTTACTGCACCAAAACCATCGAAAAAGGCGCAGCAAGCCTCGGAGAAACAAACAAACTGATGTGACAGTTCACATCTACCCAGAGGGGGTTTAAAAAAAATAAAGAACTCTACATCCTAAGCCTTAACTCCATCGGACATAATTAAGCCAGAGGGAACAAGGGTTTAAGAAGCAAGTGTTCAAAATTAATAATTCACGACCATACTCCAGAGGGAAAATCACAAAACCTCCTCACAAGACAATCTTTATCAAATGTCAGTTAATTCTGACTAAACTGTGAGACCTCAACCTTAAGTTGAACCAATTGTGTCAACTAGACACACCTAGCAAGGATTATATCCATAAGCAAGGTTGGTCAACCTAAACAGAGTACCTCCCCTCTCCAAATGGGATCACAGTTTCTCAAAAAATAATTACCCCTTAACTCGCATTAATAAATTCTGGAGTACGTTCATGCTAATTTAGACGAGACGACATATAATATTGAAGACGCAGACAATGGCTCGTTCCCTCAGACTTCGTAGCGATGTGAGGAGTGACACCTCACTCGCTCCCGGCAGCGTCCGATGTTTGCTCCCCATAATATGAAACGAGAAAAATTATAACACATCAACATAATAATACATGTTCCTCACTAAAATAATGTGTTAAAATCAAATGATGTTTACATCTACATGACATTGACAATATGACAATAAAATAAATGACATAAAAAATAATAACTAAATTCTACACTATGACAAAGGTTTTATTCTCTTGATATGGGCAAACTCTAAACTTCTTATTAATTAACTTTAAAAATTCGTACTCTAAAATGTAAAACTTCTTTATAAAATGTTTGTATGCTTTCGACCTTCTTTTAAATTTATTGACTTTCTGTATAAAGCTTTTGATTTTATAAACTTTCGACCTTCTTTTAAATTGATTGTTTTTCGGTACGAAGTTTTCAATTATTCCCACATATGACCGCTTACTTGTATTTGGTGCTCTTCTTGAATTTTTCTTAGCACGATGTTGTTGTAATGTGGCTTTAAAAACTTTTATATATTTATGTTCCTTATGGGTAACATGAATTTGAATGTTATCGTTTGTGGTTTCATCTGTTTGGAGACTTTCCACATGTTCGATCAGATTAACAACCACTCCATTATCTGTGACTGAATCTAATTCCACGTCATCCTTACTATTAAAATAAACTTGATCAACGACGAGGTTATTTATAAGAATTTCCTCGTTGTGACCAATGATTTTCTCTGAAAAGGACACATTCTGACCTTCTGAAACATAAATAGATGGTTTAATACATAATGGACTGGACTGACCCGATTCAATAATTTCTTCCACGTGTTCACTCTCGAACACTTGGGTGGACTCCTCTTCATCATCATCATCGTCATCTCTTCTTCTGTCTTGGCAGCTTTCTATCTTTTCTGGTGGGTCATCCTGTCTTCCACTAGAAAATAAACTGGTGTGATTATCAACATTCACAACATTTTCTTGTATGTCTTCCTCAGACATTGCTTGTGCAATCTCCTCTTCTTGCACCCTATATATTTCCTTGTGACATTTGCACGGGAACTCCGCCCTCAGCTTGTCACACAACGACTCAAAAGATATACCATCGTGGTATATATAATTATGAAAGTACATCGCTGGACCTTCAAGAAATGCGCGTACTATGAGCGCTAAATCATTATTTCGCCATTCATTGCTCGTGGCTATCAGCTTGAATGCTGTTATAAAATTCTCAAGGCATACGCCGTTTATGCCGGAGAAAGCCTGCATTTGCAGAGCCATCTCACTCTTTATATATTAACAATAATAATAAAAAAACCACTCAGCTTTGTTTTCCGGCGTGAATCTCCTGTTTCTTCTCAGTTCGGCGCTCTGCCACGTATAACTCTTCTCAGTTCGGCGCCTCCACCATATGTGAACACCGCGCTTGGCTGCGGTACTTTAGGGATCGTTTGTCGTGTATAATTAAAACACTTATACGGAGCAGAGACTATATTTTAAAACAATGTTACATGGACACAGGGCGGAAGACTCTAGCTGACTCTCATATATTTTTCTTCAAAACAAAACCTTCACGAATCCTATTTAAATATATTTGACAGATTATTCGGACGGAGAAAGATTTCATGCCAGCCTGTGACATATGAGGTTCCCTCTCATATTAAAGCCTCTACAGTACCTATGGAGAAGAACGGGCAAGAAACTCCACGGACACTCTTTTAAATAAAAAATTGTTACAAAATATTGGTTACATCATTTGAGAACGATGCAGATGTAGAAAGACGTGCACGTTAGAAGCGTCCGGACCGTAATAAAAAGATAAAACAAAGAACAATTAAAAAAATAAGCCCTGGCAGCTAAGAGATGACCCAACAGACGGCGCCTGTTCACGAACATGACGCATGGATTATCTGTTATCTTCTAAATAATCTGTAATTGTATAGTACCCTTTTTTACAAAGTTTGGTTTTAATACAGATTTGAAATCGTTTAATGGGTAAGTTTCGAATGTCAATGGGGAGTTTGTTGTAAAAGCGTATAGGTACATTGACCCATGAATGAGTTGCCTACTTTGTGGAGACGTGTGCAATGTATGGAAAGGTTGTGTTTATTCCTAATATTTAAACTATGAATATCGGACATTTTCTTAAAATTTTATATATTTTTGTGTACATACAATAGGTTTTCAAACATATATTGTGAGGCTACAGTCAGAATATTTACTTCTTTGAATTTTTCTCTAAGGGAAAGCCGCTGTAAGCATTTCTTCACAAAGCATTATAATCATTATAATCCTGGCAGTCTTTTGTCTTTGACACAAAGGGCTTCGTTTGGCGCTGAGTGCAGCGAGGTGGCGCTGCCATCGCAATTAAACAACGCTGGCCGAAAGAGGTGTCGCGTCTTCTTTTATTTACAAAAGTCTTCGTAGAAGCACCTGCTCTTGAAGTACATGAACACTGAATTACTGATGATTTCTCCTCTTTTCTTTGGTAATTTGGATAATAGGGATGATGCCTGGGTCAAAAAAAAGAAATTCCATTTAGTCCGTCAGTTAGATAATAAAAAAATATTAGACACGTATTTTTTGCTTTATCATATTAATAAAAAATGACTTAGATAAAACGCATTAAAGTTGGGGGAGTGGGGTCGCTACGTCACAAGTAAGTATAAAATCTACATACAAGTGACGTCACGGCACATTTTAACTTAATGTATCGCCGTAATCTTTTGACAACGTAAAAAAAGAAAAAACTTGTGTCCAATATTTTTTAATAAATCTATATGACGGACAAAAAATTTGTTTTTAGTCAATTAGAAAATATTGTGGTATAATATAGCTCAGTGTGGCGAAATTTTAAAGGACCCTCTACTATATAAATATATAAACTCACGCTGTTTTCCCATGGAGCTAGGCATATACTACTGAATGCCATCACTTGCTTCGATCCTTACATACTCTTTTTGCTTCTTTTACATTCATACAATATTATGTGGTTATTCACGCACACCGTTTGCGAGTACTACATACTTGACCTTCCTTATGTCCTTCTAGAGCGTCTCCTTTGTTTTACTTTCTAACTTAATCATTTGCTTTTTAACAAGTTGTCCATAAACGAGTGTAAATCGTATAGAGTTCTTTTTCAGTCCATTTTAAACATTTAGGGACACATTAGACTTGAATGATTTGCATAAATCTCGATCTATAAGTCAATCTTGAGTTTGTTATTGCTACAAAACATTCCATTTCCCCAATTCTACATTTTCTATGTCCTCGATACATAATATCGTTCATTATGCATCTGATAACTATTTCCTTGATTTTTTGCTTGCGGCCTACCTAAAGGTCCTTTCTTTGATATTGTTCGTTGAATCGTTGAGCTCCCTAAGTTCTGAGTTTAGCTGCATGATTACTGACAAATGCGTGCACTGATTGAACAGGTTCACTCAAATCTGTGTGGCTCTTTCCTCAAAATACTATTTCAGACACCAATCTAAATGGTCTTCAAAATTATTTATCATTATCATTTACCAAACTGGATAATTTTATGCATCTTCAGAACGTTGAATAAAATTTTTGATCATGTCTAATAATTCTGTATAGATCTGCAATATCAATAAGTTCAAATATTGAAAAAATTGGGAGCCATTTTCCTGTAGACTTCACTTCATCTTTAACGAACCACCTTTTTCGACGGGATCTCTGATCTCAATCCGTTAGAAAATGCTTCTTATGTTAAATACAATAAGTTTGATTTTCCAATGTCATAATGCAATGGGGCAGGTGGAGAAAATACATTTTGTAACTGGCATATTTTTAAGGGAATTGGGGCTCGGCCATTCGAATTATTATGGAAATGGTTCAATATAATATAAATCAAATCATAATGTCTGTTCGTTACATTTTCTCTTTTTTTTTCCGGTTTTGTATTATGAAGACGAATCACTGCATGCTACGTTTTATTTAAATATATTCATAATTCCTTTTTTGCAGTATTAAGTTTTTTTCAGTGAATGTAATTGCTAAGTTCAGTATTTCTTATCGACCGAAGTCATGTATTATAAGTTCGTTTTTTAACCCCAGAGACTAATTTGACATTTCAAGTGATTGTTGTTTGCTTTTCAATTTGGAGTTTGACATTTGCACCTGTCAAATTAGTCTTTGAGATTGAAAAATGAACTGTAGTTATGTGCCAAACAAAGCCCTTATAATGACGGCTAAAAAGAAGAAAAATTGCTATAATATCAGAAGAAAATTTTGTGATCGTGTTTTGTTTTTGTTTAGGTTATATATTATGTCACCGTAAGATTGTGAGCACCGTTAGTTTATAATCTATCAGTATTATTTCCGTTAGATCATAATCTGTCGAAAAATTGTGAACTGGGTGAAATGGGTTAGGTTAGAACTGTGACCAACCGCGCGCGAGCCAAGCGAACGAAGCGAGCGGTGCCGCGGTAGCGGCCGGCGAGTGCTACTTCCAAGTTGCTCGCAGCCACGCAGGCTATTTAATATTAGCGCAAGGTGCATTACGTCGCAAACAAGTTGGTTACAAGTTCACAATTTGTCAGTTTTTCATGGATACATTATAAACTATCGAAAAAGTATGCGTTAAATTGTAAATGATTTGTCACAGTTCACATTTTTTCGACAGTTTATAATCTAACGGAAATAATACCGATGGATTATAAACTAACAAACTATACAACGCTATCGCAGCCCGGGTTGCCTAATTATTTCTTATGAAAAGCTACTATTCTTAGTAGTTCTATAATATGGATACGCATCCTTCATCCATCTTCCATCCCACAACAAAGCAAAAATACCGCCGAACTGACAAGAAACCAATATATAATTCACCGATGATATAATAAATCAGAAATCCCGGAATATTACCACTGAAACCCAAGATATATATTACTTACAATATAATATCCTAGCGGGTGAAATGATCCATTTTTGCCATTAGTAATTTTTGTGGGTATCAAATACTTTCCTATTTTTCCGTATAATAGAAAGGAAATGTAAGTAAGTAGATATGTTGAATAAATTCAAGGTAAGTAAATATTTTTCTGAAGGTTTAACATCTTTTTGAATTCCGGGAGGTCGCGAACGTAAAAAATATTTTATAAGTAGTCTTTTTTTTTTCTTACTTACCTCTTGTGCAGGTTGTACCTTCTCGTGACCTCTTTAGTGACTTGTTTCTCAGATTTTAAAACAGTAAATGACAAAATAGTTTTTAATTAGGATGTATGATTTTTCCAGCACAACTGTCTATCAATAACAATTAATTTTATTTTATTTTTGTGCATACTAGTATAGAATCAAGTTCTTCTAACTTAACAGAAAGCTGTGTTGTTGGGGAGTTTGTTGCGTCACTTTTTCTTCCCAGCTAAAGCACAGATATTGGTGAAGAGTTGGTAATCTATGGGACTGTCTTTTGTAATTTTGACGTTCAAAAAGTGCTGATTCACAGCCTAATTTGAATAAATGGCTTTCGATTTTGAAACAAATTGTATCACAACAATACTGATTATAATAATTACACTGATTAAAAATAATTACAGTGGCGTTTTGTATTTGAATTAATAAAAAACCTACCGTCCATACTTGGACCTTCCAGTCGCAGCTCGAAGATTTGAATTGCTGAATTTAAACCAGGTTAAGGAGCATAAACATTCAACGTAGATAAAACGTAGAATTCATCCCTAAATGAAAAGGGAGTAATGATAATACCCCGGGAATTAACTAAGCTATTAATCACTTCGATATGCCTTCGTCCATTTCTACCGCTGAGCCGGCGACGGGCGAGGGAAAAATGTCAAATGATACCGATTCCGATTGGAGGCGCAATTAGTGGGGCGGGCGAATGAGGGCGAGAAATGTTACATGTTACATTAGTAATTAAGGAATGTTACTTTTATATGGTTTTTGTGTGGAACTTGTTTGAGTCGTCATTAATAAGGAAAAGGACTTGTGATGTTGTCGAACACAATTGTTGTTGTTGTTGTTTTACTCAACAATGCGTAAAAGGTGCGCTTCCCTGGTGCGCAGGGTGTGGGGCAGCTCCAACAGTGTCTTAAGCATGGTTGCGAGTCGCCTGGACTGCGAATACGTGGGTCACTGGTCTCATGGGATGTCGAAGCGGTGACCAACCGTTATTTATTGTTTTGTTTTCCTTGTTTTCGTTTAGTGTCTGTGTTTACTAACATAGTCGTAAGTTTTACTAACAATCTTGTTGAGTCTTGGTTACTCCAATAAAGAAAAATTCTATTCTATTCTATAAGTCATCTTTTTCCCAAAATTCATATTTTGAAGGATATAAAGTTATCAGGTGTGAGTGTTTCGGCTTATGTCATTTTGTCTTTCGTCATTCGGTGTAGCATAGGGAACCTGAATTATACAAATAGAATTTAAAGAAAGTTGCCCATCCCACGACTGCCTCCTCTGTATAGTGGTCGCCAGCGCTATTGCTGAGAGGTCCTGAGGTTCGATCCCCGGCTGGGGCAAAGTGATATTGGGTTATTCCATTCGGAATTTCTCAGTAGCAGCCCGGAGTCTGGATTTGTGCCCGGTTGATGGCAATAGGCTCGCCCCCTATTACATAGGACTTAAACATAACTGGCAAAACGTGGGGGTACTATAGGTACACCTCTGTCTAACCCTTCGGGGAACACAGGCGTGATGATATGTTATGTTGTCCATACCAGAAATGTAAAAGAACAACGACGAACGGTATAGAATTGTCAGTTAGTAGAAGAGTCTTCAAGGCTTTCACTTTAAAGATAGCTGAAAGTTAAACAGAGAGAAAAGAGTTAATTGATTCAGGCGTGACCTTGCGGAAATCCATTATAAAATACAATAGACGTAGATATATTCAGTAACCTGTTCCGCTTAACTATTCCTAAAGAGCCATAAAAAACCCTGTAAGAAATCGATACGTGTTTCACCTCTCAACGAGGCATCCTCAGGATGACGATTGACTTGTAGCAAACGCGAACACGGCGTGTTGCCACACCGAGCGCTGGTTACAGAGCGATATAGCGAAACACGTGTCGGTTTCTTACTGGGTGTTTTATTGGCTCTTTCGGAATAGTTAAGCGAAACAGGTTACTAAATATAACTACGTTTATTGTATTTTAGAGAGAAGACCACATACTCAGTAATGGTTGTTATAGCATCTTTAAGTTTGACCATCACGATTTCATATCCAAAATATGTAATGTAACATTTAAACTAAAAGTTAAAACCCTAATATTAATGTTTGTCATTAGCTCCGAACAACATTACTCAGGAAGGCCAGAAATTCAATTAGCTTAATTGAATTAAAACTGGAGTTTATGCACATTTTTAGCGTTGATTCCATAAATGTTTAATTTGCGGTCGTTTTCCGCAATTAACATGATATTTCTGAGTGGACGTAGCAAATTTTATACTGGGACCAAATGGCTTTAGCTGATGGGAGAAAATTTCTTATACTTTTATATCCATGTGCTTTTCCAAATATAAATTTATATCATTTACCGCTGCTTTTAAAACGGTGCAGAAAAATCTGAGAAAATCGGTATGTCATGGAACCGAAAATTAAAAGACATTGTGTCGTCCACCGACCTTCGCTAGGACCACGAGGTGGATTACGGTCCGCTTCCTCCCACAGAGAGGAAGCTTGATTCCCAGCAGTGGCAACCTTATACTTAAGCCGATTATTATTTATTTATTAAATACATACGCTACCATTAGTGTCCCAATTCGGTAGTGTGTAGTAAATTAACAGTTTAAGAATTAATATACAACAAAAGATTTACAAATTAAGAACATAACATGTGTAACGTTACTCTTGCGAACTCGCTCAGTGAACATGAGAAAAGATCTATTCTGTCAGCAACCAAATGTTATGTCTATTTGTCAGCAACCAAATGTTATGTCTATTCTATCGGCAACCAAATGTTTATGTCTATTTTGTCGGCAACCAAATGTTATGTTTATGTGACCACTGAGATAACGACTCATAAAGAAGTAGGGATGAAGAAGATATGATGCGCCAACCCCAAATAAATTGGGGTATGGGCCGGAATCATGATGAATATGTTATATTGAAAAAGTTTACACTTTTGGAACACATCACTTACGAAACCTGAATAAGGCAGAGAGTATTTTGTTCCGTAGAAACACGGACTTATTAACTTTACTTATATTATTATAAAGAGGTAAAATTTGTTTGTTTGTGTGTTTGTTTGTAAGTTTGTATGTAGAGGGTAATCTCCGAAACTACCAGTCGGATTTGAAAAATTATTTTTGCATTGGATAGCCTAATTTTTGAGGAAGATTTAGGCTCGCGGACGAAGACGTGGGCAGAAGCTAGTATTTAGTAACAAAAAACCGGCCAAGTGCGTGTCGGACTACGTACACTGAACGGTTTCGTTGTTGAGATATATTTATCCCAAATACAAACATAACATTGTAGTTGAAAAACATGGTCTCTCATACATTCCAACTGCAAATGTAAGTTTGATCGCACAATATTGAGAGATTTACCATGTTATTTTAAGATCATAGACTTTTTATAGGTACATTTTCTTGTAATCTATAACTAAAGAAACATTCTCCATATTTAAAAAAAATTTGGCTCAGTAATTTCGGAGATAATGGACAATTTTAATATATTTTCATAAATATTTTTTAAAGCATGTATTTCAAAAATTATATTAAAAACATATTGAAATCCTCAGAAGCCCTTTCATTTCATATGTCACACGGTACATTTTGCAAAACTTTTTTTTAAATTTTCCTGTTACCCCCCGAAAAGTGATCCCCATATTCAAAATTCATTTATTTGGGGTGGGTGGGTGGTTGGGATTACAGAAGTTCATATGTCCAAATTTCATCTAGGTCCAGTAAATTGGCTGTGACAGACAGACAGACAGACACACGAGTGATCCATTAAGGGTTCCGTTTTTTCAAAATCAAATATTTTATTTCACATAAACCTACAAGGGCACTTATGAAACGTCAGAAGCTAGGTGCATGGTTCCAATTAGTCGCTTCCTATGGAGAAGAGCCGGCAAGAACCTCCACCTCCACACACGGTTACTCTTTTAAAATAAATGGTTTTTGAGGTACGAACCCTAAAAAAGCCCTAAGAGGACATATAGTGACCTTATTAGTGATGTTCTTCAGGAAGGTCAGGTCCGTAGTACTCGCAACCGGCGTGCATGTATGATCAAAAATAAAAGGAGTATGTAAGGATCGTAGCAGGCGGTGTTCTGTAGTTACTGTCTACCCCCTTGAGAAGAAGGCGTTAGTATTTAAGTAAAATAGGTACATAATTAGATTTGATTTCCATCCTCATCTCTTAGCTTAAAAGGATTACTAAGCATTTCATCGTACTTGAACCAATATATCAGTTCGACCTACTTTATTAAAAGTTTTACAATATTAAAAGGAACGTAAAGATATACATTTTAACTTTCCATTGGTACTCGATATTAGTTGAGAGTTTCTTACAAAGTTAGTGATTTATGTGCGGTTCTGTTGAGTTCTTTTTTATTGGTTTAGCTGTGAGAAAAACTGGTAGAAATCAGCTAATTTAAAACTGCTCGCCCCCTTCACTAACTAAATAAACATTTGAAATGTATATGCAACAAGCAGTGGAAGGGGCGTGTAATTTTTAATTAGACGGTCTCTAAGTGTATTTAGGTTCATTCTTTGCTGTAAAAAGAAAAATTGGTAATTTTTGAGTAAAAAGAAAAATTGGTAATTTTTGAGTAAAAAGAAAAATTGGTAATTTTTTTTGAAGTGAAAACTTCTTTAGGCGCGTTGGGCATTTTTGATATGGAATTAAACCATTGATTTTGTGACCTGTTACTGACACCGTGGAGTAAAAGACATCAACGCGTTGATTACCGCGGTGCCGATTTTTTTCAAGTTTTCACTTCTGTCGGCACTCCCGGAATGCCACTGTTTTTTTTGTTCATAATTTAGTAGTTCACGATCTGCAAGTGGGTTTATTGTGATAACTGCTTATCGTTCTTTTTACGAAGGATACGCTATAATAACGACTTGCTGAATCCGCCTTGAGCAAGTGTGGTGATCAATGCTAGTGCCTTCTCTGTATGAGAAGAGGCTTTTGCCCAGCAATGGGACAGTAACACGCTGGTATTATTATATGCTGATTATCCACGATATGAGTAGGTAACAGTAGCTAAAAAACCTATTCCACTTAACTATTCCCAATTATAAAAAACCCTGTAAGAAATCGACACGTGTTTCACCTCTCAAAACAAACTCTCGTCTCTGCGTCTGGCGCTCGGCGTGGCAACACGCCGTGTTCGAGTTCGCGACAAGTCAATCGTCATCCCGAGGATGCCTCGTTGAGAGATGAAACACGTGCCCATCTCTTACAGGGTTTTTTAAGACTCTTTAGGAATAGTTTAGCGGACTAGTTTACTAAATATATCTACGTCTATTGTTTTATAATGGATTTCCGCAAGGTCACGCCTGAATCAATTAACTAAAGTTACGCGGCGGTTAAAATATCGAGGCATTGAGTTTTGGAAAAAGTATGATTAACGCGTTCAAAAAACAAGCAAATAAACTCTTTAGCTTTATTATTAGTATATAGATAGATAGATTATAAGCCAGTGTAGGCCCACTGCAGAGCAAAAGCCTCCCCCTTCCCTCTTTTCACTTTTCCCGGTCTACTGCAATTGCGAGTCAAGCCTTTAAGGAGTTCAGCAGCGTAATTGCGTAATTCATGATCAATCAAAATCTGAATCATTTTCAGAGAGATTGCTAATCCATTGCTGCATGAGTTCGAAAAAAAAATTTGCTCAACAACGTAAATAACGCAATGAATGTTGTTGAACTGTCAAATGAAACGGATTCGTCTTAATCATTGATATCAGATTATTTAGATAGCAGCTCATCCCGCTATCTCTTTCTGGGCCTGCCGCGTACTCGTTTCTTGGTATTGGGGATCCACTGAGTGGTGGCTTTTCCGCCCTTCTCCTCCGACATGCGACCTGCTCAGATCCACTTTAGTCTAACGGCTGTGCAGACAGCATCCGCTACTTATTTGTGTTCTGAAACAAAGTTTAAAGTTCCTAATGCGGTCTGCCCCCTTTCCAATAAGAGTAGAATAGAATAGATCCATTCTATTCTATTCTATTACAATAAGACCGCCCAGGTAGGTACATAAAATACGGTTAGGATGCAGATTAGCACCTTGTTTAACAAACTGTCGAATGTTCTCGAAAACTTTGTGATTAATGTACTTTATTCCAAGTTATTGATGGTCGCAAGCAGTTCGCGTCAATATGTTGATGTTGTTCCAAATTGATGGCTTCCTCGAACTGTTTCATACTTATAAATTTTGTTGGATATTCTGAAGTGGCTAGACTGAAGAGAGTTCTAATTAATTTAAGAAAATCGGAACTTTGCTACTGAGAATTTAATTAATTGTTTTAGTTAATTTCTGGAGTGCACGTAGTAAATCTGTAATTTCTGAGGAATTGGATTTGAAGAAGGACTTCATAAAAATAAATAAAATGATCTTAATTTAGGTATGTTAATTTTTATGACATAACTCAGGATGTCTAATGTTTGTTGCGCCACTTCTTCTTCCCAGCTAAAGCATTAGAAACTGCAGAAAGGCTGGCGTTTTGGGGACTATTTTATGTAATTTTGAAGTTATATTAGACAACTTCATTATTATATAAGTTCAAGGTTATGAATGAAATTAAATAATACCCATAATGATTGGCAAATGAAAACAAAACTACCTAATTTTATTTTATAGCAAAAGTCGAGACCAAAAGCTGACATTAAATAGTAATTAGTTGATCAAAGTCATAGGAAAAACACTTGGCGTCTGTTTATCATCATAAACACATAAACTATAACTTTCCTCGCGAAAACATGCAAAAACAAAGGCCGAGAGAGGCTCAGTAAAAACGTATTACGTTATGGAATCATTAATCTAAGTTACTATTTCTTCGTCGCGTAAATAAGGGATTATAGAAGACGCCTTCTCTATGTGTACTATAAATTTTAATTATTTTTATTAACCGACTTAAAAAAAAGGAGGCGGTTCTCAGTTCGTCAAAATCTTTTCCTTTTTTAAAGTATGTTTCTCGATTACTCGAAGACGGCTGGACCGATTTGAAAAATTCATTTTTATTTGAAAGGGTATAATACTTTCTAGTTGGTCCCATTGTCATTTGGTCACGATCTGATGATGGGATCTTGGAGAAATCGAGGGAACTATTCAAATATTATAGGCACACCTATACTGATTTGGGTATTTTTCATAGCAACTCGTGCATTTGCTCTCGAAAAACACCGTTTGGTAAAGTGGAACTGATGATGAAGGACACAGATGGACACCGGAACTACTCGATAATATGTATTTCACGAGTTGCGAGTCGATTAGTTTAATATGGTTGGTAAGCAATTGATGCTCGTCACAATTCATATGGTGCAGTGGAGCTGATGGTAAAGTACCTGGAGAACTCCTCAACAATTAAATTCCCTGCATCGAGAAAAGCAATATTTTGTAAAAGGTGATAAGCAGTTGACATTAGGCTATTGTAACTTAGATAAATTACTAAACAACCCACTAAAAAGTGATACAACCGATTTCCAAACTACAAAGTGATAACTTTAATTTCGGAAGTCGGTGGCAAAAAACTAAAATACTGATTCAAAGACACCGACTTCCTAAATTAAAGTTATTTTTCACTATGTAGTTTGGAAATAAGTTGTATTACTTTTTAGTGGGTTGGTTTGGAAGTATTTTTTGTAAAAAGTTTTTTAGAAGTGAAAATTTTCTCTCTTTAGGCGGGTTGAGCGATTTTTGTTAGGGGATGTTATGGGTTCGCATCACCGACATGCTAATGTTAACAGTATATCTGTAGCTATGACTATGAAATTAGAAAATTTGATACCTAAGTATACCAATTTTTTTTTTTTTTTTTACTGTTTTTTCTTAGCTTTAAGATTTCACTTCTGTCGGCAGTCCCCTTGACTGCCTTTGTTTTTTTTTTTAATGGAGACGAGTAAGTACATACTAGGTACTACCATACATATTTATATACATTTCTGCCGCCAACGTACTCAGCATTGTGTTCCAGTTTAAAAGTAATGAGTGTAAATGGTTATTAAGATATTTAGTTCTGTTTACGTTTAGTTTTATTTTATTTTTTAAATAATGCTTGAGTATAGTTCTCGATGTTTTTGGTTGGTATATTGGCGTGTGCTAGCTGACATATGGCCTATAACTTATCATTTGAATTATGTTTTGTGTTGCATAATGTAAGTTATTTTGTATACTATTGTATAGAATCATTCTCTAACTTGAACAGACAGCTGTGCTGCTGGGGAGTTTGTTGCGCCACTTCTTCCCAGCTAAAGGCACTAGGAAGTGGTGAAGGGTGGGCGTTTTTGGGGGACTGTCTTATGTAATTTTGACGTTCAAAAAGTGCTGATTCTCAGCCTAGTTTGAATAAATGACTTTTGAATTTTGAATTTTGAATTTTGCCAGTGTATCTTTAATTTTTGATTAGTGGTTCGCAAATCGGGCAATCAATATAATTACAGGCATATAATAATATGAGACATTTTAATTTTACCTCTGAGATGGTAAAGCATCAGCGATATCTGCGCGAAACTCAATAGTCTACACAAAATACTAAAACTAACACAAAAAATATGCAGAGTGACGGTAACAAACTGGCTTCTTACACTGGACTACGATATGACAGAAAGTTTCCTAGCTTAAGTAAAAACTCACAGTATACACATTGACAATTCACAAATACACGTGCACTCACTAACATAGGTACCTATAACATACAGACACTCTTACAACACCAACAAAATTAACACGAATCACAGCACCGTGTATACACTCTTTTTTATATCTATTTTAAGTTTTAGAAATGTACCTTTTTATTTAAAATTGTTAACGGAACGAAGGAGCCTGGATCTCACAACACAGGGCATCCTAATGTGAGGTCTAGGAATTCAATCCACTTGAACGTAAATTAATTAATTCTTATCTACAATATGTAAAAAAAACCGAAAGGGACACATAGGTACTGCAATAAAATTACCTAAAAGTAATAAAACATCTTATTATAATTGAAGATAAAAAGTTATTGATATTTAAAAATCACATTTCATTACCAAAATTACCCCAAATCAATTAAAATTTAGCAAAATTTACAACAGGTGTCATAAGTTATGACTTGTAGACACCCGCTAAACGACGCACACAGGGGTATTTTACCGATCTAGCTGGCCAATATTATTTATATTATTATTTATATTGTTTATATTGATTGTAATATAGCATTATTTATTATACAATGCATAATACTAACTAGATTAAATTTTAATTCTTGAGCGAGCTCGAATGTCTACTCAGTATGGTTATTTTTAACCTCGTTATTCAGCCAAATGTAGAAATCATGTCAAATGTGTAAATTCAGATAATCCTTTGATGGTTCCTCATGCGTGAGATCACGGTGTCGGTAAATATGGACGTAAATTCAAGGATTGAATGTACCTGAATATGTCATGGAATTCATATAAAATTATAATCAAGATATTTTGTACGAACCATAATATGATGTATTGGATGTAGGTACAGGTTTTTTTTTTGCAGCAGCTGTAATGTCACTTATGAAACTCCAAATGTCATCTACAAATCCTACATCGCGCAAGCAAAGTTTTCCGCGCAATTATAAATCGTAAGCCATTGTATTGTGTTCATGAACTTTTTTAACTGGATTTCCAAGCATTTTTAATTAAACGATTAACAAGGTGTACATAATTCGCAGATCGTATAAAAGGCATGTGGAGGCTGTTCACTGATCATAACGCGTGGGTTTGAGTAAGTGATCACCGATGTCCGGTGATTGGGATCTGTTTACAATTAAATATTGTTCGTTGTTCGCCAGTAATTACTTCGACATTAATCCGTGGTGGCGTGACACACCGCTGTGGCGGTTTTAGTAAGAATTATATTATGAGAAAAATAACATAACCTCACATTATCACGCTATATTCCCCAAAGGGTTAGGCATAGATACACCTATAGTACACCCAAATTTCACCAGTTATGTATAAATCCCATGTAATAAGGGGAAAGCCTATTGCCATCAACCGGGCACATATCCATATTCCGGGCTGCTACTGAGAAATTACAGATGAGAAAACCCAATAATATTTTGTCTGACCCGGGAATCGAACCCAAGACTACATACTACTACTATATCAAATTCAAATTCATAATTCAAATTCAAATTCAAAATTCAAATTCAAAATTCAAATTCAAAATTCAAATTCAAAACTCAAATACACTAAACTTACAATATCACATAAACTTTCAAGGGCACTTATGAAACGTCATAAGCTAGGTGCACGGTTCCAATTGGTCGTTTCCTATGGATAAGAGCCGGCAAGAAACTCCACGGTAAAGTAAATGGTTTTTACAATGTTTTCAAATTACAGTGTTAATAGGTATGAGAGGACAGTGTAGGCCTATCAACAAGTACCAGGTAGTTAGCAAAATAGATCAACGAGGTAGCCAGCATTAGAAATAAATTTCAGTCCAATTTAAATTCATGTTCAATTCTATTCAATTTTGTTTGAAAACATAAATAAATAAAAACACGTTCATTAAAATTATAAAACTAACACATTCATAGTACAATAAATTATAGAAATTAACAAAAAATAAGGTTGAAATTCGGAATTAAGGACCAGCCGGATTAATGGACCATAATTATTATTGGTGGTCAGAAAAAGTATTAAGAAACAATCTTTGGGTTGGTCTTGATTTCTGGCACAATTTAATTCCATCCTAATGTTGTGTCCTAGAAAATGGTTTTAGCGGTAAAACCACGTATTTCCTCTTTTCCATACTGGTTTGTCCTGATAGTGTACAGTAAAGAATACTCTCTAATGTCACAACACATAGTAAATACGCAATGTGTATTGTCTTTGGTCTTGGTGAGACCATTAAAACTTTTTCCAAAAAAAAAAACAACCGACTTCCAAAAAAAAACACTACAAAGTGAAAAAAAACTTTAATTTCGGAAGTCGGTGGCAAAAAACGAAAACACAAAACCCAAGTCGGTTGTTTTTTTTTTGGAAAAAGTTTTTATTTTTCACTTTTTAGTTGTAGTACCTACCCCACACACATTCGAATACCACAACCTGCTATTAGTGACAGACTTATCACATCATCTACATACTAAGTGGGAAAAAAATACGTATTTTGTAGCTAACTCAAAAAGTACCCAAGAAAAGTTAATACAATTTATATGGGACCAATTTGGGAGCATACCCTTTCAAACAAAAAAATAATTTTCAAAATCGGTCCACAAATGACGGAGAAATCGGTGGACATACATAAAAAAAAAATAAAAAAAAAAAAAACAAACATACGCGACGAACATATAACCTCCTCCTTTTTGGAAGTCGGTTAAAAAGAGAATTGCCCTGACATCAAGCAATGGACAACATTCGTCAAACTTTAAACTTTTGTTTGTTGAATACGAGGCTTTTCGCTACTTTGTATTATGTCTTAAGGGTTCCATACCTCGAAAGGAAAAAACAGAAACCTTAAAGGATCACTTCGTTATCCGTCCGCATTAGTCTGTCAAGACTCATTTTCTCGGGAACGCGTGGAGGTATCAAGATATCAAATACGTAGATCTATGTTCCCTTGGAGCTGTAAAAAAATCAAGCTTCTAAGCAGCGCAATAAAAAAATACGGCTATTTGACATATTTTGATAATTGCAAATAAATCAAAACCTACAGGGTACTTCCCATTGACCTAGAATCATAGAATCATAAAATTTGGCAGGAAGCAAGGTCTCACAACAAGTAGAGGAAAAAGTCCGCAAATTGATAATTTGTAGAGTTATCACATAACATTTTTTTTTTTTTGAGTTTACCAACTTACATTTGCATTTGGAGAATTGACCGTAACGTATATCGACGAATAGGAGAACATGTTTCTCAACTACTAAGTTAAGTTTGTTTTGGGATAAAATCACCTCAACTACGAAACCTCTCATTGTGTGTGGTCCGTCACGTAGTTGGCTGGTTTTTTTGTAATATACGTTTTGCTTGTGCACAATAATAGTAGATTGTTTATCAAGGGAGCAAACAACTATTTTTAAGGCGAGAGTGTTTCTTTGAATCCAGAGCGCAGCGACGGATTCAGGCATTATTATATTATGATTAATATTCCGCCATCGTGGATTTAAATTTTGACCTCACTATCGACTTTAGCACCTTCGAAAACTATGAACATGATACCCATGATGAAAAATTTGAAAATTTTCGCAGCTACCATCTTGGATTTACATTTTGACCTCACTATCGACTTTAGCACCTTCGAAAACTTTGAAAACGATACCCATGAATAAAAATTTAAAATTTTTGCAGCCGCCATCTTTAATTCACATTTTGATCCCACTATCGACCTTAACACCCTCGAAAACCATGAAAACGATACCCATGATGCAAAATTTGAAAATTTTTGGAGCTGCTATCTTGGATTTTTATTTTGACCTCACTATCGGCTTTAGCACCCTCAAAAACTATGAAAACGACACCAATGGAGATTTCTTTTTAATCGCCGCCATCTTGGATTTTAATTTTGACCAAATTCACACTTTCTCTCTTTCTCTTGCCAGCCTTTAACTTGTTCATACAATGTTCGTGTTTGATCTCTTTGGAGATTGGAACTTTTACTATCAATATCCACATTCCAAATTCGAATCACTTTTAATCCCTAGGGATTAAAAAGCTATTTTAGTCCCTGTTTACGAGGACTAAACTAGCTCTTTTTGAATAGATGTGATAAAAATTACTGACACTAGTCCATAAGAACATTGTTACTAACAAAATGGACACATGGTCTGGAATAAAGTCTTTATTATAAAAACAAATTTTCTTTTTCTCTAGTCTATCTATCTTTTCCAATAAATCTATTTTCTTTTTACTTCCACCGACCACAAAGCTACGTAAGTGGTTTTTTGTTGCAGATTTCTTTAAAAAAGAATCGCGCTGTAGCGTACCCGAAGCAAGTGAGGTGGCGGTGAACAAAATAGGATTAGCTAGAGAATTTTGCGAGCGTGTTTAAAAATGTTATGTTAAATAGTCTGTTGTAATCTTATTTGTTAGTCGATTTTGTGAAAATGTTGTTTTAAACATCTAACATAATTAGTTAGAAACGTAATTTGAATATTTTGTTAGAGTCAAAGGTAAAAAAAATTAAAGTCGCAATGCCATCTCAGCGGCAATCAATGTCAAAAACTGGTCAAAAATGTAGGTTAAATTATATTTTGGCAGAAAGGCAGTTTATTCAAGTCCAATAATGTGACAGTACAGTAAGTCAGTGCTTGCAGACGGTGAGCAATGGGTAGCTCGCCGTCCGATAAGGACTAGGCCCGGGTCGACGGCGCGTTGTGTTCCACGCGCGCCTCAATGAGATGTCAGCAGAACTGACGGGGTCGCGGGAAAGTCCGAAAGGGATACCGTGGCCCCCGGCAACATGGCAACTGAACGAACACGGGTGGGTTTTAGTCAGTAAGAGTCTGACACGCCCTCCCGTTCAGCCCAGAGCGGGAGAAGTTATTTGATAATTACCACCCAAAAAAAAAACCACAGTGAGTAAGTCCAGCGCTGACTTGTAACAAGACTCGTGTAGACACTAGTTTCAATCCAGTCCAGTGCTGACTTTACGCCCTCAAGTCAATCCAGTTGACTGTCTATTTTCGGACCCAGTAACTTCCCCCGCCTAACTGGCGATCTCGTCTACATGAATCTACTGAATGTGTCCGTCCGAAATTCCGAGTCACTGAGTCCAGTCACTGCCATCGTATTAAACTAGACATTAGGTATATTAGAATGCGACCGTTCTTAAAAACATCGGAATTTGACAAACTTTCATTACAGAACAGTCGACCAACCGCCGCGGCCGTATGTCACGTCAACTCCGGAAAAACGGTCATTTATCTTCGTCAGCTCGTTTTAAACTATGTCTGGTATACTTTGAATGGTAAATGACGCACCGGGACCTGTTATTGATGTACTGGTTAAAGTAAGCTACTTTGTTGAAGAAAGGGGAGGCTTTTAGGGTTCAGTTTTGACGTGAAAGTTTTGATGATGTAATTTTATTGCCACAAAAACTAAAAAGGGTTTGAAGGGTATTTATGGATCGTAGCAGGCGGTGTTCTGTAGTGTCTGCCTACCCCCACGGAAAGAAGGCGTGAATATATGTAATAAAGTCCTTATTGACTAGGCGATGCTTATTGCTTATTCTAACACGTTATAAAATGCAATGTCTCACTGTCTATCTGTATGTTTGTTAGTGTGTTTAAAACTCGAGAAACAGTTATCGGGGCGAGCCAAGTCGAGCACAACAAACACAAAGGCACAGCCGTACCATCTTTTCTCGAAGCCATTCGGGGTATTTTCAACCCCCTGTAACTTCGTTGTGGATAAATCTAAAAGCCTGAATTTTCAGTGACCAAGAGGGCTTAGTATAACCAGGTATATTCCCAAATTACATTCAATTTGAACCAGTAGCTTAAGAACTATTGCAGGTTAAAGTTCCTTAATTTTGTCACTGACTCACAGACTCACTCACCGATCATCAAAACTTCTAGCAGACACACAAGCTTCGAATTTTGAACACAATTAGTGTTTAGCCTATAAAGCAAGGAAAAATTCAAATATACTGCATTTTCAGTCCCGTTTTCTAGATATACGAACTGCATAAGTAAGTTTGTAATCGCATATTATTTGTATGGGATTACAAAGCTACTTATGCAGTTGTTAATATTAAACTGCATTGAAATTGAATGAAAAAGCAACAATAACTAGTTAAAAAAACCCTTGGGATCTACCTACGATGCCGCAGATAGACACACAAATCCACAAGTTTTATTAAACTGATATAGGTTCACTATCAGTATCGGGGTATACAAAAAGAAATGAGATCCCATCAAAAACATACCAATTAATTATCAGTGGCACTCCGGGAGTGCCGACAGAAGTGAAAACTTGAAAAAAAATCGGCACCGCGGTAATCAACGCGTTGATGTCTTTTACTCCACGCACCGCGGTAATCAACGCGTTGATGTCTTTTCAATGGTCAAAAGCTGGTGTCATAGCAGTGTCGCGAAATCAATGGTTTAGAATCTATTGAGATGAGATGAGATGAACAAATTTCTTTAGGCGCGTTGGGCATTTTTGAGATGGGTTGAAAGTTTAGACCCATCTCAATAATGCCCAACGCGCCTAAAGAAGATTTCACTTTAAAAAATGCAAGTCTCACAACGCAGTTCTTCTACCTCAAAAAGATGTGAGATCTAATGTAAAACCAAGTCTGTTAATTTATTCAGTAACTATCTATTTGTCATCTTAATAAATAATCCCACATACAAAGATACATACTCGTGAGATACGTAAAAACATAACTCTAACTTTGCTGTCGTGCAGTTGGGTTAAAAAAGAGCAATGAACTATTTACTCAGCTTTAGTTCTGAGAACCAGCTGAATGAACTGGGTTATTGGAGCGCCTGCTGTAAGTTCGGAACCTGCCATCAATTATGCACGTTAGCGACCTTTGCACGGTGTGGCCCAAGTGGCCTGTAAGAGGGAAAACCGGTATACCTGCGTAGTTAGATTTCAGTGATTTGATTTTGGCTTATCTGGTTATTAGAGGGTCGAAAGATTTTCGATGGAAGATGTTTGATCCGGTAATAAATTGGCAAAGTGACATAGATAGACAGCGTTCGATATTTGTTTTTTTTTCTGATCGACTACACATATCTACACTAAGTTTTAATTGATCATTCTTTTGCCCTCATCCCACACACACTTACCTTCAATTTTTTATGTGTGACATCAGAATCTAAATCTAAAAATATCTAAATAATCAAGAAAAGGGACGTCTGTCACAAGAAGTCGGGGAAGCGCGCGCTATTTGATTTGACCAATGAGCGCGCGTGATGCTAGAGTTGGCCATCAGAAACGACCTTGACGAGGCCCCGCCCCTTTAATGTTGCTTATTACCAAGGTGATATGTCAGATGGTACAGTCACGAGCACTAATATGTACACTTTTTAGAGTTATTTTCTCCTATTTTATTGATTGTACTTGTATGTTGTTAGGAATACAGTATTTTGGAACCCACAGTCCCTCACTACATAGGGCTTACGTATGCGACTATTGTAAAGCTCGCTCGTTTTTCTTACTGTCTACACAAAATTAGAAGTCCGCAATTGAAAAAGTAAACTATGCCTAAATTAACATTTAGACCGTAAAAATACCACGTCACCAACTTTGCTCAAGAGTAATGAAACATTGAATCTATATAACGCGTTCTCACACCTCTTTAAAGTCAGCAGAAAACAAACAATCCACCTCTTTGAAGTCGGCTAAAATAATCTATAACTTACTTCATCAGTCAAAATAAACGTAAAAGATGTTAACAATAAAATATTACTACTGCAATGAAAAGTAAAGGAACTACCCAGTATCACCGGGAGGGACACCATAAAATGATCCAGGGTGACGCTCGGTGCCGTGCACGGCGCAACAGATTGGTCCAATATTTACGACTTTACTAGTGCTGACACGATCATAAACATTGTGTCCGTTTGGAATCACATTAACTATTACATCTGTTATTTTTGGAGGGTTTGGGTTGAGCAAGAGGACAGTTAAAGTGGCTTTAACCTGCCAATGATAAAGAAGAATTTTAGACTAAGCTCTTGTACTTATAGCAGTTTTAATTCTTCACATTTACGTTGAACTGTCAAACAAGATGGTGGCAAAAGAAAACGGTATCTAACTATCTCTGCTTCTATACGGTATGACTGTTGTCTGATCTCCGAAAAGCTGTTAGAAATCAAGATCAGAACATCAGGATAACCATCTTATTAAGAAATATCAGAAAGGCTGAGAAAATATTAGAAATACAGCAGATATTACAAGTAAAACAGCTGTTAAAACATGCAAACTTGCAGATTATAATACCAGCTTATAGGTCGAGGGTTTACGATCGTGTGACGGGATCATAAACTGTGTGTTTGTCCCCAGGGAAATAATAACATGGCTGCGAGCGAACGGGCCCGTTATGGATGAAGATAATACATTGGATTAGGATGCGTTACACAAATGAATACAATATGACGTCGTACATTGTTGGAACAACATAACATAACATCACGCCTGTAACCCCGAAGGGTGAGGTAGAGGTGTACCTATAGTACGTACCCACAATTCGCCAGTTATGTTTTTAAGTCCCATGTAAAGGCTCACGCAGACAGGCACGATGCGACTAATAGAACAACTTCTATGAAAACTTTATGGAGATTGTTCTACCAGAATCACGTCGCACTGTTGCGTTGCGCCTTTCGGCGGGAGCTTTAATAGGGGCCGAGCCTTTTGTCATCATCCGAGCACAAACTTCGGACTGCTACTGAGAAATTCCTAATGAAAAAAAAAACCACCGACTTTCACAAAAAAACACTACAAAGTGAAAAATTACTTTAATTTCGGAAGTCGGTGTCTTTGGTTTTGAATTTTCGTTATTTGCCACCGACTTCCAAAATTAAAGTAATTTTTCACATTGTAGTGTTTTTTGTGAAAGTCGGTTGTTTTTTTTGTAATATGTTTTCACTTTTTAGTTGTGAGGACCTACCCCACACAAATTCGAATATCACTACCTGCTATGTAAATAACAGTGACAGGAAATATTATAACATCACCCATATAGACTAAGTCGGAAAAATACGTATTATTGAAGCTAACTCAAAAACTACCCAAGCAAAGTTTATAAAATTTATATGGATCTACCTCCACCAAATGAAAGAAGAATTTTCAAAATTGGTCCATAATTGACGAAAATATCGATGAAGATACATTTAAAAAAAGATAAAACAAGACGCTTATCATTTTCTTTTTTACGTAAGTAGGAGTAATGAAAATTGTCTGCGCATTATTTTCTCCCATGCATGTATACATGTATTCTAACTAATGCTGGTAAATCTTTTAGGCATCTTTTATGCTGGCATTTCTTTTTTTTTGTGCCTGCATTGTGACTCCATTAAAAGCCAGTCTATATGCATGGCAGTCACTTGTTTAAGATGGTTTATTGCACCCTTGAGTGTATGTTCTGCTGCAGAATGTAAAAACTTTACATTCACCCTTATAAAAAGTGGGATTAATTCCTTTAAAAATGGACGATTCTGAAAACTTCTCAATTTTAACGAACATGAACTCACGTCCCCGACGACCTGGCAGTGAGTCATTTAGGATTTATCTTCCTGTACCTTGTATTAAAATGGAGATTTGATCATTAACAAGTAAGGGAGCTTAAACTTTGTGACTTGAGCGTAATCAGTCTAAAAAGTTCTCAATCACTGCTGGGACACAGGCTTCCTCTCGTTCGAACTCATGACCTTACAACTCGTAAGTTGAGGCCGTTACCACTGAGACACCAGTGCTCTTCGTGTCCTAGCACTTGTAAACTCAATAACCTTAAGCCCCAAATCGGTAAAATTATCGTAACAGCACACGATCCTTCAGATTGCAAACTCTAGCGAGCCCCACTAGACTGCAGTTGTGGAACTGGCACATAATTGACACTTCTATGTGAGGTGGAACGGTCCGATGAACGACACTTGTACCGAAGGACCAACTGCCTTAATGATGAAGAGGCGTTCCACTTGTGATGCTTGAATCTGATGGGACGCTGGAGGAGCTTGTGGCTAAGTAATAACAGCCGCACGGCTTGACCGAAGATTATTCATTGTTTGCCGAGGTCGGTCCATGCGATGGGTGATTATCCATTACATGCCGAGACTACTCTGTGCCTCGGAAAGCACGGAAGGCACGGTTAAGCTGTTGGATAGATCTTTGTCATTCGTTACGGGTAGTCAGGGCCATTACCCGCTAAGGTTATTGGCCGGCTGTCGCTGAAAACCAGCGTTGTGGCTCTGTCTCGCATAGGGTCGCAGCATTATGCTGAGCGATGGCCGTTTTGCGTGGATGTGACGCATATTTTCCCCTAAATTGTTATTTTCGTGTTTTTGTTCTTTTTTTGCGTCATTTTTACCGCCAATAAACGTAATTACTAAGGGGTATCGTACTGTTACCCAGTAACTGGATTGCGGAGGTCAGATAGGCAGTCACTCCACGTAAAATACTGGTATTCAGTTGCATCTAGTTAGACTGGAAGCCGAACCTAACATTGTTGGAAAAGGCTGAGCAAATGATCATGATGGGATGGTAGTTTGTACAGTTGTTGGTCGAGGGAGGAATTAGTGTAAAAGGTTGGAATGATGCCCGGTTGATAGCAGTTGGTGCGCCTATTACATGGGACTTCACATAACTGGTGGAATGTGGGTGGCGTTATAAGCAGGGAAGGTAACTATTGTAACAAAGTCATCATCTGCCCAGCCTTTTCCCAACTATGTTGGGTTCGGCTTCCAGTCTAACCGGATGCAGCTGAATACCAGTATTTTACATGGAGCGACTGCCTATCTTACCTCCACAACCTAGTTACTTACTAGGTAACACGATACCCCTTGGTAAGACTGGTTATTAGACTTTTTGGGCTTCTAACTACCCTCTCCTAACGACTGTCAAAGATCTACAAATGACAGCCGGGACCAACGGCTTAACGTGCTTTCCGAGGCACGAAGGGGTCTTGGTATGTAAAGATGGTCACCCATCCGCAGACCAACCGCGGCAAGCGTAGGTTAACCTGATCGATCGACCCGTGCAGCTGTTGTTACTTAGCCACAAGCCCCTTATTTATTGTAACAAAGTAAAAGTAGAAATTAAAATTTAAAAAAATTTGAAGAAATAATTTTGTGTATTTTAAACTACAGTTAAAGACCAAAAATCTTGGTGGAATTGGACACTGTATTTTTTCTACACTAATGTCATAAGTTGGAGTTCAGCGCGCGGTATGGCAACACGCCGTGTTTGGGTTCGCGACAGGTCAATCGTCATCCCGAGGATACCTCATTGAGAGGTGAAACACGTGTCGATTTCTTTCAGGAGTTTTTTGTGGAAAATAGCTTCAGAAATAGCTAAGCGGAACAGGTTACTAAATATATCCACGTCTATTGTATTTTATAATGGATTTCCGCAAGGTCACGCCTGAGTCAATCAACTATCATAAGGAGGTAAAGTTTGTAAGTTTGTAGGTTTGGATGAAGGAGGTAATCTCCGAAATTACTCAACCAAAAATTTTATCAAAAATTATTTCACTGATTGAAAGCTACAATATTTCTGAGTGCTATGTGATATTTTTATGGTATATTTGGCTTCCACGCGGAAGGAGTCGCGTGTAGAAGCTAGTAATGACAATATTGTATGTTACGCTTATTAATCTTAGTTACATTTACTTATTTAAAAAAAAAAACTTTGGAGAAACAAAATAAGACTAGGTACCGTAGATTTTAAAAGATTTAGCTTCTGAAAAGTAGGTAGCGATGTAAGACTAATGTATTTTGCTAATGGAAACATCCAATTAATTATGTTCATAAAAATAAGTGTCAAGAAGAAGATTGAAAGCGTAATTGAACATCATAAATGTTTCTGTAAACTTAATGTTTATTAATGGAAGGATGTTTTGTTAAGTTTTGTCAGAATACCAGAGCTGCGACATTTATTTTTAAATGTCGCAGCATCATGCTGAGATAGGAGCCTTTTGGCCTCGTTCAGGACTTTCTGTTTTTATTTTAATTTTACTTTTACTTTGTTTTTTATTTTTTCTTTATGTATGCTGGTCCTGCTCCACAACTAATTGATTAACATTTGCAAATACTGTTGGAGCTGCCGAAGATTGTAAGACTATCTTTGCATTGTATAAACTCAATCTCCATTGTATTATATAATTGCATAGCACAGCTGTGAGCACTATGTACTAAAGAGTTACCATTTACCGGGTAATATGTCTTGCATTGACTTGAATGTGCCCTGGCGGCTGTGAGTATGTCATGCTCACTCAAATGTTTCGCTGATGGTGGCGCGTGTGTTGGATCATTTAGCTCCCTTCAAAATGGTTGAGCTGAATGGTGCTAATCCATGCGTCATGTTCGTGAATGGGCGTCGTAAGTTGGGACTGGTCATCTCTTAGCTGCCAGGGCTTATTATTTTTTTTTTTTTTTTAATTGTTCTTTTTTTTATCTTTTTATTACGGACGCTTCTAACGTGCACGTCTTTCTACATTGTTCTACATGTATAATTTCAACATTAATGATGTAACCAATATTTTGTAACAATTTTTTATTTAAGAGTGTCCTTGGAGTTTCTTGCACGTTCTTCTCCATAGGTACCTACTACGCTTTGGAATGTGCAACTAGCTTCATACCTATTTCTGACTGACCGATTCCTTGACAAAAGTGCCTGTAAATCTTCGATCAACTGTAAATGGTTTAATTGAAATAAATGCTTTGAGTTTGATTTGAGTATGTTTTATTTTAATTTGAGATTTCCTGTGCGAGTCTCAATAAATACTTTTTTTTTCTTTCTTAGATCTAATGCAATTTTGCTATATCAAAACCAATCTTAAACGCACGGAATAGAGTTTAGTTTTGAGTGTTAGCGTACTATAGGTACGCTCTGGAACAAAGGCGTGATGTTGTGTTATGTTAGTACTTTTACTCACAGTAATTACCTAACACAATAGCTAACATGAAGTACCACTTTAAATAACTATTTACCAACAGAACACAATGTTTAATTTGTTCGAATTATATGTCATTAAACATGGCGGCCAGTGCGCGGGAAAGTTCGTCGGCCGTTATTTTTTTTATTCGACATCGTAAACAGGCCAAGGAACAATGAATGTAATGCCACAAAGGGCTGGAAACCGTTCGCGGCCACAATTCAAATAAAATGTTTTGAAGCTCCACATAATTGTACGGATGCAGCGCTTAAAAAGTACTAATGCAATTTCGCTATACCAAAACCAATCTTAAGTGTACAGAATAGAGTTTAGATTTGAGTGTTAGTGCTTTTTTATTTATTTTATGCTGATATTTTAAACGTTTCTATTCTAAAGTCAGCTTTTGATGTTGTTGGACTCGGCTGGGTCACTTTGGATAACTATTTGCTACAATCATTCTGTAAAATGCAGTATCATTTTGCGACCCGTTTTGTTCTTTGTAGAAGGTTGTTTTGCATAGCTACTTGGCCATGGGAGATAATACTGACTTGGCTGTTTTCAGCAGACAGCGAAGGCTATGTTAAGGGGGATGCGCCAAATTAGCCCGCGTATTTTTAATGATTTTTATGATCATAATTCTACAAATAAATATTTGATACGGCTGCGAATCATATTTAGATCAACATACAATCTGATTCCTACTGATCTGCAAATTGCTAAAAACGTAAGAAAAATTGAATTTCACGGGCTACCCTGACGCTTTCACATTAATAGTGTATTCAAACAAACTAATATTTGGGCCAGAAGCTATGTTTTTAGAGAAACTGTTAAAGCTACTGCAGACCCTGCCGGGGTTGCGACGAAATCCGAAAGGGAGATCGTGGCCCCGGCAACATGGCAACCGAAGGAACACGGGTGGGTTTTAGTCAGTAAGAGTTTGACACGACCTCCCGCTCCGCCCAGAGCGGGAGAAGTTATTTGATAATTTCCCACCCAAAAAAAGTCTTCTCCCAACGCAACCTTGGTGGAAAATCCGTACATTGGTGGAACTATTGAAAACTCCTTGGAAATGGTCGCGTCGCGCCTGCTTCCGAGAGCCTTTAAGGGAACCGAAGTATTAGATTACACAATTACACAACTAGTAATAAGACAGTACCTATCGATAATACCCACTATATTTACAAAGCATACAATTAAGTAAGTAATAATTAGCGTCTCTTTAAACATAAATTTTTGACGTTTAAACGTCTCTTAACTTTAAGCAACTTTTATAAATAAGACGGTAGATGGCCAAGATATCGAGAGCTTATTAATAACAGACATACTTTACTGTCTTCAGAAAGGTCAGGTGTGTAGTACTCGCAACCGGCGTGCGTGTATGACCATAATTATGTTGTATGAACGTAGGTAAACGAAGCAAAATGGAGGATCGTAGCAGGGGGCTCTCTGTATTTTCTGTCTACCCCCATGGGAAAAATGCGTGAGTTTATGTTTGTATAAATGTATTGTGTCTGCAGAAAGATAATGCTGGTAATGCAATTTTTTTTTTTTTTTTTTTTTTTTTTTCTTAGCCTTTATTGTCCCACTGCTCGGCAAAGGCCTCCCTACCCTCCTTCCACCTCTCTCTATCCAGAGCTTCCAAGGACCAATCTTTCTTAAAGGAGTCCAGCTCATCCCGCCATCTCCGTCTGGGCAATGTAATGCAATGTGTAAAAAAAACGCAGTCCGATTCAAAAGGGGCACATAAGTACTGCAATAACATTACATACAAGTGATAATAGTAGTTTATGAAACTGTTGCATAATGAGGGGTATTAAAACATTCGTGTGATACTATTAAAAACCTCGCCTACGGCTCGGTTTTTAAACACACACTCATGTTTTAATACCTAGTTATGTGCAGTTTCATACACTACTTTATCTACTCTCAAACATTGGGATTGAAACAAATACTAAAAAAAAAATCAAAGTTAAAGATCAAGAATAAATTTAAAAATCCCACGAAATTCAGAACTACAAAACAAATGAATGTCGCCTGCACCAGCACATCACCGCACATGCGCTACAGCGGGTGCTGCTGTCCCCCGCCAAAAGTTGATGGAAACTCTTTGGTGATATTAACTTCTTGGATTAGCTTGCTACGCTTGCTGTATCGTAATAGAAAAAAAAGTGTTTTATAGCATTATTTTGTTAGAGAATTTTTTTTATAATTTGATTCTATTTTTAAATTTCGGTATTGTGTTCCGAAATTGTGTATGTCAATATAAACTCGTTTTGAATTTTATAATTCGAATATTACGCTATGAGAGTAGATAAAAATGTTTATAGCATTATTTTGTTAGAGAAAAAGTGTTATAATATGATTCTATTTTTAAATTTCATTATTCTGTTTATAAAGTATGTCAATATAAACTCGTTTTGAAGTTCATAATTCGAATATTACGCTATGAGAGTAGATACATATTATTATAGAAAATAAAAAGTTATTGCTATTTAAAAATCACATTTTTAGTACCAAATTTACCCCAAATCCATAAAAAATTTGCAAATTTTCAACAGGGGTCATGTTATGACTTGTAGACACCCGCTACACGACTGCTGCCCGCGCCCCAAGTAATAAACCCAGTAAAATTCCCCATTGAAAAATAATATGACGATTTTTTTTAACAACACCCTAACGGATCGGACAGGGTATTTTTACATGTTGTATAACGTAAAAGTTTTTAGATAATAAATAACAAAACCCCATTTTAGAAGGAATAATGTAACCATCATTGTCATTTACAAAAAACATGCCCCGTGGCGACAAGAATGTTCTTACGATGAGGTTTGCTGAAATAAGGCTCAGCAGAGGGCAGATCGTAAAGGGCGATGAATCCCTATAAATTATGATGATAGGGCTCCGGGCCTTCGGATTACGGTCCGATAGGGCTGCGGTCAGTCTTATCAAGCGTAAGGGTACAAAGTATTAAGAAAATTGGGTTAGTAAGAAAATGTGACGCCTATAATATGTGTGCTCTTGGGATCGTATTTGGTTGAAAATTGGAATAAAAGCGTTTGGAGATAAATATTGGTAAAGGATTTTGACGCCTACAGTTTTTTCAAAAAAAGAGAGGGCTTATGGCTAAGTAATAACAGCCGCACGGGTCGATCGTCCAAGTTAGCTACGCTTGCCGCGGTTGTTCCATGGATGGGTGACCATCTTTACGTACCAAGACCCCTTCGTGCCTCGGAAAGCGCATTAAGCTGTTGGTTCTGGCTGTCATTCCTGGATCTTTGACAGTTGTAACGGGTTGTCAGAAGCCCAAACGTCTGACAACGAGTCTTAATAAGGGGTATCGTGTTACCCAGTAACTGGGTTGTGGAGGTCAGATAAGTAGTCGCTCCATGTAAAATATTGGTATTCAGCTGCATCCGGTTAGACTGGAAGCCGACCCCAACATAGTTGGGAAAAGGCTAGGTAGATGACAGTCTTTTGCATAAACTTTTTGCTGAAAATTTGTTGATGGGAAGATTCATATTCATATTTTTATTTACTTTCCATAATGTTTAACAAGGTCTTACAATGAAAAAAAAATACAATAGACGTGGAAATGTTTAGTGACCTGTTCCGCTTAGCTATTTCTACTGAGACAGACTCAGTCTGCGTTCAGCGCTCGGTGTAGCAGCACGCCGTGGTCGAGTTCGCGACAAGTCAATCGTCATCCTGAGGATGCCTCGTTGAGAGACGAAACACGTGTCGATTATTTTCATTGTTTTTATAGCTCTTTAGAAATAGCGAAGCAGGTTACTAAATACATCCACGTCTATTGTATTTTATAATGGATTTCCGCAAGGTCACGCCTGAAACAATTAACTATATTACAATGACTTAAATCTTAGTAAGAGGTACAGCAAAACATTATTATTTTTTATTACCTTTTGATGACACAGACACGACAGGAATTTGAAAATGAAACTAATTCGTGAGGAGTGGAAATGGGGAATTGCACAAAGATGAAACGTTTCAACAATTTTACATTCTTGGTACCTTATCATCATGAATGTGCTCTCCTAGGGTATTAGCAGAGGTCTATAACACACATTTCGCCCTGTTGCAGCACGGTCCGATTTAATGTCGAGTACTGAGCACAAATCCAAAATGGAAAAAACCCAATTACATTTTGGATGACCTGAGAATCAAATCTGTGGCCCCAAAAATATATAATAGTATACCAGAAGCTATTAGAAAAGCAGAGTGTCTGGGATCCTTTAAAAAAGTATTTGTTTAAATTCCTTTTAGATAGATGTTACTACTCCATCACTGAGTTTACTACTGATAAACAGAGGTATGAAGATTCCGACTTGCTTATTAAACACTTATGATTTTATTTATTGACTAAGTATGAATGTGTTTATTTGTCTAAAATTGTATGACCTGTTTACATAATTGACATATTGTTTTAAATTGATATTATTATTTCTTTTAATTTAATTTATTGACATGCCATCTTAATTGTAATTACTTATTTGTGTTAATTTTGCACGCCATAAATATTGGCAAAACATAGTGCGCATATTTTAGACTATACTATCTGTAACCATACCTATGTTTAACAAAATAAATGATTGATTGATTGAAATCTAAGATTCAACATTCTTCAGCCTCCAGCCGCTCGACCTACGAAGCAGTTGATTCGGTATGGTGGAATAGTAAACATTTATAGGCCTAAGAATAACACCCGAATGTCCGTTAGTTACGAGTTTACATCAGATTAACCCTTTGAGTAACAGTTACTACAACGATTTCCATAATATCTTGGGCTGTGACATGTCAAATGTCAAGCTTCCACGCATATGAGTGACGTCATCAAAATATATTATGTCATGCTTGTGAAAGTCGTGTCACTTATTCGAAGAAATGTTAATACCAGTAATCGTGAGTGACATCACTTGTCCAATTAATTACGTAGCCACGGTGTTTACACGCAAATTAACTGTGTTTTTCGCAGTAATATGACTGTACCAATTATTATTGATGTTTATGTATGTAAATTCATTTCTTCATTATTCAAGAAACCATGGAGTCATAAGCAAATGGAATAACTACTCAAAATCCATACTGGCAGGAGAGACAAGAGAGCTTATAAATAATTAAACAGCGAAAAACAGTTTTGTCCTGCCTAAGAATAACAAAAAATTTAGCGTTCCATTTACTCAGTATTCTATTTTAAAAAAATGCAAAATCCACTCACCTAAAAACAACACTAGTCCCTTCACTATCTAGATGCACGGCATCATTCAGCGACCACTGCAGCAGCACAGCTGTCCTGCTGGCCAGCGGTCCACTGACCACCCTGGCTGGCAGGTACCGCCTCCTCATCCGCAAACTCTTGGCGATCCTCCTATACACCGACCGCTCATCTCTATTATACCCGCGGTACTTTGGTCTGAAGTAATACTCGTCACTAAGGCTATCTACATTTTTTAAACTATAGTCTTCAAATGTCCTGTACGTATCACCGTATTTTTTAGACTTTTTCATGTGCTTTGAGCGCTCGGAACGCATGTGCTTCGGAAGGAAGTAGGGGAGAGACTCGTCTCTGCAGGGTCTCTCAGTGAAGGAGGTCGGCGTGAAGTTCCCTCGGATGATGTTATCTACGATTGAGTGGAGTACGTAGTCCCGGAGAGCCAGGTCCTCGAACTGAAGGTGAACTGGAAAGAGAGAGAGAATTATGTTAAAATTGGAAACAGGAATAGTTCTTGGGGTGCAGAACTATCAAGGTTATTTTGTAAATCTTGCAATATCTCATAACTTTTAATTCGACTAAGATTTGGATGTTTACTTTCTGTTTTTAAGTAAAAATTGATTTTTCATTCCGTCAATGTTTGTGAGATTGTATCAAAGTGCAGTATTTCTTTGTGTAAGTTGTAGGGTCTTCGGTCAAGAGAATGTTCCTGATCGAAGCGTAGGGTACTAGGTACCTATTATGAAACATAATATTACCTAATACACTATGTATTCAGTAAATGTCAAAATCGAAAAAGGAACCAATCTTTCAAATGACTCAGCGTAGTCAACCAATCGAAAAAACTATGTCATCTGCCGTCTATGCTCGGGACCATTCGAGGCCGTCCATTGACGCCGGAACGGGTCGGCGCCCCAAAACCGACCAGCGAAGGGCCCAATTTCCGGCCGGCTGGACGAGACGGATAGCCGATGTGTTATCTTTTATGGAGATCCGTGGGAATTTGTTACTCGTCTGATATTTTGTAAGGATACCGTTGTGATGGAAGATCATAATTGTCTTCGTTTCTTGTGGGTTCCGATTTCGGTCAGTATCGTTTTGGAGATTTGTTGGAATACCTAATGTAAAACTTCAAGTATTTTAAGCGTGTTTTTTACATAACATAATATCTCGCCATGTATTCCCCGAAAGGATGAAGCGTGTTTTTTGTCGTAACTAAATACTAGCTGCGCTCCGCGGTTTCGCCCGCATAAGTTTCGATTTTGTGGGAATATCGGAATAGAAAGAATCCTATTTCCTAATCCAGATCATGGTCTACCCATGTGCCAAATTTCATCCAAATCTGTTCGGCCGTTTTAGCGTGAAAGCGTAACAAACAAACAAACATACAAAAAATCAAATCTTTTTTCTTTATGATATTATAGTTTAGACATGTCGTTCGAAACTTAAATCATAATACAGTTTATTAAAGAAAACATCATTTCCAAGAGAGATTCGAAACCGCAAGAGAGTTACTTAAATATTTTTTTATCACATCTATTCAAAAAGAGCTAATTCGTTCTTCGTAAACAGGGACTAAAATAGCTTTTTAATCCCTAGGGATTAAAAGTGATTTGAATTTGGAATGTGGATATTGTTAGTAAAAGTTCCAATTACCAAAGAGATCAAACACGAACATTGTATGAACAAGTAACAGGCTGGCAAGAGAGAGAAAGTGTGAATTTGGTCAAAATGAAAATCCAAGATGGCGGCTTAGAAAATTTTCAAATTTTTTGTCTTTGGTGTTGTTTTCATAGTTTTCGAGGGTGCTAAAGCCGATAGTGAGGTCAAAATGTAAATCCAAGATGGCGGCTCTGAAGATTTTCAAATTTATCATCATGGGTATCGTTTTCACGGTTTTTAAGGGTGCTAAAGCCGATGGTGAGGTCAAAATGAAAATCCAAGATGGCGGATGCAAAAATTTTTAAATTTTTCGTCATGGGTATCGTTTTCATGGTTTTTAAGGGTGCTAAAGCCGATGGTGAGGTCAAAATGAAAATCCAAGATGGCAGCGGCAAAAATTTTCAAATTTTTCGTCATGGGTATCGCTTTCATGGTTTTTAGGGATGCTAAAGCCGATGGTGAGGTCAAAATAAAAATCCAAGATGGCGGATGCAAAAAAATTCAAATTTTTCGTCATGGGTATCGTTTTCATGGTTTTTAGGGATGCTAAAGCCGATGGTGAGGTCAAAATGAAAATCCAAGATGGCAGCTAAGAAAATTTTCAAGTTTTTTGTCATGGGTGTCGTTTTCATAGTTTTCGAGGGTGCTAAAACCGATAGTGAGGTCAAAATGTAAATCCAAGATGGCAGCTGCGAATAATTTAAAAATTTTCATCATGGGTATCGTTTTCATAGTTTTCGAAGGTGCTTAAGTCTATAGTGAGGTCACAATGTGAATCCACGATGGTGGCAGTGAATTTTTTTTAATTTGGAGCAACACTATTTTAAGCTCGAGTGGCGTACTTTGAATCCCTCGCTGCGCTCAGGATTCTACTTTAGAATCCCTCGCTACGCTCGGGATTCTACTCTAGAATCCTTCGCTCCGCTCTGGATTCAAAGAAACACTCTCGCCTTAAAAATAGTTCTTTGCTCCCTTGGTAAACAATCTACTATTTTAAACATTATGCTGTTGAAAGTTTTTACCTACCAGAAGCTGGAAAAATTACTGGCAACAGTAGAGTGGTTAGAAAACACGTTTTTAATTTAACATCCTGCACGCTGCCTTTATAACGAATGCCACATCCTAACATTTTACTTGTGACCTTTTACATTTACAAGATCTCCTCGTAATACAAATTTGATTTATGGTAACATTATTGGCGCCGGCGAAATATTTACATGTAGCACACTGAGCAATATGTTACTTTTGTGACGTCGTTTATATTAATTTTGTATGATGTTAGTCCTTTTGAACTGGGATTGGAAGCAGTTATTGTGAGGATTGCTTTCGTTTGCGTTTGAGGAACTGGAAATTCAAGTTGTTTGTTATTTTATTCAGATTTTTTATACAAAAAAAAAAAACACTACAAAGTGAAAAATAACTAGAATTTCGGAAGTTGGTGTCTTTGGTTTTGAATTTTCGTTTTTGCCACCGACTTCCGAAATAAAGTTATTTTTCACTTTGTTGTGTTTTTTTTTTGTGAAAAGTTTTATTTTTCTGTTTAGTTGTGGTACCTACCCCACACAAATATGAATACCAATACCTGTTATGTAAATAACAGTGACAGGAGCTTATCATAATTATCATCCACATACTAATTGGGAAAAAAATACGTATTATTGAAGCTAACTCAAAAAGAACCCAAGCAAAGTTAATAAAATTTGTATGGGACCACTTCTGAAATATTAGCTACCAAGCAAAAAAATATCATCAAAATCAATTCATAATTGGTGGAGTAATCTCGTAACTCTCAAACATACAAAAAAAATAACAATATGTAAAAGACCCTGTCCGATCCGTGAGGTGTTGTTAGGTATCGTACTGAGAGACTATTTATGTGGAATTTTCATGAAAAAGAAAACAAAAAAATCGTCACATTTTTTTCAATTATTAATTTTACCGGGTTTATTACATGGGACGCAGGCGGCCGTCGTTTATCGGGTATCTATACAAGTTATAACTTATGACCCCTGTTGAAAATAAGTAAGTTTTTTATGGATTTGGGGTAATTTTGGTACTAAAAATGTAATTTTTATAGCAATAATTTTTTATTTTCAATAATAAAAAGATTTTGTAGTACTTTTAGGTAATGTTATTGCAGCAACTATGTGCCCCTTTCGGATCGGACATAGTTTTTTTTACATATTGTATAGTCAAATTGAGAATCTCCTTTTTTTGAAGTCGGTTAAGAATGTGAAATAAGAGAGCCACACATGCGGTGGTGTATGGAAGTGTGTGATTTTATGTACCACATGCACCGGACGCCGGACCGATGTCCAACTCATACAAATATGAAAAACACGGTCCGTGATCCGATGGAAAAAACGTGCGTCTACAAGCGGCCTTAGTGAGCGCCGGATTACCGAGCGCCTACTGTATATTTTTTTTCGTGTGGGAAATGGTCGACGATTCGCACGGACGTAATAAAATCGCGGCGGGGTTTTATCGTGCACTGAATTTTCAACTCTCGGTATTAAGCCGAGCGTTGAGATTCCAACGCACTGGGACGCACTCTCGTCCCAGCGCGTTGAAAAAACACACTGTTAGATTTTCAACTTTCGGCGCTAAGCAGTGTTGAAAATCCAGTGCACGAAAAAAAATCGCCGAGATTTTATTATAGTTCGCGCAATCCACGAATACGCGCCCCACTCCGCTCCGCGCCGTACTAGAGTTCAGCTTACAGTACAGTAATTGCGGAGTGGGGCGCGTTGTCGTGGATTGCACGGACTACACGTCCGTGCGTACGTCGGCTTACTGACTAAAAACCCACCCGTGTTCCTTCAGTTGCCTGTATGTTGCCAGGGGCCACGGTAACCCTTTTGGACTTTTCCGCGACCCCGGAGCGCCTACTGAACTCTCAATTTCGTGAAAATATTCGATTATTTTGAAGTCGTGAACTGGAGTTCTTATTGACATCTAGAAACTTTTTATTAAACATTGAATTTAACTTTCATTCTTATACTGAAAGTTTTATTACAAATACTTATGAATAAATAAATGAAGTGCATAGTATTTTACTTTCAAAGAATTTGCTGTATCTCATTTGCAGTAAAAAACTTACTTGAAGTTATTTGAAAATGTAGTAATACTATGTAAAGTTCATAAGTACCTACTGAGGATTTTTAAATTGTTCTGCAGTTTGTTATAACTAGATATTTATAATACCTAACAGAAAGGGCGATGGGTCTATAGTCGCAATAGCTCAGTACTTGCTTCTATGATGGAATGTCGCAGGTTCGATTCCCGAACTAATTTTAATGACAGTCTCGTTGGTCTAGAGGTAGCAAGCGCTACTGCTGAGTATGAGGTCCTGGTTTCAATTCCCGGGTCGGACACAGTGTTATTGGATTTTTCGCCAGGAATTTCTCAGTAGCAGCCCGGAGGCTGGATTTGTGTCCGGTTGGTGGCAATAGGCTCGCCTCCTATTACATGGGACTTGAGCTTAACTGGCGAAATAGTAGTATATGTAAACCTCTGCGTAATCCTTCGGAGAACACAAGTGTGATATTATGTTATGTTATTTTTCTCAAACATGCTTGGAAATTCGAAAATAATTTTGACAACCTTCTTCGAGATAAATCGAAATTGCTGTACTGGTCAAAAACAAGCGAGTAGGCGGCTGGCAATGTTACTATGAAAATCTTTAAATGAAAATCTTTGTTGATCAAAGATGAAAATGTATATGTCACCGTAAGATTATGAGAACCGTAAGTTTATAATCTATCGGTATTATTTCCGTTAGATTATAAACTGTCGAAAAATTGTGAACTGGGTGAAATGGGTTAGGTTAGGTTAGAACTGTTACCAACCGCGCGCGAGCCGAGCGAGCGAAGCGAGCGGTGCCGCGGTAGCGGCCGGCGAGCGCTACTTCCAAGTTGCTCGCAGCCAGGCAGACTATTTAATATTAGCGCAAGGTGCGTTACGTCGCAAGCAAGTTTGATACCAGTTCATAATTTGTCGGTTTCCCATGGAAATATTATAAACTAGCGAAAAATAATGCGTTAAATTGTAAATGGTTCGTTGCAGTTCACAATTTTTCGACTGTTTATAATTTAACGGAAATAATACCGATAGATTATAAACTAACGAAGTTCATAATTATACGGTGACATAAATATATCACGTCGTGTTATTTAAAAATGGAACCTACTTTTTACTTCGACCCATGGCAACCAAGGAGGTAACTTATCAAAGATTTTATTTAAATTTCGAACTGGCTTAACATAAGAAGAAACAAATGAACATATTATATTGATAATTGTTAATTTTTTTAATTTTTTTATTCCTGTTTTATATTTCCTGTGCGTGTCCCAAATTAAATATTTTTCTTTCTTTTCTTTTCTTTCTTTTATTGACGCGTGAAAATTTTTTTTTTGTTTGTCTTTTATTCTGGAATTTAAAATTAATTTACTTAGTTTGAATTCCCGCGTATTGTTTGAGAAAAGTACTATACAAGTCTTGGCCGCGACCAGGCATTGATGGACTCACGTATGTGTGCATGATCGTCCATCAATGCCCTAATTACTGGCCGCGCCAGTAATGTACTATTTCTAGAGTATTTTAGTTGTTCCCGATTTAGGATTATGTGCAAAATGAGATATGTATCATCACCACATTACTAGGTAAAGTGTGGTCAATCTTATCCTTTAACAAAATCCTTACCTGGCTTTGCAGTTGGATAAAAAAGAGTAAGAACATAAAATAATAGATAGCTATTGTTTTAACAATATGACGTCACACCAATTCTTCTTCAACACCGTCATTTATTTCCCAGTAACTCGAAGCGTACAACCGGCAACAAAGTTTCGTCCTCGTAACGTTCAACTACGTAAAAAAATTTTGTTGCGCGCTGCGTTGAAAGCTGTACCCCTGTAATTTATTGCAACCCTTTACCGTAGTATTATATTATCTGTGCCTTTACTAACGATCTCACAACAAAGACGTTGAGGAGGAGCTCCTAATTCTCATCGAAAACGAAAAAATGCCCGGTTCTGTTTTCAAGATATCATAGGTACCTACTTAAAAATTACAATAATATTAAGCCCTTATTCAGAGATATGATTTGATATTTTGTATGTTTGTTATGAATAAACTCAAAAACTACTGGACCGATTTAAAAAATTCTTTCACCAGTAGAATGCTATATTACCGCTGAGTAACATAGGTCTAAACTAATATTATTAAGAGAAAAGATTTGATTTTTTGTAAGTTTGTATCTTTGTTTGTAATGAATAAACTCAAAAACTACTGAACCGATTTAAAAAATTCTTTCACCTTTAGAATGCTATATTATTACTGAGTAACATAATTTATGAAGATATCACGCGGGTGAAGCTAGTCATGTGATAGTGGGTGAGTTTATTATAGCCCGGTTAAGTAGTCTTGACCTCAGAGGTCACCTACGAGATGCCCTACAAAAAAAAGGTGAGATCATCGCCATTAATCGGACATAAATCCAAGGTCCAACTGATAGGTTGATAGACTGAATTACAATTTTGCATGACCCAGAAATCGAACCCATTATTCCACGCCCAACTGTAGTGCTTGCAACCACTAGACTCACGGGGCAGTCGAGGAAATTCACAAACAATTCGCTGTCCCCGGCGAATAAAATGGTAATGTGCTATTACGATAGTTTAAACTTTATTGTATATTCAATATTTAGAGGTCCGATTACACTCTGTCAATTTTTTTCATTCATTTCCTACGGTTTCAGAAGTTACGAGATTTTAAGGTGTATTGTAATGAATGTAAAAAATCACTTTTCTTTTGGTATTTGAACAATTGCGCTATGTATATTAGTTAATAAGATATTTTTAGATAACTATTTTTAATTTATTTTTAAGATAATTTTTTATTTTTCCAGTAAAATTTAGTTTTTACTATTACGACTTTATTCGCCGGGGGCAGCGTTATTGACAGCTAGAATTAACAAACAAGTGCTTATATTAAACGCAAACCGCATGCAGAATCCTGTTGATGCGGTATTTAAACTGATTACTTTTATCACTACACTGGCTCATCACCACACCGAGTCTCTCGTGCAGGCACCGCTTCACTTTCAACTGTTTCCCATTCGTGGTGAACTGACAGTTGACATTAGTGACAGCTACCTCACTACTGATGTGCATGAGATACTGTTTAAATAATAGATAAGTACACTACATCTCACTCACAGCGAATACTCGCTGCTAGTGTATTACTTGCGAATAATACTAGCAGCGACAATTCGTTGCCTGCCTTTCACACACAGCGAGTCCTACACGAGAATTTCGACATTCTTCGACAATACAGACGTGCTGAGCGGAATAGCTACTCGCAGCGAGTGTTGTCACACACAGCAAATTCTCGCGGCGAGTAAAATTGAACATGCTCAATTCAAATCGCGGCGAAATCAACTCGCGGCGAATAGCCTGTCACACACAGCGAGTTGTCGCTGCGAATGCCTAACCGCAGCGAGTATTCGCTGGGTGTGACCGACGCTATAGAGATCATATTTTATAATACCAGCCTATTATTGTCCCACTGCTGGGCAAAGGCCTCTTCTCATACAGAGAAGGCACGAGCATTGATCACCACGCTTGCTCAAGACAGGTTGGCGATTTCAGACTTATATTAACTATAAGTCCTGGTTTCCTCACGGTGTTTTTCCTTCACCGATGTCAGTAATGTCCAAGATAAACTCAGAAACTACATATGAATTGAAAAAGTCACATTGAATTTGAACCCACAACCTCGCGCATGAGAGGCGAGGCCTTAACCACTGGGCCATCATATTTTATTTACCCCAGTAATTCATAAAGTACACAAATTCCCCAATGAGCGGTACCCAGCCTATCTACAAAACGGAAAATCGTTAACCGGTTCAGGGATAATGAAACTACGGCGTAATTACTGGAAAGTACACGGAGGTTTACACAAAAACGTTGCGTAAAATTGTACTAATAATGGGTCAACGAAGAGGCCTTTAATTAATTACTATCGGCCCTTTTCTTGTGAAACTCTACTCAATTTTGGTTAGTATACCTACCTGTCCTAGTATATTGTACTGGTTTTGTTTAGTTTTAAGAGGGTTTATCCTAAAAGTTGGCAACGTCGTAAATAGCTGTCAATTATTAACCTATTTTGATTAATTTTGCAATAACACTGTATGGAATTAAGAAATGTGGCTAACTAGGGAACTAAAATATTGATTATGAAATGCAATAATTAATATCATAATACCGAATATTTAGTTTTAGATGTAAAAAAAGTATTTGGAAACTTTCCAAATGTTTTTTTTACACCTAAAATTGTTACAACATCAAATTCAGTGTTATAATTACAATTCATTATTTCTTTTGTAACCACCACCTTTGATGATGTGTTGCTTTTCAATAATTCTCTGTAGAAAATCATTCAGCACGTTAACATTACTTGAAGAGTTTTATCTCATTCAGCAAATAACTTAAAGTGATCCTGGGTTCGATTCCCGGTCGGGCAAAGTGTTATTGGGTTTTTCTATCTGAAATTTCTCAGTAGCAGCTCGGAGTCTGGATTTGTGTCCGGTTGATGGCAATAGGCTCGCCCCCTATTACATGGGACTTAAACATAACTGGCGAAATGTGGGTGTACCTGCTACAGGGACACCTCTGCCCAACCCTTCGGGGAAACAAGGCGTGATTTTATGTTATGTGTGTGTTATGTGATAGACTCTTGGGTGTTCTAATATACTTATCATGTCTCTTTTTATTTATTTATTTAATATCAGATACCTAGGTAAGTTATCGTCTAGTGAGGTCCAATTCTTTCATATTACATAATTCTGATTCGATAGACATCATTACATAAGTCGTAACTTAGTAAACGTTAATCAAATAAAAAATAAAAAAAAACTGTTTTACAGAACCATGGTGGGCGAATTATTACCTATTCAACCCGAATGTTGGGAACAGCTGATTATTTCCAAGATTTCAGGGTTTCCACGACGACCTTACTAATAGATGCAAAATCTTACACCTTATAACACAATAGCACATGACAAAAAAAAAAAGTTGCACTCCGGGAGTACCAGCAGAAGTAAAAACTTGAACAATTTTATTGTTCAGGAAATACTTTTCTTTTTTGAAGTCGATGTTATTATTAATCCCAAAGGAAATGTATCGCGCGTTGATGTCTTTTTAATGGTCAAAAGCTGGTGTCGGTAACAGTGTCGCAAGTTCAATTGTTTTTTCCCATCTCAAAAATGTCCAACGCGCCTGAAGAAGTTTTCACTTAAAATACAAGAGGTGTTGTAGGACACCCGGTTGGTTACAACGAATTTCCTTTCGCTTTTGCACACTTGGCGATACTATTGTCACGTAACAAAAGTGTCGTGAGTTCGTGACTTTCAAAATGTTACAATTTTTTCTGTCTGACTCATTCGCTTAGTGTGGAGAGAGCGATAAGGAACTTCACTCCAAAAACTTCAAAATAGCAACAACCCTCTGAATGTCAAACAGCTGATCCAAACCCCATTAGGTACTTCTGCAACATCATGGTCTCTGGCCATCAATCAATGTTTATGGCTCTGTCCGTTAGTTCAGCTTTGACTGTTCGGTTTGTAGGTCAATCGATCGATGGTAGTTTTGTGCCGACCGGTGTACCATTGTTTGGCTTGCTCGCTTGTAGCCAACCTATTATGGAGATAGATGGGTGTGCTAAAAAGTAGAAGTTTGGCAGCAAATTGTGGGGAATGAGGGCGCATTTTTTTGTTTGTGTAACTGTCTTTTTTATGTTTGTAAATAAGCAGGAGTGATGGACGTGGGAGACACTAAGACCCTGTCTCGTATAATCAGCCTATGATGTTCCTGCTGCTGAGATACAGCCCTCCTCTCTGTAAGAGGAAGCAGGCAGTTATCTACAGCCGAATTCATGTAGAACGTTGGTAACCCGCGCCAATATGCCACTACTTTACCTGCCAACTGGCTTTGACAACCAGCGCTAGTCAGCGCCGACAAGCGCTGGCGCTGGTGATCAGATAAATTGCACAAAATAAACTGCATGTTACCTACGACTTACAACTCGAAAGTCATTGGGTCACTACTGCTTCTGACCTTGTCCAGAAAGTGCAAAAGTCGCGCCAATTGATACGCTCCTCTTTAGGTACTGGATGCAATAAGGCACGTCTACATTTGCTCCTTTTACAATTTCTGGACCTTGAGTCCTGCTTTCAAAGATTTATTGAAGGAGTTTTGAAACTGCATTTCCGTAAGATTAATTATGTACCAGACGCATGATATACTATTACAAATTTGCCATTGAAATGAAATAGAACTGGTGTTACACCCGCAATTTTTTTTTCTAAAGCAAAGCGTACCCTAGTAGAAAACAAAACGAAAAAGAAGAAGAAGGTCACAGCTATGCAATCCATTTGCTGCCAGGATTACAAGCATCTATTTTTCACCGCACACAGAGTCATCGCATGCAAAATGTAAGCAGCTTCGCCCTTATATTTTTCTTTTGGTCTCAAAAAACAATCATGAGAAAGCACACCTGGCACTTCGTGCACGGTGCCTTTGCCTCTCATGAGTGCGCGAAATAAATGGGGTATCGTCATACATTAATGGGATCACATTTGAAAGTAGAACGCAGACTTATGTGCCAGATATCGGAACTCTCGGGTAAAAAATACGGAGAAGTTGGCAACACTAACGAATTGATGGCAGCCCCGAATGCTTGGGGAAGTGATTTATTGTAAGGAGGTTTTACCCAGAAGTTGGGGAATTTTGATTTGGTTGAAGTTAAATAGTTTTGTCTTTTGTGTGGAGGTTACTAAGATACAATTGTGGGTGATGGTTGATTTTGGAACCTTAACTTATTTAAAAACAAAAAGCTGAGCAAGGCCATCCGTTATCTAGAGCAGTGGTGGCCCAGTGGTAACGGCCCCGACTTACAAGTTGTAGGTCGGTTCAAACCCAAGCAGGCGCTTTACTTCATATACATAATTTCATTACCTCTGCTCTCAAAACGGTGAAGGAAAACATCGTGAGGAAACCGGTACGTCCTAGAACCAAAAATTCGAAGTCATGTGACATTCGTAGATTGCAACCCACTCCCTTTCGAAGAGAGGAAGCCTGTGAACCAACAGTAGGAACGTGGGAACGATATGGCATTTACATCATTTGCGAGATCATTATCTACCTATGTTATCAGACGGAAACCAACGTTGGTCGCAAACTTTGTGAGCACAACCAATCTTAAACATTTTTTAAATAGAAATAGAATTTGCTTTACTTAGTTGGTTATGATAATAATTACATCATCTAATAACTACATTACATCACACTAATATTATAAAGGCGAAAGTTTGTGAGTGTGTGTGTATGTTTGTCTCTTCTTCACGCTCAAACGGCTGAACGGATTTGGATGAAATTTGGTACACAGATAGTTTATAACCTGGATTAATACATAGGATACTTTTTATCCCGATATTCTCACGGGATCGAGACTTCTGCGGGTGAAACCGCGGGGCGCAGCTAGTAGTAAAATAAAAGCTTCTTCTTCTGGAACGAATCACGTCACTGATGTCTTTCTCCTATAATTTCGATTTGTGCTTTTATTGGAAAAAAGCTCATCATTAGAATGGTTTTACCTTTCTACAACAAGTAAAGAAAACCCTGTCCGATCCGTGAGGGTGTTGTTGGGTATCGTACTGAGAGTCTACTTATGTGGTAAATGGAAAAAAAAAATATCGCCACGTTTTTTTTCAATGGGGAATTTTACCGTTTTTTTACATAATTTTCAACAGGGTTCATGAGTTACTTTTAGACACCCACCTGCGCCGGTGGGTGTCTAAAAGTAACTCATGAACCCTGTTGAAAATTTTCAAATTTTTAATGGATTTGGCGTCATTTTGGTACCAAAAATTTAAATTTACTAAGTAGCAGTAACTTTTTATTCACAATAATAATGAAATTAAAAAAAAATAACTATTTGGCAATGTTATTACAGTACCTATGTGCCCTTTTTGGACCGGACAAGGCTTTTTTTACATATTGTGTATTGTAGGTTAAAATCCAAAAGGTGGATACGTCTGATAGAAATCAATTACATACATAAGTTGTTGATGAATGCAAATAATTCTCACTTCTCGCTTTTAAATGAATGCACTCACGAACTACGTAATACAGTTAATATAAAAATCTGTCCAACATTCGTCCTTGGTCTCAACTTTGGTTCCAACATGTGTGTTAATAATTTTTATGATATTTTCCGACACACTCTCCAGGGACCAGCGCGTTCTGCAAAAACATTTCGCGAATGGAATGGTGCATCAACTTTGATGAGACTCGAGCTTTTTTGCATTTTGTGTTGACAACATTTTTAGGATTCCGTACCTCAAAGGGAAAAAACGGAACCCTTATAGGATCACTTCGTTGTCCGTCCGTCTGTATGTCAGTTTGTCAAGACCCTTTTTCTAAAATTAATATCAAATACTTAGTTCTTAGGTCCCTTGGAGCTCCAAAAAAATCAAGCTTCTAAGTCAACGCAATAAAAAAAAACGGCCATTTATGCGACATATTTTGATACTCTCAATTAAATCAAAAACAGGCTACTTCCCGTTGACCTAGAATCATGAAATTTGGCAGGAAGCAAGTACTTACAGCATATGTAAAGGAAAAATTCCAAAAAACGTTAACTTGTAGTTTTATCATACAAACGTTTTTTTTTTTGTAAGTCTAAACATACATTTGCAGTTGAAAAATTTACGGTGACGTATATCGATGTATGGTAGAACATGTTTTTCAAATACAATGTTATGTTTGTTTTTGGGATAAATTCATTCCGACTACGGAACCCTTCATTGTGCGTGGTCCGACATGCACTTGCCCGGTTTTTTCTCACACATTGAATATTTTGTTCTGAAAATCAGTATGGGTGACTGAATGCCAAGAATTGTATTACATTTCTTTTATTCTTTTATGAATATTCAATAAGGTTTCCGTTGAATTACTGTTCCATATCGCCTTTATCATTATCGCAAAAAAATAAACAAAAAAGCAGTGGCACTCCGGGAGTGCCAAAAGAAGTGAGCACTTGAAAAAAAAATCGGCACCGCGGTAATCTAGCGTTGATGTCTTTTACTCCACGCACCGCGGTAATCAACGCGTTGATGTCTTTTAAATGGTATTTTTGACCAGCGCTGGTATCGTCACAGTATCGCGAAATCAATGGTTTAAGTCCATCTCAAAAATGCCCAACGCACCTAAAGAAGTTTTCACTTCAATAAAAAAATCCCGAGTACATAAATATTCGGTGAAAAACAACCCAGCCCATCCCATCCTTGATGTCCTCCCTCCGGTTGACGCCCTAAGCCGAGGTTTGTACCCCACAGTTAGCGAGCGTTCACCTAGTTTTATTTAGCATAGTTGAATAACCCCTGGCTGGAGGTTTTAAGTGTAGTAGCTTAAGGCACCCACAGGAAAGCCCGGTTAAGTAGTCATGATCTCAGAGGTCAACAACGAGATGCCCTACCTAAAAAAAAACTTTAATTACAAAAAAAAAACAACCGACTTCCAAAAAAACACTACGTAGTGTTTCTTTTGGAAGTCGGGTGTTTTTTTTTTTGGAAAAAGTTCTTATTTTTCACTTTTTTGTTGTGGTACCTACCCCACACACATTCGAATACCACTACCTGCTACCAGTGACAGGAACTTATCATGTCATCTACATACAAGTGGGAAAAAAATACGTATTTTGTAGCTAACTCAAAAACTACCCAAGCAAAGTTAATAAAATTTATATGGGACCAATTCGAGAGCAAACACTTTCAAAAAAAAAAAACAAAATCGATCCACAAATGACGGAGAAATCGGTGGAGATACATAAAAAAAAAACAAACATACGCTACGAACCTATAACCTCCTCCTTTTTGGAAGTCGGTTAAAAACTTACCTAAGACTTTTCGTTCTAACAAAGTTAAATGGGCGCTAAATGTTGTTATAAAATTAACACGAGCGACTGCCTAAAAACGGAAGAAAGCAAGAACGAAATGAATGATTTAACGAATGAACTGAGTTTTAGAATTCTAATTGAATGCAAACAGTTGCAATATATGTGAATGCGTAATTCACTGAACCTGACTTGATTTCCGTACATCTTTATTTTCGGGTGACCACTGAAAATCAGAGCTGTGCTGTGGGTCCCCCATAGCACGGCATCATGCTGAGTGGAAGCCTTCTTGTCACAGTCATGTTTAAGTTTAAGTTTATGTTTATTAGTACATATTAAATACAACAACACAGTACATAGCATAAGGAAAAAGAGGGTTGTACTACCAAGTTTAAAATTATAGTCAGCTTTACGGGCTCCTAAACCAGGTACGCAGACTTGTTTCTTAGGAGTTGGAGATTTTACGGCTTCAATTTATGAAATACAACCGTGACTTTTCTGTTTGTTTACAGTGATTTTTAACACAGCAGATGGAGTGAATGATTGTGGTTGTGTATATGAGTGTAGTGTGTGTGTAGGGAGGTGTGTATGTGAAGTGTGAGTGTTTGATAAGCATGTCGTGCAGCTGCCGCCTAATTTGTGTTTTATGCTCGTGATATCGTACTTTTTGTTGTTTTCGTTTACTCTTGTCTTATAAGTATGCACGTATTTCTGAAACAAATAAACCTATTTTTCTTTCTTTCTAATTAGACCTCTTTTTTGTTGGAAAGAAAATTCACGCCACCAGTTGGCACTTCTTTGGCAAGAGGTCTTCCATTTCGACAATTAATCCTTACTTTAACCCTTCAGCTGCTAAACTGGAAATATTTGAACGGTCAAGTTTGCTAACGACCTTGACCTTGGATTAAATTTGGCACATGGGAACACCATGACCTGGATTAAGACATAGGATACCGTACAAAATTTCAATAACTACTCGACCCAAAATGGGACGGCTGATAATTTTTTCTCTATTACGATGTTGACCCCATGGAGAAAATTGTTCAGTTCGATGGTTTGTACCACACCCTTAAATTTAGCCACACCTTTCTGATATACCCCGTATACAGAAATAATTTTTGAGTTGGGGCAATAAAGGCAGGTACCAGTACTGAGGCTAGATATTTCTTAAGAGGGAAGCCACATAATTACGCCTAAATTAATTAATTTACGCAGAAATAAAAATAAAACGCGTAATATTCCTCTCTCTCGTTCTTGCCGATGCATATTTCTGTGTCTGTCTCGGTCATAACCCAATAGATAGCGAATTACTATCATCCATATCAAGCTGTGTCACGTGACCTTAAGTATGTGTGTTGGATAATTCAGTTGCCTACAAAATGGTTGATCTGGATAGTGCTGATCCATGCGACATGTTATTCGTGAACGGGGTCTTATCTGAAACGGCTTATATTTTCAATAGCTTTGATTCTTTTTTGTACATTGTTCTCACATATAGAAGCAACAAGAATAATGTACGCAGGATTTTGTAATATCTATATTGAAAAGAGTGTCCTTGGAGTTTCTTGCCCGTTCTTCTCCATAGAGATCTACGTTTTGGAATGGGCAACTAGCTTCAACTTTCTGACTAACTGACCGATTCTTTCACAATTCAAAAGTGCCTGTAAATGGTTTAATTGAAATAAATGCTTTGAGTTTGAGTGACGTTATGACGGGATCGCTATTATGTGATTATTACTTAGTGGCCGGCTTATTAAGGCGTTTTTGTTGTTTGAATGTCATAGTGTATTAAAACCCTGTAGTATATCTATATTATTTGTCAATCGTAGATACAATAAATGTGCTATTTTTCAATAGTGGTAGGTGACGTTGCTCTTCCGATCGTCCGAAGGGAAGCCGGTATAAATGGAGTTGTTAGCACTTTAACCATTGTAGCTACAGGAAAACGTTATAAGAAGACTGTCCTCGGCTTTTTCAGTACCTAATTGTTATCTGAATTCACAGATTTTGAAAAAAAAACCGGCCAAGTGCATGTCGGACCACGCACAATGTAGGGTTCCGTAGTTGGGATGAATTTATCCCAAGAACAAACTTAACTTTGTAGTTGAAAATAAAAATCTTTCATACAGAATGTATGGGTGAACATGTTTTACAACCGCAAATTTAAGTTGGTCGATTATTACTCATTAACTTGTAAAGCCTACTCAGCTGTGATAGTTTTTCTTTTAAATTCGTTATATAAACTACTGCCGTGAATTTTTTTACATATTTAAAACCAACCATTTAGCTGGCAGGGGGGGGGGGAACACTTGACTCTAACAACAATTTGCACTTTAAAGCTTAATATTTCACAAACGGTTCTCTGAATTCAAAAATAGTTTTAACACACTCACAATGTTTTTGAAAGACCTTTCCAACGATACCCCACAGCAAGGGTTAGAAAAAAAAAAACATCCCCACTTTACGTGTAGGGGCCAGACAGTTATCACTAAGCTTAGAAAATAAACTTCTGATCTACAAATGCATCCTTAAACCTGTTTGGGCATATGGTATATAGCTCTGGGGATCGGCAAGCAACTCAAATGTTGAGATTATACAGCGCTTCCAAAATAAAGCTTTAAAAATCTTATGTAGTGCACCTTGGTTCACAAAAAACATTGAAGTTCATGAGTACCTACAAATCCCAACTATCAAGGAGGTTATAGAAAGGTCCTACAATAATTATAAGGAAAGACTCCAACGACACAAAAATGAACTCGCTGTGACACTTCTCAAGTCCTCAGACTCTACTTACAGACTTAAAAGAGAGCGAATAGCGTCAATCTAATCAACACTAACAAATATTTAATAACGAGATGACGCATCGCAGGATGTGAACAATCTCAAACTGCCAGTAAAGACACACAATCTGATTATAGCTAGAGGGCTGATTGCAGATGGAGGAAAGGAATATATAAAAAAAACAAAAAAAACGTTTAGGGGAGGTACCCTAAAAAAAAATGTTTTTCATAATTTTTAACCGACTTCCAAAAGGAGGAGGTTCTCAATTCGTCCGTATGTTTTTTTTTTTTTTTTTGTATGTTTGTTACGCGATTACTCCGCCAATTATGAATAGATTTTGATGATTCTTTTTTTGTTTGGTAGATCATACTTTAGAGGTGGTCCCATATAAATTTTATTAACTTTGCTTGGGTAGTTTTTGAGTTAGCTTCAATTATACGTATTTTTTCCCACTTAGTATGTAGATGATATGATAACTTCTTGTCACTGTTATTTACATAGCAGGTAGTGGTATTCGAATTTGTCTGGGGTAGGTACCACAACTAAAAAGTGAAAAATAAAAACTTTTTACAAAAAAAAGTTATTATTCATAAGTAGTATTAATAAAGTTATTTTTCACTTTGTAGTGTTTTTTTTTGAAGTCGGTTGTTTTTTTTTTGTAAAAAGTTTTTTATTTTGCCACTTGGTCGGCATGATTAATATGTATACCCATGCCAAATTACAACTTTCTAGTACTTACTAACAGTCTTGGAGCTGGACCGCGGACAGACAGACAGACAGACAGACAGACGGACATGACAAAACTATAAGGGTTCCTTGTTTACTACGGAACCCAAAAAATGGTACATTCAGTTAATCTTTGTTTTAATATTCTGCATACTTATGTATGACATAATTTTCAAATAAACATATTTTCTTACGTTACGTTCATAGTCACATTTGTTTATATTAAACAACGAACTTCCTTGTTTTAATTCATTTTGCAACTAAATTAACTCAGTTTTGTGTATTCTTAGCAAAAAGATAAACGGTCTGGCGGGTCTTATTATTTTGTCTTCATCATCCAGTGCGTCGTAATTGTTGGATGACGTAATTTTCTAAATAATTTGTTACTCCTATCTACTATATTTTACATTCTGTGAGCATTAGATATTTAATAATCTCATCTCGTTTCCTTGTTGATTGTGTAGATTTTGTTGTATAATGCCAAGCGCACATTACAGCCGCAACGGACCGCAGCGCAACGTATTTTCATTCAAAAACCTGTGGTGCGACCCGCCTGTAGAGTGCTTTTTTAAATGCGTTGCATTTTCGCGCGGCGGCCCGACCCAATATGCACTTTTAAATGGTAAATAATATTTTTGTTTGTGCTTTAGATGAACCTTTTTACGGCAGGCTCTGTTCAGGTTAATTCAAGTAAGTCCCAACCTTGCTGTCTGGCATATCTTTTCGTCATGGCAAGGGAATGCTATTTCTTTTTGATTTCGAATATTGCGAGAACCCGAGACTTTTAAGCTATTGCATAGCTTTTATCGCGGGCTTTGAGCGCTGCGACCAAATCAAGAAATTCCGTAACGAAAAAAACCTAACACCCCCCACTCCGCCTACCATGTACTACATAAAACAAAAAAAATTGTTTTATGTCATCATCCGTCATCATCCCAAGTGTAGTGTTGACAAATAGGAAGTATGGAGGTTACAAATGCTATGCAATAGCTTAACCGCGGCAGTCCCCGAGTGCCACACGTTTTTTTTTTACATACAATCTTGTGGGAAGTATGCCATTCGAGATCTTGACTGTATTAGTGATAGGAGATTTCAAGAATGAGATTATTCTTGAAATCTCCTATCACTAATACAGTCAAGATCTCGAATGGCATACTTCGACACCAGACTTAGCACGCAAGACCTTGAATTGCCAATCTAGACTCTAGATTGCATTTCCTAGCCATGACGCACTATGTGTTGAGCACGGAGAAATGCGCCAAGTGTGTGTCGGACAACGTACAATGAAGGGTTCAAATCAAATCAAATCAAATCATTTATTACTTTGCAAACATGGGTAATTATTACATTGATGTTTTATTAAGAAAGTCCTCCATATTCTACCGTCACATGGGCATGCAAATCATGTTAATTTACACAAATTTAAAGACATATTAAATTTAAATAACAAGTAGGAAATTTTAACAATACATAATAAAAATTAATGTCAAATCGTTCAAATTACAGTAAATGTCAAATTAAAACAGAATGTCAAATGTCAAAAAAAGGTAGCAGTAATCAAAAAATAAAAAAGTCAAACGGATTATTAGCATATCAATCAGTCAGTGATTCATCATTAAGAAATTCGTCAATTGTGTAATAACTTTTTTCTATTAATATTTTATTTAGTGCCCTTTTGAATTTGAAAACAGTCATATTTTTAATAATATTAGTTACTTTATTATAAATACGGGGGGCAAAACAAAAAAAACTTTTTTGCAGTAGTGCGGTTTTACATTTTACTTGACACAATTGATTTACGTATTGAGTCCGTATTGGATTCTTTCTTACTGCCGACAATTTCTGAAAGAACAGGACGGAAATGTTAATATTTTTAAAGATTTAAAATAAGGATGACAGCTATCTGTTGTCTTAAGACCGCACATTGACCTTATGCATCGCTTTTGCATCCTAAATACAAGCTCCTTATCAGTAGACTGCCCCCAAAAAATAACACCATACCGTAAAACAGAGGCAACTAGTCCATGGTATGCCGTTAAAAGTGCCTGACTGTTGACTTTCTTTGAAAGTTGAAAAAGAGCATATGCGGACTTACTCAGTTTCTTACATACTTGTTCAACATGAGGTTTCCATGTGAGTTTGTTGTTGATCACTATACCTAAGAACTTAGCTTTATTTGCTTCCTCAATATCACAGCCTTGGTAAGTAATACTAACATTTGGGTTTTCGCAGCGTTGATGAAAGTGCATAACTTTTGTCTTACTTAAATTTATTACTAAATTACTATTATCTAGCCAATTTATAATGTCACGTAAACAATTATTTATGTCATGCTCATAATTATTTTTATTTGTACACTTTATTATAGCTGTACTGTCATCTGCAAAGAGAACCATTTTGTTTGATGTTACTTTCGGAAGATCGTTAATATATATTAAAAAAAGTGGCGGCCCTAGTACGCTACCTTGTGGGACGCCATATCTTACGTGCCTTGGTTTAGATATATAAATGGTTTCCAATTTAGTCTTTGGACATATTCTAGAAACTTCTGTACATTGAAGTCTATTACTTAAGTACGATTCTATTAGCTGTAGGATGTTCCCTCTTATACCATAACTGTGTTATTTTTTTAACATAATCTTATGGTCCACATAATCAAAAGCCTTGGTCATATCAGTGTAAATTGCAATTGGTTCCGTAGTTGGGATGAATTTATACCAAAAACAAAAAAAAAAAAATGTTCTCACATACCTACATCGATACAAGTCACGGTCAATAAATTCTCCAACTGCAAATGTAAGATGATAATTGTATTTTTTTTGTATTATAAAACTACAAATTCATAATTACCTCGCCTCGCCTACCCGATTGCTTATACAATATCTACAATTTTCTATATTTTTTTTATCAAAAGTAGATTTGTTACAGCTGTAGTGGCAATCATGTCATTTGGTTTAAATAGGTTCTTATTTTTTATTATTTTATTTATCTTTTATACAGATTTTTTTCTTTTAGATTTTGTGAATGTGAGAACGTTATAGGCTGTCAACTTGTGTACCATTTCTTATTTTACTAAGTACCTGGTACTTGTTATTAGGCCTACACTGTCCTCCCATACCTATTAAGACTGTAATTTGAAAACATTGTAGAAACAATTTATTTTGAAAAGAGTAACCGTGGAGTTTCTTGCCGGCTCTTCTCCATAGGAATCGACCAATTGGAACCGTGCACCTAGCTTCTGACGTTTCATAAGTGCCCTTGTAGGTTTATGTGAAATAAAATATTTTGATTGATTGATTGCTATTGCCTGCCTGATGGCTCTGCTTCGTTGGTCTAGTGGTCGCTAGCGCTATTGCTAAGTATGAGATCCTGGGTTCGATTCCTGGGTCGGGCAAAGTGTTATTGGGTTTTTTCATCTGGAATTTCTCAGTAGCAGCCCGGAGTCTGGATTTGTGCCCGGTCAATGGCAATAGGCTCGCCCGCTATTTCATGGGACTTAAACATAACTGGCGAAATGTAGGTGTACTTTTAGGTCACCACCTCACACCTCTGCCTAACCCTTCGGGGATTACAGGCGTGATGTTATGTCATGTGTGTTATAAATTAATAACTTTCGGACTTTTTCCTTTACATGTGCTGCGAGATCTTGTTTCCTGCCAAATTTCATGATTCTAGGTCAACGGGAAGTAAGGTATTGATTTATTAGCGAGTATCAAAATATGACGCATACCTGGCCATATTTTTTAGTGCGTTGACTTAGAAGCTTGATTTTTTAGAGCTCCAAGGAACCATAGACTCGTATTCGATAATAATTTCAACTTGATACCTCCACGCGTTCCTGAGAAAAGGGGTCTTGACAGACTGACAGACAGACGGACGGACAACGAAGTGATCCTATAAGGGTTCAATTTTTCCCTTTTGAGGTACGGAACGCTAAAAAACACGCCACTTTTCAGAACAGAAAATAGTAATTATTTTCAGTCTTAGATAATTAATCATTAAATCAATTTCATTATATTATTGCGCAACATGTAACCGTTAGAAAAACAATTAGAATTTAATTATTGTATAAGGGTGCGTGCATAAAGATACAGGTTTTTCAGTCCCGATTTGTCGGTACGAGGCTCGGTATGAAAAAAGTGAAGTCGGTACCGACAAGTTTTACCCTATTTCTTTATGTGTGAACGCATACAGAAAGTACTTAAGGGACTATTTTATGGGAAATATTTACCTTTTAATGATGTACGAATTATTTCGAAAAAAACTTTAAAAGCGGTGTGCACGTTTTTCAAAAATCTTTTAAATAATTGAGCCTCCTTTTAACTTTCTGGCCTTTGCTCATAGTCGCAATAACTAAGCTAAGGTACCCGGACCACGCGGGCTAGGTTAGGTTAGAACTGTGACCAACCACGCGCGAACAGATTTGGTCACAGAAACTAAGCCACGGCACCCCGATCAAATGGGTTAGGTTAGAACTGTGACCAAAGCAGCAGTCCCCGCAGTTATTTTTTTATGCAAACAGCCTATGTAATAATCATAAACAATCCATTAAAATAATTGAAAAGTTTTTATTGAACATTTGCGTGTGATTGTTACCTGCACATTGATGTAGGTACAATTTTGTTTCTTTGAATGACAATGACACGCATGCAAGAAATATGATTAAAAAGTGTATTTTATTGTTAATGTTAGGTAAGTAGTATTTTAACTGTCTTCCGATCCACCTTTAATAAACACATAACAAAAACAATAATAATGTTAATTCGTCTGCCAGAAAATCTTTCGAAAAAGCAATTACCTACTTAAGCTATTACAGTTTACTAAGACTGCGGTGAGCGCCACATAACGTCCGCAATTTACCGGCGAATGACGTCATTGAAACGTTATTGGAATTAGAGTTGTTTTCCAGAAAACTGTAGCTTGAGAGAAAAAACCTAACATTTAAACCTAACCCAAACCTACCTTCCTTCATATGAACTTAACTGTCACTTACGAGACACGAGAGTTAAAAAAAAATACATTGATATCCACATTTTTTGTAAGTACCAAAATTACCCCAAATCCATAAAAAATTGCAAATTTTCAATTCGGGTCATAAGTTATGACGGCTGCCCGCGCCTCTTGTAATACGAGTAAAGCGGAAAAATTCCCCAATTAAAAAAAAGCGTTGTTTTTGTCACTTTATGCCCGCGGGGGGAGTGAGGTGAGACTTCCCTTGCGACGTCAAATAGGGGCGCGCATGGAACACTACGCGCCGCCACCTTGTGTACTGCTGGATGGGGGCGGTGGACGTCCCCGAGTCCGCCGTCCCTCCCGATCTGTTTACGGGGGCTGGAAAAGGGCGTTGTCCGCCTTCCGCCAACGCCCAGTCCGCCTGCTACGGATCAGGAGAGTGGTCTCAATCTCCCTCTCCCTTTCCACAGCCTCTTTCTGCGAAACTACGGTTTCACAGAAGGAGATCACCGAATCCCATGACTCGGCGCTCCCGTCCATCGAACGAGCGACAGCCGGCAGCGCCAGGTTGGCTCCGACTTCAGATACGAGGGCACGGCGCGGCTCCTCCCATGCGGTACACTCTGCCAGTGTATGCTGCACCGTGTCCTCCCGACAGTGGGTGCAGTGATCGCACCGAGCGTCCAGCTCCCTGTTTATGCAACACAGGTACTTCCCGAAGCAGCCATGCCCCGAGAGCACCTGCGTCGCCCGAGATGACAGGGAACCGTGCCTCCTCCCGAGCCATTCGTCGGATCGCGTCAACGGTAGCGAGGCCAGCAGTAGGGCGCAGAAGCCTGTCCCGCCATTCCATCACCAGGACCTCGCGGAGCTGAGACCGACGAAGCTCGATCTCACGCTGCATCGGTCCATCTCCCCGCGTTCGCATCTCCTCGCGACACCGGTGCAGTGAAGCGAGGGCTCTCGCTTCTAGTTCCCAGGGCGGGGATCTGGCCAGTGCACAAGCCGCCTCGTAGGAGATCGTGCGATACCCCCTGATAGCTCTGACGGCCATTGCCCTCTGCGGTTTTCGCAGTATTGCGATGCTGCCGGCCGTCAGGTTAGAAGCCCACACCGGGGCCCCGTACAGGGCCATGGATCGCACGATCCTCAAGTACAACCGCCTACAGGCGGTGCTCGGGCCCCTCAGATTGGGAAGCAGCGTCGACAACGCATCCGCGGCGCCCATCAACTTGGGCGTCAGTTGTCGAAAATGGGGGCCGAAGTCCCACCGGCTGTCGAGCACCAGTACCAGGTACTTCATGGTGGACTCGACAGCAATTTGGACCCCCCCGACCACGACGTGTAATCCTGGTGATGGTGCTCGCCGAGGGCCGTGAAAAACCACGGCCTCCGACTTATTGAGAGCCACCTCCAGGCCCAGGCGTCGTATGCGACCCACACTTGTGAGATCGCAGCCGTCGCCAGCAACGCTGCTTCCCTATACGAGCTCCCCCGGGCCGTAACCAGCGTGTGGTCCGCATAACACGTCAGGTCCACTCCCAGTTGGAGCTCGCCCCTCAGCACCCAGTAGTAACCGATGTTCCACATGAGCGGGCCCACGACCGAGCCCTGGGAACACCGCACGACATATCGCGCCGCCCCCCGCCGTCGCGTCCCCTGTAGGTGACACACCTTTCCGCTAAATAAGCCCCAACGATATGGCGGAGATAGCGGGGCACCCTATCACAGTTCTAACCTAACCCAATCTAACCTTTTTGCGAGTAAAAATATTTAACCTAATGTAACTAGCTCGGTTCCGGGTACTTAGTACTTGATTACTGGAATATGTCATATATCAATGGAAAAAAACGCTTACTATATGTTTTTTTAATTATGCCTCCCCCGCCTACCTACTCCAATATGCCAAACTGCCGTCCCCGTTTTCCGCTTCTTTTTTCCAAACTCAGTGCCTCCACTGCCAGCGCTGCAAATTGGCTGCCGGCGCCGGTTGTTGAATAGTCAACAACCGGCGCCGGCAGCCAATTTGCAGCGCTGGCAGTGGAGGCACTCCCTTTAAAATGATATTTAGATAGCGCTAGTACAATATGTTTTATTTTGTTGAATAGCATATTAAAATATCTAATTAAGTCATTTAATGTAAAAAAACCCGATGATAATATTTTTGGTTGAAGCTCAAATCAAAATTGCGTAATTTTATTTTTATCATTATTTCCGTGGACGAAATTGTTTAATTTACTAAGCTTCTTGTAATACCTAATCTCTTCGGCAAATACTCTATTCAAACATGTCTGTTAATTATTTTTTTCTAGCAAGTAAAATTGAAATAAGACTTTTCTTTTTTTTTAAACTTACACTCAGGGGGTGTACTTTTCACGCATTTTTAACATACCTCCCTGACACTACTCTTTAAGATACAAGAAAAAAAAAGACAGTTATTTATCTTACTCATTATCTATACTTAATCAAAGTTATAATTTTAACAAAAAAATCAATATCTAGGTACAACTAGATATATAACTATTCTTCTGAAAAGGTATTTAATAATTGCCTTACATATTACAGCGCTGTGTTCAAATTCGAAACGAGTAGAAGATATCTTTAATTTCGATGCCGACGCCATTTTTGCTTCAGAAAATGGAGAAGATTTTTACGAAGCGCGAAAAAGGCTACAAAGTATACCTTCTATAAAAGATATAATCATGTCTCTTAAAAAGAAAAATGATGCAAATCTGAAATTAAATACAACCACAAAAGCACCAGATATATCAACAACAGAGAGAATTCTTATGGCTACAATTTCACCAGAAATGGCAGCAGAATATAAGAATTTATCTTTAAGAGATGTAAAAGAGCTCCGCTTGAAACTGCAACTCGATAAAATAATAAACAGTAATAGATCGGCATCAGACTATTTAGCCGACTCAGATTTACAGACGTTGACGCGTAGATTTGACCAATTCGTTGAGGAAAACAAGTTAAAAATTACTCCTATGACCCGAAGAGAGTACTATCCTCATTATTATACTGCCGAATGGAAAGCCATTAGATTTAGCCATAAGAAACATTTGTTGCATCTGATGACGCACTTCGTATATATTTCGCGTTACAAGCTTGTGTATCCACAATTATTAAGAAAAAAGTATCAAAGTAGCCATATATACAAAGCTGGATATCTATTTGCATTATTGAGACATCTCAAAGATGTGCAAAAATGGATTTTACATTCCATCAGAATAGAATGGCAGAGCAGGGGTACTGAAATTATTGGAACATTATACTACCATTCAAAATGTGTCGAAAAAATTATGAGATTAGACATAGACATTAAAGACGTGGTCTTATTGATACAAAAGATGGAGTACAGGATCAACATGCACTATAATCCCAACTTCTATGACTACAGTATGGAAACTTATGTTTAGTGCTCTGTTCGCCGTGTTGCACAATACTATAGTCTATAACAGTTGGAGGATACATACGACTACTTATAAGAAGATAGGAGTCTCACAATCTACTTACTAACTTATTCATTTTACAATTGTCGGTAAAAACTTTTGAGTGTGTAATAAAAATAAGAAGAATAGCATCTCTATAATTTTTATTACACAAAAAAATTCAAGTTTTCCTTTTTTCAGTATTAAACTGCAGATCAGTTTTTTGTTTTTTTATATACGCTCTACTTATGTAAAGTCCACTATGATCTGACTGCTGCACTCAGGATTGGCTCCAGACGAGGGAACTCCTCAACGGTCAACAATACAAACACGAAATTTTATAAACGCGTGAGCACATAAAGACGGCTCTTTCGCGCAACGCTTTCACTCTCAGTAGGCTCATAATGACCGCAAGCAGCAAATTGTCACTCAAGTGCAAATTGCACATCTGCACCGCGGCCATCCGTCCCATCATGACCTACGCGTGCATAGTGTTCACACACGCTAAACCACGCCATCTCCATAGGACGCAGACCCTCCAAAGCCGGCGGCTGCCAGGTAGCGGGTGGGGGAGGGAGGGGGGATAGCTGTGTTTTGCGTCTCCCCTGACCGACCTCCCACCTATTTGCATAATTAGGCTATTGTTAATACTTGTTTGGTAATAATAACAACTTATAAGCAATAATAATTCATATTAAAAAAACTAGGTACGTACTATCGAAGAAACGCATATCTATAAACCGTAAGGACTATTTCTGCTTGCAGCACTCGTTCGATATAGTAACGCACTTTAAAGCTTAATATTTCGCAAACAGATTCCTGAATCCAAAAATGGCTTCGGCATACCAACAATGTTTTTGAAGGACCTTTCCAATGATACCCCACACTATGGAATACAAAAATAAATATCACCACTTTACGTGTAGATGAGGTACGCAAAAATATTTTTTTTTTCTTAATTTTCTTTTACCACTTTGTCGGCGTAATTAATATGTATACCCATGCCAAATTACAGCTTTTTTAGTACTAAGAGTCTTGGAGCTAGACCGCGGACAGACAGACAGACAGACGGACATGACGAAACTATTAGGGTTCCTTGTTTACTGCGGAACCCTGAAAATCTAATTCTAAAAAGATTTATTACAAAGAATTTAAGTCGCTTGTTTCTAGGTCTATTTTACGAAAAATCTGCGAACTATAAACACAAGATCAACAGTTAAATACTTTACTCCAGCGCGCTTTGGAAAAACTTAAAGTCTACCCTGCTCCCATCTACACATAAAAACCGGCCAAGTACGAGTCGGACTCGCACACGAAGGGTTCCGTACCATTATCTATAAAAACAGCAAAAAAAATCATGTCTGTTGTATGGGAGCCCCCTTAAATATTTATTTTATTCTGTTTTTTGGTATTTTTGTTATAGCGGCAACAGAAATACATCATCTGTGAAAATTTCAATTGTCTAACTATCACGGTTCATGAGATACAGCCTGGTGACAGACGGACAGACAGACAGACGGACGGACAGCGGAGTCTTAGTAATAGGGTCTCGTTTTACCCTTTGGGTATGGAACCCTAAAAATTACCTCAGCACTTTAACGAACCTGACAAAAATACGGTTAGTAATTCATTGCTTGCATATTTTGAATCCCCGCGAAATCCCACATTTAGTTTGAGACCTACAAGACGCAAGAAAAACACGAACATACTGACGGGTGCGATGTAAAATGTCCGTGGAGTTTCTTGCCGGCTCTTCTCCATAGGAAGCGACCAATTGGAACCGTGCACCTAGCTTCTGACGTTTCATAAGTGCCCTTGTAGGTTTATGTGAAATAAAATATTTTGATTTTTGATTTTGATGGTTTTAACCTAAATATTATATTGCTGACACTACCTGAGACTTTGGACGCCGCGTCGAGGCTGATTTAGTACTCGTAAATATATCTGTCACATCCTCATCTTTTCTTGAGTTATGGAAAATTGCCAAAGTGCTCCTATTGCCGAAGACTCTTAATAGATTGGACATGACATTATATATCTACAATTTTCTATATTTTTTTTTTATCAAATTAGATTTGTTACAGCTGTAGTGGCAATCATGTCATTTGGTTTAAATAGGTTCTTATTTTTTATTATTTTGTTTATCTTTTATATATATGCTTTTCTTTTAGATTTTGTGAATGTGAGAACGTTGTAGGCTGTAAACTTGTGTACCATTTTTTATTTTACTAAGTACCTGGTACTTGTTGTTAGGCCTACACTGTCCTCCCATACCTATTAACACTGTAATTTGAAAACATTGTAGAAACAATTTATTTTGAAAAGAGTAACCGTGGAGTTTCTTGCCGGCTCTTCTCCATAGGAAGTGACCAATTGGAACCGTGCACCTAGCTTCTGACGTTTCATAAGTACCCTTGTAGGTTTATGAAAAATAAAATATTTTGATTTTTGATTTTGATTTTGAAGAATCTTAAACCTATTAGTATACTAAATTAAAATTGGTTACTAAAGTTTTAGAGAAAGTAATATGTACGCAATTAGTTGAATTTTTAAAGACAAATGAAATCCACCCGGATGTTCAATCAGGGTTTAGGAAGGGCCGTAGTACAGCCACGATCACGTGACTTTCAGATTTGCGTTTCCTTATATTCATTAACTCAGTAAAATAATGGAAGAAAATGCTGTTTAGTTACAATATTGACGGTATCAAGCCCAACATCGCGTGGTGAACTAAATATTTCGAAACGAGACTCTTCGAATAATCGTGCTATGGGCTGTCACGACATTTTGTCGGCTCTTTAATACTTCCCCGCACGCAGTTTAGGGTTGCTCCTGAAAAGAAATAGGGCACTGGCACAGAACTATTCACGCAAGGCAGAAGCTGGTTACGAAATAATTTTGAGCGATAGCAGTTTGCTCAAAGAAGTCCGCAGTGGTAGCCCGCGAAATTGAAATTTTGAACTTTTAAACTATTGCATAGCTTTTACCGCGGGCTTTGAGCGCGGCGACCGAATCAAGAAATTCCGTAACGTAACGAAAATAAAACCTAACACCCCCCACTCCGCCTACCATGTAATGACAGTTCCCATGACAACGTGATGTTTTTATGTGTAGCGTTGACAAATAGAAAGTATGGAGGTTACAAATGCTATGCAATAGCTTTACCGCGGCAGTCCCCGAGTGCCACACGTTTTTATTTTTGCAATTTGCAATTCAGTGTCAGGTTATATGTTGATCAAAATCTGATTCGCGACCGTAACAAATATCTCATGGAAAAGTTCTTGTGGAACAAATGTCTTAATTTTGTGCAAATGAGTGTCATTTGCTAGCACAACATTTTTTTATTACCTATTTATTTAAATAATAAATTTTAATATTTAATAACACCGGTTTTAAGACTAAAAAAACATAATTAAGTCATTTTCTAGAACCAATTGTAGGTACATTAAATGTGCATTGCAAAAATAATACTTCGTTATATTTGCAGTTGGAATGTATGAGAAGAAAGAGAGAAAGAAAAGTATTTATTGAGACTCTCACAGGAAATTAAACTAAAACACACTCATTAAAACATTAATAAAATTAAAATAAACAAAGTTAAATTAAAATAAAAGCGTAAGCGTAATAGCAAAAACGTAAAAAGTATGGGAGAATATGTTTTTCAACTACAATGTTAAGTTTGTTCTCAGGATAAATTTCATCCCAACAACGGAATCCTTCATTTTGCGTGGTCCGACACGCACTTGGCCGGTTTTTTTTAATAAGTTATATTATAAGATATAGGATAAGTCCTTACCTCTATCTTCTATCTTTCTTGCCCGACAACCTGCCCGACAGGGTCCACGATTGTTTTCAAGCTAATATTTACCAACTAAGCACATACATTGTGGAATGCAATAAAGTATTGAGTACTACTCGTTAACCTATAAAACCTATTTAGCTGTGATAGCTTTCCTTTTAACGTCGTTATATATTACTACTACTGTAAATTTTTTCACTTATCCAATCCATAGCTGGCAGGAACACTTACTTGACTCTAACAAAACTTTGCACTTTAACGCTTAATATTTCGCAAACGGATCTCTGAATCGAAAAATGGTCTTTACACACCCATAATATTTTTGAAAGAATTTTCCAACGACACCCCCACACCATAGGATAGACGAGAAAAAACATCCCCACCTCACGTGTAGGGGAGTAAGTACCCTATAAAAAAAACCACTTTGTCGGCGTGATTAATATGTATACTCATGCCAAATTACAGCTTTCTAGTACTAACAGTCTCTGAGCTAAGCCGCGGACAGACAGACAGACATGGCGAAACTATAAGGGTTCCTTCATGACTACGGAACCCTAAAAAGATATGATGCCATTAACCCTTGGTATGCCGGAACGTAGATATATACGAGACACAATGGTTTTTTAATTGTGTCTGTAATTACGGCATTCGAGAGGTTAAGAAAGACATATCTCAAGCACCGTGCTGCTCTAAAAATGGTTTCGATGGGTGAAGACTTATAGCATAATAATGTCTCCCCCTATCTGAAACATACCAATTCGTGTTTTAAAGAATGCAGGGAATTGACGGGGTCCGCTAGGGCCAATGCCTGCCGGGGTTCGAAGAAAACCGACAGGGAAATCGTGGCCCCCGGCAACAGGGCAACCGAAGGAACACGGGTGGGTTTTAGTCAGTAAGAGTCTGACACGATCTCCCGCTCCGCCCAGAGCGGGAGAAGTTATTTGATAATTTCCCACCCAAAAAAAAAAAGGTCAGATAGGCAGTCGCTCTAATAAAATATTGGTAATCAGCTGAATTCAGTTACACTGGAAGCCAATCCCAACATAGTTGGGAAAAGGCTAGGCAAACTTGAGGTTCACATTTAATTTAAACGCTCCCTCTAGTAGCATGAGCTTGTTAAAAGCTTATCAAGAAAAAAGTATAATCGCATGATAAGTAACGGCATAGTTTAAATCCACTATCGTTTTGACCCGGAAATGGCGGTATTACGTGAATTTACGCACTATACCACTGTTTGGGTAGGTATGGAATCGCATGCAAGTGCAGTAATTCGTATTCATAATTTAATTTTGAAATATTCTGATGTAATGGAGTAGCGTTTATATCTGTAAGTTTTTTTTTAATAAATAGGTACCTAGTTAGTTTTGTTTTTTTGAAGTGAAAACTTCTTTAGGCGCGTTGGGCATTTTTGAGATGGGACTAAACCATTGATTTCGCGACACTGACGACATCAACGCGTTGATTACCGCGGTGCGTGGAGTAAAAGACATCACCGCGTTGATTACCGCGGTGCCTTTTTTTTAAGTTTTCACTTCTGTCGGCACTCCCGGAATGCCACTGTTTTTTTTTTTAAGATTCTGCCTTTTGATGATTAAAATAACGAATTATTAACAAAATATCTAAGTACAATGTTTATTATTACCTATTCTTTATCACTGCTATGAACCATACCATGCACCGAGATCCATGTGTCTCTATCATGTACATTTTATATAAAATTGTTAACGGAACAAAGGAGTCTGGATCTCACAACACAGGGAATCCTAGTTACTGTGAGGTCTAGGAATTCAATCCATTTGAATGTAAACTTTGCGAAATTAATTTATTCTTGTTCTTATCACTATGACTCTAGTGACTCGGTGCGTAGTATGCGTAGTTAGGCGTGCGTGTATGACTAGATGTATGAACGTAAACGAAGCAAAAGGTATATAGTTCATTCCGTAGTTTCTGTCTACGTCTATGGGAAGAAGGCGTGAGCTATGTATTTTGAATCTAAAAAAATAACTGTAATTAAGTCAAAGCATTTATTTCAATTAAACCATTTACAGGCATTTTTGAACCGTCAAGGAATCGGTCAGTCAGAAATATGAAGCTAGTTGCCCATTTCAAAGCGTTGTAGGTACCTATGGAGAAGAACGGGCAATAAACTCCACGGACACTCTTTTATTTAAAAAATTGTTACAAAATATTGGTTACATCATTCATGTTGAAATTATACATGTGAGAACAATGTAGAAAGACGTGCACGTTAGAAGTGTCCGTAATAAAAACAATTCAAAAATTAAAAATAAGCCTTGGCAACTAAAAGATAACCAGTCCCAATTGACGGCGCCCGTTCACGAACATGACGTATGGATTAGCACCATTCAGCTAAACCACTTTGAAGGGAGCTAAATGATCCAACACACGTGCCCTACCATCAGCGAAACATCTGAGTGAGCATGACATACTCACAGCCGCCAGGGCACATTCAAGTCAATGCAAGAAATATTACCCGGTAAATGGTAACTCTTTAGTACATAGTGCTCACACCTGTGCTATGTAGTTATATAATACAAAGGAGATTGAGTTTATACAATGCAAAAATAAAATAATGCAATAAAATAATGATCTGACAATCTTCAGCAGCTCCAACAGTATTTGCAAATGTTAATCAATTAGTTGTGGTTGTGAAACATTGAGCTAAGCGTTTTTATCAGCGATGTAATCCCCCAACTTATAATATGCCTGCCTAAGTATCGCTTGTTTCAGGATGTAAGTCGCTGTAAAATACTCGCTACTCCTAGTGTAGGCGCATCTGGTTACCAAACAACCACAGGACAATCTTATAGTTATTATGGAATTAGTTAATTCTGTAGACATACGAAAAGTGACTTTTGCTTACAACGAAATCGCTTTTTGTGTATGTTTGTCTGCTTAGTGTTAGTAAACAACACAATGGATTTTGATGAGGTTTTCACTACCATTTAGAGGAAAAAAACCGAAAACCTTTATAAATTAAGGCAGAGGTATCGAAGAATTTTGATTACTTGTACGACTGAGGTTACCGTTATCTGGGTACCAAAAAAGAAGAAACATTTTACCTGTGTTTAGGTTACCGTTTCAATACGAGTTACCTAAAAATGACCTTGATTACGAGAAAGAAACAGAATATCGCAATGGCGACAATGTGTTGGCATTAGAAAATAGGGCCATGATTGGTCGACGTTCGCCGGCGTGTGGGTAGACTCCACCCTTTGACACACACACAGGCGATGCGCGCCCTTTGACTTATGCCGACGGCACGTGTAAGATATAGGTAATTTTTATTTCGGTAACCGGTATTGGTAGTACGGGCTATATTAAATTTAAAAATTTAGGTAATGTTTAAAAATACCTATAATAAATAAATGTTGTGACCATCACCAATAAGTGTTGAAAAAATACCCGCATAGATCATACATAATTTATTTCTCTCAAAAAGGTACTTTGGGACGTGGTATCTAGGTTAAAGGCAGATTCAAACCTTTGTGAGAGCTGGAGTCTATACTGGGTTCGGGGCCTGTATGACAGATCTCCAGGCTCACACCCTTAAAATTACAACATTAAATTGCGCTTACGTACTATTATTACATTGTAAAAGTTCCAAGTACTGAGAGTAAGGCAAATTAATTTACAAAACAAAAGAAGATGTGCTGTGTGTCTTTGGAGTGTTGTGTATCCGTGAGTGCAATATAAGTCCTCGCGCCCAGCACCCACGAAGGGCACTGTGCGCGAGCACCTACTTACCCGAGGGTGTGTATGTGTGTGTGTGTGTGTGGTTAACAAGGTGAAACGCGATCAAAGATTAATTTGAGTAGGTGCATATTCCCGGTAGTCGAAATTATTTAAAAATATTTAGTAAATGTTCAGTCTCTGCATAACCCAATTCAAGTAGCCATTTCATAACAGTATTTTTTTACATTTTGATCTGATTGTAATCTACATTAACAAAGATGTTTTGATATGTCGCCCCATCAATAGACTACACACGTGCAGCAGGGGCGGTTCTCTAGTATTCCCATAAACTATTCCCTTTAAAAAGTACGATACAGTTGAACGATAGATTTCAAACACCTCTGTGACGAACATATAAATTTGTAAGCGTGGGAAGACAAAAGCCGACATGTCTCAATTTTAACATGTCATACGATTCCGTTCGATCCCAAGACGAAGACAAATATTTGTATGAACTAAAGGTATTTGTTCTAACCCTGGATGTTTTGATACGTATTTGTATGTTTTCGAACAGATTCTATTTGGAAAATGTGTTTTTTGAAGACTGCTGTTGAAATGTAGTATGTGTGTATAGTGTGTGTGTAGTGTGTGTGTGTTGTGTGTGTATGTGTGTGTGGTGTAGTGTGTGTGTAGTTTTGACGTAGTTTCTCTTTGGTATTCAAATACAAAATAAAAAAATAAAACACGCATAAACCTACATGGACACTTATGAAACGTCAGAAGATGCACGGTTCCAATTGGTTGTTTTCTATAGAGAAGAGCCGGCAAGAAACTCCACGGTTCATCATCATCATCATCAGCCTATAATGTTCCCATGCTGGGACACAGGCCTCCTCTCTGTGAGAGGGAGTGGGCCGTAATCCACCACGCGGGCCCAGTGCGGGTTGGTATATGTCACATGTCTTCGAATTTTCGGTTCTAGGACATGCCGGTTTCCTCACGATGTTTTCCTTCACCGTTTTGAGAGCAGTGGTGATGAAATAATTTACACAAAGTAAAGCGCCTGTCTGGGTTCGAACCTACGACTTACAACTCGTAAGTCGCGGCCGTTACCACTGGGCCACCAAACTCCACAGTTACTCTTTTAAAAATAATTGGCTTTTACAATACTTTCAAAGAACAGTGTTACTAGGTATGGGAGGACATTGTTGGTCTTTCAATAAGTACCAGGTACTTAACAAAATAGAAAATGGTCAACAGATCTACAGTTCACTAAGCCTAAAGCGTTCTCACATTCACAAAATAGAAAAGAATCTATACAAAAACGAAATAAATTAATACAAATAAAAACCTAAACTTAAACCTTTTGACAATAGTAGCTCCTTGGAACAGCTACACACGCAGTAATAAGGTGGCCTATTCCAGATTCCCCGTGATCATATCATCACAGGCTTGTCAAGATTCATGGACCATGAGATCGGTACACCCTGGGCAGTGAGCCGCACCATGCTGGCTGATTAATATTTTTACCACGGCTGTTCTATAGCTCATTACCCAACTAGAAAAGAACAACCGAACCAATACGTCTTTGTTCATCTCTCCTTTACTTGATTCCTTGCCAGTACTTCTGGATATTTGTATGCTTTTTATTTTATTTACGATACATTGATATATGAAATCGAAGCAGCAAGTTAAGAGTATACAATACATGCAAGGGATATTCAATCTGTTAATGCAAGCTTCAAGAGCACAATAAGACGATATATCGATACCAACTCGACAAACACAACTTTAAGACCGTTTCCTCATTGGTCGATACAGTATCATTTTGGTATAGATGCTCGGTACTTATACCGAAATGATACCGCACTGCTTTAATTTTTCCTCATTGGTCGGTAAGCATGCAGTGCGGTATAGTATGCTCTGTTTACTGAAACGATACCGCACCGCTTTCATTTATTAATTAAATTCATTTACATCTCTCATATTCGGTAAGTAGGTCCTTATTACCCCCAAATGGGGCTTGTAGGTAACCAATTAGCGTTCTAGGGTAATAATGTAGTTAGAAAAGCCCTAGGGCAGTAAGTAATTTAAAAAAAAACTCTTCACTCTTTCAAAAAGTTCGCGTACATCTAACCATCATACTGGCAATAGACATCATGCATTCAGCCCAATGACAAAAGAGGTCGCTTCGCTATTCAGCCTTGTCTTCGTATGAGTATAATAGTCATCAATTTTTAATATCGAACGGCGAAGCTCAATTTAGTTCTTGAAAAAAAAAATTAAAAAAAAAGCTGAAAAAAGGCGGGAATAGAAAACTTCCCTAAAATTTGAAAATTGTTCTCATTTCACTATAAATTTTAACTAATAAAATGTTTTATTCTTGTAATGCCGGTTTTTTTCTACTTACCTCACAATCGAGATGTAAAGCAGAGTAGTTAGCTCGGGTGTAAGCATCAATTGCACCCTCGAACTATAGGCGCCCTCGCTGCGCTCGTGCGCCTAAATATCTCGGGCTGCAATTGATGCCTTACAGCCCTTGGCTACTAATCTACTATTAATTCAGACTAATTGATATGTCCATAAATTGTTAGTTACAAAGGTCTTAAAACTATGTTAGTGATCATTGATAATTAAATTCAAAATACATAAAAATTCCAAATACAAATAATTAAATCATTCAAGTCAAAAAAAAAAAAAAAAAAAATCATCCTCTTGTCACGTGAAGCCGAATGAACCTACCCAGCAATGCAGACTCTGGCCTCTCAGAGATCATCCTTATAGATCTGACGTTATGTTTTCGGTATATTCGGAAAAGCTCATTGAAATATAGGCGCTCGGTAAGCTTTCGGTACCGAGTATCCCAAGCATGCTGTAAAACGCGTGACGTGAGCGGGTATCGCACTGGATGTTTCTACCGAGACACGATAAATCGAAACGATCCCGTCCCGCTCCCGCGTATACCGAGCCAATCAGGAAACGCTCAATGAAATATAAAGCGCTCGGTAAGCTTTCGTCGTTTGACGTCATCACGTCAGCGCCGGCTATCGCTGAAAACCAGCGCTGGGGCTCTGTCTCGCATGGAGTCGCAGCTTTATGCTGAGCGATGGCCGTTTTGCGTGGATGTGACGCATATTTTCCCCCAATTTGTTATTTACGTGTTTTTTTTTTAATCTTTCTTTGCGTCATGTTTACCGCAAATAAACGAATTTTCTTTCTTTCTTCTTTCTTTCTTTCGGTACGGAGTATACCAAGCATACTGATCCCGCACCGCTGACGCACCGACCAGTGAGGAAAGGGCCTAACAATATCGGGAAACTGTTATGTCCCACCCAAAACCAATCGCAAATGTCACCAATATTGGTTTATTTTACGACCATAACTAAATGGAGCATCAAGCCTGTTTCCGCCACTAAGACAAACATTGGAGCCAATAACCCAATGTTGTTCAGTCTTTAACGGAAGCGTATTCCGCTTTATTGCAGGCATGTTGGGACATGATTTATTCATGTTGGAACATGTCCAGATGTTTTTGGGACGTTTAGAGTCATGTTGAGCTAATTCTTGGAGTGTCGTGGAAGGGGATGTTTTTGGGTACTAGTAAAGTGTGTATGAATGTTGAATAAGCAATTATTTTTAGAGATGAAATCTGAAATTATTTGAAAATGGATCATCTCAGGATGGAATAAAACATTGTAGAAGTTAGCTACCTTGCTGTAATTAAAATACGACTATTAAATCAAACTATTAACGCAGTGCGATACCTCAAATATTTTCTAAAAAATCGTACACTTTAGAATGGTTTAAAAAAGGCGACCAACCACGGGCGGTGAGTTTAGAAAAAAACGGGTTAATTAAACCTACTTTACGTTGCATAAATCAGTTTCAAACTTTTTTGCACAGAGAGAAACCTTCGCCAAAAGAACCTATTATTATTTTTGCTATTACACAATTTTTCCGAAGAAAATCCAAGCCATAATAATAACCAAATACTGCAGAACTTTCAAAATGAAAACAAACAAAGTTTAAAATACGCAGCACCTGTTTTACATTTACCTATTTTTCTTTCACCCCACAATAAGCTGAGACATGGTTGTGAAATATACCTGGGCTAGCGTTACCATCCGTCTAGATTTGTCCGGACATGTCCGGCTTTTTGGCACTCCGTCTGGACTTTGTTCAGCCGTGTCATTTGATCGGAATTTTTAACATAAGAGGATTTTTCTGAAAATATATTTTTAATCTATCTTGGACATTACTGATATTGGTGAAGGAAAACATGGCGAGGAAACCTGGACTTTATAGTTAACTATTATTTGCTCGCGGCTTCGCCCACGTGGATGTCGGAAAACATCCCACGGGAACGTACTACCGGGATTAAAAGTATTCTGTGTTAATCCAAGTTACCAACTTACTGTGTGCCAAATTTCATCCAAATCCGTCTAGCCGTTTTTACACCAATCCGGAACATACATCCAGACAAACGGACAAAATTCTAAAAAACTATATTTTCGGCATCTAAACTCGTTCACACACCTCGTAACAATTACTTTTTAAATAGGTATTTTGATTTCGTTAATATTTTAATATTATGTATAGAAGATAGAGACATTATTATTATTATTAAAAAAAATACTGACAAAAGAAAGATTAAAATGTAAAATGCCCGGACGTTTTTGCAAATGTCCGGCTTTTTAGCAGGACTTTTCAAATTTGTGGTAACCCTACCTGGGTCTGAACTCACCGTCGCCAATTTATGCAGTTGATTTTAAAAAGTTAGCATTATGTTGTCTGTGATATAAATTGTCATTCTTTTTAAACGTTTTATGTCTGGAGTTTGTGGCTCGGAGTTTGGACTTGGGTAGAATTTAAATTATGTTGGGTATTACATTTTATTTTCTATTTTCTGAACGTTTAAGGTAAGGTTTAAAATATTGTTTCGCTTAGAACTTGTGATGTCTTTTTGTTTATCTACACTAGCTTCTGCTCGCGACTTTGTCCGCGTGAAAATTGTTTTAACATAAAATATATCCTAGGACACTCGACTATACTGTATCTTCTCATTAGTGAATGAATTTTCTTTATGTTTTTCAAATACAAAAAATACAAAAACAAAAACATTTATTTCAACTAAAACATTGTTTTATACATAAATTGAGGTAGCCCCAGTAAGTTAGAATAGTACTTGTGTCGGAGCTGCTTTACAATGATGAGGTCAAATAGAGTCTATAGAAAAATAAAATAAAATTAAAGATTGATTTAGCAGCTCTCATTAGTTGCACTAGACAAATAATACAAAAAAAATAAAATGTCAAAAATTAAATTTCATTCAAAATAACAATGTTAAAATTTAAAGTCAATTCAAAATCACAACACAATATACTGTTGTCTGTTTTTTTCTGCCATCGACCATCTAGCGAGCTATGTGTTTTGAGAAAAAGCTCTCATTAATTCTTTTTCTAAATGCAATATCTGCCTATTACTTACCCATAACACAAAAGCAAAAACCCTGTTATAATAAACTGCTTTATTAACACGAACGCAACAAAAAATGCATAATCGAATACCATGCGACGTTCACCGATACCGCTACATAACTTTAAAAATGCAACCCAACACCAGTCATTACCCACGATAAGTGTTCCGATATCCCCGGGTTTACTCGCCGAACCTCCCCTTTCAATTTAAAGGTTTAACGGAAATTGAGTGGAGTAGGCAACATCGATACACCGATAGGGAACAACTTGAAATGAAAACAATATTTATTGATAGGTAGAAGCGGATGTGAAACCCCGGGGAAAGGGGTGTTTGAAACTTTGAGTTGTTTTGGAAATTATATTATTTTGTTGTGAGTGGTTAAATGGCATTTCGTTTTGGAAATATTTTTTGCGTTTCGGGTCTTGTTTTACCAATTGAAATACATAACAGTTGGAATTTGTTCTACAAGACACTTTTCTTGTACTCGGATCTTTGCGAGTTATTTTCGTAAAAAATAATGTAACCGTTCGTCGAATATGAAGAACAAAAAAACTTTTTACAAAAAAAAACAACCGACTTCCAAAAAAAAACACTACAAAGTGAAAAATAACTTTAATTTCGGAAGTCGGTGTCTTGGGTTTGTGTTTTCGTTTTTTGCCACCGACTTCCGAAATTAAAGTTATTTTTCACTTTGTAGTGTTTTTTTTTGGAAGTCGGTTGTTTTTTTTTGTAAAAAGTTTTTATTTTTCACTTTTTAGTTGTGGTACCTACCCCACACATATTAAAATACCACTACCTGCTACCAGTGACAGGAACTTATCATATCATCTACATACTAAGTGGGAAAAAAATACGTATTTTGTAGCGTTAATAAAATTTATATGGGACCAATTTGGGAGCATACCCTTTCAAACAAAAAATAATTTTCAAAATCGGTCCACAAATGACGGAGAAAGCGGTGGACATACATAAAAAAAAAAAAAACAGACATACGCGTCGAACATAATAACCTCCTCCTTTTTGGAAGTCGGTTAAAAAGTTAGCTATTGTTTCGATTGGTCTAACCATGGCTACGAACTACACGCTCAAGTGACAACACTTGCAACAGCGACTGCGGAGAAAAAAAATGAAAGAAGTTGTTTAGAGCAAGTGACGAGCACGCGTGTCGCTTAACACAAGTCGCATCGCCAGTCGCATAGCTCGAGGCCGTGACCGGGGACTGTTTAAGTTACGAATAAGTAACAGTTTGATCTGCTTGTGGGGCTCCATTAGAGTTGCAACAGATAGTGATTTGGCATGATACCAGATAACCGGCGACTGCCGAAATCGGATAGCCGGATATCCGGCCGAAGCGAACGTCATTATGCATATTAAAACCTGCTAGCACGCTCATCCGCATCATCACAATTTGCCTTTAGTAGAATTCAAAAATTGATTATAATTAGCTACCATAAGTGCTTACAGATAAAAAAAGTACAATATTTTTTTAAATAAACAGGTTGGTTTCCGAAATTAGTAGTTTTATTTACATTTTATTACGAAAATACGACCAAGTATCCGGCTAGATGGATATCCGGCATAAGATGACAATCCGGCCGTGCGCCGGATATTAAAAAAACCGGCCAAGTGCGTGTCGGACTACGCACAATGAAGGGTTCCGTAGTTGAGATGAATTTATTTATCCCAAGAACAAACTTAACATTGTAGTTGAAAAACATGTTCTCCCATACATTCCAAATGCAAATCATCGCTCGGCATCCAATGCCGCGAATGTGACACTTTAACGTTTTTTTTTAATCGCAGGATCACTTATTTGAACGTATTGAATGAAATAAAACAAAAATCTGATTTTCGTAAAAAAATCACATTCGCGGTATTAATATAATAATAATCTAAATCTAATACCTTTAAACGAACAATTCTTGTATGTATGTATATTTAATCTGAATCTCGGAAACGGCTCCAAGAATTTTTATTAAATTTAGTATGCAGGGGGTTTCGGGAGCGATAAATCGATCTAGCTAGGTTTCATTTTTAGAAAAAGTTGTTAAAAAAAAATGGTCATCCAGATATTTTTCTTTATTCAAGTAACAAGGACTCATTGTGTTAGTAAACTTATGAACTATGTTAACTTATTTTACCAGGTCATTTAGAAAGTTTTGCGACTAACAGTTTTTGTCTATAGTATACTGGCTGGTTTTGTCATGTCAATTAAAACTATGACTATTTATTTAAAAAAAAACATAACATTCCAAATTCGAAATTCCCTCCACATTTTTTTACGAGCAAAATCAAAATACTCTGTCTTACTGAAAACTGGATTTACAACGAGAACATTTTCGCGCGATGATTTTGTACGATTTCAAATGTCGACCAAAACCAGAAGAATAGTTTGAAAGACTTCGAATAGTGTTCATAGAAAAAAGCCTTTCTAAAGCGCTGTTTTCCGCTGGTTCAACGAATTTATGGGTGGTCTCGTAATTTTGGCGGACAAAGAAAGAAGTGGCCGCCCTATGACGGTTGTTACATAACAAAACGTGCTGGCTGTGAAAAATTTAATTCAAGAGAATAGGCGAATTACATATGAAGAGGTTCAGCATATACTGCCGATTGAATCGGGAAGTGTGCATGAAATTCTACACAGGCATCTTCGGTTATGGAAGATAGTTTCACGCTGGTACCGTAAAATCTAACACAGGCTCAGAAGGAGGTTTGGGTAGAATGGTGACGAGACATGATAGCAAAATTTGTAGCAGGCTCGTCTCGGCGCGTTTAAGATATCATTACGGGTGATGAATCTTGAATTTATCAATATGATCCAAAAATTAAGCGTCAGTCGACCGTGTGGCTGTTTCAAAATAAACCAACGCCTACCAAAGTGAAGCGAGCCAGAAGTGCAAGCAAAATTTTGATCGCAAGGTTTTTTTTTGCCGGTTTATCTGGTGTCAGTACCCTGACGAGATCAAAGGAGTATCAATGCTGAATGGTATGTTACCAAATGTTTGCCAGAAGTTTTTACTACTGCAAGCAGCAAGCGACCGAACACTGGCCTCCGTGGACTACTGCTTCACCACGACAACGCGCTGGCTCACTCGGCACCCAAAACAAGGGACTTTCTGGACAGCACTCCGGTCAAATTTATAGGTCATCCTCCTTACAGTCCCAATTTGGCTCCGTGCGATTTTTTCTTGGTCCCGAAAATAAAAAATCAACTCAAAGGAAAACAGTTTTCATCACCTGAAGATGCACTGGCTGCATTTGAGAAGGAGATTGGAGAGGTGTCTGATGCGAACTGGAAAATGTGTTATGAAAATTGGTTTAGACGTATAAAACTGTGTATAAACGCCAATGGAGAGTTCTTTGAAAAGATATAATAAAAAAATATATAACCTGTAGTATATTTTTTTCTAGTATCACAAAACTTTCTGAGTGCCCCACGTAATCTAGTTTAAATTTATTTCACCCCATGAGAGATGGCACTGCAGTGATTGATGTACATGCAATCCAGCCTGCTAGCGATCTTTTTTCAGGATATTGTTGGAGCTGGCCCGCACTCTGCGCACCAGGGATGCACACCTCATTCGCATCGTTGCGTAATTTTTCAAACCCCGAAACTAATTTTTTTAATTTAAAACCCGAAACCCGAATTGGTTTTCATGAACATTTACAGTTTTATTTATTTGTGTATTAAGCAGACGGTCAAACACTTTTGATATTTTGATATTATAGTAGCTAGAGAGATGGGCCTATTGGCTGCCGAGCGACGAAATGTAAGTTTGTACTCACAATATTGAGAGATTTACCATGTTATTTTAAGACCATGGACTTCTTATAGGTTTTCCTATAATCTATGAGTAAAGAGCCACACTATGTATTTTTTTCAAAATTTTTGGTCCAGCAGTTTCGGAGATAAGGGGGGGGGAATGGTCAATTTTCATTGAATTTATTAAATATCTTTAAAAGTATTTCTTTTAAAATTATATAAAAAATATATTTAAAATCCTCGCAACAAGTCCTTTCATTTGATATGTCACACGGTACTGTTAGCAAAACTTTTTTTTTTTAATTTTATTGTTTGCGCCCCAAAAGTGACCCCTCTATTCAAAATTAATTTATTTACGTTACTTATTCATGTTTGGGTCACAGAAATACATATGTGTACCAAATTTCAACTGAATCGGTCCATTAGATTCGGAGTAAATTGGCTGTGACAGACGGACAGACAGACAGACAGACAGACAGACAGACCGACAGACAGACAGACAGACACACGAGTGATCCTATAAGGGTTCCGTTTTTTCCTTTTGAGGTACGGAACCCTAAAAATGGCCGGATACCGGATAGTAACCGGATATCCGTTGCAAGTCTCCATCTACTACATCGAACATTATTTTACTTTTTAATTAACATTATTTTTTGGAAAAATAATGTAATGTTAACGTATTTGGTTACCTATGTGTTTGTGGTTACGGTGGTTACTTTACTCATGAATTTTATTAAAAAACGTTATGACAGCGTTTTTGATTAATGATACCAAACTTTCTTAAAAAAGAAATGATGAAAAATGTTCTTCGTGTAATTACTTAAATTTTTTACTTTGATTTGTGCGACTTTACTTTTTAATTCCTAACCTAAGATAAGATTTTTTTTTGTTTTGTTTGCTGTTATCTCAGTTAACAGCCTGCGATGCGTACATAATAATAATAACAAAACAATAGCCTTGAATTATTAAGTAAACGACAGAAAACTTAAAAGTTTTTTGCAAAGTTAGTCCTACAAAAATCATAACATCATCGCAAGTATCAAAAGTTCTGTTCACTCAGTTAAAAATACAAAACGGTAGAGAAGTTAGATTAGGCATCTGGTCACTGCCGGCGGTGAACGAGTAGCGAGTGTATGACCGCAATGAGCGATTACACGCTAGCAGGGGCGAATTGTCCATATAAGCCGATTCCTACCGGCTTCCCTTTGGAAATTCGGAACACAACCACTCTATCGTCATTGAATAATCAAACTATAAGTATTTGATACACCATAAAATTAAAATACCTATTACAAAACGCCTACATACATTAAAAATTGTCTTAATAACCCAACAACAAAACACTGCGCTAAAATAACTCGTAGGCGCGTCCGGCTTACGCTAAATTCAATTTCCTTACAAAAAATAAAGTCATCATGACGTCACTTCGGTCACGTGATCCGCGGTTTCTATGAGCCGAGTAAGCCGGTCTGTAGCGAGTTATTGTAGGCACAGAGTTGCAGAAACGTGCGCGCGGGAGCGAGAAGGAATTATTGCTATTGCACCACCTCTTTCTGGCACACGCATTTGATTCGGTAAATTTCGTAATGCGTTCGGCTAGGAGTTCGTAAAAATTTCATCATTCGTTTGACAAATATATTATGTGGTTGTTTTTTGACGTAATCGCATTAGAATCTTATTAATTTGCATTTTGTTCGCTCAGTATCAATTGAATTCATGTTTATCAAAACTACTAGTATTAATATTTGTTTGTAGTTATAGGACAGTGATTAACATAGTGTTTTGAGAATGATTAACATGGTGTTTTGTGTGTTGTGAATGTAAAGTACCTTGTAATTAGGTATTTGGGGTAAGTAGATAGTTTAATAAGCTGAAATTACTTATTTAGAGTAGATTTGACAACTAATTAGTACGACCTTATTAGGATGGCGGCATTCATAGTTTTAGAATGTCATAGTGTGTGAATTTTGTGAAGAAACATGCTTTTCAAGGTTAAGTTTTGAAAATACGTGCTCGCCCCGATGTGACTATAAATCTCAAACGCCGCGATGGTTTTTTCAAAAATTGTAATGTTTCCCTTTACGATAAATATCAATGCCTGACGCTAGTATGTACCAAGCGTGAGTCTCTCAGCGAGTGTTCTGTCCGCAAAGGGAGCATCGCTGAGCGAGTATTCATTTAGATAGCTCTTATCGGTGCTATAGTCCGCGCAATCCACGAAGACGCACCCCACTCCACTCCGCGCCGTACTAAAGTTCAGCTTACAGTACAGTAATCGCGGAGTGGGGCGCGTCTTCGTGGACTGCACAATCTATACAAACGAGTACTCGCCGGCGCGGTGGTGTGAACAGTCAGCGATCAACTATAAAGCGAGCCGTCCGAGCTAAATTAAATGCATCCAAAACTGGCGAGCTTGGGAGCTCTTCTCCATAGGAAACGACCAATTGGAACCGTGCAACTAGCTTCTGACGTTTCATAAGTGCCCTTGTAGGTTTATGTGAAATATTGTTTTTTTTTTGAGCTAAACTAAACTAACTTAGTTTAGCTGGCCGTGGACAGCTCGCTTCAATATTTTACAAACACAAAAAGAAACTTTTATTTCTAAAACTTATGTAAATAACAATATTATGATAGGAAGTGCTTTTTAAGCAAAAAATTGTTTGTATTAGGTATTTCCGCTCTTCCGGTTTATATTGACAAAACATAAGTGAGAAATTTAACAATAAATTCAATTACAATCCAATTCAAAATAATAAAGAAAATTGAGATCAAAAGGCACACACACACAGGACCAACAGTCTTTTGTACGCTTCTTGAGTGAGAAAGTCGTTGATAGCTAGTCGCTTACTCGTTGGCGGTGGGTCAGGAGCCTTAGTTCAACGTGGAATAAAAGAAACATCGGTAGTGGTCAGCTTCAAATAACAATTGAAACGGATTAATTGAAGAGTTCAGTCAAGCGACTTACAGCTTTGTACACAGCTAATATGGTGCATTTTGTTAGTTTAGATATTTTTTCTAGTACCGTGCGGGCCGCCCGTACGGGCTCCTAGAACGAAGACACACGTGAGGCGATAGAACATTGTTTCACAGCGACCCGGTCCGGGTAGAGCCTGTACAACGCTAGCAACTATATCGTACTAACTCCAATAACTCCCTCGTTTCAGAGCACTGCGGGCGCTACCCGTACGGGTTTCCCGTGTGTGGGCGGCCCGTGCGGGTCTCCCGGACAGCTGCGAAACCAACCTAAAGATTATCAAAACCCTCTTGTTTTTTTCATTATTCTGTACTTCTATTTAATAATAATTTACGTATTTTTCTTCCAAAAATGTCCATAAACATAACATAACATCACGCCTGTACTTCCCCGAAGGGTTCGGCAGACGTGTACCTATAAATACACCCACATTTCGCCAGTTATGTTTAAGTCCCATGTAATAGGGGGCGAGCCTATTGAAATCAACCGGGCCCAAATCCAGACTCCGGACTGCTACTGAGAAATTCTTGATGGAAAAACCCAATAATACGGTGCCAAACACAAATATCCATACTAATATCCATACTAATACTATAAATGCGAAAGTAAGAATTATTTTCGCATTAGTATGGATATTTGCGTCTGTCTTTCTGTTACTTTTTCGCTCTTTTACGGCTAATAGAGTTGGATGCTTTCATCCAAATCCATCCTTACCTTTAGGTTATGGTCTGTGCCTTTGCACAGACAATTACAAGTAAGGTAAGGACATATTAGGAAACTTTCTATTCCGGTAGTACTGTCCCGTGAGAAAATTTCCGACCTCCACGCGGGTGAAGCTGCGAATAAAAGCTAGTCACTTATAAAATAGACTAATAACGAAGATAAAAAATTAAGTACTGCAAACAAAAAAATTCTGTCAGGCTAAGCAGGGTCTACGACGTAGCCGACCCTGCTACGGTTGCTACGCGGTCGTAGCAACTGGCTACGAGGCCCTTCTCATCGATCTTTGTAGTAAATCATAAGTTAGCAGATAAATATAATGCATTCACAGTTCTAATTGCTTAAAAACGTTGTTAATAAATGAGCTTTAGCTACAGTTCTAACTCGTTCTGACTAACAACGAATAAGATTAAAATCTTAAAGTTAAAAAAAAAGGTGTGGCACTCGGGGACTGCCGCGGTAAAGCTATTGCATAGCATTTGTAACCTCCATACTTCCTATTTGTATAACGCTACACTTGGGATGATGACGTGATGACATAAAACAAAAATTACGTTCCCATGACAACACATGACAACATCACGTTGTCATGGGAACCGTCATTACATGGTAGGTGGAGTGGGGGGTGTTAGGTTTTATTTTAGTTACGTTACGGAATTTCTTGATTCGGTCGCCGCGCTCAAAGCCCACGATAAAAGCTATGCAATAGCTTAAAAATAAATAAACTAGGTTACAACCTTATGTGTGTGTACCAACAGTTTAGGCTATTTGTGTGAGTGTTCAAGTTCAGGCTATTTGATGGCAGCTCTGCACAATATCTCACTGGGAACGCGTCGCGACGTGAAATCGAATCGTTCAATACGCTACGTGTACTCGGAATGGACAATACTGGAATAGAAATTGTGGAAAAGGTGCTCCAGTTTGAAGTATTGAATTTATTTGGAGTATCCTGTGTTATTTAGTCTTTGTGAAATATTTCGTGAATTAAAGAAAGAGCATGCGTTTATTAATAAGTGAGAACATATTATGTGAAACAATATATCGCGGGTCTCAAACCATAGCGTATCCACAAAACCGTTACTTTTCAGGAGAGACAAAAACCGAATAACTTTTCTTGTGATTGAGCCAGCTTGTTGTGTTTTTGCATGTGGCCATATATTTACATTTCAGTTAATTTGGGATACTTGATTTTAAGGTATTTTCTCTATGAGACTAGTTTTTGGTTCTTACGTCTATTTAGCATGACTACAATACGGTAAAACTCCATCAAAATTCCCCCAAAAATGCTAGGAATTTATGGACGTAAAACCTTTTCCCTTAAATTATTAATGATTGTACGAGTACCAATATTTATTTGAACCTGGTTGGTGATTTAAAATATTGCAATTAAGGAATGAGAAACTGAATTTGAATTGAATCAAAATTAATGTTATTTCTGTGATTTAAAAAATTTGATGAAGGTGATGTCGGGTTTATCATCGCTAAGTCCTTTGTGAGCAACGTGGTGAGGATCGGGAGTGTGTCGACCAGGGTGGCATACCTTAGAATATCAGCAAGATATTCGTTAGGTAGGTAAGGTAATAAAGGTTTTCGCACCGACTTCGTCACATCCCGACGATGAGGTGGAGATCATGTATGAGAATATTTCCAGAGCCATATATGCCTCTAAAACTCACTTTACCGTTATCATGGGGGACTTCAACGCGAAAAAACGATGATGAACTACGAGTGGGGTAATTTGGAGTTGGACATCGGAACCACCGAGGTCACCTACTGGCTAATTTTATGGAGAACTCATGAGGGAAAGGGTCCGAATTCTGGCAGCTCCTCGAAATGTTATGTTCTGTCTCCATCTATACATAACATAACATCATTTTTGTATTTTCCCACACACACATTTCGCCAGTTATGTTTTAGCCTCATGTAGATGGAAAAACCCAATAACACTTTGTTCTTTAGTCTTTAAAAAGTAGCAGATAAATAATAACCTACTACTACAAAAATAGAGCATTGTCTCCAATGTTTGGGCATCCATTCAGTGGTAAGTTATTATGTGGCAGTAGTGGACGATATCTCAGCGAACAACGAGATGACGTAAATGGAACTGTTCGATACATTACGTGCTCCCAAGGAGTGCAGACTATTGGACATGAGGTTGTTAATAACATTCGAAGTATAGTGCATATCTTTTATAGTTTATTATATGAGGAGCTGTCTTGCTTATTTAAGAACTAAATTATCAAATAGAGCACAAGTTACAGAAATAAATTAACTAATGACAGGTATAGTAGCCAAGTAAGCCGCATGCCGGTGGTAACAAAAACAGTATACCTAAACTGGTCTTTTGTTCTATTGAAACTCCTTACTACGCCATGCCAGTCCACGGTCGAAGTGTTATAACTGACGTGCAACATATTGTAAATCGTTTTGAGAAAAAATAATGGACCAAAAAATTTATTCCATTCACTTTTTGACCGAATTCAATGATATATATATTTTTTATACATTTCTTCATAATATAAATATTTTAGTGTTATATTGTTTAATTGGTGCCGATTCCCTTGTTCACAAACTAAACTAAATTTTCAGTGCATCTTTTTCTTTCTATTTCATTAAGAAAAGGACAGAAGATGAAAAAAAATTAAATCAGAAATGTATGTACTTATGTGTATTATAAGTTATAACCTATTTATGTACTGTTGTTCCTACATTTTATTTCAAATGATAAAAAATGAAAAAATTAAATCAGAAATGTATGTATGTGTATTATAAGTTATAACCTATTTATGTACTGTTGTTCCTACATTTTATTTCTAATGATATATTTTTAATAATTTTTTCTTTGATCCTCTCAAACAGAGCACCTGCCATCCAATCTCTTCACCACCCTTGGTTGACTGGTAGAGAATGCCTATGGCATTAAGTCCGCCTTTGTACCTTTTTGTGTGTGAGAAGTTTAAATAAATAAATTTTAGTTTAGTCCTGTCAAATTAATCAGCGCTTGACGTAAATTGACGTAATTTTAGTAGGCAAGTTTTTAATCACGTCTAAACTTGTATGGAGTAGTGACAGGCGCTGATTAATTTGACAGGAGTAACATCCCATATCTGCCTGCACATTCTCATGTACCTACTTACTTCATGTTACGATACGACAGAAGGTTTACTTTCAATGTCTAAAATAGGGCCTACAATTTGAATGTAAGGGTCATATTTATGTATTAATAAAAGGAACATTACTTACGATTACAGTTACATTTGGTTTTCGCCGGGCGCTGGCTTTTTTGAGCATTATCCTTTTTTATGCTGGTGTGCGTGACATCTACGTCTTACGCTCGCGCTACGTCATTGTGTTTTCTACATAGTGTGCGTTCATTTAGCGGGTAACAGTTGGTGGCAAATTTTTTTCGACGAGTTCACAGCTTTGACTGTCTCTAGCTAGACATATTTATATCTTTAATGCTGCACCAGTTTTGTGACAGTTACGATAGTTTTGGCATAAAATCACACTGCATAGACATTTTACAAGCAAGTAGTAACAATATAATTTGTACACCTATGGTAAAATTGTTTCGAAAAACATGTTGTTCCGTATTTGGAAATTAAAGGGTAATGCAGATTGGATCGGGCCGCATCGCAACGCATTGCAAAAAACCTCCTTCATCACTTTCGTACATTTTCTGTGATCCGACGCACATTAAAGGGGAACCGCACCGCTTTTTTTTGTATATAAATAAGTTGCGCTTGGCTTAAAAGTTATATTTATCATCCGACCCTCAGTCTGGCTTAATATAAGTGTTGGTATACCCACTTTATGTATAGGTATCTTTTCGTGGTTCTCATCTAACCAGTTTTCTCTGAATCCAGTACTTGAAGATCTACAGTTCAACGAAACATAACATCACGCCTTGTTTCCCCGAAGGGTTGGACAGAGGTGTCCCTGTAGCAGGTACACCCACATTTCGCCAGTTATGTTTAAGTCCCATGTAATAGCGGGCGAGCCTATTGCCATCAACCGGGCACAAATCCATACTCCGGGCTGCTACTGAGATTCCAGATAGAAAAACCCAATAACACTTTGCCCGAACCGGGAATCGAACCCAGGACCTCATGCTCAGCAGTAGCGCTTGTGACCACTAGACCAACGACTAAATAAACTTTAATAAAACCTAATGTAAGTATAGGCAATTTTCCTGTAACGTGAATCATAATTTCGAGACAAATGCATATTTCAACGACCATTTTCATGATCGCTCAAGTGTTCTAAAGCTCGTTTAAGATTTACTAAGAAAATACATTTTAATTACCAAATATACATCAAATGGACAAATGGAGGTCTTGCAACATAGGCAGTATGGGGACTGCCGACAGAACCGAAAACTATAAACTATGAAATAACGATGGTTTTTATAATACATATATGTCACGTTACCCTTATAACAACAGCTAATATACTGTTAACATTAGCATGTCGGTGACGCGCACACATAATAAATTGTGCTGATGAACTCAAACTCAAACTCAAAGCATTTATTTCAATTAAACCATTTACAGGCACTTTTGAATTGTCAAGGAATCGGTCAGTCAGAAATAGGTATGAAGCTAGTTGCCCATTCCAAAGCGTAGTAGGTACAGTAAGCGCTCAAAAGTGCATGAGCACGCTAAGAGTCGTATTGCTGTGAACACGCGGTATAGCTCGTACATTTGTATGTGTAAGCAACACGATACACACACCACAGATAACGCAGTTACACGAAACAACAATATATTTCCGTCGCTTTAAACATGCTAGCACATACGCACTATGCGCGTGAACTTGACCAGTTAATGGCATTGCTAAAATTCGATAGTAACTTAACAAGTGCAGATAGCAGAAAGCGTTAAGCGTTGGTATGGAATTCAAACTGCCTCAGGTTCTAATCTCGTGAAACACAGTGCGGTTTTTTGCAAATATTATTATTTTTGTTTTCGATAATAATATTTTTTAAATATTGCTGCTTTTTTATGTTGTTATTGCAATAAAGGTTTTAGAATAAAAAATGCGTGATATATGATAACAAAATTAAAAAAAATATGTTTATTCGTTATATTTATTTTACATAAGTTAATAAACTGCTACAATTATTTATCATTACTTCAGCTGAATAAGATGTGAAATAGATGTCAAGAAACTTAGAAGCAGTTTGTATTATTTAGACATATTTAAATTATGAAATATTTTAAATTTTTAATGGATTTTTTAGTAATTAAGTAATAAATAAGAATATTAGACTACTTAAAATGTAAAAAACTACTTACAGAATAGGTAATTTTAAGGTTAAATATGGGCAGTTTGTTTATATTTTATTTGTATTAATTATTTTACATTTTATTTGACTTTAGTAAATATTGGTTGTTATTGAGGTTAAAGCTTAAGTATTAATTTTCTTTACGAAAAGAAGATTGAAACTAAACCTCAAATTTTTATCCTAAAATAATACTATTACTAAAATAATATTAAACAATTTCGGTATATCTGCAAGAAATACGACAAACACCCTATTGAAACGTGCTTAAAAAATTCGTTACCATAAATTCATGCAATAACGAATCTGTTGTTTATTAAGTTGGTACGGTCAATATTTTAAGGTCAAAAACGGTTTTCTAGCTGGTCTTCAGTGATGCAAGCCTTCAGAGTCCACGGCGAACGGTTCATAATGACGTGTTTTTAATAATTCAGCAAAATGTCTCGTTGGTATGAAACCATTTGTTTCATTCACCATTTGACGTCGCTGCTACTCGATAATAAGCCCCTTCCTCATATCTCTTAACCCTCACAGTATTTCTCTAGAACAAAGAAAAACATTGTTTTTATTACACATAATACCTTATTATTTATTATTCACTAATCGAATTAAACCTCACAATGAATTTAAAACTTTAAAGGCATCTTCTGTCTCAACAATACCTCTGTTCTATCAACAATACCCTTGATTAAGATTTATGTTTAGTAAAATATGAAATATATTAATGATAACACTCACACTTAGTCCGGTTTCATTAGATATTCACTTTACTTTTACGCAGCGCAATAATATTCTCTGATCTGATCTGATCTCTTCAATATATTTTATGCCTGCTTTTTGATAATAATAACCACAACACTGCGCTAAATACTCGTCACCAATATTATCCACGAACCAAAAAAGTTCTATTAATTAAATACTCGTAACAAACTGCATCTACCCCACAGAAATCGAAATAATTTACTTAGTTTTTTGTGGTCTACCTGCTAAACTTTAATATTTATGTGAACAAGACGAATGAAACTAAAAACGAATGATGATTATTGAACTAGTCATTGGTTGCAGACAAAGTGAGTGTGTGTGTGTAATGTGCGTGTCTACAGTATTGTAACAACTTATAGAAGAAGGTCGTAAGTCAAACCGAAGCGTCAGTCTATTGCTTTGTGAGATTGCTCATGGACTTTTGGTCGGTACTGTACCTATGGAGAAGAACGGGCAAGAAACTCCACGGACACTCTTTTAAATAAAAAATTGTTACAAAATATTGGTTACATCATTCATGTTGAAATTATACAAGTGAGAACAATGTAGAAAGACGTGCACGTTAGAAGCGTCCGTAATAAAAAGATAAAACAAAGAACAATTAAAAAAATAAATTAAAAGTAAGCCCTGGCAGCTAAGAGATGACCAGTCCCAACTGACGGCGCCCGTTCACGAACATGACGCATGGATTAGCACCATTTAGCTCATTCACTTGTAACAGAACATCGAGCATTCGTCGTTTTTAAATTTGTCGAACTGAACAGCGGACAGAGCCGATCATTCTAGCGAATGCTCTAATCAATGGTCGTCAAGGGGTGCGGGAGGCATAGACGGACGGCGACGGAACAATGACCGAATGGCTCGGCTCGGCAAAAAGCTCGAAGCTAATTTACTGTCCTTTCGCTAGAATGTTCGCTAAAACGCTCCCGTTTATTTTTCTGTAATGTAACATTAACTAGAATGCTCATTACAAGTGAATGCTCAAGTTTATCAGCACTTTTAGATTTCCCCTTACCAAAAAGTGCATAACGCGCCTAAAGAAGTTTTCACACAAAAAATTGCCACGTCCGAAATAACCACCCTACCCGATATTTTTAAAACAAAATTTCAAATACGCGGAATACCTACGTAATAGTACCTACTGAGCCTCCATCTTGTTTGCTGGCCTTTTCAGAGCTCCGCATTGCCGCTGGCGTACCGACTCAATACAGACCATTACAGATGTATAGTCGTGTTGTCTATGCCATTGATGTCTGTATTATTTAAAGAGTTGTATTCTAGCATTTTTTTGTAAGCTAATAATCATGCATACTACCAATTTCAATATAATACCTCAAATTGCTTAGAATGATCCTATGTAATATCGAAAATACTGCAGAATTAATTTTGAAATAAATACTTTATGGTAAGTTGAGGATTAATGTTAAGTACTATGTTTGACGAAAACATCATTTCATAAAAAAATCTCGAATAGAAAAAAATCCAAAGTCACCTCCAAACTGAACAATAAACCGGTGGTATAAAAAAAAAAAACTTGAAATTAGATTATAAAACTTAGCATAATAAATGTAAAGCAGAACTATTAAGCAGATACTGTGATTTCAAATATTTTTGAATTACCATTATTTTCGCCGTAAAAAGAAATTACCTAAACTATTGGCGCTATTTTTTTTTCGTGCACTTGATTTTCAACGCTCTGCTTAGCGCCGAGAGTTGAAAATCCAACAGTGTGTTTTTTCAACGCACTGGGACGAGAATGCGTCCCAGCGCGTTGGATTCTCAACGCTCGGCTTAACACCGAGAGTTGAAAATCCAGTGCGCGATAAAATCCCGCCGCGATTCTATTACGTCCGTGCGTACGTCGGCTTACTGAAAAATATTTGTGAAGTACTCATTATACCTATTATCTAAAGTAAAGTACCTACATACGACATAGGTAGAAACAATCGTACATAAGTAAAAAAAAAACCAGTTTGTAAAACTCCTCGCAATGGAAATCCAATCTACGTTTTTGTGTTAACGTATCGCGTTTTAATTGTATACTGAAAGGTGGAAGCACCAGTTATCCCCCTCTCCACATACTAACTGCTATAATTATTTCGTACTTATCGTTGCGTTAATGTTTCTTCAGTCTTCGCTTCAAGGGCGACGAATGAAAAATGGAATATTTTTGTAATTATGTAACCATTTTTTCATAAATCAATTTTAACTTTGATTTGAATGCAGTTGTAGTGTTTTCGTGTAAGTCTCTCTTAAAGTAACGAAAATAACTCTCACAGAAATCGCAATAGGGAACAAAACCGTTTTATTGGCAAGGTTATCGTGTAATATGTATGAGTTAAAACTGTTATCGTAATAACATAATACGTACAATAACAACGACATTTTCATTACTTTTATAGCCATGTTTTAATATCAGTGTATTATGGTAAAACGATTTTATATCAAAGTGACATGTTAAAAAGATAAGAAAGCAAGGTCAAACCAGGGCTAAACGCCGAGTGCACGCTGGTGGTCACTTGGTGAGGTTTCATACATCCCTAAAGGAAACTGAATATTTGATGGACTTTTAAACTTATAATAGCCCGTTCAAGGATTAACCGCTACTTCAAGAAAGGAATAAAAAATAAAAATAAACTATTTTTTTTTACTATTCAGCTTTTCCAACTACAGTATTCTCCACCCTCTAAAGTGGTGAACGCAGACACAGCCGCTCACCGAATTTATTTGGAAGTGTTTCAATTTGAACCCATTCCACGGACACCTGTTCAAGTGGCCTTTTAGTTTTATACAAGCACTCCATATTTTCATTTCCATTGTGTATTTTTAGTTTATTTCGTCCACCCCTACCTATATTTTTACTCAACAATCATCAGGAAAGTGGTTTTTGCCGCAAACGTTCGTTTGGTTCGCTTTCATTCGAAATATTAATTTCCTTGTTTAATTTTTGTTTGTTCTGTTTCGAACTAACCATAAATAATATCAGCCTTTTAGAGGCCAGACACTATCAGTAATAATGACAATAATGTTGACGTAAAACTATGAAAATATTAAGCTCACATCATCATTCCAACCACCACACTGTCAGTAATAATTCCTCACATACTAACTTATTAATTATAATATTTTGGGAAAATCGTCTACTTTTACAATGTTTGTAAATATGTGAGCACCATGTATCTATCACAACATAATAAAATTATCTGTCGTTGCATCATTTTTAATTATTTTTACCTATGATGGTATAGTAATTTTATTCTAGGTGCATCATCTTCACATATAATTATTTAACCAATGTACGTACTTATACAAACCATTTTAAAACATTTTAAAAGAGTAACGGTGGAGTTTCTTGCCCATTCTTAATATGTGAGCACCATGTATCTATCACAACATAATTAAGTTATCTGTCGTTGCATCATTTTTAATTCTTTTTACCTATGATGGTATAGTAATTTTATTCTAGGTGCATCGTCTTCACATATAATTATTTAACCAATGTACGTACTTATACAAACCATTTTAAAACATTTTAATAGAGTAACGGTGGAGTTTCTTGCCCATTCTTCTGCATATGAAAACTACCTTTTGGAAGGGGCGACTAGAATCAATTCTATTTTTTGTAAATTTGACGTTCAAAAGTGCCATACATGGGCCTATTTGAAATAAATGATTTGACTTTGACATTACTTGAATGTAATGTCATTATTACTGGAGGCTTTTAAACTTTCCAGTTTCTTCCTTTATAGAGAAGAAGGAATCATATTTCGCCATGGACTTTTTATTTTTCAAACACATACGATAGTATCTGCACGTCAATCAATCTGCCTAGCCTTTTCCCAACTATGTTGGGTTTCGGCTTCCAATCTAACCGAATGCAACTGAGTACCAGTATTTTACATGAAGCGCCTGCCTATCTGACCTCCACAACCCAGTAACTGGGTAATACGATACCCCTTTTTTTTTTTTCGCTTCGGAAATTATAAAATAACTTCTCCCGCTCTGGGAGCGGGAGGGCGTGTCAGACTCTTACTGACTAAAACCCACCCGTGTTCCTTCGGTTGCCCTGTTGCCGGGGGCCACGATTTCCCTATCGGTTTTCTTCGAACCTCCGGTAGGCATTGGCCCTAGCGGACCCCGTCAATTCTGCTGACATCTCTTTGAGGCGCGCGTGGAACACAACGCGCCGTCGACCCGGGCTTGGTCCTTATCGGACGGCGAGCTACCCATTGCTCACCGTCAGCAAGCCCGCGCCTACGGTGGCCGGAAATCGGCTCGCGATTCCCGCCCCGGGCGTCTCCTCTTGCGGCGGTTAGGGGCGTGAGGGCGCGAAATTTGCCTCTCCCTCACGCGTTCCGCCTCCTCCTTCGCGAGCATTACCGCTTCGCAGAAGAAGGTGACGGCTTGCCATTTCCTCTCGCTCCGTACCATGGCCTGAACCAGGGCCGGACGCGAGAGATCACCGCCGCCGATCGCCTCTACGAGGACACGGCGTTGCTCCGCCCAAGCCGGGCAGACCTCCACCGTATGCTCCACCGTGTCCTCAGGCCGATCCACACAATGGTGACACCCGGGTGTTTCCTCCCGCCTTATCTTGAACAGGTACCTCCCGAAACAGCCGTGTCCGGTGAGCACCTGCGTCAGGCGGAAGGTGAGGACGCCGTGGCGCCTCTCTAGCCACTCCTCAAAGAGGGGTCTTATCGCCGCAATTGTGGCGTGCCCAATACGATACCCCTTGGTAAGACTGATTGTAAAACTTTCGGGTTTCTGACGACCCGTAACAACTTTCAAAGATCCAGGAATGATAGCTGGGTCCAAATTATCGAGATTTTCGAGGCACGGAGGAGTCTTGTTTTGTAAAGATGGTCACCCATCCACGGACCAACCCTAGCAAGCGTAGCTTGATCTGATAAATCGACCCGTGCGGCTGTTATTACTTAGCCACGTGCTCCTCAAACAGGCTCCACGTCATTTATGACAAGTCCAATATAAGCTGGCCGCTAGCGCGTTCTATTGAAACTCCTTACTACGGTAGACCAGCAGCTTAATTGCGTAACACACTATCAATCACAATCTGATTTTTTTTAAGGATATTTTTTTTTTTTTAATTTTTAAGTAACGTAATGAATGTTGTTGAACTGTCAAAGTGAAACTAATTGTGACTAATCGTGTGTTACGCAATATGGATGATGCCTGGGTAAAAAAAAAGAAATTCTATTTAGTCCATCAGTCAGATAATAAAAAAATATTAGACACGTATTTTTTGTATTATCATTTTAATGAAAAATGACTTAGATAAAACGCATTAAAGTTGGGGGTGGCTCCGTCACAACTAAGAATAAAAATACACAATAAAATAACTAAGTACATACTCGTGATGTTATGGCACATTTTAACTCAATGTATCGCCGTAATCATTTGATTACGTAAAAAAAGAAAAAAATACGCGTCACCATTGCTGCTCAAGGTCAAAGTCTTACCACCCACGTGCAGTTTACTATACGATTCTGTCTGGCATACTATTAGCTTAACTGTACCAGTTAACCTCCCATTCAAACAATGAGAGTTTTCTGAAATGATGTTCACTAGGTGGCAGCACTGAGACGTCAGGTCCGGGCAGCTGTCAAAAGTGTCAAAGCGCTTGTAATTTCTTTAGTCGCTAACTGAATGATGAACGTTATCATGTATTTTATAATAATTTGCTAAACGGAAGACCTCTTGTCAAAGTGACGCCAACTGATGGCGTAAATTTTCAAGAAAACCCTCATTCGTTTTGGTCTTTTCTTTCCGTGATTCAAACCACCAATACCCAGTTTCAACGTCCCACCCAGTCTCAACAAACGGACTGTCACCTTCCCTACATCTATGTATAATTGAACAGAACATCTATACGATTCCGACGGAGCGTAAGTGAGCCCGCCCACGGTTCGCCTTGGCATTTCAGCTTTGTGCCCTTTCCACGACCGCCGTGTTTTAGGGGCCCGCTAAAAAGGCGCTGTTTGTCAAGCTACCGTTTCTGCTTGTTTAGTAAAAGGTTCACTTGTTGGTTTTTGGATAGTGTTGTGTTGAAGGTCATATTTCTGGTTGGGAAGTGTGAGATCTGGAACGCAGTCTTCTTATCACCTTGCTCTCTCGCACTTGTATTTGCTCTCTCTCTCTTACCATCATGTCATGTGTAGCTCTGTATTAAATTTATTTTAAGTTTAGTTTATTTGAGATACCACAAGAAAGTTTTTTTTTGTCGGCGATGTGGTGTTGGTTTATGGTAAATGTATGAGGATTTTCGCGATAAATCTCCGATATACGTCACCGTCAATTCTCCAACTGCAAAAGTTTGTAATCGCAAAAAAGTTTTTTTAAAATATATTTTCGGACTTTTTCCATTATTACAAAGTAATGGAAAAAGTCCTGTTTTCTGTGAGACCTTGCTTTTTGCCAAATTTTATGATTCAAGGTCAACGGGAAGTACCAAGTAGGTTTTGATTTATTTGCGAGTACAAAATATGTTGCATAAATTTCCGTATTTTTTATTGCGTTGATTTTGAAGCTTGATTTTTTTTAGAGCTAAAAGGAATCTTAGACCTACGTATTTGATATTAATTTCAACTTGATACCTTCTATCTTCTTTTATATCAAATTTATTTTTTATTTTATTGTTTTTGTATTATAAAAATGTTATTAATGTTGGAACGCCGATGTTCTCCCCTCTCGGAGGTGGGCGCTAATGGCTGCAACACAGTTTTTTAAACTAATGTAGCTGTTAACAAACACAGAAAATTGTAAACCTGTTGTTGTTCCAATAAAATATTTGATTTGATTTGATTTGACCTAGACGCGTTCTTGAGAAAAGGGGTCTTGACAGACTGACAGTCAGACAGACAATAAAATGATTCTATAAGGGTCCCGTTTTTTCCTTATGAGGTACGGAACCCTAAAAATGACTAACCAAGGTGTGCCATATTTAAGTATTGCTACTATTGATGCTATTTTTAACCAAGTTCATAATGCACTTGAGAAAAGTTATTGTTGCGTATCAGTAACTGTATACTAGTAGAGTACTCACTAGTCAAGCGTTGTTCAAAAGTCTCTTAAAATTAATTATAATTGTGTGCACGATGTATCGATAAAATATCGTCTATTAGTAAAGCTTTCAAGCTAATTGTTTTGTCAATTCAGATCACTCTTGATAAAATGTTTTAGTCCGATAATATTTTGTGGTCATTTTCAATTGAAAATAATTTAAAAGAAACATTTATCATAATAGGGTGTGCTGAGATGGTTTGGGCATGTTGAGAGGATGAATGAAAGGCGACTAAAATGTATTTACAAGGGTGATGTGAAGGGAAAGGCCGGTCGGGGACGCCCTAGGAGGACATATACTGACCTTATTGGTGATGTTCTTCAGAAAGGTCAGGTGCGTAGTACTCGCAACCGGCGTGCGTGTATGACCAGATGTATGAACGTAAACGAGGCAAAAGGAGTATGTAAGGATCGTAGCAGGTGGCGTTCTGTAGTTTTTGCCTGCCCTCATGGAAAGAATGCGTGAGTTATGTATGTTATCGTAATAGCTGTTTTCGAGTCGGTTTTAAAATAATTTCCAAAGTTAGAAATACGAACTTGTTACCATACAGCGTTCCGGTTTGGAGGGAAGATGCCAGACCAATTAATAAAATAAATGTTTACCTTTTTTTCTACAGCCTTTGAGCATTATCATCCCTTCAAATGGGTGTATTAAGAGCAGCTAATAATCTCTCTTATCCCGAAAAGTATTTAGGGATTACTTACTGCCCAAAAAATTTACAAACTGAAGCCTTGATTAATATTTCTCAAAGATAAATGACCTTTTACAAAAGAATGGCCTACACAGAACATCAAAACCAGCACAAAAAATGCGTAACAAAATTGCGGACAGTGGACAAATCATCGTTTTGTTTTCCATATTAAACTAATATATTCGTCATAAAGCTGAAGAGTTTGTTTGTTCGATTTTTTTATTTGAACGCGTGGTTTGTTAGCCCAATTCTTGAGGAAGGTTATAGGCTATTTACCCGACTACGGCGAAGCAAAAAAGAGGGTTTGATTTTGACCGGTATATATTTATGTATGTTCTTCTGTAACTTCTAAACTGATCATAATTTGACAAATGAGGTATTGTTGGAAGCGTCTTGATTGTCCGCTGGTTATGGGCTATGTGGCATCAAATTAAATTCTATATGGCGCCCTCTAGAGGACATAAAGAGAAAATGAAAGGGCTTGCCGAGTACATTTCAAAATTGTATATATTATTACCTCAAAATAATTTAAATAAAAATAAAAGTTATAAAAACTAAAACCCAACTACGGCAAAAAAGTCAACTTTTTTTAACATGACGCTGCGACCCTAAGCAGCCAAGCAAAAAGAATAAAACTCAGGAAAAACGCTAAGATAAAGTGAACGAATAGTGCGACCGGGCGATGCAATGCGACGCAGTGGATCGGGGGCCATTTCACGCAGACGAAGTCGCGGGCAGTTTATTATAAATATAAAGGGAATCGCAAGATAACATCCACAATGCCTTTATTAATAATGTAGGTCGGAGCCCCTTTTAATTTAATTTGTCCATTACTGGGTAAATTATTCGGGTGTATTCCCGTGGGAACACTTGACGTGGTTTAACGTGTTTTCCATATTATGTTAGAATTTGTGTTTGTGTTTATGTGACACAGTTTATGTTTTCAATCTACCTATCTACAGTCTCTTCATTTATAAACGGTGCTTACATAATGAAATATATTGAGAGTATGTCATGCTCACTTCAACGTCTCGCTGATGGTGGCGAGTGTGTTGGATCATTCGGTTCCCTACAAAATGGTTGAGCTGGATGGTGCTGATCCATGCGTCATGTTCGTGAACGGGCGCCGTCAGTTGATACTTGTCATCTCTTGTCTACCAGGGCTTATTTTTAATCTTATATTTTCAATTGCTTTGATTATTTTTTGTACATTGTTCTCACATATAGAAGCAACAAGAATAATGTACCCAGGATTTTGTAATATCTATGTTTAAAAGAGTGTCCTTAGAGTTTCTTGCCCGTTCTTCTCCATAGAGATCTACGTTTTGGAATGGGCAACTAGCTTCAACTTTCTGACTAACTGACCGACTCTTTGACAATTCAAAAGTGCCTGTAAATGGTTGAATTGAAATAAATGCTTTGAGTTTGAGTTTGAGTATAAAAAAATGTTTAAGCAGACCTGTCTTTATGCAACGTTTATAAATAAACCCCTTAATAAACTATTGAATAGATAATCTTCTCAAAAATTGTTGACATTTGCATAGAAGTCAAAAAGGGTCATTTAGTTGTAAATGACCTACATCCCACATAATAACCCTGTATAGATCCTCCTGGCAGTGGCGAGGCGTGGTGAAACGACAGAGGTAAGCCGGAGTAACAAAAACAAAAATTATTGCTTCGGACTTTTGTCGTAGCCGCGAAAAGTTACTTCTTATTTACCTATCAAAATAACAGTGTCAATAAACCGTTTCATTAAATTCCTATTTCGATCTACTTTTCTATTATGAGCTTCATGCAAATTAGTGAAAATAATTCTATTCCTACCAGTCCCGGGCCGAACTCATAAAACAACTACGAATATGTTTTTCAGTCTGCACGTCATTTTTGATGAATTCGTCAGAAAGAAACCGCGGTGTCACATGACTGAAGTGACGTCATGATGGACTTTGGTTTCTAAAGAAATTGAATTCACGATAAGCCAGACGCGCCTACGAGTTATTTTAGCGCAAAGTGTTTTGTTGTTGAAATATTAATACAAAAAAAAAATGTATGTAGGCGTTTTGTTATGTTCTAATTTTATGGTGTATCAAATACTTAAAGTTTGTCCAACTCTATCGTCATTGAATTATCAAATTCAATGACGATAGAGTGGTTGTGTTCCGAATTTCCGAAGGGAAGCCGGTAGGAATCAAGTTGTTCAGAGCCGTCGCCTCTGCCTCCTGACCAAATTTCGGTACTAAAAATAGTACCATCCACGAAGACGCGCCCCCCTCCGCTCCGCTTCGTACTAAAGTACAGCTTACAGTACAGTAATCAGGGAGTGGGGCGCGTCCTCGTGGATGGCACTAAAGTCTGGCCACGCAAGTCTGTCACTTTTACATCAGTCAGTTATGTCAGTTTCGGGGTTGTAAATAGATATAATGATTTTGATATTTTTCCTTTGATTTTCATTTAATAGATTATGTGTGGGTAATAGACTATGTCGTACCTATGCTCTACCTCAATACGATGACAAAACTGTATCAAATCCACACTGCATCGTGCTAAAGTGACTATTATTTGCCAGGAATAAATCAGAATATAAACAAAATAACCTATCAAAAACAAAAAGACAAACAAAGTATCAAATTCTTTTTTCGTAGGACAGGATGGTGTTGCGTCTATAGATTTTGAAATTCCACCGTTTTTTTACTTATGCAGACTTAGCGTGGCCAGAGTCAAACCCTCTTCCTTTCACTTAAATTCCGCGACCGGAGAGATCAAGTTCGTAATGACGGCTTGGGTTATACTGGTCAGATGGAAAGTCGGTCCATATATATAATAAGTATATAAAAATACTAGTATTCAGTTGCATCTGGTTAGATTGGAAGCCGACCCCATCATAGTTGGGAGACCGTAGACTATCTACCTGTAGATGATGATGATATTCCGATCGGTTCTGATCTCAACGAAGGCACTAATATTTAAGTTTAGGCAGTTTGATGTAATTTTAAGGAAAATTGTTGTTACGCAAATTGACCACCAACTTAAATTGTCTAAAAACAGGTGCCACCCTGTTAATAGACAATTTAAGTTGGTGGGTCAGTTCAGGGGTTTTCAGAATCATGTACTGAATCCTCGGTAGCAGGTTGCGCAACGATGTCCCTGCCACCCTGTATTCAAATCATATTTGTTATTATTTTAAGAGCGTTTATTCTGAAAATAGGCAACGTCGCAAATAGATGTCAAATATTTCACTGTTTTGATTAATTTGGCAATATTACTGTATGGAAATAAGAAATGTGGCTAACTAGCGAACTAAAATATTGATTATGAAATGCAATAATTAATATTGTAACACCGAATATTTAGTTTTAGAACGGAGTTTTAAAACGATTACAACGTCAAATTCAGTGTTATAATTGAAATTCATTATTAATATTCTAGTTCGCTAGTTAGCCACATTTCTTATTTCCATACAGTAATATTGCCAAATTGATCAAAACAGCGAAATATTTGACAGCTATTTGCGAAGTTGCCAATTTTTAGGATAAACGCTCTTAACTATTAAATTATGAATATTATCCAGAAATAAACAATAGATTGAATCATAACTGTCATTTTTGGCAGGTGTATGAACTGTCTATAACACAGCAAATTGACGTAGGATGTCAATTTGCTCCACAATAACTTTCTGTGACTGTACATCACATTATATATCCGTGGTCTACTTTGATATTAGTAAACTCCGAACAAAGTTACGACAGGAAACGTCAGTTTAATCATACATTTTGTAATGAGCTTGTCATAACTTTTCGTGAGTTTCGAGTCGGCACGACGGGTTACATTGGTTACAGAGCTGCTTAATCGTAGTATCGTGCTACCTAGTATGCCCACGTACGCACGGGCACTTTTTTTCTGCGATTTTTTTTTACCGCGCACTGCATTTTCAACGCTCAGCTGAATGGAGAGACTTGAAAATTCAGAGCACTTTATAAAAAAGTCTCGTTAAAAAATTTCCCTTGCTTACGTGAGATGACTCACCTCAGATAGGCTGTCACTCCATGTAAAATACTTGTATCCGGTTAAACTACAAGCCGACCTCCACATGGTTGGGAAAAGACTAATACGTACCACAAAAACTAAACAAGCCAAACCGAACTCACGCCTTCTCCCCTATATCTATGAGGCTAGGCCAAAACTACGATTCTCTCATACCTACCTGCTTTTGTTATAATTCCTAGGTAGTCAAGAAAATTAATTTTAAATAATAATTATAAATTCTTTTATTTCAGGTTGTCAAACATAAATTAATAGAACTTTAACAAATAAAATAAAATAATGTCAAATAAAATCAATTAAAAACAAATTACATCAAATTAAATTAAATTAAATCACATCAAATTAAATCAAAATAAGTAACGTAATTTTTATAATAAAATCAATAACTTCTCTCCGACACTGGTACAGCAACATGTCTGCTGGAACAATGCTGGTTGAAGGGGCAGTCCAGCCTTAAAGCAAATTATTAAAGCAAATTGACACCTTACGTCAATTTACCGTGTTATTTCATATCCACTCAGAGCACTGATTTCAACAGCACTTGTCCGAACCGCACCTGAGCACTTCCACTAACCACACTAAAACATAATTTTGATAAGTGCGGTTCGGTGGATCAGTTTATTAATATTATTTTCAGTCTCCTCGTGTAGTGATGGGACGTATATACTGTTTATCTAGGACATTATCAACTATAAGGAGATCTACTTACTACTTACTTTAACAAATTTTTATTTAAAAGAGTGTCCGTGGAGTTTCTTGCCCGTTCTTCTACATAGGTGCCTAATACGCTTTGAAATGGGCAACTAGCTTCATATTTCTGACTGAACGATTCCTTGACAATTCAAAAGTGCCTGTAAATGGTTTAATTGAAATAAATGCTTTGAGTTTGAGTTTGAATGTCACATCAAGTTACATTTCACCGTTCACCGTTTATTAACAAAAGAAAATATTAAGTAGTGCTTCTTACGCTTTATTTTTATTACATTATTACGTACATACTGTATTTAAACTAAGCTGTGTTCTCACACTATTTCTTACTTAAACTTGTTAACCTTTTACGATATCTGAAAAAACAACGTTATTCATTAAATAGATCGGGATCACTTTATAAAGGACGAATCCGTTATTCGCAGCCATTATGAATATTTCATGTCAAAAAGATAATATTTTCGAATAAATATAGGTACTTCTTATCTTTATTTTGAAACTTTATACTGAGAATTGGACTGGATCAGAATGTTCAGCCACAAATGGGATGCACAGCATAAGTATAATTAGACTATGATGTTCCCACTGCTGGGCCAGGCCTCCGTTTTGTGAGAGGGAGTGAGCCATAACCTACCACGCGGGCCCAGTGTGTGATGGCCAATGTCACATGTCTTTGAATTTTTGGTCCTAGGACCATGATGTTTTCCTCCACCATTTTGAGAGCAGTGGTGATGAAATAATTTACATAAAGTTCTTGCTTGGGATCGAATCCACGACCTACAACTCATAAGTCGCGTAAGGAAAGAATAAAAGGCAATTGCACGCAGCTGAGACGGGAATGCTAAGAGGGATGTGTGGTGTTACGTGGATGGATATAATAAGAAATTTGTATATAAGAAGAAGTCTAAAACTGGGACCGGTGACTGAAAAGTTGTGTGGAAATTATCAAATAACTTTTACCGCTCTGGGTAGAGCGGGAGGGCGTGTCAGACTCATACTGACTAAAATCCACCGGTGTTCTTTCAGTCGCTTGTGTGTTGCCAGGGGCCACAGTAACCCTTTCGGACTTTCCCGCGACCCCGGCAGGTATCGGCCCTAGCGGACCCCGTCAGTTGTGCTGACATCTCTTTGAGGCGCGCGTGAAACACAACGCGCTGTCGACCCGGGTCTGGTCCTTATCGGACAGTGAGCTATCTATTGGTCACCGTCCGCAAGCCCGCGCCTACGGTGGTCGGGAATTGGCCTGGGATTCCTGACGCCCAGGGCGTCTCCTGCGGCGACTAGGGGCGTTAGGGCGCGAAATTTGCCTCTCCCTAACACGTTCCGCCTCCTCCTTTGCGAGCATTACTGTCCCTCCGTACCATGGCCTGGACCAGGGCCGGACGCGAGAGTTCACCGCCGCCGATCGCCTCCACGAGGACATGGCGGTGTTCTGCCCAAGCCGGGCAGACCTCCACCGTATGCTTCACCGTGTCCTGTAGTCATGGTATGAGCATGTGATGCGGAGTTTTGAGTACGAATGTGAATGGCTATAAGAGTAGGGGAAAACCAAAGAAACGATGAATGGACTGTGTGGAACATGATATGGCTAGAGAGTGACTACTTAGATGACGATTAACAGAGAAGTATATTTGATGAATTCTACTAACTCGAGAGGACTGATCGATTTGATTGCCTCATTGGTCTTGTGGTCGCAAGCACGATGGCTGCATGAGCATTGTGGTCCTGGGTTAAATTTGCTGCTTGGGCAAAGTGTATTGCATTTTTGTATTAAGATTTCTCAGCGGCTTTTCCCGCGTGATATTTTCATAAATTATAGCCTATGTTACTTAGTGATAATATTGCATTGTACTGGTGAAAGAATTTTTTTAAAATCGGTTCAGTAGTTTTTGAGTTTATTTATTCCAAACAACAAAACAAATCTTTTCTGTTTATAATGTTTATACTTTATTTTTTAAATTTAATTTTAAAATTGGGTTTGATCCGTGGGTCGGACATGTAAAGAATATGGCTGAATATTATTCTACAGTATTGATATTATTATATATAATATTCAATGAGCAGACAAAAATAGCCTTTAAGATGACGAAAATATTGAGGCTGTGACTATACTTTGCACCTCTGCCTTCTTAATAGGCGTGATGTTATTTTTTCAATACACATCTGTTACTTATCTCTAATCTTTAAATTCATGAGAATTCTAGATGATATTAGTTTTCAAACTTTGCTTGAAGTTTTAGAAATATATCTTTAATTAATGAACTAATTAATTAATAAACTTTACTTATTACTTTAAAATTCACTGCTGAGGTCAAAGATTAGTTTTTGCCTTCGCCAACCAGTGAACTGTATATCAAAATCATAAAAAATACCTACTTATCCTTCTAGTAATCATAAAAAAAACTCATAAACTACAAGAATTTATTACTACACAATCTAATTTCCTTTCAATCCGGAATCGACATGAAATCGGAAACGAATCGAATCGATAAGTCGAACATAAACAATATTGTTTATTTTCTTTTTTCTGACGTAACTGATCATGGTGGGTTAATAAATGATGTTTCAGCTCCCTCTGGTTGTCAATCGAATATAGTTTCTTTGGGAACATACCATTAATTTGTTATGACAAGAAAAATTGGAGATATCGGAACATAAAGGTACTATTGTTGGTAATAATCATGGCTAAAATCATGTTTCTTTGTGCTCGATTGTCCATTGCGAGATACATGGGAAGGCACATATCTAGCCTTTCCATAGATATCAACAATTAATTACCTTGCTCGACCCATATAGAGCCCAAAGGTATACCACCGGCTATATTTTTATGGACGTAAGAAAGCTATGGCCGGCGAGAGATGGGCAAAGATCGTCACTTACTGAACGCCTGAACGGAGGACATCGCCATCGAGGTAGACCGCGGCGAAGGTATTATGACGATCTAATCATGTTTGCGGAGTCAACATGGCTAGAAATTGCACATAACAGAGAGATTTTGAAGGAAAAAGTGGAGGCCTTTGCCCAGCTGTGGGGCACATTATATAAATAATAAATAAATAAATAATAAAGCTTTAATTAATTCCACACAATTAGAAAACAATTAAAATTATGAATAACATTAAATCACAATAAATTCAACAAATTACATTAAATTTTACATTCCTATTATTAATACTTATTTGATTACTTACAATAATTATTATTGAATTCAATTTAAATTTAAATCATGCATTAGAGTAAATAAATTGATTACTTTTAATTACAATAAAATAATTATGATTAAAAACATTAATGTGTGGACCCCCTTAGGGTAAAAGCCTCCTCCAAAGAATTCCATTTTTCTCTATCTGACGCGTTGTCTAGCCAGTCTCGTCCTGCGTTCGCAATAATCTCGTCCTGCCATCGGGCGCACGGCCGGCCTCTGTTTCTGGTACCTCGTGGACCTTCCCATTTAGTTGTCCTTATTGTCCAACGATCATCAGAATACCTTGCAACGTGGCCTGCCCACCTCCATTTCAGGCTTTGCGAATAAGTGAGAGCATCTGTGGCTTTAGTTCTGTTACGAATGTCTACGTTCCTTACTCTATCACTTAGTTTGATCCTTAAGCAGCTTCTTTCCATAGATCTCTGTGTGGTTTGAATCTTGTTTCTCGCCTTGTTATCATATATCCAAGTCTGACAACCATAAGTGAGACATGGCAAAATAGCAGAATCTAGAACTGTCTTTTTCATTTTAATCGAAAGTTGTGATTTGAATATCTCTTTATGAGCCCAGTATTTTTTCCAGGTAATAGCTATCCTTCGGTCTATTTCATCAAAATTCCGGTTCTTCCTGAAGGAGATTTGCTTGCCGAGGTATATGTACTCCTGTACGTATTCGAGCGGCATGTTATTAACAAAGATAGGCGTCATCTCGTTGTTGGTCATGACTTTTGTTTTGTTAAGGTTCATCTCTAAACCCACATATTCGCTCGCTGCCTGTAATTCGTTGACCATAATATGGAGTTCCAAAGGATTTTCCGATAGTACGACAATGTCATCCGCGAAACGTAAATGGCTTAGATGTTTTCCATTTACATTAATGCCCCTCTTTGACCATGGAAGATCTGCCATTATATTCTGTAGGACCGCTATGAACAGTTTAGGTGAAATAGGATCCCCTTGTCTGACTCCTCTGTTAATATTGATTGAAGCCCCGACTCTATCTAGCCTGACTCGACTTGTACTGTTTGAGTAGATATTTTTAATGATATTAATATATTTATAGTTCACAGATTGCTTATTTAGTGCCTCCCATATACTATTATGCGAGATAGAGTCAAAAGCTTTTTTATAATCGATAAAAGCTATGTAGAGTGGTTTTCGGTATTCCAGATATTTCTCGATGACTTGATCTATAACATGTATATGGTCTGTAGTGCTGAATCCCTTTCTAAAACCTGCCTGTTCCATAGGTTGGAATGTGTCTAATTCCGAAGATATTCTGTCGAGTAGGCACGATGAGAACAACTTGTAAATGCAGGACATAAGGCTTATCGGGCGGTAGTTACCTATGTCTGCTGGGTCGCCTTTTTTGTAGAGTAAAACTATTTCTGATTCTGACCACTGCTGAGGCACCACTTCTTCATCTAGGATCTTGTTGAATAACAGTGTAAGAGGGGTTACTAGAAGAGCTCTGGCATGTTTAATACATTCGTTCGAAATGCCGTCTGGCCCCGGACTTTTTTCTGATTTTAATTTTAGTATTTGCTTAAGGATTTCATATTCGCAAAACATTTGTACATTTGACATATTCTTCGGATGGTTTGACGTCTCTATATTTTGTATTGAGTTTGGTCGACTATATAAGCTTGCGTAGAAACCCGTTGCAATACTTATAATTTCACTACGTGATTTAGTATTTGTTGAACCGTGTTGAAGAGACGAGATCCACGTTTTTGTTCTATCTAGCTCTTTGAATGCTTTTTTGGCTGATCTTGTGCTTTCTAGGTATTTTTTCAAAGTGTCAGTTCTGTGCGTTTCATAGCATTGTTTTATTTCTTTGTTTGTTTGTTTGTATAAATTTTTCAAGTCTTCTCTGTCTTTTTTGTTAAGATTCGGTTTGTTTTGTAGGGCGCTTCTTTCTTTCATCAATTCAATAGCCTTTTTTGTTAAAATCGTTTGTTTCTTGGATCTTAATTTGTCTTTTAAACTTGATTTTAATGCACTTTCTATCATCTGGTAGTATTCATTGGCTGTATATTTTTCATGTTTTTCTAGTAAGTTTGGTATGTATTCGCTTAGAGTTTTTATGTAAATTTCACGATCTTCCAAATTTTTTAATTTGTTTGTGCTGCCGGTGAAATTTCGTCTTCTCTTTCTTATTGCTCTCAGGTTAAGAGTCGCTCTTAGCAGTCTGTGATCTGTTCCAAAGGATAAGGAATTTAGCACTTCAAATTTTGAAAATAAATGCGGCTTGGTAGTTGTAATATAATCAATTTCATTCTTTGTCTTTTTGTCTGGTGAAATCCATGTCCATCTGTTCTCATATTTTGATTTAAACATAGTATTCACAATTTTAAGATTATGTTCATGTACATAATGAATGAGTCTATCTCCTCTTTAGCTTCTCTTGCCGTAGCCGTATTTACCCATGACTTTGCGCTCGTAAGACTTAGGTTTCCCAATTTGTGCATTGAAGTCACCCATAGATATAATGTACTGTGTAGCAATCATTTCATGGGCTTTTTCAAGATCTCTATAAAACAGTTCTATTTCGACTTGTGCAGAGCACTCAGTTGGCGCATATGCTTGAATAATCGCGAAATGTAAGTTTTCTAGTTTTATTTCTAATAAACAGACTCTCTCCGATATTCCAGTAAAGTTTATTATATTTTCTTTGTATACTTTTTTCACCAGAAAACCGACACCATATTGACCTTTTGTTTGTCCTAAATGGTACATAATATATTCTTCATCTTCTACTATATTTTCTCCCTGACGCCGGACTTCGCACATTCCTACTATATCGTGGTTTATGCTGCGAAGAGCCGTCTTCAATTCTAGTAGTTTATAAGGTGTGCTTAACGATTTAACATTCAAAGTGCATATATTTATAGTCTTTTTCTCTCTTTTAGTTGTTTTCTTCTTTGGAGGGTTGTGGTCTACCTCTCCCGCGGTGACCAGCCGTAGTGGGAGTGTATAGATTTGGAGTGGGGGATCACTTTTTAATTGCTATTTAACATTACTAGAGCTAGATGGTGCTTGTACTGTAGCTGGTAAATGTTTTACATACGATAATATTGATTGACTTTTATTCTTCTTTGGGTTTTGATAACTCTTTTCGTCTCTTGTAGGTGAGTATGTATCAGTATGTGACCTCTTTTCCCCACGTGTGTTGTGTTTCTCTGGAGAACCAGTTTTAGCGGAAGGTTTAATTTTGTCATTTTAATTTTTTAAGATTATTAATTTATCATACTTAAGGATTACTTTATTTCCCTTTTCTTTCTCAAGTTTTGCCTGGTCCATCAGTGTAGCTCTCTTTTCCAGTATATTTTTAGGATAATCTTGCTTTATATAATAGGCACAATTGTCTAACTTTTTCTTGTTTTTTAAGGCCATAATTTTCGTACCCAACGTAGTGAAAGTTATCACTATGGGACGTACTTTGCCTTCCGTTTTTTTGCCTCTTCTTTGGACTGCCTCTATATCATTTGGTATACAGCTGATTTCTAGATTATTTATCATTATTCCCAGGATCTTGTCCTGGAGATCAAAATAGCTTCTCTCAGTTTCTTCAACTCCAAACACGACTATATTTTTCTTTCTCATTTCTTTTTCTATGTAGTCTAAACGATGATTTTGGCTTTCTAGTTTAGATTGTATATCTTCATTTTCTAGATACAGTTGTTGAAATTTGTAGTTCATGTTTTCATTTATTTCGTTAACAATACTTTTGCTATTGGATTTTATTTCTTCCTTTTGTTCAGCGATTTCGTTCTTCAAATCTTGGAACATTTTCTTAATTTCGTCCATAGTGATGATAATTGCGGTTGTTATTTTAAATGGTGGGGCACATTATAGACCAATAAAGAAAAAGAAAAAAGAAAGCTAGCAATGTATGCAATAGTTTTATGACTACTTATGACTTTGTCGTCCCGGCAAACAGTTTCTTGGACACTAAATGAAGGTTTACTTTTTCTAACCTCGTTAAATGATACCAACTTGAACACATCTAACCTAACCTCAATTATGAATGAATTATAAACTCAAACTCAAAGCATTTATTTCAATGAAACCATTTACAGGCACTTTTGAATGGTCAAGGAGTCGGTCAGTCAGAAAGATGAAGCTAGTTGCCCATTCCAAAGCGTAGTTAGGTAGATTCCTATGGAGAAGAACGGGCAAGAAACTCCACGGACATTCTTTTAAATCATTACATTGTTACAGAATATTGGTTACATCATTCAAGTTGAAATTATACATGTGAGAACAATATAGAAAGACGTCAAAAGCGTTCGTAATAAAAAAATTAAAACAATTCAAAAATTTAAATAAGCCGTGGCAGCTAAGAGATGACCAATCCCTACTGACACCACCCGTTCACGAACATGACGAATGGATCAGCACCATTTAGCTCAACCATTTTGAAGGGAACTTAACGACACAACACACACGCCACCACCAGCGAGACACTTCAGTGTGCATGACATACTCTCAGCCGCCAAGGCACATTCAAGTCAATGAAAGACTTACCCAGTAAATGTTAGCTTTATAGAAGGTACATGGTCACAGTGCTCACACATGTGCTATGCAATAATACTATTGTTTGGTTACTATAATTATGATGACAAAATGGTATAAACGGAAAATTCCCTATAATATGAGAAAGACCCATTGCTGCTTACCACAAATTCCAGATTTGGAATAGTTACATAAACTGACACAGTTCCTAAACCGGCACAAAAATGAAAAGGCACAACCCAACCACATCAATTACAGAGATAAAAGCCTAAAGCAAAACAACATCCCATAGCCATACGTACTGTCCCATTTGGCAACAGCCGCCACTACGCCTGGCAGACTCCCAAATGCCTGGCGTAATGATGCCGGAGCTACGTTCTGCAGACGTTAAGTACGTTATCAGTCTCCTAGTTCCGGTAATTAGATGTACTGAACCACTTTTCGTGATTTAATGACCCGTTTTATCGGTACTTTTAAGATGCAAAACGATGGCTGTCGTCAAGTCACGAAAAAATATAATATCAGCCTGTAAATTGTTTCACTGTGGAGTAGTCTTTGTCTTGTACAAAGAAGGAAGATTAACTTTTAGGGTTCCGTACCAAAATGGTAAAAAGGAATCCTTATGGTGCGACTCAGTCTGTCTGTCCGTTTGTCTGTCACAGCTGGATATCTCAAGAACTATTAATAAAAAAATTAAAACAATATTATATATTCTCAGACAACCAAGGCCCTAATGCTTTCAACTTGAAATTTGGAATAGTTTTAGATGACGTTTGCCCAACTATTTTGCAAATAAGAATTTATAATTTTTTTACTGCAACAGGGACAAATTCGAAGTGGGTATACCTACTAGGGTATCATATGAAAGAGCGCTATTTGCACATTTTCAAGCATTTTTCTATTTTTTTAGGCCGCGCATAGTTTTCAACTTTTGACGAAAAATTTAAAAATATACCGTTCCCCCTCTTATCTCCGAAGTTTGCATACAGAAAAATCTGAAATTATTCTGTGATAGAAGTTTAAGTAAAGATTACAGGAAAAATAAAACGAGTCTCTAAATAGCACACTTTTTTAGATTTCATCATCAACAAAAATTACATTAGTTCCTCTATCGGTTAAGAGATGGCACTGACCTAAAACAAGTCAAGGTAACGCCGTGGTCGCATGCCTGAACACCTACAAAATTATAATGGCATGCGACCTCATTTGTCAAATTATGATTGGTAGTTTAGAAGTTATGAGGTAACAGATGAACATACATACGTACCGGTCAAAATCATAACTCTCATTTTTACTACGCCGTTGTTGAGTAAAAACAAATAAGACAATGTTGAATGTAATAAACATTAAACATTTACTTATTTATACTTCGACATGGCTCAAATTTCGAAGTGATTTTAAGAAAACAACATTACAGTTTAAATTAAAACCATGTGCCATGTAAATTTTAACTTTATTTAAAAAAAATTAAATTAAAACCGTGTATGTAGACCGCAGCTAAGTATAATGCATTGCAATAATCGAAATTCATTCAGTTCGCTTATTTTCGGCTCCCAACTGGGACAGTTTTTTATGAATGTAAAATTATGTGAAACGTTGATATTACTGGCACTCTGCCTTTAAGGGTTTAAGAGGCAGTAAACATGGTTGTGAAATCCGGTCTGGGGTACTTTTGATGTGATTGAAAGGAAATTATTCAAACTCAAACTCAAAGCACTTATTTCAAATAAACCAATTACAGGCACTTTTGAATTGTCAAGGGGTCAGTCAGTAAGAAAGATGAAGCTAGTTGCCTATTCCAAAGCGTAGTAGGTTCCTATGGAGAAGAATTGGCAATAAAATCCACAGACACTCTTTTAAAATCAAAATATTGTTACAAAATATTGGTTACATCATTCATGCTGAAATTATACATGTGAGAACAATGTAGAAAGACGTGCACGTTAAAAGCAACCGCAAAAAAAAATAAGCCATGGCAGCTAAGAGATGACCAGTCTCTACTGACAGCGACCGTTCATGAACATGACGCATGTTTATTATTGGAATTATAACTAAACCTACTATATAATTATGACTATTCCTCATTTGATAAGATATAGATAAATAACATTTATTTGAAGATTATTACAAATCAATAAATTTAACTTCTAATGACATAGGGATAGGTAGGTATGTGGACTAATAAGTTCAGTTTTAAATCCTACTCTTTCCTACTACTTTGCTGTGCCCGACCGGATCCATATTAACCTCAACATATTTTAAGTTACTACCTAAGTAGGTATACTTTGTGGAATGAGTGAAATGATTGAGTATTGGTATGTTTTGCGGAACGGTGAACTGCAATCTTCCACTAGAGTACTTAGGACAAGGATAATCAAATTAAAACTGAAGTTGTTATTAATTAAGCGGGCGTCTTGTTGCGGCTGCCATTAGCCCTGGGAAGCAAAGTCACAAAATAGATTGATAAATACAGAAGCTCCATACAATGGAGCGAAAACGCACGCACATATGTATACGCGCACGTACGGCGGTGGCGATCGCAAAGAAAAGCCAGTCGCGAGTGCGCTTGCACTCGCTGTACGTGAAGCGTGTCTATGTGTGCGTGCGTTGTCGCGCGTTGCATGGAGCCACCCTTCTGTATCTGTCTATTCTGTGGCTTAGTAACTCCTCTGTTAATTAAATAACTAAGAGTCAGTTTGAACAGACATGAGATACGTTTCTTAATTTAATATGAATGGTAGCTGAGGAAATTATTAGATATTTTATGCTAAGAATTTTAGCTTGAAATCAAGACTAAATAAACGTTAATTTTGTTTGCAGTAATGACATATTAAAAGAAACCATCCCTTGATTTACTTTTTCTCGGGGAAAGCCTCATTTGATTCTTCTTTTCTTTAGAAAAGCTGATTCCTTAAAAGAAGACAAAGTCTGTTAAGCATAACTTACACTGGGATTATACAGCATCCCAAGAGTAATACAATAAGATATTTTAAAAATACGAACGACTTGAGTACCTACTTCTTTTTTTTCGTGTGGTTAGTGGCTAACCTGGTGTCAGAGTTTTTATGCCGCCCATGGGCCTCTGACTTGACTTCACATGCCGTCGACAAATATCTCTCAGGCATGCCGGTTTCCTCACGATGTTTTCCTTCACCTTTTTTGAAGCAAGTGATTTATACAATACGCACATGAATCCGAAAGTAAGAGGTGCGTGCCTTGGGTTCGAACTCGAGACCTATGACTTGGCAGTGGTCACACTACTAGTGTATAACTGCTAGTTGAGTACCTCAAAGCCATCATTCACGCTCACTGTAGAGAGATTTAACCACCATCCCCTGCTACCTTGAACTACCCTTTAAACTTAATAATCAAAGTCATCAATATGAAGGTGGGAAGCCAATATCGCCAATCACGGCCAACTCAGCGTGACATAGAGAAAGTTGGCAAAGTTACCTCATCTGCACCGTATTAGCATATTCCAATAAGTTCAATGGAAAACGCTTTGAACTTCACTAGTCTCCGCTATGAGTAGTTCTCAGCACATATTTGAACTAACTTTATTAACTTTGGTTAATGATTGGTGCAACTTTGCCTGTGGACGTTGGAAAAGTTACGTTATTTCTATTTCTGGAATCTAAAATGTCTGGGTATGGGCACACAGAAAATTACACCTTTTTGAAGAGAAACTTCTTACAGATCGTTCACTATATCTTGTCCCTTGCCGTCATGTTGGGACCATTGCTTGTCAAGCTGTTTTCAATACTCTAAGAGAGTTCAACTAGAGTCTGCACCACCACTGAAGTCCGGCGAAAAATTTGTAGAACTACCTACATTTTTTTAAATGCAATTTGATGCAATGACACAAACACTAGCGCCGCGTCTATTGGACTTGAGTGGTGGCGCGGACTCTCTACTAACCACATGACTGCAAAATTCAGTGCGTCACGGGACAAGTTATAATGAACGCACAGTAGGCGGATTCGATAATTGGATATTTCGTTACATGAAAGAGAAGAAAGATATAACTCTCTCTGTCTCTCACACAAAATCACTCTTATTCTTTATTTTTAAGAAATTTAACTTCCATCACATGTACAGTGTTGCACGTCCAATATTTTTTCTTTTGGAGACACTTTGTACCGATCATATTCACAAGCAGATGCTTGCAGACTTTCAAAGCTTCAGAGCTTTTATATAAAGTGAAGAGACCTCTTTATATTCTAGTTAAACCACTGACCCACGCACCAGAAAAATATTCCAACGTTTATTTTATAGAAGACTTAGTTGCTATAGGCATCTTTATTCATAGATGGACAACAATAATATAGTTTCTTTAGCATTTTGTCCTTTGTCTAAAAGTCTAGAAAGCTTGAAATCTTTTCCACTTTTTCAATAACAAGTTAACAATACAAGCCATTTACTTCCACGCCGCCAGCGTAGCGGATAAAAAATAACTTCGCGATTTACGACAGTTTTACTTTTTCTTTGAAACTTGGGGTCCCCAGGAGACTTGGAGCTAAAAGCCCTAACTCCCTAAACGCTCTAAATGGGTCGGCTTGTGTCTTGTCGTTATGATATTTAAAGGGGTTATATTTGTAGTATAAAAAGTTAGTAATTGTCTTCAAGTGTGGACAAAAGTAAGTTAGAAGTAAGGAAGGAGTTTGGGACTCGGTAAAATAAGCGCAAATTTATGTATTTCTTTGCAACATTCTTCTTCTCTCGTACATACAGTAATCTTTTTAATACTAGCTTCTACCCGCGACTTCATTCGCGTCCTCAAGAATTGAGCTATCCAATGCAAAAAAGAATTTTTCAGATCCGACTGGCAGTTCCCTACATATAAACAAACAAACCAACAAATTTTACCTCTTTGTAATATTATTTTAATTTCCTTTATTACACTTTCATAATTATATAAGCATAGAAAAATCTTAAATTAATTAATTCACTGACTGCATGATAACACAGTCTAAACCAGGTCTAGGAGTATGAAATTTTGCACAAGAGTTCCATAACAAAAGTGCGCATCAAGGAAAGATTTTTGAGAATTCATCCCCCAAAGGTTCGTCATCTTTGCCGGTGGGTAATCCTATTGGACACAGCTCGTCATTGACAGTCTATTAAATTCTCACTGTCGGGAATCAGGCCTCTTTTCCGTGAGGAAGCGGTTTGTAATCCACCACGCGAGCCTAGTGCGGGCTGATTACTACGTTTAGATAAAACGACCTAAGCAATTATAAGGGTTTTGGCAGAGACGTAAATTGGCACAAACAGGGAGAAATCCCAATCGTTTTTCCCCGAAGAATTAAGACCTTACACACGAATGGAGCCATCGTCGGCTCTGATAGTGAAAATCACTAGACTCAGATAATGCAATTATTTTTTTCATTGAAATGAAACTAATTTACTTATCGGACTATTGGTAATTTTTTACGGCTATTAAAATATAGGTATATTTAATATATTTTTTTTTAACCACAACGGTGATGATCTTGGCCTGCATCTCACCTGATGGTAAGTGATGATCAGGCCGAAAGTGGAAGCGAGCTTCACCTGGAATCCTCCAGCACAGAGGAACTGGCTCTCTTACCTCTAACTGCCGAAACACAACAATACTGTTAACATTGTTGCTATGGTGACAGAGTTAGATAAGATGGTGGTAGCTAGCCAGGCGGACTTAGAACAAGCCTTACCACCAACCAAATCGGGCAGAAAATTTGCCCCCACTGGGAATCGAACCCGGGCTCTCTGGGTCTGAGACATGTGGTCTAATCACTAGACCACAGAGACGATTATGATGTAGCTATTGACGCTGAACATACAAAAAAAACCGGCCAAGTGCGTGTCGGACTACGCACAATGAGGGGTTCCGTAGTTGAAATGAATTTATTTATCCCAAGAACAAACTACCGGTAAAGGACCGGCGTCTCTCATGAGAGACGGCACACCCACGCGACTTACATCTCTATTTGTACTTGCTGTAATGGCTATTATCGTCTGTGGATTTTTCTGTCTATGGTCGGATAAATATTCTTATCAAATAAATCGACTAAAAGCAAAAATATGAATAGGCAACATTTAAAAAAAAAATTGAAAATGACATTCCCGCGCGGTAAAATGTCAGTCAAACGTCACTCCCGGGACGCGCGCGTTCGCTGTAATAATTCGTTTTTTAATGGTTTTTGTGTGTAAATCGTCGGAAAGTGGTGATATTTTCATTTTGAAGTAAATATTACATCGTTTTAGATAATATTCGCACTAAATAACATCATATTATACCTATTTTGACCCAACCAAAAAAGTGTAAACAAACAGATAAGAGAAAGTTCCCGTCAAAGTGAAAGTTGTGATATTTTGTGGTTTTTCTGTATGGATCTGATCCGTAAGTGTTTTATTTCTTTTCTATATTACATGTATCATCGTATTAGACAACATTTAGAACAAAATAATACAAAAAAATATTTTTTTGGGAAGGAGAAAGTTACGTAAGCATTAGAAATTCTAGATCATCTAAAATCTAGATTTTTTGAATTTTTTGTTTTGAATGTTTGTCTCTAAAAACGCTTTTGTTAGATAACTTATCTATCCATAATATACCCTGCAAAATTTCGTGTGAATTGGTACGGTAGTTTTATCAGAAATCGTTATCACAAAGAACAAAAGAAATAATAACAAAAGCGGGTAATAAAGATAAGTGAACGTTGTTTACAAAGACTGTAACCATTTGAAACGTATTCCTAATCTATTCGAGTAGCAAAAAACATTAACAATACTACTTGAGACATTGTAAAGAAATCCGAGTGTTTGTTTATTTAAGTGCGGTCGTAAAACTGTCACGGCGCGGACCACCCACGGCGACTCAGCCGTCCCTTACCGGTTAACATTGTAGTTGAAAAACATGTTCTCCCATACATTCCAACTGCAAATCATCGCTCGGCATCCAATACCGCGACTGTGACATTTTTTTTTAAATTGCGGGGTCACTTATTTGAACGTGTAGGATGAAATAAAACAAAAATCTGATTTTCGTAAAAAAATTCACATTCGCGGTATTAATATAATAATAATACCTTTAAACGAGCAATTCTTGTATATACCTATGTATAATTATAATTTGAATCTCGGAAACGGCTCCAAGAATTTTTATTAAATTTAGTATGCAGGGGGTTTCAGGAGCGATAAATCGATCTAGCTAGGTTTCATTTTTAGAAAACGTCGTTCAAAAAAAATTATAATCCAGATATTTTTCTTTATTCAAGTAACAAGGACTCATTGCGTTAGTAAACTTATGAACTATGTTAAAACTTATTTTACGAGGTCACTTAGAAAGTTTTGCGACTAACAGTTTTTGTCAATAGAATACTGGCTGGTTTTGATGTCAATTAAAACGATGACTATTTATTATAAAAAAACATGACATTCCAAATTCGAAATTCCCTCCACATTTTTTTACGAGCAAAATCAAAATAGTCTGTCTTACTGAAAACTGGATTTATAACGAGAACATTTTCGCGCGATGATTTTGTACGATTTCAAATGTCGACTAAAACCAGAAGAATCGTTTGAAAGACTTCGAATGGTGTTCATAGAAAAAAGCCCTTCTAAAAATACTGTTTTTCGCTGGTTCAACGAATTTATGGGTGGTCTAGTAATTTTGGCAGACAAAGAAAGAAGTGGCCGCCCTATGACGGTTGTTGAAAAAGTGCTGGCTGTGAAAATTTAATTCAAGAGAATAGGCGAATTACATATGAAGAGGTTCAGCATACACCGTGAAATTTGAATCGCAGTTTTGCTAGAACAAACGTTGTTCAGACCATGGTCTATTACCATTCTACAGCATCCAATAAAAAAAAAACATAATTGGTTTTTGAAATAACACAAAAAAAGCAAAGTTTAAAATGTCAAGATTATCGTTACTCCCGACAACACAGACACCACGTATACGTTTTTTCAAAAACCAATTTATGTTTTTTTTTTATTGGATTCTGTAGAATGGTAGTAGACCATGGTCTGAATAAAGTTTGTTCTAGCAAAACTGTGATTCAAATTTCACGGTGTATACTGCCGATTGGATCGGGAAGTGTGCATGAAATTCTACACAGGCATCTTTGGTTATGGAAGATAGTTTCACGCTGGTACCGTAAAATCTAACGCAGGGTCAGAAGGAGGTTCGGGTAGAATGGTGCCGAGACATGATAGCAAAATTGGTAGCAGGCTCGTCTCGGCGCGTTTAAGATATCATTACGGGTGATGAATCTTAGATTTATCAATATGATCCAGAAATGAAGCATCAGTCGACCATGTGGCTGTTTCAAAATGAACCAACGCCTACCAAAGTGAAGCGAGCCAGAAGTGCAGGCAAAATGTTGATCGCAAGTTTTTTTTTTTTCTACCAGTTTATCTGGTGTCAATACCCTGACGAGATCAAAGAAGCGTCAATGCTGAATGGTATGTTACCAAATGTTTGCCAGAAGTTTTTATTACTGCAAGCAGCAAGCGACCGAACACTGGCCTCCGTGGGCTACTGCTTCACCACGACAACGCGCTGGCTCACTCGGCGCTCAAAACAAGGGACTTTCTGGACAGCACACCGGTCAAATTTATAGGTCATCCTCCTTACAGTCCCGATTTGGCTCCGTGCGACTTTTTCTTGTTCCCCAAAATAAAAAATCAATTCAAAGGAAAACAGTTTTCATCACCTGAAGATGCACTGGGTGCATTTGAGAAGGATATTGGAGAGGTGTCTGATCCGGACTGGGAACCAGCGCTGGGGCTCTGTCTTGCATAGGGTCGTAGCATAATGCTGAGCGATAGCCGATTTGCGTGGAAGTGACGCATGCTTCCCCCAACCTTATCTCATTTTTATATTCTAAACAATACTTTTCTGCGTCATGTTTACCGCAAATAAACGTTTTTTCTTTCTTTCTTCTTTCTTTATGAAAATTTGTTTAGACGTATAAAACTGTGTATGCCAATGGAGAGTTCTTTCAAAAGATTTAATAAAAAAATATATAACCTGTAGTATATTTTTTTCTAGTATCACAAAACTTTCTGAGTGCCCCACGTAATCTAGTTTAAATTTATTTCACCCCATGGGAGACGGCACTGCAGTGATTGATGTACATGCAATCCAGACTGCTAACGATATTGTTGGAGCTGGCCCGTACTCTGCGTACCAGGGATGCACACCTCATTCGCATCGTTGCGTAAAAGCAATTAATATGTGCGTCCGCGAATATTCCCGATGCGCTACAAAAACGGGGCAGCACCGACCTATTGGAGTTATACATCAAACCATGTGTTTTGGCATACTGCTCACATTTGGCGACCAATTACTTTCTGAGACCACAGATTGACGCGCTCAGAAGCACCATATCATCTGCATAGCTAATATTATTTACACAAATACCATCTATATAGCAACCCACTCTGGTGCTGCTGAGCTCGCCAATCCTGCCTCACCCCGCATTCCAACCTGTATGGCTTGGAAAAAGTTCCAGCCCATCGTACACTATTGATCTGATTACCATACCACTATTTAAAGATGTTTATAAGCTCCGTTGGCAACCTATTCTTCTCCATCTTTCTCCACAATACGTCATAAGCAACCTGATCAGAAACCTTGAATAAATCGACGAACCTAGCATAAATCGGCGTCCTACGCTGTGTATAGTAAGTATGTGATAGTATGCTTAAGGCACAACACTGCATTTTCTGTTGACAAACCACGCCGAAACCCGAATTGGTTGTCATGAACATTTACAGTTTTATTTATTTGTGTATTAAGCAGACGGTCAAACACTTTTGATATTTTGATATTATAGTAGCTAGAGAGATGGGCCTTTTGGATGCCGAGCGACGAAATGTAAGTTTTTACGCACAATATTGAGAGATTTACCATGTTATTTTAAGACCATAGACTTCTTATAGGTTTTCCTGTAATCTATGAGTAAAGAGCCATACTATGTATTTTTTTCAAAATTTTTGGTCCAGTAGTTTCGGAGATAAGGGGGGGGGAATGGTCATTTTTCAATGAATTTATCAAATATCTTTGAAAGTATTTATTTTAAAATTATATAAAAAATATATTTAGGATCCTCGCAACAAGCCCTTTCATTTGATATGTCACACGGTACTGTTAGCAAAACTTTTTTTTTTAATTTTCTTGTTTTCGCCCCAAAAGTGACACCTATATTCAAAATTAAATTATTTACGTTACACATTCGTGTTTGGGTCACAGAAATACACATGTGTACCAAATTTCAACTTAATCGGTCCATTAGATTCGGAGTAAATTGGCTGTGACAGACGGACAGACAGACAGACAGACAGACAGACACACGAGTGATCCTATAAGGGTTCCGTTTTTTCCTTTTGAGGTACGGAACCCTAAAAAGCAACTTGGAAAACGTTTAGGTCTGTTTCAAAACTACAATTTTCAAAATTACAGGAATGCTATATTTACAGACAATTTTGAGGGTGTTTAATTACTTGAAAATAAACTGAGTCATTGTATAATATTTACAAAATTTAAAAGTCTTAATATAAGTAGTACTAGCTGTTACATATGAAATCATTATTTCATGTTCCTCTTTCCCAAAATAAAAATAAACGGACTCACAATCAGAAAATGGTAGAAAACCAGAAAAAACATACATTTTGGATCACATCCAAAACGGTATACCGACAGAATCCAAACCAGCACACATTTACCGTATTTTTCACACTGGCAACTCAGCGTGAAATCTTCAAACATTTATTTCACGTCACTGGCAGAATTGCGAGCTGTGGTTAACTCGAGCAGTATTCCCACAGAGTATGGAACACACACGCCCTCGGCGGGCGCTGCTAGAGATGGCATTATCAACACTTTCCATACAAATCATGCGTGGCAGTCCCTACTGAAACTGTTTTTATTAACTTGTGAAATGATATGACAAAAGGCTTATCTTCGTTTTGACTTTGATTTTGAAACCAAAAACGCAGCACAATGAGATATTTTTACTTCACAACGTGCGAGTCTGTGCGAACAGAAAACTATGGCCCCTGACTGCCGTATTTGCGCTCAACGCGCTCGCTAAGTGCACATTTAGCCACAACGGGCCGCAGCGCAATGGATTTTCATACAAAAAAGTGCCGTGCGGCCCGCTTGTAGTGTGCAAAATGAACGAAAGTGATGAAGGAGGATTTTTGCAATGTGGTGCGTTGCGGCGCACTTCAATCTGTACTAGCCTTAAAATAATCAGATCTGGGCGGGCCGCATCGCATTACAAAAATCACTTTCTTACATTTTGTTTGACCCATCGTATTGGCGGGCTGCACCGCGTTTTGTTGTATTGAAATGTGATGCGCTGCGGCCCGATGCGGCTGTATTGTGCAAGCTATACGAGTGTATTTATTTTATCAGTCTTGCAATAAATCGTTAAACTATACTTCGTTAGCTTAGTTAGCAAGCTATCGAAATACAGTTTAATTTCTTGTGTGTGTTGTCTTTTGTGTTTAAAATTACATTTTTATCATGCTCCGTTACCTCCTCTTAGTTGACAAAGATACCATTTTTCGTGCAGTTTTCCCAGTGCAGGGCAAAGGCCTCCGTATAGTCTTAATTTTTTCCCCTGTCTTTTGCAATGTCAGCCCAATTCTTTAAATAGGAGTCTTTGTCGTCACGACATCTCCTTTTGGGGCCTACCGCGTAACTTTCAGTAAAATCTTAGCCAAGAGTAGAATTTCACAGATATTCATAACAATAAATTAACAGTGGGGTGGATTAGGAAACGCTGTCGTGATGACTTAGAGGTTTTTATGGAAGACTGGCTGGAGAAGGCAATACAAAGGGAAAGTGGAAAGATGTGGGGACCTTTGCCCTGTTTTGAAACAAAACCGGTTGAAAAAAAAGACAGTGCTCTAAGAATAGTACGTTAAGTAATGCATACAATAACTTGACTTAGCTCGCGAGGTTGTCGACATGGAGGATGTAGCCTCAGCGATCATTGTGTCGATAGTCGTATTAGCCAATGGCTTAATTGCCTAGAACCTCGACCAACACTTAAGCAGTCTCTCGTTGGGCAGCTGGATTAAGGTCTAGATTCAGAAAGATTCTAGATTCAGACAAATTTTGAAAATTCTTTTTTTGTTTGAAAGGGTATGCTTTCGAAATGCTCCCATATAAATTTGATTAACTTTGCTTCGATAGTTTTTAAGTTAGCTTCAATAAAACGTACTTTTTCCCACTTAGTATGTGGATGATATGATAAGTTCCTGTCACTGTTATTTACATAGCAGGTAGTGGTTTTCGAATTTGTGTGGGGTAGGTACCATAAATAAAAAGTGAAAAATAAAGACTTTTTACAAAAAAAAAAACAACCGACTTCAAAACCAAAAACGAAAATTCAAAACCAAAGAAAGACACCGACTTCCGAAATTAAAGTTATTTTTCACTTTGTAGTGTTTTTTGGAAGTCGGTTGTTTTTTTTTATGTAATTTTTTTTTTTAATTCTAACATTTTAAAATATAATTGATATGTAAATAATGAAATAACAATAAATTTATTTGTTAATTGTTGCAAAGGTGACCTTGTAACTATTAAATAATGAGAAGCATTTTATTATTATGGACAGAGATTAGATTATTATAATAACTGCGTATGTCAGTACTATATTATATACATTAATACATACGGCTAAACATGGCGATCGAACAAACCACAACAATGACCAATCACGGCGTGATATTGCCATATTTGACACGGTTCCAGCCAATAACGATCGTTTATGTTGTAACAATCGGGAAACTAAAGGTTTGGTATGTCACATTGTGCACTTAAGCTAACATTTTAAGTGATTTTTAGAGTACTTAAGAGGGTGCATTCTGAAAGTTGGCAACTTCGTAAAACCATGTAAAATCATCCGGGCATAAATCTAGACTTCAGGCTGCTACTGAGAAATTAAATAATGTAACAATCTTCAGAAGTCTAAGAAAGAAAAAAATCCGCTGAAGAATAATAGATATAAGAAAAACGACATAATTCAAAACCAAAATGTTAATATAATCCATAAATACCACTTTAAATCCTAAAAGCAACTGACATTATAAATTCGATTCGATAGTACCTACGCTCTAATAAAATATCACTTCTATGTCTATAAAGGAATACGTAAAATATTCCCTTTTAAGTCTATAAGTGACAATCCACGTCTTCCCACCCCCTTACCAAAAGGAACTTCATCATAAGGGCTTATATCTTCACTTATAGGCACATACACATTAAACCTGGACATTTTTCGCGTTTCTATATCGTTAGATGAAACTGGAACAGATGGTTTTAGCACGGTTATTTTGAACTGTGGCTTGGTTGTATCATCTTTGTTTTGAGGCTTCACTTTTTTCGTTGAAACGTCTTCTTTATGTGGTTTTTTGTTTTCTACATTTTTCGTGTCTGTTTTCGGTATTTTGATAACAATAGGACTATTAGTGATAGCAGTAACGTTTTCATTAGATTTAGTTTCTTCAACTTTAGTATTATTTTGCTTATCTTCTATAATAAATACTTTGACACTTTCTGGAGTATTGGTTGCACTCACATTATTCGTTTGTGTTACACTCGGGGCACCGTTCACATTAAACTTCATGTCGTCTAAATGAATTACTGCCGTATTACAGTTTTTGATTGTTAGAGCAACAACTATTGCGTACAAACGGTACATTTTGCAGCGTTTACAAATTGTTGTAGAATGCGTGATTCTGCGGAAAATCGACTACAAAGATGGCGGTAATTGCTTGGATTTCACGCTGTTTCACATGCATTAGTTCCAATTTTAAAACCGAATCGGTTAAATTAAAAAATGCCTGAGTGTACACTTGATGTTCTATGATTCCGCGCGATAGCCGAAGTAGGTATATATACATGCGTTCTTATATTATTTTAAACTACTAAAGGTGGATGATTTATTTTTGTTTATAACATTTTTATTGTTGGGCTTATTGTTTCGTAACTAAACAATTGAAAAACTGGGTTTTCCCAAGGGTTTTTTTTTATTATTGTTCTTTGAGCTCAGGCGATTAATCATGACCGAATTGAAAAGAGAAGTCTCTAATCCGTAGATCTTGTTTAATGCTGTGGTGGTTGGTGTCGGAAATAATAACAGCCATTAAAATTATATGACAAAAACTCAACTCAAAACTCAAAAACTCAAAACATCTCAACATCCCGACTGTATTTCCCATAAAGTAAGGCAGAGGTGTACGTATAGTACACCCACATTTCGCCAGTTATGTTTAAGTCCCATGTAATAGGGGGCGACCCTATTGCCATCAATCGGGCACAAATCCAGACTCCGGGCTGTTACCAACGCATTTGATTTAAATATAAAAATTTGCCAAGTGCGAGTCGGACTCGCACACTAAGGTACCACCATTTTGATTTAACACTACGTTTTTTACTTTTTTATTTTAGTATTTTTTTTATTTATCATCACAAAATTATGTCAAGAAATTTTCTTATTTTTTTTTTTCAATTATTTTTGCAAGCAGCTTGTTTCTCGTACAGTTATGCAATGAGTTGGCGAGTAAACGGCAATTGAAATGACAATTACTGTCTTCTTGGAAGTAATTTTTTTTTCTAGGAAAACTTAATTGTTTTAATAATGTAGGTAACATCACGCCCTGTTTCCCCGAAGGGTTGGGCAGAGGTGTCCCTGTAGTAAGAACATCCACATTTCGCCAGTTATGTTTAAGTCCCATGTAAAGGGGGCGAGCCTATTGCCATCAACCGGGCACAAATCTAGACTCCGAGCTGCTACTGAGAAATTTCTGATAAAAAAACACAATAAGACTTTGCCCGACTCGGGAATCGAAACCAGGACCTCAAGCTCAGCAGTAGCGAATGTAGGTATTGTACTTTTATCAGGTATGGAGATTGTGAGTTTCTAGTAAGTATATTTCATTATATTTTTTTTATAAATAAAGGGGAATTATGTTTATTGTATATGCCTGGGCAAGCCTTCACTAAAACAATGTTATTATTATAATCATTTATTTATCTTGATTCTTATTAAATTACATTTTTAAATATTTCTTAAAATAAAAGAATTAAAAAAATATTTAAAAATATAAAAAAATAGAGGTCCGCCGGTGTCGGGAGCAGGGTCCAAGCTACCGGTGGTTAGGGCTGCAGAGACAGGAACCTCCTCACAATACGAGCCGTATCGAGGAGTACTGCCTTCTGAATCAGCGCTTGATCCAACCGCCTAACGAAAGCCTCGAGAGATGTTGGTCGAGGCTTTCAGCCATCAGGCCATTAGCCGTTACGACAATCGGCACAATGATAGCCGAGCTCACATTCCACATGTCAACAACCTCGTGAGCTAAGTTTATTATTATTATTTATATGTACTTCTATATTTAAGTTGCGTTATGCCATCCATCATAATTATAGCGTCCTTCTCAAATCATTCATCATCTGCGAACCTTGGGATGACAGATATGTATATTAAGAGAATACTTAGAATAAACTAACATTACCTACTTCATATTGGTTGAGAAATCATAATTAGCATTCAAAACATTACCCTACTTTTGGGCTTCACTGCAGTCGGGTAGTAAATAACTACAACAGATTACTGACAAATCAGAAATCAACTTCAGAACCATGACAGCAATCACTATTAATATGCAACTGTACAGACAAACTATGTTCTTAATGTCCCTCGGCAAACCTCGTGTTTCGTCATTTGTCTGATTTCTATCAGTTGTTCTTTGCACTTGGTGCAGACCGGACGCTCTCAACAGACTTGGAAGTATATAGAGTTGTTAATACTCTTTTACTTAATGTAATTTATTTAAAAAATGGGAGGAAAGCCGCTAAAGTTGCAGGCAAATAGGAAAATAGTTTTACAGCTCTATATAAGTAGTTCACACGGAAATCAAAACAAAACAACAATTACTTAGTTCTGAATTCAAATTATTATACACGAAAAATCTAATAATTGACACGAAAATTTGTATTCGTTTGTATTCGGAAATCCGATGATACCCGACATTAAGAAAAAAGAAATGCTGTACAAAGATCTTTTGGCGCGCACAAATCGAAATTAACGCCGCCATCTTGTTTTTCAATAAAATTTTATAAAAATGTTTACCAACAACGCCTCCTTGTCAAAAACATTTAACCGCCAAAAGGTCCACAAAACACTGTAGATTGTAATGCCAATGAGGGTTTTCATGAAAATTCACGCCACCAGTGGGCACCACTTTGGCAAGAGGTCTTCCATTTCGACAATGAACATAAAATCTATGATGACGTTCACCGTTCTTTTCATTCATTTGTTTATCATTCAGTCACGACTAAAGAAAATATAGGCTTTAACTCTGTTGACAGGAGCCCTGACCTTTTTTTTTTTTGGGTGGGTAATTATCAAATAACTTCTCCCGCTCTGGGTGGAGCGGGAGGGCGTGTCAGACTCTTACTGACTAAAACCCACCCGTGTTCCTTCGGTTGCCCTGTTGCCGAGGGCCGCGATGTCCCTTTCGGCCCTTATTTGCAGCCCCTGCAGGCTTGGCCGTAGCGGACCCCGTCAATTCTGCTGACATCTCTTTGAGGCGCGCGTGGAACACAACGCGCCGTCGACCCGGGCCTGGTCCTTATCGGACAGCGAGCTACCCATTGCTCACCGTCCGCAAGCCCGCGCCTACGGTGGCCGGCTCACGATTCCCGCCCAGGGCGTCTCCTCCTGCGGCGTTTAATGTTGCCAAAAAAAACCTCAGTAAAACCTCGTTTTTGCTGCCTTTAATAAATAATAAATCAATACCATATTGGCAAAAAAAACGTTTACATACCAATTGAAGCCCTGACTCCTGCGCTAGGTAAAAACACCTGTGTAACAGGGGCCAGTGTCTTCTCCCAATGAGTAAGTTCTAGATTTATGCAATAACATCATTTGAATTTACTAGATAAACAAGAAATTATAAAAGTTTGAAAGGCTGACGAAACAGTGTCTAGTTAAATCGCCTAGTTATGGTAATGGAACCTTGTGAATATTGTTCTACAATAATGTTATTATTTGATTGTATATCGGTGCCAACCCTAGCAGAGCAAAATTCTATACAGAATTCCTTTTTCTAGGAAGGTGCTATCAATTGTTAAGAAAACCGATTGTCCCGATTCTCAGCACCCGGAGTTTAGATTGTATATTCAAAATCTCGGGTCTCTTACGGGAGTTGCCAGCTTTTGGCTCGTCCTTACAAAGAATTGGGGAGACCCGAAATCTTAGTATCAAGCCTCATAATAGAGGAGCTTGTACAAGTACAGTTCGACAAGCTGTTCGGTCAACAGGCGAATCCTTCCACTATACCGTCAATGTTCGTGTTAATTGTGTTTGTCATATAACTGTTTACACTTAAGACAAACTTGCAAAAGTGATGTAAAAGACTTGACTACCCAACACACTAATTAGTTAATCACAAGTTTAGCTGCCTGTATTTGACTATACACGTATGTACTTGTATAAGGTCTAAGGTAGGTATTATGTGAGAATTGTAAGTATTTAGTGTAATGGTTACTAATGATACACCATTTCTGTACTAATATTCTGTATTTATATTCTTACACACATACAAACTTGGCATACTTTTAGCATTACTTAACAAACTATTTAATTAGGGACTGCCTCATTGGTCTAGTGGTAGCAAGCGCTACTGCTGAGCATGAGGTCCTGGGTTCAATTCCCGGGTCGGGCAAAGTGTTATTGGGTTTTTCTATCTGAAATTTCTCAGTAGCAGCTCGGAGTCTGGATTTGTGCCCAGTTGATGGCAATAGGCTCGCCCCCTATTACATGGGACTTAAACATAACTGGCGAAATGTGGGTGTACCTGCTACAGGGACACCTCTGCCCAACCCTTCGGGGAAACAAGGCGTGATGTTATGTTATGTTATGTTAATTAGGTACTTAACATAATAACGTTATAGACTTTAGACTTCTTGAAGATACCTTTAGGTTTCGGGGCTCAAACCGAACTGACTTAGAAGCTAAGCGACGCTCCAAACATCATGTTTCCAATTAATTCCGTTACGTTATAAAACGAGTACTTTTACGGTAACTGTCAAATGAGATACTTTTAAACTTCATGATAACACTGATACAAAAATCATTTGAGGCATACATACTTTTAATTTTATGTGTCGTATTTAAAATCACTAAATCTTATTAAAATTTGGAAATCATGACATTAGAATGGAAATGTCTCTTCCCATATACAGGGTATTAAATGGTTAACTGACATATTACATAATCTGCATCAATTCACGACATAGTTCATTTAATGAGTGAAGCTTATTAAAATCCATATGCTTGTAGATTTTGAAATGACGCGCCTCACTACCACATTACCGAGTGCATAAATGCGGTAGTGGGGACTTATGCGTAATTGACTAACAGACATACAAACATCTACAAACGTTTTCATTGGTGGAATGGGATATCAAGCCACATAGGTACCATCGAAGAAACCTATAACTAAGCAATTTGAAAACAAAATCCCGTGCACACGACCCTTTTTTTTCGTAGGTAACCGTTGCTATAGTGGCTGAGCGCTGCAAGCAGAAATAGTCCTTACGGTGTATAGGTATGGGTTTCTTCGATGGTACTTGCTCGGGTTTCAAACTTGGTACTTAGCCAGACGCATAGAAACGGATCCATAAACTCTTGTTACTCTGAAGCCCTAATTATCCACTTCCAACGTAAAGGGAGATCCAAGCATCTTCGTATATAACTTGATAACTACCTGAGATGCTGTAAGAGGTAATTAACTCATATTAAAACAGTAATGTTATAGCATCCGTTCAGTAATTAATAAACGATCTTTGAACATATTTTTGAGAATGTTAACTTGTCATGGTAAGCTGGTAATGTATTTATGCCTGAAGGCTTTTATTTAGGTACTAGCGGACGTCACGCGGTTTCACCCGCGTATTTGCCGTTCCCGTGGGAGTACGGGGATAAAATATAGCCTATTTTACTCGTTGATAATGTAGCTATCCATTACTGAAAGAATTGTTCAAATCGGTCTATTAGTTTTTAAGTATATTAGTATAGTTATAGATTAAATTCTGTTTACGTTTATATTTTTGCTTGAGTATTGTTTTTAATATTTTTGTTGGTGGTTTGTGCTAGCTGACATAAAATTTTGTACGTCGTGTTTTTTTGTTTTGTAATGTTAATTACTTTGCATATTATTATAATTATAGTTACATTCTTCTAACTTAACAGACAGCTGTTACATTATCATAGTATGACGTGATCCAGCCGCCGCCGCCGTAAGCGTAAAGAGCGCCTAAAACCGCCCTTTACGCTTTCGGCAGCTGAATCACGTTGAAAAGGGAGCAACTAATGAGACCAACACTACCAACCTCGTTAAAGGATTTACTCTGCGTTGATTACCAAATATTCTCACGGAACTAATGCTAACTAGAACGTACAGTTGATTGACTCTTCATCAAACATGGATCGGAAATGCGGGAGTCATTTCCAGTTATGTATTTGCTGTGTTCCAATTAGTGTTGGTTCACACTGTTTTGAATGTTTTAGTTCTCCGTTTGTTTTGACTCTGACACTTTTTTCGAAACAGAATAATTTAATAACAATACTCTTGACTATGTAGCGTGACACTCACGTTTAAGTATTTGTTATCACAGGCTTTTGCAGTAGTTGTTTAAACTTTTTTTCTGATTCTAATATTTTTATACAAGCATTCTTTTCCACGAATACACAAGCTTATACTATTTTACGAAAGATTTTAAACATTAAGTTGTAAATTATGAGTAGGTAAATAGTATTTTTTTTTGTTCTTGCAAGGGTTGGACGTGGTTCGCAAAGTTAAATGTAACGCGTTTTTAATTCCTTTGACAGCTTTATGCGATGATGGTCTTTACGGTTATTATAACGCTACAAGGTTCTTTTGGCACGGAGCCAAAATAGGAACCAAGCCGCCATCTTGTTTTTTCAATACATTTCCAAAACAAATGTTTACCAACAGCTCTCCCCGTCAACGTCATTCGAGCGATAAAAGATCCTTGTACAATGTACTTTGTGATAGTGTTTTTTTTTTTCTAGAAATAGAAACAGTTCGCCAACTTAAGGCGAAAGCGTCAGGGTAGCCTGCGAAATTCAAATTTTCTTACGTTTTTGCAATTTACAGGTCAGTATCAGGTTGTATGGTGATCTAAATATGATCCACGGCCGTATAAAATATTTATTTATAGAATTATCACCATAAAAATCATTAATACAACTCTATAAGTTCATATTACCCTATTGAATGAATATTTCATGAAATCATTGAGAAAATTGAAAAAAAAGAAAAAAAAAAAAGAAAAGAAAAAAAAAAATGAAATGAAATTTGAAATTGAATCATTGAGAGAATTCTGTAAAGCCATATATATTACTGTCGCGAATCATATTTTAATCAACCTCAGACCAACAAAAAAAGAAAGACGGCGCGCTGCGAACATCAAAACTGAAGCCACCTTTTTATCTATGTGTGAGTCGAAGGGTTGCCATTTGTAAAAAAAATACCCCATAACTTGGGTAATAATATTTTATGGGTAGGCTAATATTGTACAAGTAAGATATTGTTAAGTATGGCATTATACCTCAATTGTTTAGAAGGACATCTATTCCGAACAAAACAAAAAAAATTACATCAGAAAAAAAAACAATTATAAAGTGCACCTTTAAAGCAAGAATTGTTGTTGGGCTTTGGAAGACTCCGCTGTTCCACTTAGGCCCGTGTTACAGAACCTCACTCAAGACTCAAGCATTACTTAAAGCTAGTTTTAACCAATCACAAGGCTTTAAACGAGTTTTATGTAATGCTTGAGTTTTGAGTGAGGTTTTGTTATACGGGCCTTAAAATATCCATTAATTTGCAATTGAATGTAAAAAATTCAAAATACAAATATAAATAAATAGGTTAGTTTTAAACTATAGAAAAATCAAATAACTTTATATAAATGAACGAGCTTAATACAGAGAAAAAGGCAAAAATGCGCCTAATTGTGTGACGTGTGCGAGTGTGGGTGAGAGTGCGCTAGTACGAGAGTGTGAAGTGTGTAGCATTCTCTGTCTACGGTGTAAGGGTTAAAATTTGCATATATTTAGTTCTACTATAGGGTATATCTTTAGGTGTAAGTTAACCCTACCCGCGACAATGTCTTGGGATTGAAAGAAGTGAAATACAGCTTCTTTCGATAACCATGCACATAGAAATTAAATTATAAGTTTGTTGAAGCGTAAATCATAACATTGTCGTAGGTATGTATGAAGTCATTATGTAAATTACTTTGAAATAATATAGGTAATTATATTGTCAATTACCTTTATTAAATACAAAAAGATCACAACAACAAAATCACTGACTCTGAAGAAAAAGTAATATCAAGATAAATCGTAACAAACAAAAAGTTTTTTTAACCATAATATAGCCTTTGGTTCACGATTAGTTGAATAAAGGTCGTTATTATCAAAATGATCGGAACAAACCACGCTGGTTTTCGACGGCAGCCATTCTGGATCATTCCGACTTTATCTTATATCTACTATCCATTTACTTTTTAATTCAGTATTAATTTGAAATCTAAAATATTAAATAAATAAAAAAGAGAACATGAATATAACTCGAAGTAAGAAATCACATTTAATTTTTTTGAATCGAATGGGAAAGATTAAAATCATATTATGGCAACCCGCGCACTTTAAGTCACTGCTTTCGTTTGTTGAGGTTATTTGTTCCAAGTAACCTAAAATTCGTTTAATAAAAAACGATGTTATTTCAAGTACATCAATGCTTAGGGGTGAAAAGTGATTCCGTGAGACTTTTTTTGTGATTTGCTATTGTTTTTATAAGTTTTCACTACACAGGAAAGCATAATTATATTTTTTTTAATCAATGTTAACTAGACGACGACTCATGACGTACTAAGAGCGATGAGCATGGTTTTAGTGTAGGTGTGTGCGTGAGCGGGTGTATTTACTTGCAGGAGCACGGTTTTGTGGCTTCACTTTTAATGTTCGCGGTGCGCCGTCTTTCTTTTTTTGTTGGTCTGAGTAATCAACAAACAACCTAACACTGACCTGCAAATTGCAAAAAACGTAAGAAAATTTGAATTTTGCGGGCTACCTAAGCGCATCCCCCTTAACAAAAATGCAAAAGAGGTCCAAGTCTGTATCAGTTTAACATTAGCAGTGCTTTGTTTACTTTTAATTAGCCGCTGTTAACTTCTCATCAGGTTTGTGTTGCGGAGCTTGTTTTATGTTTCCTTGTATCGTTATTAAACTAAGTTTTAACAGAAAGGATTTTGTTTTGTTTAGTAGGTGTTTTTTTTTTTGGGTAGGATTTTATCAAATATCTTTTTCCGCTCTGGGCGGAACGGGAGGGCGTGTCAGACTCTTACTGACTAAAACCCATCCGTGTTCCTTCAGTTGCCTGTATGTTGCCAGGGCCACGGTATTCCTTTCGGACTTTCCCGCAACCCCGGCAGGCATCGATCTTATCGGACCCCGTCAGTTCTGCTGACATCTCTTTGAGGCGCGCGTGGAACACAACGCGCCGTCGACCCGGGCCTGGTCCTTATCGGATGGGTGTTATAGTGTTTTTCCATCTGCAATTTCTCAGTAGCAGCCCGGATGTTGGACTTGTGCCCGGTTGATGGCAATAGGTTCGCCCCCTATTACATGGGACTTACACATAATTGGCGAAATGTACCTGCACTTCTGCCTAACCCATTGAGCCCATACCCATACAGGCGTGATGTTATGTTAACAGCAAATATTTTGTTTTAGTTTGGGCTCTTCTCAGTTTTGGATGACACTTACTCAAACTCAAAGCTTTTATTTCAATTAAACCATTTACAGGCACTTTTGAATTGTCAAGGAATCGGTCAGTCAGAAATATGAAGCTAGTTGCCCATTCCAAAGCGTAGTAGGTAGGTTCCTATGAAGAAGAACGGGCAAGAAACTCCACGGACACTCTTTTAAATCATAATATTGGTTACATCATCATGTTGAAATTATACATGTGAGAACAATGTAGAAAGACGTGCACGTTAAAAGCGTCCGTAATAAAAAGATAAAAACAATTCAGAAATTAAAATAAGCTGTGGCAGCTAAGAGATGAGGTCCCTACTGACGGCGCCCGTTCACGAACATGACATATGAACCAGGACCATACTACCGTACCGTACATATGTACACCGTACTACTTTTAGCGCCTCTCATTTACCGCATTAAAAACGTGATGGCGTAGGACGTGATGCCGTCTAGTTTTGTTACGAAGTTACTGGAATCACCGTAGAGATCGGATAAGAGTGACACTGGCTGATTATATTCAGCCAGTGTGTTATCCGAACTCTAAAGTCGAAAGTTCATGTGGCACGACAAAGTTGAAATTTTGTTTATCAGTGTAACTGTCACTTTAGCAGACCGTCGCATCGATGGTTGCGTGGCGGCTGTCTTCTGATGAAGTTATGGCGTGCTATATTCCGACACAATCCTGATGATATTCAAGCTGCTGAACCACATAAACGATGACCACTTCTGGTAAAGGCTATCCTGCGGTGTTACATATTTAAAAAGCGGGAGAATTTAGCGAGTAGAGTTCAATACTATGGATACTGACTCTCTAATGATTAAAAAGTAGGTACCTACCTGCTTAGTGCATTTTAGTGTTTTGAAATAATATTATCATTACTTTGTTTTGTTTTTTCAGATTTGGTCTGAAATTCAAAGAAGATCATCCGTACTTTAAAAAAATTTAAATATATCTCCAGTCTGTAAAAGCAAAACGAAAGGTAGAATCATTTAAATTAAATCCAATCGAATACCTTAGTGCTTTTAACTAATTGGGTATTTAGAGGAATGTAAAGAAAATGCTCGAAATTTAATTAAAATATTATATTCAAATGTACTTACTTTAAAATAAATCCTATTAAGCTTTGGAAAATTTTAGCTACCTACACTGAAATAAGTTTTAATTTACGAATCTACTAAAATAAAATAAAATTTGTTTCCAATGAGTAAGAAGATACTTTTAAATGTCAAGTTGTATTTAAATCGTTTTAAATTAGCAGCCGTTGGAGACGTATTTATTTCTTATTTAAAAGTTTTGTGTCTAATACTTTTATTTTTTATTAAGTGTTTCTTTTTGTAGGGCTCTTGACGATAAAGTGTCCAAGCAGTAGTCGCAAGTCATTCTGCTTTGAGTAGACTTTCAAGTTGATGACGACACGGTTCTAGTCTATCTGTCCTTCATAATATATTACAAATTAAAGTCCCGTTTCGTGTCTATCTGTGTGACTGCGTTTTTTTTCCAAACTCCGCAACGGATTTGGATGCGGTTATCACCATCATTTTGAAAATTTATTCCGGAAGGTTTTTGTGGCTAAGTAATGACAGCCGCACGGGTCGATTTATCAGGTTAAGCTACGCTTGCCGCGGTTGGTCCGTGGATGGGTGACCATCTATACATACCAAAAACCCCTCGGTGCCTCGGAAAGCACGTTAAGCCGTTGGCCCCGGCTGTCATTTGTAGATCTTTGACAGTTATTACGGGTCGTCAGAAGCCCGAAAGTCCAGCCAGTCTTACCAAGGGGTATCATATTACCCAATAACTGGGTTGTGGAGGTCCGATAGGCAGTTGCTCCATGTAAAATACTGGTATTCAGCTGTATCCGGTTAGACAGGAAGCTGACTCCAACATAGTTGGGAAAAGGCTAGGCAGATGATGATTCCAGAAGGTTTTTGTGTAAAATAAATCAATAATAACGTACTTAAAATAACGAAACTACAATGTTTTTTCAAGTCGTAAAAAGCGAGCGCTAGATAACTTATATGTATATAATCAGAACTTGTGATAATTACTTACATTTATAGCACGCATATTTTACAATAAGAGTTTATGTACATTTTATCTAAAAACTCCAATAGTATCGGTAAGTAAACAATTCTCAACATTGTTTCTGACATGAATCATGTCAGAGGAAACTAAATTTGCTAATTTTAACTCACACACTACACCCTCACAGTTCATACTCTCACTCAAACTCACACATATCACACGAATACGCGCATTTTGGCTTTTCTTTGCATAGCGCTCATTCATTTACAGTGCTCTTAGTATAATTTAAACTTACCTACCCATTTATTTTTTAGTTTTGTATGTTTACTTTGTTTACATTTCAATTGCTTAGTAGATAATGACAAGTGGAAGCGCGGAGTCTCCTAACACAAGCAATTCCTGCTTAAAAGGTGATCTCATGATGAAAAACATGATTGTATCTAAATGCCCTTTGTTATTGAGTTTATTTTATTTTATTTTTATTACCATCAATAGACACGCCACTAGAAAGGGAATTCTTTTGACCGTACATACTTGTCGTACATACCGTACCGTACCGTACATACCGTCCAATATCCGTCCTACCATTCCTATCCAAAGTCCTTGAACGGTTAATTCACAATCAAATAAGCACTTTCCTCTCCAAAAATAATCTCCTCAACCCCTTCCAGTCTGGCTTCCGTCCTGGTCATAGCACCACCACAGCGCTTCTGCACATTACGGATGATATAAGGTCAGCCATGGAAAACGGTAATCTAACGGTTTTAGCATTGCTAGATTTTAGTAATGCTTTTAATACCGTTGATTTTGACATTTTGCTTGGTATTTTATGCTCTCTTAACATATCTCCATCGGTAATTGACTGGTTTCGTACTTACCTGTTCGGCCGCCGGCAACGTATTTGCATTGGAGAGACCTTGTCTTCCTGGAGTAATACTTCTGCCGGTGTACCTCAGGGTGGCGTTCTATCTCCTTTACTTTTCGCAGTTTTTATTAACTCAATCTCCGACGAACTAATTTCTTTCTACCATCTTTATGCAGATGATTTACAAATTTACTCGCGAGCTCCTCTTGGAAATCTATCCGAGGCTATCTCAACGATTAATCGTGATCTGGCCCGTATATGCGACTGGAGTAAGAGATATGGACTTATGGTCAACCCCATAAAGACACAGGTTGTGGTGGTAGGCAGTTCTAGGACGGTCTCAAGGATCGACTGGACGACTCTTCCCCAAGTTTCTTTTGACGATTCAGTAGTTCCATTCAGTGAGAAAGTTAAAAACTTGGGGATCTTCATTGATAAAAACTTTTCATGGACTGCCCAGCTACAGGAAGTTAGCCGCAAACTATTTGCATCCGCTGCATCTTTGAGGAGATTACGTAATTTTCTATCGACTGCCACCAAGATTGCGCTTGCACAATCGCTACTTCTTCCCATCCTTGACTATGCTGATGCCAGCTATCTTGACCTTACCCAAGACCAACTCGATAAACTTGAGCGGCTTCAAAATGTTTGTATAAGGTTCATATTCGGTTTGCGCAAATACGACCATGTTTCCGAATTTCGTGTGAAGCTCAAGTGGTTACCAATTCGCCTTCGCCGGAATGTTCATATTCTTTCCCTTTTGTATAATGTGCTTTTTTCCCCTTCCACCCCTCTTTATCTCAAGAAACGTTTCCAGTTTCTTTGCGACTCCCACACAAAATTTTTAAGGTCATCAGATAACTTGAAGCTTAAAATGCCTATGCATTCCACTACTTTCCTCGACAAGTCCTTTACTGTCCAGGCCGCTCGTTTGTGGAATGCACTGCCAGTTCAAATTAAACGCGCGCAATCATTACCTATATTTAAGAGACTCGTGAAGGAACATTACTTGTCGTTGTGATCTTGTTCTCGTAACTGTAATTATCCATAGTCTTCATTTATTTTTGTTGCTTATATATTTAGTAAGTATGTATATATTTATGTATCTATTATTTAGGATATGTATATATCTGTGTATCTATTCTTGTATATTGTATATTTATTATTTGCACCAACGACAGCCCCATTTTATGTCCAGGCAAATCACTGTCCATTCCAAGGTTGCCTGGAAGAGATCGCGGAAAGCGATAAGGCCGCCCATTGTATATGTTGTAGTGTTTGATTTGTTTTTTGTTGTGTATTTTTGTGGTGTACAATAAAGTATATATAAATAAATAAATAAATACTTGAGTGACTAAAATCTCAATGACTAATTCATTCAGGCAGACTTAAAAACTATCGTACTAATCCTACTAATCCTACTAATCCTACTAATCCTACTATCCTACTAATCCTACTAATCCTACTATCATACTAATCCTACTATCCTACTATCCTACTATCCTACTAATCCTATTATCCTACTAATCCTACTATCCTACTAATCCTACTATCCTACTAATCCTACTATCCTACTAATCCTACTATCCTACTAATCCTACTTTCCTACTAATCCTACTAATCCTATTATTCCTACTAATCCTACTATCCTACTATCTTACTAATCCTACTATCCTACTATCCTACTAATCCTACTATCCTACTAATCCTACTATCCTACTAATCCTACTATCCTACTAATCCTACTATCCTACCATCCTACTATCTTATTAATCCTACTATCCTACCATCCTACTAATCCTACTATCCTACTAATCCTACTATCTTACTAATCCTACTATCCTACTAATCCTACTATCTTACTAATCCTACTATCCTACTAATATTATAAATGTGAAAGTTTGTATGTTTGGGTGTTTGTTACTCAATCACGCAAAAACGGCTGAACGGATTTTGATAACATTTGGCACACAGATAGTTCATCATGTGTTAATTCCGCTTTTTATCCTGGAAGTACGTTCCCGTGGGATAATTCCCGACTTTCACGCAGGCGAAGCCGCTGGCAAAAGCTACATAAAAAATAAAACTTCAATTCTTCCCTCGATCAAAATACGTCTGCTTTACTTGAACAGTGATAAACATAGCCCAGGCAATCTCCCTTGTTTTATTAACACTATCAGCTTGGAATGACGTTTATATTTAATGAGAGGCGCCGGGCAATTTGCATGCAAAATAAATGCTATCTTGAGTTTAGCGAGTACACCTGTGGGCTCGTGACGTCATGTTCGACAGGCGGCCATATTGTATGTTTGGGTGTATGTAATTACAATATTCATTTGGTTTAGGAACTGTGGAGTGGATGACGATTGTAAGTTGAAGAGAAATGTTGAAATCCTCTTTTTCATTTGCCCTGAGTTCTTTTTGCAATTTCTTCTCAGTGTGTAGTCAAATAGGAAATATCGACTCCATCTAGATTACTTTTTTTTAATATGACGTTAGCAAGTGATTTCGATATACTATTTACAGACTATACAATTTCATTTCATGACGTTCTAGAGCCAAATCTCGATGTTATTAGGCTGTAACTATATTATAAAGACATCGATATAACAAAAATCAACGAGATTACATTGTAGCCCCCGAGATACAGTGATCCCAATACAATTAATGGTTGAATAACGGATTTTTTTGAACATTTTTCTTCGTAAAAGAAGCCCTCTACGTCTCCTCATTTTTCAGAACCAACAAAATCAAAACACCACACGGACAAACAAAAAACAAGCGAATTCGCAAAACAATCACGTTTAAAAAATGTGACGTAAACGTTAACAATAGATAGGACTGTATTGTATTCACAAAATTGGTTCATACCACTCCGATAGTGCTGGCCAGTTTAATATTTAACGGGACCGGGATATAAAAATACGGGACTTGCATTTTTAAACCGGTTTATCGATTCCGGACCGAACGGCGCTGAAAAGTTCCAGAGGCTGGGTTTTAAATGTTAAAGAGAGAGAACGGTTACACACACATGCTTGCTACTCTTACACGGGTTGCTTAAAAATGTAAGTATATGGGTTAGGTTGGTGTACAACTTTTCCTCAAGAAAACTTGGCGTATAGCCAGGGTGTCCTTATTTAAGGAAACCTGTGTAGCTCCATCTAACATTTTCAACTAACAACTAGATCCCTCAGGCGCGAACTCTTGCATCTACTTCCAGAGTTATTTGAAGTTTTAAGAAAACAAAATCTGGCAAATTCGATTTATTTGGGTATCTATAAGTTATTAAAAAGACATCCAACATCTATGTTGCCAAGAAACTAGCACATAGTTTAATAATTTTGACTTTAAGTCAATTGAGTTAATCCAACCTCCATCTCGGAAATATTCCGCAAATACCGGAATTAACAGTAGGTAAGGCTGATTTCAATTTATTTATTTATTAAAACTTTATACACAAGTAAAAAAAATACTGTACAAAGGCGGACTTAATGTCTAAGGCATTTTCTACCAGTCAACCTTAGGGTGATGCAGAGACAAAACATGGCAGGTGCAACATAATTTGCGGGATCTTCCCGGAAATATTAATCAATCCTACCTAGTGCAAGGTTATTATCGTTCTGTTCAAGAGTCATCTACCTAGCCTTTTCCCAACTATGTTGGGATCGGCTTCCAGTCTAACCGGATGCAGCTGAATACCAGTATTTTACATGTACACCTCCACAACCCAGTTACTGAGTAATACGATACCCCTTGGTAAGACTGCTTGTCAGACTTTCGGGTTTCTGACGACCCGTAACGACGAAACAAAGATCTACATGACAGCCGGGACCAACGGCTTAACCTGCTTTCCGAGGCACGGAGGGTCTTGGTATGTAACGATGGTCACCCATCCACGGATCCACTACGGCAAGCGTAGCTTAACCTGATAGATCGACCCGTGCGGCTGTTATTACTTAGCCACAACAAGCCTACAAAAACCAATTCATTAGGTTAAGTAGTTATTTGCACGAAGTGAAATATATTATACAATAGACATTGCACGAAGTGAAATATATTATACAATTGGAATATTTTCGTAGGCATATTTTAAATAATGAATGTGAACAGTATTGAAACTATGTTTTTTCGAATTTTTTCTCGAATAATTGTTACCTATTTGAATATGTGGAAAGAATGAGGTACGCAGTTTTTTCTTAATTATTCTTACATCATTTCTCATTTTACATGACGTAACGATACGAATATTTTTTAGCGTCATACGTGTAGGTATTTTTAATACTAGCGGACGTCACACGGTTTCACCCGCGTAGTTCCCGTTTCCGTGGGAGTACGGGGATAAAATATAGCCTATGTTACTCGCTGATAATGTAACTATCCATTACTGAAAGAATTTTTCAAATCGGTCCAGTAGTTTTTAAGTTTATTCGTTACATACAAAAATACAAATCTTTCCTCTTTATAATATTAGTTTAAACAGGTATAGATTTTAGTATATATCCATAATTTCTTTCTCGTTTCTCCTTTCGCAGGTTTGCTGGAAGAAATTTCTTAAGAAATAAGCAGTACCTTTGTACTAAAAATTATAATTATGTTATATCTATCTGTATTTCACTGTGTGTACATAAATAAAAAAAACAGTGGCACTCCGGAAATGCATACAGAAGTGAAAACTTGAAAAAAAAATCGGCACCGCGGTAATCAACGCGTTGATGTCTTTTACTCCACGGTGTCGGTAAATTCCGTTACAGTGTCGCGAAATCAATAGTTTAGTCCATTTATCCATCTCAAAAATTTCCAATGCGCCTAAAAATTAACTTCAATAAAATTAATAAATAAAGAGGTACATTTTGTTGGTTTGTATGTCGGGATAATCTTTGGAACTCCTGATCCGATTCCGAAATTCTTTTACTAATTCTGCAGTATATATATATATTTAAAAATAGAATAAGACCAACAATCCTATATAACTTGGGTCGTAGCAGTTATTACGCCACAAAGGTGAAAAAACAGCAACAATTATAACGAACCATACTGAAATATTTTAGTATGTTGTTTTTTTTGGAATATTGTATAGGTACCTACTTTTACAATGCTTGTAAATATGTGAACACCATGTATCCATTACTTACATAATTATTTTTTATTTGTTTCGATCTATTCAGACCTATATTTATTCTTAAGTCTCAACAATCATTCATTACTTAACTGATTCTCGGTCTCTATTTTATTTATTACGGAAAAAACAAAAAGAATAACAGAAACTGACAAATAACACTAAAAGCCAATTATCGAAATCCATAAAACTGCCAAAGAAGAGGAAAGAAAAACAAAGCCAAGTTTGACGGGAACATTATAACATGTCACCACTCGTCCGCATTGAGGAAAACAGGGCAGGGGAGTGTTGACAATGTACGTGGAATGTACAGGGTGGAATAGAATGTATAATATTTTGGTTATAATTGTATTATTAGTTTGTTATATAATATTATAGTCAGTTACTGCATACTTTTATGACACGGAAAAATTAATATTGCATCCTGATAAAAGTATAATAGTAGATTGTTATACAAGGGGCTAAAATGACCCATTATAACGAGGTAGTTTTACTCCCGAGCTTTAGCGAGGGAGTAATTAGAAACCGAGATACAATGGGTTTTTAGCGCCGTGTTTACACTCTACCTTTCACTCCGATTGCAAGAAAATAAAATAATCCAATACAAAATTAAATAAGTAGTATATTTTATTAAAAATAAATGTACAATTTGTAGAATTCTGGATATTTCACGAGAAGTTTTTTCTCGGCAACATAATTTCAGTCCTCTGTGAATATGAATGTTGAGTTGTCTGTGGGGGAAACGTGGGAGATACACGTAGTTCCAGGTTTGAGGGTCCCTCGTTTCTAAACTGATACTGATTTTGCGCTAATGCCTTTTTTATTTCTTCTGTAGCCGCAACGCAATGCCCGCATTCTACCGAAGAGATCGCAAATCCATTTTCAAAAATAAAATGGTCTTCTTTTTTTTGTGTAACAGTAATTAGTCAAGTCCTTATTCATGATTATTCTACATAAGAATAAAGACTTTTTTGTTTTTGAAGGCTCGTTGGTAACAGACAAAAATGAAAAAGAAATTACTTTTTCCCCTAGAGCAAGACATGTTATTTTATCCCCGTTCTGGTACGCTACAATGACGGACTTTTCGAGCAAGAGGAATGAAAAAAATCTTTACAGTTTTTTTTACTAGCGAGAGAATTTAGCTTTTTCCCAACTATGTTGAGGTCGGCTTCCAGTCTAACCAGATGCAGTAGAATTCAAGTATTTTACATAGATCAACTTCTTATCTGACCTCCACAACCCAGTAACTAGATAAAACGATACCCCTTGGTAAGACTGGTAACCAGACTTTCGGGCTTCTGACTACCCGTAACGACTGGCGCAAAGGTATAAGGACCAGTATTCGTTACTACATATAAAAATAAATAAAATTATTATCTGTACTTGTCTTTTTTATAACTTTTTGGAACTGGTACGTACAGAATATTCGCCGGCAGCGGCGCGTCAAAATAAAATAATCTAAACTTTTGGAACGGAACCTCTGATAAAGGTACTCGTTTGTTTGTATTTGTTATAAAATGTTTCCATAACATCACGCCTGTAATCCCCGAAGGGTTAGGCAGAGGTGTACCTATAGTACACCCACATTTTGCCAGTTATGTTTAAGTCCCATGAAATAGGGGGCGAGCCAAAAAAAATCAAAAACGAAAACAGTAAAGAGTATTCTATCATTTTCCATAGATCGATGAGATTGGCCAAGGCTGGGCTCAATTGCCAGTGCTAGAGGACTATGTCCAGCAATGGACTGCTATTGCTGTTCGCAAACATGATTTTTGCAGCCGTCAGAGTTTTCTGCCCTCAATATTCTCTGTGATAAATAAGGCTTTTATATTTGTAACACTGTATAGATAGGTATGTGTGTGTGTGATTGGATCTTAGGACCTAATTATCTACAACGTGTTGACATTTGGTCTACTATATTGAGCCCGGGTCCTTGTGCTCGTAAAACCGCAAATTGAATTGTTAGACGCCTTTCAGCAAGATTGACTGATATTATTGAGAAGGAAAGTAGGTGTGAAGTCCAATCTGGGAAATTAGCAGAATATAAACGGAAAATAAAACTGACGCATCCAAAATAAGTGTTAAAGTAAATATGTGCAAGTTAGAATAATTAACAGGCCTTTTTTCTGTGCCGATTTCTTCGCTTAGCAATAGAGAAAACCAATAAATTGAAATAATGAAAGAAAAATGTGTTTATTGGCATGTCGGCGCATTACATATGCGTATGATTCACTACGGGGAAAGCGCGGGGTCTTGGAGTAATGTTCCCACTGCTGGGACACAGGCCTCCTCTCTGTGAGAGGGAGTGGGCCGTAATCCACCACGCGGGCCCAGTGCGGGTTGGTAGATGTCACATGTCTTCGAATTTTCGGTTCTAGGACATGCCGGTTTCCTCACGATGTTTTCCTTCACCGTTTTGAGAGCAGTGGTGATGTTAACCTATAAATAGAAAGTATGGCAAAATCTTGTGATTGTGCTGTTTTTCTAAGCTACGAATTTGGAGATAGTTTAACATAATGACTAAAAACTTATTCTCCTATACATTAAACATTTTGAAAGTCTGCAAACGCTTATGCTAATAACAATTTAAGTACTTTTAATATTATTCTTGCTAAGAATTTCAACTTTTAAGGGTTTAATTTAATTAATTATTTATGAACTTGTAAACAATGCTGTGGCTGTGAGTATGTCATGCTCACTCGATGGTGGCGCGTGTGCTGGATCACTTAGCTCACTTCAAAATGTTTGAGCTGAATGGTGCTAATCCATGCGACATGTTGGTGAATTGGCGCCGTCAGTTGGGACTGGTCATCTCTTAGCTGCCATGGGTTATTTTTAAATTATTTTAATTTTTTAATTGTTCTTTGTTTTACCTTTTTATTACGGACGCTTCTAACGTGCACGTCTTTCTACATTGTTCTCACTTGTATAATTTCAACATGAATGATGTAACTTATATTGTGTAACAATTTTTTATTTAAAAGAGTGTCTGTGGAGTTTCTTGCCCGTTTTTCTCCATAGGTGCCTAATACGCTTTGGGATGGGCAACTAGCTTCATATTTCGGACTGACCGATTCCTTGACAATTCAAAAGTGCCTGTAAATGGTTTAATTGAAATACATGCTTTGAGTTTGAGTTTGAATGGAAATTAAGATAACGAGTAAAAATCTTTGAGAAGTTAACTGTTTCATTGCCATCCAACGTGGCAATGCTGCCAGCCTTTTGGGCACTATTCCCGCTGACAGCGATGCGGACGAATTTTTTGACGCCCAATGAGCTCTTCTCTTTATTTTTAACTTTTTCCTTTACATACTTGTACATAATGTATATAGTAGTTAGTTGTAAATATGTTTGTGTATATTAAATATTAGCGATTTATATTATAACAAATAACTGTTTCAAGTTACTTAAAAAATAATAATCGATTCGATTAATTCAATAAAACCATATTGCCTGATAATTGACACAATTGTTAGTATATCGCTGTCGTCCTATATAAAACTACTCAAAAAAAAAAAAATTATATACCCAACTCCAAAAAACAAGTTCACTTTTCAAACATTCTGATGCTGTTGCTAGCAGCAATTTTAATTCAATCTCAGATTTGACAAACATTACCCTGTTTCTAGGGCAGTCGGGTAACAACTCGACTCATAGTGAAACATGGAAATGTGAACATTATAAACTCATATGCAACAGTCAAGGGAGATATTTCTCAGAGTTTAGCACGAATATGAATAATACAGCAGTGGACACTGGAACCGGACATATTTAGAGTAATTATACTCTAGGGAAAGTAATGTATCTTATGACAAATTAATTGAATTTATTACAATACGAAAGCTTCCTAATTTGAAAGCCATTCGTTTGCAGTTCGGTGCGAGCTACGCCGTAGCTGAATGTGAGCTACGCCGTAGCGCGATGCTGCGCGATGATGAAAACATGGAGATGATACTGCATGGCTTTTTTTTTGGGTGGGAAATTATCAAATAACTTCTCCCGCTTTGGGCGGAGCGGACTTTCATATTTTTGTTTTTTCGGTGACCAAAAGAATCAGAGTTATAATAGGTCAGTTTAGAATAGTGGGGTTTCACACTACCTAATAAAATCTTAAATGCATTAATTCGCTGACAGACAACGCACAGCCTAACCGCTGGGTCTAGAAACTTGAAAGCACAAGAGTTCCTTATAATAGAACGAAAGATTTTATTAAGGAAGGTTTTTTTTAAAATTCACCCCTAAAGGGGAAGAATAGGGGAAGAAAGTTTGTATGGAATTTCGTCATTTTAGTCGATGGGAAACCCATCGGGCACGTGGCTTGTACAATATAATCCTCTTATTTATAAAACTGGAATGGAAAGAAGAAACAAACAAAACACCAGTCAGTCATTTACAAGGAACGCTTGAAAACAGACATTGAGCAGGCGATGACCTCGTCTCCTGAAACTTTGCAAAATGTCAAGATTTTAATTTAACGATAAAATAGAAAACTTCATGAAACGGACGACAACCCTAGAAAGTATTAAAAAAATGGAAGCATTTTTCTATCAAGAATTCTTTGTTTTTTATCGTTATCTGTTTTTGGTTATGAGGAATACATTTCGTGATACCTTTCCAATTTTTTTTTAAATATCTTTGTACTTTTAGTCTACCGATAAATTTACAGCCCTTGAACACTAAACATCTTTTTGGGTTAACTACATCCGAATAAAATTTATTCGAGTAGGTATTTGTAACGCTCTTTCAAGTGTATGCATACAACACGATTTCAAAACCAACTACAAAAAAAACAGTGGCTCTCCGGGAGTGCTGTAAGAGACAGAAGTGAAAACTTGAACAATTTGACTGTGCAATACTGTAACGCAATACTGTGTGTGAAATACTATTCTTTTTGAAGTCGTTAAAAAAGGGAAATGTCAATGGTCGCATATGATAATTATGTAACATCTGAAATCTTGGCTGACAGTACCAGCCTCTCGGAAAATGTATTGGTACCATCTGACGTTCAACTCTAGCACCATGCGCGCTCATTGGTCAAATCAAATAGCGCGCGCTTCCCCGGCTTCCTGTTATACACTTCCGTCCCTTTTCACGAAATCACTCCCACAGATTGCAGGAAAAAGCTGTTATGTATCAAAAAGTCTTAGCCTAGAATCACACGGGATGCAAAAACTTCACCGAAAAACTAATTTTACGCAAAGCTGCAACGTAGCACTCCCAAGAATTTGTACCCAAGTGCAAAATATACACTTCAGAATATTTTTAAGCTTCTAAGATTCTAGGCAGGAAGCTCGGAGAGATGTGTTATCCCTAAAAAGATTCGTGTACTTGTGTTACAGTACGAAATTGTACACCGTAAAATGGAAGATATAAAGCTATGCATCGCATGGTCTATAATGCTTTAATATCCACGAGTTCTTTGATGGAATTCACAGAACTGTATAAAAGTACTCGCAACCGGCGTGCGTGTATGACCAGATGTATGAATGTAAACGTAGCAAAAGTAGTAGGTAAGGATGGTAGCAGGTGGTGTTCTGTAGTTTCTGCCTACCCCCGTGTGAAGACAGCTTGAGTTTATGGGGTTTATTTATAAATATTTTAAGCTATTGCATAGCTTTTATCGTGGGCTTTGAGCGCGGCGACCGAATCAAGAAATTCCGTAACGAAAATAAAACCTAACACCCCCCCACTCCGCCTACTATCACATTGTCATGGGAACATAATTTTTGTTTTATGTCATCAACCGTCATCATCCCAAGTGTAGCGTTGACAAATAAGAAGTATGGAGGTTACAAATGCTATGCAATAGCTTTACCGCGGCAGTCCCCGAGTGCCACACGTTTTTTTTTTTTTTTTTTTTTCGTTTATTTCGGAATCACTTCCATAATTGTTAGTAACAATGTAAACTTATAAAACTAGTGTTAATAAAATTTATTCTGAAGCTGTGTGAGGCACTCCAATCCCGGGGAATGCCTACTTGACTGCGTGCAGTCATATCCACCGCCCCAAGATTTATTTATTTATAACAGCTTAAACTATCATTACAGGGTTTACGTTAATGCTAAGAACTTAAACTAATAAACTAAACTATAAAACTAACCACACTATTAAAATTAAAAAATACAAAATACATTACTTACATAATTAGAATTATTAACATAAACATAGTACAATTTTTTTTTTTAAATAACAAAATTAAAATTAATTATTATTTTGCTGGTAGCATAACATAAATAGTAATGCACTTGCGAATTCGCTAAAACAACATGTAAACACATCAATCTGAGTTTGAAGGTCGTTGATGGTACGGATAGCTCTAGTAAGGGGTGCCTTGGAAAGCAGGTTAGTTCTAGCTATAGGTACCAGTAGCAATGGCGGGCTGCGCCGCCTCCACAAGTAGCGGTCCGGCACACACAGACTCAAGCGCTGCAATGCTCCCGGGTGGCTCTCCACTCCACGAAGCACCTTCACCAAGTAGGCGACCAGTGTAAACTCCCGACATACAGTTGATTCTCAAAAAGAGAAGATCGGAGAGTTCCACCTCGGATTGCCCTATTGAACGACTACTGACCAATAAATTAGAAAAAAAAACAAAAGAAAATTAAAACTACTTTAGCGCATCCAAAGTCTGACAATCAGTCTTACCAAGGGGTATTGTGTTACACAGTAACTGGGTTGTGGAGATCAGATAGGCAGTCGCTCCATATAATATACTGGTCTTCAGCTGCAGCCGGTTAGACTGGAGGCTGACCGCGCATAGTTGGGAAAACGCTAGGCAGATGATGATGATGACTTTAGCTCAACCCCCTTAAATACACTCAACTACAAATTACAGCAACAACCAGCAATTATTCACTCCACTAAAAACAATAAAAAGCCACCTCTACTTGCATATATCAACCCTGTTCTACCAGCTATCGCGTGAGACACTGCGCGTTTACTGCATTTCCCGTGAACGGCCACAAGTACGATGACCTCAAGCGAAAATAGCCTTAGCAGGTAATGGACGTCAATTTAGCTAAACTGGTGGATATTTTCTAGATACGGTTTGGGAAGATTATTTTGGTGTAATTTCGATAGGGCAGTAGCAGCAGAAAATATAATTTTTGAACAGTTTTATTGTTAAGCATGGAACGTTTTCAAAACGTTTAGATTACAGCTTTGAGTATGATTCGCTCAGTTTTATTTAAAGGTACAAAAAAATGCCAGGTTTTCATTATCCAAATGGTATCACTTTAGTTAATTATACATGAATTTAGCCGCAACTTATTGAACTGACAGAAACTTACATCTCAAAAAACCAATCTGAATAGCCTTGTCCCAACTATGTTATCTTTGCTTTGTATAAATTCAATCTCTTTGTATTGTATAATTGCATATCACATGTGTGGGCATTGTGACCATGTACATTCCATAAAGCTACCATTTCCTGGGTACGTCTTTCATTGACTTGAATGTGCCCTGGCGGCTGAGAGTGTCATGCTCACTCAAATGTCTCGCTGATGGTGGCGTGTGTGTTGGATCATTAAGTTCCCTTCAAAATGGTGCTGATCCATGCGTCATGTTCGTGTACGGGCGCCGTCAGTAGGGACTGGTCATCTCTTAGCTGCCACGGTTTATTTTAATTGTTTTTGTTTTTATTTTTGTTACGGACGCTTTTAACGTGCACGTCTTTCTACATTGTTCTCACATGTATAATTTCAACATGAATAAGGTAACCAATATTTTAGTAATAATATATATATATTTTTTAATTTAAAAGATTGTCCGTGGAGTTTCTTGCCCGTTCTTCTCCATAGGTACCTACTACGCTTTGGAATGGGCAACTAGCTTCATCTTTCTGACTGACTGACAATTCAAAAGTACCTGTAATTGGTTTATTTGAAATAAATGCTTTGAGTTTGAGTTTGAGTTAGAGTCAGCTTCTAGTCTAACCGGAAACTTAAATTTACATTTTAGAAATAAGTATACTGAATGTTTTACAATTCACACAAGGAGTTCGTGGTAACAGCCGCACGGGTCGATCCAACAGGTTAAGCTACGCTTTCCGGGGTTGGTCCGTGGATGGGTGACCATCTTTACATACTGAGACTCCTCCGTGCCTCAGAAAGCATATTAAGCCGTAGGTCCCAGCTGACATTTGTAGATCTTTGACAGTTGTTACGGGTCGTTAGAAGCCCGAAAGTCTGCCAACCAGTCTTACCAAAAGGTATCGTGTTACCCAGTACCTAACTGGGTTGTGGAGGTCAGATAGGCAGTCACTCCATATAAAATACTGGTATTCAGTTGCATCAGAAATTCATGCAGATAAATGTTTTACAATTCGCAAAAAAAAAATCTTGTGCTATAAAAAGTAAAATGCCAAATATACATAATAAAAATATTCCTTATATTTTACTTAATACCGTGGCGAGAAAAGGGTTAATAGAGGTCTGCGCCTGTGGTAAATACTTGACATTCTACGTTCCAGATATTCGAAGATAGTTCGCATTTTACTCGACAGCTGGCGAATACTGACGATATTCCCACGGTATCTCTAGACACATAGGTATTAAACGATTTTCTTGTATGACAGAGAATGTGATATTTAGTTTAAAATGTGGTTGAATTAGGAGTTTGAGACAGTGTCAAATCATTGTCATGTATTTCAATAAGATGAAAAAGTGGGTAGGTAGGTCCCACGAAGTTGTGTATTTAGTTCGATAGAAAAGTCGAAAAAACAAAAGACATACAATCGACAGAAATTCATGCTTGTTATGTATGGTTGTTACCATTTATGCTTGTTATGTATGTAATATGTATTTATTTTTGATATTATTTGATTTAATTTGATTTATTTTGTTTTCATTTCTTTAATTGATTTCGATTCAACATAATTTATTTTTATTTTATTTTATTTTAATTGATCTTGGATTTTATTTTATTTTATTGATCTTATTTATTCATTTGCGTTTGGCTATGGGTGTTATTTTTTTACCTGAAATAATTGAATTTATTTATTTTTTTATTATTAATTGAATATTACAAGAAGTTCGTTAAAGGTTAGACAAAAAAACCGGTCAAGAGCGAGTCGGACTCGCGCATCGAGGGTTCCGTACTATTTTAAATTTTCATTGGCGAAGCCTATATTCGTCAGAGAGTTTTAACACTGCACACTGCGGTGCAGAATATTGTAGTTTTAGGTCAGCAACGTCTCTTGGCCGATAGTGGAACTAATGTAATTTTTGTTGATGATTTTTGAAAAAGTGTGCTATTTAGAGACATCGTTTTATTTTTCCTGTAATCTTTACATAAACTTCTATCACATAGAAAAATCGTACGGAACGGTATTTTTTTTCCATTTTTCGTCAAAAGTCGAAAACTATGCGCCCTAAAAAGAAAAGTTTTTTGGAAACAAAGGTTTCCAAAAAGCTTTTCTTTTGTTTGAGAATGTGCAAATAACGTTCTTTCACATCATATCCCACATGCCCTAGTAGCTCCTCTTCAAATTTTTAAAACCTTGTTTAGTCCCTGATGGTTTTTTTAAATATATTTTTATTTCTTTCTTGACGTTTGCCAAACTATTTGCAAAACAGTTCGGCAAACGTCATTTAAAACTAATCCTTGATAGCATTAGTAGTTCATGAGATATCCAGCTGTGACAGACAGACATATAGACAGACTGAGTCGCACCATAAGGGTTCCTTTTTATTTTGGTACGGAACCCTAATATACACGATCAATAAACTGAAAGAGAATTACTTAACTCGTACACGTCTTAACATACAAACATAATCCAATTTATCTTACAAACATAATAACTAGCATATCTAAACCTCAATGCAGCGTTGAACAAAACTTGTACTGCGACGGTCCCATTCACCTACTGACGCTAGTCAGGTCATCAACCCCGTATCGATGGCCGACCAGGCCGTTAACCTCACCTGTGACGTAAACGAAACCTAGATAGCTGTGTTTTCCGCAAACTCCGCTTCCGACTAACTTTTTACTATGCAGTAAAGCACGGTAACTATTTTGACCGTGTTCTTAAAATAACAGACTTACACAAATCTGATTCGTTCACGGAAAATTCTGCGATGAACTATTTTTTTCCTGTTTTCTTTGTTGGTTATTGGCAGGAAGTAAAAAAGTTGTGTTATGCACAAGTATGGTGATTTTTTGCTTCGTAAAATTGGGATGGAATAACGCAAATGCAATCAAAACAAAGAAAAGAAAGCGAAATTGTTTATTCTGCATAAACAAGACCAACATTACAAAAAAAGACATAAAATACCGGAATAATCGGAAGTGGGTCAAAATCTTAAGTTTTTTTTGGTAAGGTAAAACTGTTTTTAACCGACTTCCAAAAAGGAATAGAATAGAATAGCATTTATTTGCAAATATGGGTTATATATGTAGTATTAGGTTTTCATCAGAGTTCTGCCATATTTCACCATTCGGCATGCAAACATTTTCATTACCTATATAAAATTGTTAAAATTTAAACTCTTGTTGGAACATTAAATTAGTTATGTCATTCTCATTAAATAAAATTACAATTCAAATATTATATGTTCGTAGCGTATGTTTGTTTTTTTTTATGTATGTCCCACGATTTCTCCGTCACTTGTGGACCGATTTGAAAATATATTTTTTTGTTTGAAAGGGTATACTCTCAAATTGGTCCCATATAAATTTTATTAACTTTGCTTGGGTAGTTTTTGAGTTAGCTACAAAATACGTTTTTTTTTCCACTTAGTATGTAGATGATTTATGGTAATTCCTTGCTTAAAAGGTGATCTCCAATATTATTGTGTTTAAATGCCTTTTGTAATTGAAATAAACAATTTTATTTATTTTATTTAATATTAAAGACCAGTTTCATCGTCTGCACACGTATGTCTACTGGAAAGTTGGACACCAAAACAGTGATAACTGGGCAAGCATGGTACAACTTAGTCAAATGGCAATACTGCTGAAAGACACATTGTGACTGCGAAGCCACACTACATATTATACTTCACGAGGTTGTATGTTTTAACAAAATGAGAACTATATGTCTGAATTTGTTCCCAGTTGATGGCAATAGGCTCGCCCCCTATTACATGGGACTTGAAACATATCTGGAGACCTGTTGTTGCACCTCTAATGGAACACAGTCATACTGTTATATTATGTGTTAACTATTATTTATTTAACTATATATACTTTATTGTACACCCGAAAATACATAGCAAAGTATAAATTTAACACTACAAAACATACAATGGACGGCCTTATCGCTTTTTGCGATCTCTTCCAAGCAACCTTGAAATGGAAAGTGATTACGTGGACTTAAAAATGGGGTTGTCACTGGTGCAAAATAATAAGTACGAGTATAACAACATACTATAATAGATACATAGACACAGTATTTCTATTTTCTTAATGTCCCTCGAGTATCATCGCATTTCCAAATACAAACGAACGCTTATTTCCATGTCCTGCAAATATTAGATTTAAGTATCGTGTATAATAATTTGAATTCAGAACTCAGTACTTTACTGTTGTTTTGTTTTGATTTCCGTGTGAACTACGAGTATATAGAGCTGTAAAACTATTTTCCTATATGTCGTGCCCGCGACTTTAGCAGCTTTCCTCCCATTTTTTAAATCAATTACATTAAGTTAAAAGAGTATTAACAACTCTATATACTTCCAAGTTGATTGAGAGCGTCCAGTCTGCACCAAGTGCAAAGGTCAACTGATAGAAATCCGACCACTGACGAAACATGAAGTTTGCTGAGGGACATTAAGAAAATAGAAATACAGTACATATATATGCTATATAATAGATACATACATATTAAATATTTACGAATATTATACGAAAATAAATGACGACTACAGATTATTACAGAAGAGCAGTGGTGGCCCAGTGGTAACGGCCGCGACTTACGAGTTGTAGGTCGTAGGTTCGAACCCAGACAGGCGCTTTACTTTGTGTAAATTATTTCATCACCATTGCTCTCAAAACGGTGAAGGAAAACATCGTAAGGAAACCGGCATGTCCTAGAACCGAAAATTCAAAGACATGTGACATCTACCAACCCGCACTGGGCCCGCGTGGTGGATTACGGCCCACTCCCTCTCACAGAGAGGAGGCCTGTGTCCCAGCAGTGGGAACATTTATAAGCCGATGATGATGATGATGATGATTATTACAGCTACGAGGTAACGATTGTGTGCATTTGATTTGAACTGGCAATGCATTTCACAAATAAAATAAAAATTCCACTACGTATAACACGTAAGTATTGGGGCTACAAAGAACCGTAAACTAAAACAAAGAAGCCAAAACGACCAAACTATCATAGAACTGCTAGTATTCCTAAACTAACCCTGCTGTTCAGTCTCCCGCAAAATTGTTAGCGTGATATGATTAACCGATATGGTCAATTAGGTCACTGACTTTTGTTACAGGTCGTTCACCTCTATTTTGTAATAGTCTAGACTTGTGGAATAGTTTTTGTTTTTTTTTTTGTGGAATTATGGCACAGTCTATTTATGATCAATAGAACGAAAAAAAAAGAATTATTCAGCACAAACGAAAGGCATAAATTCAAAGCATTTATAGGCACTTTTGGATTTACAAGGAGCGCAAGCGTAGTAGGTTCCTATGGAGAAGAACGGTCATGAAACTCCATGGACACTCACACAACAAGGCATTAGCAATCTCGGACCACAGATAGTGAGGGTCTTTCTTGACCACAAATCGTAGACTTGTTGTTAAAAAGACTTGTTATAAAATCCTGGTTTTGGAAAATGTACAGAATTCTGTCATTAAATTCCAAGTTAACTGATTTACTTAATTGTCTGTTGTTACTTTGTTAACACACAAGAGCAATGGTGGTCCAGTAGTACCGGGGGCTTATGAGTCGTAGGTCGTGGGTTCGAACCCAGGCAGGCGCTTTAATTTGTGTAAATAATTTAATCACCATTGCTCTCAAAACAGTGAAGGAAAACATCGTGAGGAAACCGGCATCTCCTAGAATCAAAAATTCAAAGACATGTGACATCTACCAACCCGCACTGGGCCCGCGTGGTAGATTACAGCTCACTCCCTCTCGAAGAGAGGCCTGTGTCCCAGCAGTGGGAACATTATAGGCTGATAATGCTATAATTCGTTCACTGATTGACCCACACGTGATTTGACATCAGTACTTTTTAGTGTGTTGATTGAAATTTGTGTTTGTTTATAACAGTGGCCCTATTAGTGATAGGCGAGCGTTTTGGGGGACTGTCTTATGTAATTATGACGTCCAAGGAGTGCTGATTCTCAGCCTAGTTTGAATAAATGACTTGATTAATATTATTTTTTATAACGTTATGAGTGGTTGATAGAATGTCAAAGAGTTTCTGGAACCTATCTTACTAAATGAACTATATTTTTTTCAGTATTAAAGTAATCGAGTTCCACAAACCCATTGAGTCCGCCCACAGACACGATAGTCCAAATAAAACGTTACATAAGATGGCATGTTATGTAAGCAATCAATAAAGTTTGGAAGTATGCCAGTATTGCCAGAGTTTCAGACAAAGAGGGCAACACTGATTCTTAACAGGCATATCTTGCAGTGTTACTTCCTAAGATATTATTTTTGAGAAAAAAAATATGGTGTACTTTTTTGTCGGGTTTCTCGCTTTGCTACATCAGTAAGTTAATTTAAGAAGTGGAAGATCAGCGACGAAGTCGTAATTTTGGGATTGAACTGTCGAGTTTGTAGTCCATTCCAGCCAATCAATCAACTTAGACTTTAGTAGGCCACTGCTGGACATAGGCCTCCCCCGAGCTGCGCCACAACACCCGGTTCTCCGCCGTCCGCATCCAGTTCTTCTAGTCAATAGGCTAATCTGATCAATGAATATTCGTCTAACTAAAACTTGTATTGCAGTGTAGTCTCCCCAGAACTTATTTGTATGACCATACTCTTTGGTTCAAACCAAAATACAGTTATAAAGATAAACGCTCTTCAAAAAAAAAAGAAAATGAAGGGAATAAAATAACGATGTTTTTTTCTTTATACCTTTCAGAATGACCTTTTAACCCAAAGGTTGTTGTGAAGTTGACCTTGTTTTTTTATTTTATTTTTTATTAATGTTTTAAGGTGAAGGTGTTTAGTTTAATTTTTGATTCCCTGTGCGAGTCTCAATAAATACTTTTTCTTTCTTTCTTTCTAAGTTTAGCCAATTACTGGGTTGTGGAGGTCAGATAGGCAGTCGATCTTTGTAAAATAATGGTTACTCAGCTGCATCTGGTTAGACTAGAAGCCGGCTAGGCAGATTAACTGTACCTACATGAAGTTTAAATAAATAAATAATCAGAACGCTGAAACCTTTGATTTCTTAACTCTTGATTGAGTTTTTGCAAGTAAAATAACTATAGTATTGCTTTCCTCTTCTGTGAATAAAAGCATGAAGTATAAAATGACATTCGTCTAAATAAATCGTAAAGTGATTCCACAGTCGCACTTGCTGAATACCCGGCTACACGGCTATACGGTCACCAGCTATACGGCCACCCGGCTATACGGCCACCCGACTATCCGGGTCACGCATATCTGCATAGGGTAATACGAGCGGCTCTAAAAGGCTTTCAACTTGAAAATGTTGCAAATCTAAAGCATGTTACTGCTATTCCAAGTTATGTGATGTAACTAACAGTGCTAGATTTAATATAGTAAAGGTAAAATGTATCAGAAAGTTGAAAAGTTGGGAAATGTTGGCTATTTTAATTTCTAACATGATGTGTGTTAATATCAGGATGGTTGAACTTTCTCTTCTACTTTTCTTAAATGTTTGTCAAAACATTTGTCAGTAAGATTGATTGCGCAGGGGGTGCCAGACCTCTAAAGGTCTTTCCACACATATCAGGGTCGTGCCCGGGACGTGACCGGGTCGTGGCACACACAGGGCAGGCACTGAAGCTCCATCGACGGCCCGGACACGGACGTGTGTGAACGAGTTATTATAAAATGTACGCAACGATATATTTTTTGTGCCCCTGATAGTGCACGGTCTTTCCACGTCCCGGGTACGGCCCTGATATATATAAATAGACAAAGATCTATACATATTAGATATATAGCCTATAGTATAGTATAGATATATAGCCTATATATAGTAGTAGTAGTAGTATAGTCATTACTCGTTTATAGGTCCAAAAAACACATCGTTTAATTAGAGCTTCTGGATCATGGAGCAGGCCATTGGGGTAAATGCGTAACACACTTACAATGGCTGCATGCATTTTGACGGTTCAACAACATTCATTGCGTTATTTACGTTGTTGAAGAGATGAATTTTTCAGACATATGAAGTAATTTCTTTTAAAATCTTTTGGATTGTTATTGAAAGTGTATTACGCAATTAATATTTATACCTTTTCATATTAATAATAATATTAATAGGGATTAATATTAATAATAATATAAATAGGGATTAATATTAATAAAAATATTAATCCCTATTAATATTATTTAATAATCAATTAACGCGAGATGGGTGGACGACATTTTTACCATCGCGGGTAGAACCTGGACGAGGCCAGCACAGAAACGTGGGGATTGGCACAAGAAAAGAGACGCCTATGCCCAGCAGTGGAGGAAGTCGGCCTGTGGATGATGATGATGCTGATGAAGAACGCAATTCATTATATCGGTGTCATAAACAGATTTCCTGATGGACTACTAAAACGTACTTGCGTGTTACCGCTTTTTTTCCTAGGGGAAATCTTAGAGAGAAATTCTAGTACCATGAGTCGGGGGCCCGGGAGATACTTGTATATTCGCCGCACCCCCGACTGGTTTCATCCCGCCATGCCTAGCGGGCCCCATGACCCAGTGCGGCTGATCCCACGACCGCACATCCTCCCATAAACGCGCGCAGTCAATAATAATTCTGCGTGCCATCTCTTTGAGCCTAAGCCCACGTTTGCACGGACGTAAAAATATCGTGGCGGGATTTTATTGCGCACTGAATTTTTAACTTTCAGTGTTAATCAGAGCGTTGAGAATTCAACAGAGTGCATCCCAGCGCGTCGATAAAACACACTGTTGGATTTTCAACTCTCGGTGCTAAGCAGAGCGTTGAAAATCCAGTGTGCGAAAAAATCCTGCCGCGATATTTTTTACGTCCGTGTGAACATGAGCTTACTGCTCGAAAGACGATACAGCCCTAATTTCACCGACGCAGGGTTCGGATTATCACTAAAATCAAAACTCCTTTCCTAAGGCAACTCAAATGACGTAGGAGTTTGAACAAGAAAGAATTCGCAGCTCCTCTTCACATAATAATAGCTCGGTCATACTATTTAAACAGTTCTCTGAACAACTGAAAGTTTCCTCGTTATTTCTCAGCTGAATTTAGGACAATTTATATTTAAAATCAAAAGTCTACGTGATCGTACTGTAAACGATCCACTTCGGAAGTATTCGGGAATGAAACCCAAGTCCCTGCCAAGAATTGTGAGAAAATATTTAAGTTTCTGGATAGTACATTTTAAAGTAAATTGAGACAGTATTACTGTGAGATATTTTATTATGAATCTTACACGAGTAATCAGTGGTATTGGCGTGTTTCTGAGACAATTTTCGTTTTGAAAGTAAATAGTGGAGAAATGAAATGATGAAATGAAATTAAATTTTGAAATGAAATGATTTTATTTTCTGTAAATAGGTTTGTAGTAGGTACCTAAAACTTTTACACATCAATAATATTTTAAAAAAACCGGTCAAGTGCGTGTTGGGAAGTTCCGTAGTTGGGATGAATTTATCCCAAAAACAAACTTAACTTTGTAACTGAAAAAGATGATTCTCCCATACGGAATGTATAGGAAAAAATGTTTTTGCAACTGCAAAGCTAAGCTAAGTTGATCGATTATTACTCGTTAACTTGTAGAGCCTACTTAGCTGTGATAGTTTTCCTTTTAATTTCGTTAAATAAACTACTGCTGTGATTTTTTTCACATATCCAAAATCAACCATTTAGCCGGCAGGGGGGGGGGGGACACTTGACTCTAACAAAAATTAGCACTTTAAAGCTTAATATTTCGCAAACGGATCCCTGAATCCGAAAATGGATTCACATACTCGTAATTTATTTTAAGGACCTTTCCAATGATACCCCACACAATGGGACAGAAAAAAAAACATCACCACTTTATGTGTAGGGGAGGTACCTTAAAAAAAATTTTTTTCTTAATTTTATTTTATCACTTTGTCAGCGTAATTAATATATAGATCTATACCAAATTACAGCTTTCTAGTACTAAGGGTCTCGGAGGTAGACCGTGGACAGACAGACAGACAGACGGACTTAACGAAACGATAAGGGTTCTTTGTTTACTTCGGAACCCTAACTAGATGAGGTCGGCGTTTCCTATCTGACTTAGTGGTGGTGGTTGACCACGTCAAAATAAAGAGTAAGAGAAAAATACATTTACAAAACATCACGCCAGTATTCCTCGAAGGGTTGGTCAGAGCACCCACATAAGAAAATGTAAGAGACAGTAAGATAATATTTCCACTTTAACTGAATACAAACTACAAACACAACATTTACAACTCCATCTATCCACTTTTAATCCATTCTCTTTTTTTACGTACTTCATTGACATAATCTTTTCATTATTTGACATTATATATCCACAATTTTTTTTTTTTTTTATCAAATTTGATTTGTTACAGCTGTAGGGTCCTTATTTTTATTATTTTATTTATCTTTTATATAGATTCTTTTCTTTTAGATTTTGTGAATGTTAGAACGTTGTAGGCTGTAGACTTGTGGACCATTTTCTAATTTAAGTACCTGGTACTTCTTGATAAGCCCACACTGTCCTCCTATACCTATTAACACTGTAATTTGAAAACATTGTAGAAACCACTTATTTTGAAAAGAGTAACCGTGCAGTTTCTTGCCGGCTCTTCTCCATAGGAAGCGACCAATTGGAACCGTGCACCTAGCTTCTGACGTTTCTTAAGTGCCCTTGTAGGTTTATGTGAAATAAAATATTTTGAATTTTGTTTTTTTTTAAATTAAGTAAAATCAAAAGACAAGTTTCGAACATTCTTATGGCGGATTTCAGCAATAAAACAGAACACGATCAGCATATCTAAAACTCGTTCAAAAGCTGTCAGTGATATCCTTGTTGTGGGATATTGACATTGACATGTCTTGTGAAATTGGTCCGTAGCAATTCAAAATTCATTTATTCGAAGACTGTGAATCAGCAGTTTTCGAACGTCAAAATTACATAAGACAAGTACCTAGCTCTGATACCTTATAGACCTGAACATTAAAATGTAATTAAGGAATGATCGCCAGAAAGTCGATGTTTGTACCTAATAGCAATTACTTCTCTTAATCCTAAATCATCTTACAAATGTAAAACATATTATACTGAACTTAGATTAACTTATTTCTACATTTAATTAGTTTAAAACTTTAGAACAAAGTGGTGAGATTGGGGTCTGAGGATTACGTTAAAGTTTACCTATAACATTTTAACTTTCATCTGATATATAAAGTCTGTGGTCGGACCTTATAAATATATATACTTAAGGCATTAGATAATAGGCAACCGAAGGAACACGGGTGGGTTTTAGTCAGTAAGAGTCTGACACGACCTCCCGCTCCGCCCAGAGCGGGAGAAGTTATTTGATAATTCCCCACCCAAAAAAAAAAAGAAAAAAATAGGCATAGAATAGATAATCTACACTAGCTGTGCCCGCCCTATGTAACTGAACGTAAAAAAATAAAAATAAAAGAGCCGACTTCAAAAAAAAAAACACTACAAAGTGAAACATAACTTTATATACGGAAGTCGGTGCCTCTGGTTTTGAATTTTCATTTTTTGCCACCGAATTCCGAAATTGAAATTATTAAGTTATAATTAAAACATACTTTGTAGTGTTTGTTTTTGGAAGTCAGTATTTTTTTTTTTTTTTTTGGTAAAAAGTTTATATTTTTCACTTTTTAGTTGTGGTACCCCACCCAAATTGTAATACCACTACCTGTTAGGTAAATAAAAGTGGCATGAACTTATTATGACATCATTACATCATTCAAGTGGGAAAAATACGTATTATTGAAGCTAACTCAAGTACCCAAGCAAAGTTACTCAACAGTGTCTCTCTGCAAGTGGATATCTTTACATGCTCATTGGCGGAACTCCAGAGGGTGACACTTAACATATTGTGGACATTATGACTACATTGCTGTATTGAGTTGAACCTGTTAAAACAAATGTAAGTGTGAATGGTAAATAAATAAATAAAATTTATAGGTATGGGATCTCTGAAGTATGACCTACCAAACAAAAAAAATCATCTAAATCTATTCATAATTGGCTGAGTAATTGCGTAACAAAAACAAAAAAAAAATGCGTACAGTCGAATTGAGAATCTCCTCCTTTTTGAAGTCGTTTAAAAATGTAACAACTTTAATCTCATGTTAGATAGAAAGATAACATCACGCTCTTTTCCGCAAAGGGTTAGTTAGGCAGAGGCGTACCGAATAGCCTATACTTTTTAGGGTTCCGTAGTAAACAAGGAACCCTTATAGTCTCGTCATGTCCTTCTGTCTGTCTATCCATCCGCGGCCTAGCTCCGAGACTCTTAGTACTAGAAAGCTGCAATTTGGCACGGGTATACATATTAATTACGCCGATAAAGTGGTAAAACAAAATTATGAAAAAAATATACCAACAAACTTGCTCAAAATACGACCACACACATTACTAAACTGTAATCAACATCCACCACTATCAGTTCCATGAAATTGAATAAATAAACGCGGACATTGACCCTCGTTAGATCAAGAGAAAACCACTTGAATTCATCATTTGGCTGCCCCAAATAACAGACAGCCATTCTTCAGTCACTTCATGATGGCGATTTCACGAGACATTGCCTTTGACAAAGTACCTGAGGCTAGATATGAAAATAGTTTTTTTTTTCTATCCCTTTGTCTATCATTGGAAAGGTCCTTCAAAAACATTGTAAGTATGTAAAATCCATTTTTGGATTCAGGGATCCGTTTGCGAAATATTAAGCTTTAAAGTGCTAATTTTTATTAGAGTCAAGTGTCCCCCCACCCTGCCAGCTAAATGGTTGGTTTTGGATGTATGAAAAAAATCACAGCAGCAGTTTATATAACGAAATTAAAAGGAACACTATCACAGATAAGTAGGCTCTACAAGTTAACGTGTAATAATCGACCAACTTATATTTGCAGTTTTAAAATTCCGTATGGGAGAACATGTTTTTCAACTACAAAGTTAAGTTTGTTTTTGGGATAAATTCATCCAAACTACGGAACCCTTCATTGTGCGTGGTCCGACACGCACTTGGCCGGTTTTATTACTATAGTTGTCATCATTATTATTTTGTTCGTCGCCATGTTGTGCGATAACACTTTTCCCGACCCAGGAATTGAACACGGGACCTCATGCTCATCAGTAACGCTTGCGACCACTAGACTTACGAGGCAGTCATTATTATGCTTACATAAAAACACAGCCAGCTTAAAAAAGTAGTTAATACAAAAATAACGTAAAACAATAAATTCAAACAATACTTAATCCGGCTGTAAAATATTTCCTTACAGGAAAAAATACATAAAAAATCTCAAACAAAACCCCTAATCCTCCTGATTTATTCGGTCAAGAAATAAGTTATTTAGCTTCTATGATCGAAGTTTTTCGCATCAAGCCTTCATCTACCTCAAGTACTTTGTCACAGGCAATGGCTCGTGAAATCGCCATCTCTTATTCATAAAGTGACTGAAGAATGGCTGTCTGTCATTTGGGGCAGCCAAATGATGAATTCAAGTGGTTTTCTCTTGATCTAACGAGGGTCAATATCCGCGTTTATTTGTTCAATTTCAAGGAACTGATAGTGGTGGATGTTGATTACAGTTTAGTAATGTGTGTAGTCGTATTTTGAGCAAGTTTGTTGGTATGGCTTATTCAAATGAACAGGATTTCATGTCCGTGCTTGTAGCCACCGAATTTATCAACCACCTACTAGCAGTTCTTTGCTCGAAAATCTAGACAGAGAACAGCAGTGCTATTCTGTAACCATCTCACCGTGTTATCCTAGGTGAAGTAAGCGTGGAGTGAGCTGTCAGTTGCTAAGGATTGACACTATTGGCAGCTCACTTCACCTCAGTTATCACGGTGAGATTTTTACAGAATAGCACTACAGTTGTCTATAAATAAATAAACCACAGTGATTGGATATTTTCAGTGGATCAAAGGTGATGAAGTACTGAGGAGCTCGTGGCTGGGTAATAACAGCCGCACGGGTCAATCCACCAGGTTTAGCTACGCTTACCGGGGTTGGTCCGTAGATGGGTGACCATCTTTACATACCGAGACTCCTCCGTGCTTCGGAAAGTACATTAAGCCGTTGGTTCCGGCTATCATTCGTGGATCTTTGACAGTCGTTACGGGTTGTCATAAGCCCGAAAGCCTGACAACTAGTCATACCAAAGGATATCGTGTTACTCAGTAACTGGGTTGTTGAGGTCAGATACGGTCATGGAGTCAACATAATTGGGAAAAGGCTAGGCAGATTGATATTGATTGGATATTTTTAGTGAATCAAAGGTGTTTTCAGCATGTCACTCGATGACTGATATGCACATATTTGCCTGAAAAAGAAACAGAACGCTAAACAAATACGGAAGTATGTGAAAATTTTTAGAAAGAAAACTTAACTACATAATACATCACTTAAGACTTGCTACTACTGAACAAAAACCGCATTTTTCGCACAACATTAAAAATTAAACGTAAAGCGAACCGCACGAGGTACAAACAAGACGCTGGAGTGCGGTTTACGGCCTGGCCGCAATAAAAAGTGCGGCCAACTGCGGCGCGGCCGTTTTATTATCTAACCTTAGGTGGGCGGAGTGGGAGGTTAGGTACGTCGGACTTTAGGAACATGTGTGAACACTGCATTACTGATATGAATAAACATAGAATTGGTCGGTATAGAAATGGTTTTTCGACGTTTCAATGATTATGTACTCGTAAGTACCGGTGAAGTTGAAATGGTCACAAGTAAATAAAAATAAATTATAATATAAGACGTTTATTTTCTCTACACAAGTTATGTACCTAATGCTAGTATTTGACAATAGTGCACGAACAAGGAGCTAACTTTGTGAGAGACTGGTGCCTGAAGTAGGTTTAGATAAAAACCTGTATTACAGGTCACCAGGGCCCTCCCGCGGCTAGATGCCTGTGATATGGACCATGATGACAAAGTATACTTAACTAACGTTGAATTAAGAACATTAATAAAATTAAAATTAAAAATACATAAAGAGTTAGTGGAAATACCAGTGTGTGTGAGTGCGTGAGCAACTCGAGGAAGTGTAAAAAGAGATGTGAGAGGTTGCTAGAGTGAGTGTGGTGTGAGTATGGATGATGGTATGTATGTACAAGCAGCAGTGGGGATGAATAGTAGCACAGGTAGTCTATCTGAGAGGGATAAAATTGTTCTACAATTTTATTTGGGCATAGTTCACAAAAGAGGAGGTCTACTCGTATTCTCAATAATGGCATAAGGTAGTCGCTGATGATAAAGATGAGGTTATCATGGAGGCACAAAGGTCTATACTACATTTGAAATAAGATTAGACATTTAACTAAACCTTTTTTACAGTCCGTTCAACCAATTTTGACTTCTATTGCGTTGGTGACATGACAAATGGCAGCTGCAGTAAACAGATGGTATTGTAACCACTTTTTTGTTTTTACTGACATCCTTATGCCTACGGTATAGAAGTCAGAATTGTTTGAACGGACTGTAAAAAAGGTTTGTTTAAATGTCTAATCATCATAGCAGTATTCTCTTGACAAATCAAACAGACTTAAGGGCCTATTTCACGAAGTCCGAATAGCCACTACTTACCGAATAAATTCAAAAATGGAACAGAATTTGTAGGATATTATCTGCCAAGTAAGTTAACGAGAACCTACTTGTAGGTGGTGAAACAAGCCCTAACATACGTCGAAATGATAGCTACCTATTATAGTGAGAAAACCTATACCTTATAGTGCGGAACGAAATGATCGTGAGCAAGTCAAAAGATCAACACATCACCGTATGAGAAGAGGCTTCCACACTAGCTAATCGTGATATTACATTACTTCAAAGATAGACTCTAAGCTGAACTAAATTACCGAACACCCCGCTTCCCAAGCAAGTCTTCGTAAGCTGTTCTAGACGTCAATAAGCTTAGTGCTATCCAGACAAAGTTGCAGCTCTAGGAAATTAGTTTGAAACACGATTTTGCAACATAGGCGTCGCTGAGTTCACGCGCACTGATAATGTCTGCAAGTAGTGGGTGGAGTACCGAGGTGAAGGGGAAAATTGCAGTTATTATTGACATCGATATGCAGCAAATTGACTGCCTCATTTGTCAAGTGGTCGTAAGGACTGCTGAGCATAATATTCAACCCTAAAAATAAAATGTGTTATTGGGTTTTTAAGAGGCGCTTCAGAAATTCTCAATAGCAGATTTAAGTCTGGATTATACAAGACATAACTTGCTAATTATGAGTGACCTCCACCTCTACCAATAACTGCAGTAAAAACAGCCATAATATTTGGTAAAGCAGAAAATCGTTTACAAAATTCCTCCACAAAAAGATTTGAACATTGGATTTTACACCCCAAAGAGCCACACAGTTCATTAAACGTTTATGATCATTCAGTTAATTCAAGTATAATTATCTAGAGCCTTCACCAAGAGCCTCTCAGGTTAATGACTCATTAACTCAAGAACAGGTTGCACGTGAGTTATGAAGAGCTTCGACTGATTTGTGATCGGATTTAGAAGAGCTTAGCGGTAACGTAATTACATCGAATTTAGAAAAAGGTAGACCGTGTTTAAGTTGTACCTGGCTCCTGATTTATCCCTTTTTTGAGAGTGGTGATTATTTTTAGTCAACTGTTTTTATTTCAGCTTCGTATTTAGAATATGTCAGTAGGTCCTGAGCGTTTAGACAAGTGGCAATCACTTTCAAACCGTTTCTTATATCTACAAGGACTTTCAACAGGATTGATATAAGTTTTTCGGTAGGTCAATCCAATATATTTTTGACTTTTCCATCATCGATAACGCTGATAGAATGTCACTTCTTTATGACTCTGCTATTTATACGACTTCTACATTGGAATTACGCAGGGAAGTGTTTTAAAGTGAAACTTTTATTACATCGTCTCAAACTTTTTCGTCTGTGTGTTGCATGTCGCGTGACGGTCGGCCGCGGAGTAGGGATAAAGTGAAAGGCGCTCGTCAGAGCAGCCAAGGCCAATATGGCGGCGCCTATAGTTCGCTTAAAAGTTTCACTTTTACCGTGGTTTAATAAAACCTAATATTGATATTCAGACATCCGGGCTCTGTCCTGTGAAAAAACAATGTGTTAACGATACAAATAAACTTCTAACCTTTGCATATTAAAAACTAATGTCGCTTTTCGTGTTTTTCTAAATGACTGCGTTGTTCTTCTAAACGCGCTTCTACGCTACGGCTTTTAAGGGGTTTCAACAATCATTTAGAGAATTATTTATAAACGTATTACATTATATTACCTGGTCGACCGAGCTCTGCTCAGGTGAAGCAGAGAAAACGAATTTTCCCAGAAATGAGACCTAGCAAGATCGATTTTTCGCCCCGTAAACCCCTATTATAGCAACTTTCATCGAAATCGTTAGAGCCGTTTTCGAGAAAGTGATTACAAATATGTGAAAAAATAATGCCCATTTGCCCATAGTATAGGATAAAATGTTGCCAGGGGCCACGGTATCTCTTTTGGACTTTCCCGCGACCCCGGCAGGTATCGACCCTAGCGGACCCCGTCAGTTCGGCTGACATCTCTTTGAGGCGCGCCTGGAGCACAACGAGCCGTCGACCCCTGGTCCTTATCGTACTGCGAGCTACCCATTGCTCACCGTCCTTTCGAATGCTCCTGCCTATCTGACCTCCATAACAAAGTTACCAGTTAGTGAAACATGAAATCTGTCCACATAGAACAAAACACAGAAAAAAGTCTGAAATTTCAAAGCATATAAACTCCGCATAATAGAGACCCTAGCACACTCGCGCGAAGTAAACGCAACGTGAACACCAACATTTTTTTTTTAAATACAACAATCCTTTAGCTTTTTGATTTTTCTTGCGACAAGCACAATGAGTGTCACCTATAGATATGACTAAAGTCTTACACCGTTCGTCCAGCCGCCATCGTCAACGAGAAACGAGATTATTCGAAGCGAGCGTGACGTCCCGGTGACAGCGTGCGGTGGACTCGCGGCCATTGTAAATGTACCATCGCTACTCCGGCGCCGTCATCTTTATTCCGTTGACGTCCTGTTGATGATGTTTATTTAGTTTTAACTTTAAAACTAAATAAACATCATCAAGACGAGTATTTTCAATTTAAAAAATACAGGGTGGCTGGGACATCAACGCGAAAACTGTTACCATGGATTCAATAGGTACGTGACTCTGAACCCCCCTTGAAACCCCCCGTTGAAACTTTTCGGTAATTAAAAAAAAAAAATTGCTGTTCCATACATTTTGACCGCACATTTCAATGAAGCAGCAGATTTTTTTTTTTTTAATAACCTACGAAAAATTTAAACGCAAGGGGTTTCAGAATCATGTACTGATTAACCATGGTAACAGTTTTCGCGCCGATGTCCCTGCCACCCTATACATATAATAAAAATATGCTTAAAGTTTACTCTGCGTGTTCGCGTCAGGCCCACAGAACAAAAGATAATTTACTCTGTGAATTTGTAAAGGGACGTAAAAAATTATATATTTTGGGGTCGTCCTTCGTGTCCGTCAGTCAGAGCGAGATTTAAGTTAATTCTTTTTATTTTCTAAAAGAAAAACGTCTGGCCCACATCTCTTGGCCTTCGGAGACAGATATTTTATGCTTCACTGCGTTTATAGAGATTTACTTTGAGACAAAATTTTCTTATTATGATATATTTCATTTTTAAGGTTCCGTACACAAAAGTTGCCAAACGGAACCCTATTACTAAGCCTCCACTGTCCGTCCTTCCGCCCGTCTGTCTGTCAGCGGGCTGTATCTCATGAACCGTAATAGGGAGACAGTTGAAATTTTCACAGATTATGTATTTCTATTGCCGCTATAACAACACATAATAACATTTTTTTTATTTTTTTTGCTCGATCTTTATACGATATAGAGTCCTTCGTGTGCGAGTCCTACTCACACTTGGCTGGTTTTAATATTATGACATAAATACGTCCAATGATGTCCAGCAATGTAGGCAGCTGTAGTCTGCGTGTGCTTATTTTATAAGACCGCACATTATTTCTAAAATCACACCCCATCATCATCCGCCCAGCTTTTTCCCAACTATGTCGGGGTTGGCCTCCAGTCTAACCGGATATAGCTGGATACCAGTCACCTCAACTCAATTAAGTAGGCAATTATTTGAATTGACGTGACTGATATACTTGTACACGAAGTGATAGTTATTATTCTTTGCTAAACTGATGGAGTTTTGGAGTAATTTCCAGAGTAGGTACCAATTTTCGGCTAAGCAAAATTGTTGCTACATGCTCTTGTTTTATCGTATCTTGATGTAGGTACCTATCATAAAAGTTAGCTTTCACGTAAAAACCGGCCAAGTGCATGTCAGACCACGCACAATGAATGATTCCATAGTTGGGATGAATTTATCTCAAGAACAAACTTAACTTTGTACTTAGTTGAAAAACATGTTCTCCCATACATCTTTAAACGTCACGGTCAATTCTCCAAGTGCAAATGTAAGTAAAGAACCCCATTTTTTTATTTATTTACAGTACAAAATAACGATTTCCGGACTTTTTCCTTTACTTGTGCTGTGAGACCTTGCTTCCTGCCAAATTTCATGATTTTAGGTCAGCGGGAAGTACCCTGTAGGTTTTAATTTATTAGCGAGTTTCAAAATATTTCGCTTAAATTGCCGTATTTTTTTATTGCGTTGACTTACAAGCTTGATTTTTTAGAGCTTCAAGGGATCACAGACTTACGTATATGATATTAATTTCAACTTGATACGTCATTGCGGTCTTGAGAAAAAGGGTCTTGACAGACTTACAGACAGACAGACGGACGAACAGACGGACAATTAATAAGTCCTATAAGGGTTTCGTTTTTTCCGTTTGAGGTACATAACCCTAAAAACTACAAATTTCGCAGAAGAAAGCAGAATTGATAAATGGGTACCTAAGTGCTAAAAAGGAATGCATTGTAAAAGCTCTTTTAACATTATTTTTTCAAGCCATTAACTCAGTCGCCACACAATATTTTTCAAATCAGTTCACACTACCTAAAGCCTACTTGTCAACAATAAAAATAACGTGTCCAAATAAAATAAGATAAAAAAAAAAACAAAACATGTTATTTAACCCTTATTTTATTACATGACAATAACTTTTATCAGTGCGTTTAAACCTAAATATAACTCTTATTTCCACTCACAAATATACCGAATTTACCGCGAACCATTTCAGATGTATACCTAACCGTAATATCAACCATCTGTGTGAAGCTATTTATCAACCGAAACGACATCAATTATTTAAATCGTGTTTGATAACTGGAGATAAAGTTTTCACAAAATGACCTGAATAATTGGTTGAAAGTTATTGCTGTTGTAATAGCAAATTGTTGTTTAATTATTATCGTTTTGGCAATATATTTTATCTATGGCTCGATAAATATCGCGTATTTACAAAACAATTGGCACTACTAGCCGTGTGCCCGATGGAATTTTACATCGGCTAAAATCCCTCCGTATCAAAATGTCCTAAAAGCAAATCGTCCTATTAGCAAAATGACCCATAATCAAAACGACACTTTAGCTAAATGTCCTATCAGCAAATTACGAAGTTTCATACAAACTTTCATCCCATATATGGGATGAATTTAAAAAAAAAAATCCTTAGTGCTCACTTTCGTTATACAAGGAACTCTTGTGCAAAATTTCAAGTTTCTTGACCCACCGGTTGTGGCTGTGGGTTTTTTGTCAGTGAATGAATGAATGATTTTAAGATTTATTAGTCATTATAAATCTTAAAATCATTAATTCATTATTCATCAAAAATCTTAAATCGATTCAATTCTAGTAATAATTAGTAGAACTTAATCGATTTAAGTTTTTTATTATGTAGATTACATCAAAATCACTTTGGTTCACAGCACTTTGGTTTTAACCTTTATTATTTTAACGTAATCAACAACAAATCTATTATCAAATACAAAAGCAGTTCAAACCCGTCACTGAGATATTTTTTTTTTCATAGCCTTTATTGTCCCACTGCTGGGCAAAGGCCTCTCTACCCTCTTTCTCTCTCCAGCGCCTCATAATAATGTTAAGTATATTTCAGCCCATAATTTCCCAACTCTAAGTTATCACAACGCGCCTAAAACCTTATATTATAGCGCCTTCTACCAAGATTAAGTCGAGACAAAGACGAAGCTCCTCGTCGGTCGCTAGGGAACGGTAATAAATATAAACGAAAGAAGAGAATCCATTACCAATAGACAACTAGCTGCTTAAGTTACGAACGTTGCCAGTTAAATAATCTGAGATAAAAGTATCTTGCGGTCTGTATCAGGTCTAATTTCTTTAGAGAATCCAATCTATAGCTTGATAGACAGTGTCCATTATAATAAATTAGCAGCGCCCCGCGGTTTCACCCGCATAAGTTTTGATCCCATGGGAATAAACTATCTGTGTGGCAAATTTCATCAAAATCTGTTCAGAAGTTTTTGCGTGAAAGAGTAAAAAACATCCATCCATCATCACAAACTTTCACATTTATAATAAAAAAATATAAAATAAAAATATATTAATATTATTATTAGAATAAATAAGTAAGACTTGTTATTTCCTGCGCAAAAGTTTGAAGTTTGTTGTTATTGTCAATAATGAGAATGGATTTATTAATTCATTTAATCAATTCCTTACGTAATCGCCTTTTATGTAAGCTGCACTAAAAAATAAATAAATATTTAGTGGCAAAAGTATTTAATAAAAAGACATGTTAAGGAAAATCCCAAATTAAGTAAACGTATGTTAAAATCAAAATTACGGATTTTTTTCTCGGTAACGAGTTAGCAGCCTTTACCGAGAAAAAAATTCACACCTTATTATAAACGTATTTAGTAGTTTTAAGGTTAGTTTTTTACTAGATTATTCCAATTTTTATTATTATAATTAACAAATGCTTCACGCCATCAAACTAGAAAGTTCGGCGAGCAAAATAGTAAGAACAAAAATTATGGTTGTTTGTGAATAATAATTTAAAAACAAAAAGGTTTTCTCTCCAAAAACAAGTACAGGTACCTTCCAATTTCTTACACAATCATAGGACTATACAGTATGTATCAAAATGGTGTGGTCAATATTTAAGGGTGTGATGGTCTGCAACTGAACAACATTCTCCATGAGACCAATCAATCAAATCAATCTGCCTAGCCTTTTCCCAACTATATTGGGGTCGGCTTCCAGTCTAACCGGATGCAGCTGAATACCAGTATTTTACATGGAGCGACTGCCTATCTGACCTCCACAACCCAGTAACTGGGTAATACGATACCCCTTGGTAAGACTGTTGTCAGACTTTCGGGCTCCTGACGACCCGTAAGGACTGTCAAAGATCCACGAATGACAGCCGGGACCAACGGTTTAACGTGCTTTCCGAGGCACGGAGGAATCTCGACATTTTAAGATGGTCACCCATCCACAGACCAACCCCGGCAAGCGTAGTTTAACCTGATAGATCGACCCGTGCGGCTGTTATTACTTAGCCACGAGCTCCTCTCAACAGTGAGCAGACATTGGCTGAATAAACACTCGTACATAAAGAAAAAGTAAACCTAAACCCAAGGACGCACGATAAAAGCCCAATAAATTATAAGTTCCACTACACACTTAAATTCTTTGCAAGAAAACAAGAGAAAGTGAAAGGATCCATAAGTCAAGGAGTCTTATGTAAATAAACTTTATCGTAACCATCGAGTTAGGTTTGAACTGACGCCGATGAGCTCTTAGCCTAATTGCTTTCCGAGTTTCAAGTTTGCAGAAATAACTATATTAAAAGAGATCTGTTTGGTAGGTTTTTTAATTGTTTTAGGCTTTTTATTTGACCAGAAAGCTCCACAACGAGCTTTGATTTCCAGAAAACTTAATTTGTTAACCATTTTTTTTTTTGTAGATACTAATTATCTTTGGAAGTAGATACTATGCTATTAGTGTCGAAACACTCGAAACTAAAAATAATTTTCGATTCTGGTAATGCTCAACCCTACCTCTGAAAATTTATGGCAATGCGTTTTAATTATTCGTATTTTGTGCTCATGGAATTTTCCCAATTACTTACTTAGACATTAATCAAAATCATCATCATCTGGGTCGGCTTCCAATCTAACCGAATGCAGCTTTTCAATGCCAGTATTTTACATGGAGCGACTGCCTATTTGACCTCCACAACCCAGTTACTAGGTAACACGATAAGCGAGTTTCGTAACCTAAAACCAGCCTTCCACCTTCGGCCTGATAATCACTTACCATCAGGTGAGATGCAGGCCAAAAGCCTCACTGTTGTGGTTTAAAAAAAAAACAGTGGCACTCCGGGTGTGCCGACAGAAGTGAAAACTTGAAAAAAATTGGCACCGCGGTAATAAACGCGTTGATGTCTTTTACTCCACGGTGTCGGTAAATTGCGTTACAGTGTCGCGAAATCAATGGTTTAGTCCCATTTCAAAAATGCACAATGCGCCTAAAGAAGTTTTCACTTAAAAAAAACAACAGCTAGCTAAAACAGAATAAATTCACTCACCAATTAAGACCATCTTTCAATGATCGAGAACAAACAATACTTTAAATTGCGTTGTAACTTGTTACTTGCCTCCTAAATCAGATTGCCTCCGCCATCGATCTCCGAACTTTACCCAATTTACACAAAGTTTTTTTGATAAGTAAATCTAATTATAACGATCTGTTTTTCGTGAGAAGTTGGTCTTGTTTTCACGCCTTTTCGATCCTCGAGCGGAACTTTTATTGTCAATCAGTCAACTTTTGAAAAGGATTTTTGCTCTACGGGGCACTGAACTGGGTTGACACATTTTTGTACCTCCTGTAGTTATATTTTCTTAATGTCCCTCGGCAAACTTCGTGTTTCGTCAGTTGTCGGATTTCTATCAGTTGCCCTTTGCACTTGGTGCAGACCGGACGCTCTTAATCGACTTGGAAGTATATAGTTGTTAATACTATTTTAACTTAATGTAATTTATTTAAAAAATGGGAGGAAAGCTGCAAGAGTTGCAGGCATGACAGATAGAAAAATAGTTTTACAGCTCTATATAGTTCACACGGAAATCAAAACAAATAAAGTACTTAGTTCTGAAGTTAAATTATTATACAAGATAAATCTAGATGGACATGGAAATTAGCATTCGTTTGTATTTGGAAATCCGATGATACCCGAGTAACATTAAGAAAATAGAAATACTGTGTTTAGCTACACTAAGTAGCTTCGTAGGCATTTGTAGAACTGGCGCCAGTTTCGGTAGTTTTAGGTTTTTTTTTCGTGCGATTTGGACTTACAAACGAACGATTGCGTACCGTATTAAGGTCGAGCAAAAAAGGCCGAAAAAAACACGTTTCTTGTATCCCCTTTAATTATTAACTTTATTTGATTTTTATCATTTGTTGTTTTAGCGGTAATAGAAATACACTGAAAAATTTTACTGTCTACCTATAACGGTTCATGAAATACAGCCCGCTGAATAGGCAGACGGACAGCGGATGCTTAGTAATAGGGTTCCGTTTGGCAACCTTCGGGTACGAAACCCTAAAAATGCATTGAATACAAATAACCTCTTACTTTTCCTTCAAAAAACCGGTTTAACTATAAACCGGTTTATAGATAAACCGGTTTACTCACAACAAACATGGCACGTCATAAAGTATCTCCACAACAAGGAAAAGCTCAAAATGTTGTGATATCAATTTAATCTTCTTGACAAGACGCAGTAAGCCTGAACAACCACGCCCATTTCACTTAGACCTCTGACACCTTACATGTAAAAAGATATTAGGGGTCATGTAACCTGGGTGAAACGTCGTACGCAATTTTCCATTGTTGAGCTCATGTTTGAACAATAAGGGACTCGTAACCGCTGTAATTATACTTTACAGCTTTGAAGTTTCTATTTTCAATATTAAGTTAGATTACAAATTAATAGTAAGTATCTTTTAGGCCTTTGATGTGCAAAATGCGGTAGAGGAAAAACTGTTTCGATTTTATAAATGCTTTTTTAATACCGCATGAAGGTACCATTCCGTACCCGACCGCAGGCGGCAACTGCAGGCGATGTGTCGCGGCGTCATTTCGTGGCAACACGTCACGGCGTCATGTCGCTGCAGTCATTATTCCGCACCCGACCGCAGGCGGCAACTGCCCGAATTCCAGTTGGTAGATAGAAGATAGAAAACCGTGACTATCGCTCGAGCGTTGGTGGCACTACTGGTCTGCGGTCGGACTGCACATGTCGGCTGTCACTCGCCCGTAGCTGCTAAACGACGGACGTGTCGCTAGCTACGGAAGATGTTTCAGAGAAACCGGTCGTGTCACAGCGACATGTTGCCTGCAGTTGCCGGTCGGGTACGGAATGGTACCTTGATGCTTGGCTTATTTTGTTTATAGGTTTTATTTACAAGGATTTCACATTACACACATAGGTACAATACAATTCCTCTTTTATTGATACCGAGACCGAAATCTTATATCGTTATCTTTTATTTAATTGAATTCTACTGAATTCGCAATCTGTAGCGTAAGCCTGTCACAATTTGATCATCATTCTTAAGTATTTACCATCAAAATTCTATTACGTTATCACTTTTTTATCGACACGTAACTCGAAAACAATGTAATAACAAAACAATGAAAAAACATAGTGACTCATTGTTAGACGACCTTTCTAAGTCATTAGCTAAAAGAAAACAAAACATCCATAAACAATAATTCTAAACTCATTAAAGTCACTACCGTCAACTTGGTGACATTGAAGCCAACATTTGTTACAAAGCATGGCGTGCCAAAATCAAACCCTTCTAACTGCCACACGGAAATAAAGTTAATATCCGAAGCATAAATTATATACAAAAGGTCAAATCTAAACGGAAAAATAAGTGTGCGGTCGGGGGACCCCCGTCAGGAACGTTCTTTCTCACGTAATATTTAAAACAAAAACAAAATTTTTGCAGCCGCCATCTTGGATTTTCATTTCGACCCCACTATCGGGTTTAACACCCTCGAAAACCATAAAAACGATACCCATGACAGAAAATTTTAAAATATTCAGAGCCGCTATTTTACTCGGGCCGATGTGTACAATTTTATCCCACGACGCTGTAATCACTTTACTCTTTTCTTTTGTTTTCTGCCGGCGTTCTCTCTCTCTCTCTCTTTCTTTCTTTATTTTTGAATTAGAAGAAGACAGTCGCAAGTATTAACACTTTTTAGCGTGACGATTTCTGAAAGTTTACAAGCCGCGTTTAAGAACTTCGTTCAATAAAAATAATCTCTGAAGTACAAACATAAGACAGTCAGCTGGGTGGTACAGCGCTACAAGATTATTGTAACGCGTGGCCAAAATCAGAACTAACGCCGCAGCCATCTTGTTTTTTGAATACATTTCAAGTGACATTTCACAAAATAATTGCATAAATGTTTTCCAACTACCTTGTCAATGTCATTCAGGCGCCAACATTTATACTTGTAGCACTCTAATGGGGCTGACGGCCCGACTGTGCGCCGGACATACTTATAGTATGCTCTCGTGAAGGCTCAATGCAGAATACAAAAATCATGTCATTATAAAACATAAAAAACAATACAGGCTGGTAGGGGGACATCGACGCGAAAACTGTTACCATGGATTTAGTACATGATTGAAAATGATACATATATGAAAAAAAAATCAATTGTTCCATACATTTTGATCGCGTAGGTATTGCACTTTTCTATGAAACAGCTGATATTTTTAAAAATAGCCGACGAAAAATTTCAACGCAGGGGATTTCAGAATCATGTACTGAATCCATGGTAACAGTTTTCGTGTCGATGTCCCTGCCACCCTATAGTCTATGTCCTACACTATCTTGGCAATCTGTCCAGATATCAAAAGCCCCCAAAAACGCTTAGCTTTCCCTACATTCCTTAGTTACATTATTAAAATTTAATTACGTGAGGTCTTAAGGCTGTGCATTCTGTAAGTTGACAATGTCGCAAATACCTGTCACTTAATAACCTATTTTTATTAATTTGTTAATGTTATTGTATGGAAATATGAAATATCGCTCTATAGTGTACTAAATGATTATGAAATACGATAATTAATATCGTAATAATGATAAAAAGAATTAAGAAAGTTTTTAAACTATTTTTTTTTAGAATGGACGCTTTTAATAATGCATTCTACTTTCAGATTAAGCCTTCTGTCTTTCCATGTCACGTAACAAATTACCTTCTCACAACTTTTCAATACGGCCGCCGACTTGCTCGGAGCGTCACGCGATGGGCGCACGACATCAACCGATTTCAAATTATTTGCTACAAAACTTACACACGGACGGAGAATGATTCCTCAAAATTGGATGGGTCAAGGCCGTGAAACAACAGAACTTGCTCGAATTATCACGGGCAGTGACTTAGGCTATGCTCAGATGGCAAAATTTTGACGCGCGTTTTCAGATCGCGCGTCTAGGCATCCTGATATTTACTTAACAACCGATCACATGCGCGTGCGTTAACGCGCGTCAGCGAGCGTTAAGGCAGCTCTCAGAGAAAAGTCTCTAGACCGCGGTGGTGATCGCGCATTGACGCACGATTTGATATTAAGAGGAGGCTCCCTAAATTGTATGTTTATCGTCATCTGAACTCTCTTTAAATTTGATCGTGCGTTGACGCGCGTTACATGTGAACTTAGCCTTAATGTAGCCGCCGCGAGGTTGGTCTTTGTTTTTTAAATGAAACTTGTACTTTCGACCTTTTGGCAAACTGTGTAGAGTAGATCTTGACGACAGGAAATTTCCCCTCTATTAACAAAAGGCATATGAATTTAAAACCTTTTATAAACTAGCTTTTGCCCGCAGCTTCGCCCGCTTGGGCGTACGAAATTTTCCGACGAGAACGTAGGACCGGGATTAAAAGTGTTCCATGACCTAACTCAGGTAAGATCTCCGAAATACGTTCAGCCACTAACGTGATTTAGTAGACAGTATACCTATTAGTAAGATTCACTGCTTGACTACCTCCTTAGTCTAGTGGTCACAAGAGCTACTGCTGAGCATGAGTTCCTGGGTTCAATTAACGGGTCGGGCAAAGTGTTATTGGGTATCTCCATTTGAAATTTCTCAGTAGCAGCCCGGAGTCTGGATTTGTGCCCGGTTGATGGCAAAAGGTTCGCCCCCTATTACATGGGACTTTAACATAAATTGCGAAATGTGAGTGTACACGTCTGCTTAACCGTTCAAGGAACAAAGGTATGATGTTATATTAGTTAGATTCATCGAAATGTATGTAAAGAAAAGAAAGAAAGAAAAATAAGTTTATTAAAAGATGTAACAGTTTCTATAACGTTAATTTGTGAACTTTGACAAATCCAAACCATTTTGTTATATTTTTGCCCACATAGACTGACATCCCTGCTTTTAGAATAGTAGGAAAAGTCCAGTGACATCATGTTTAAAAAAAAACTAGCGAGCCTTAGACTAAGCGTATGCTGAGACGCAGGTGACGCAGGTCCACGCAGCGCAGGGCAGAGCAGATTTTGTAATACATGAACGTACTGACAGCTGCGTACGCTGCGGCGCAGGCACGTGCGACCCAGACATGTGTCTGACCTGCTCTGCGTCTCGTTGTAGAACCGGCACAAATTTCTGCGCGACGCGTGCAGGTCATCACTTGTTTTTTACCACTGATTAATAATTTTGTTTCAATGACAGATTGTTTGTACTAGCTACGACGCGAATGTGTGTGTGTTGCGCATATAAAGTGTAACATCTGAAATCTCACCTAGGTAATAAGCAACATTAAAGGGGCGGGGCCTCGTCAAGGTCGTTTCTGACCGATTACCACAGCGCGCGCTCATTGGTCAAATTAAATAGCGCGCGCTTCCCCGGCTTTCTGTTACACACTTCCGTCCCTTTTCACGAAATCACTCCCACATATTTAATTATTTATATTTTTTTAGATTTCGATTTTGATTTAAATTGCAGGAAAGGTGTTACACATAAAAAGGATTGTGTGATTTTATGAAACCACGGTAAAAGTGAAACTTTTAAGCTAACTATAGTTTTCACTTTATCTCTACTCCGCGGCCGACCGTCACGCGACATGCAACACACAGACGAAAAAGTTTGAGACGATGTAATAAAAGTTTCACTTTGAAAATACAGACTTGTAAAAAATATGTACCCACAATATTCATTCAAGAAGCTATGGTAACAAACAGTAGTGAAACTATAATAATGGAGGTCAGGACTTAATTGTATCGAAACCCGACACGAAACTGAAAGGGCACGGTTCAGGTTACAACAAATAAACCCAACCTATCCCTCAGTAGGTGTAAAACTAATTGATAGATACCATAATAGTTATTGAAATATTGTTGTTTCAAACGCTATAACATTGAACTACATATTTTTATTTATTTATATAATTACTATTACCACTTAAATTTGTTAGGGTTCCGTACCTCAAAAGAAAAAACGGAACCCTTATAGGATCACTCGTGTGTCTGTCCGTCACAGCCAATTTTCTCCGAATCTAATGGAAATTTGGTACACGTCCGTGTTTGGGTCACAGAAATATGTACCTATGTACATATTTCTGTGACCCAAACACGGACGTGTAACGTAAATAAATAAATTTTGAATATAGAGGTCACCTTTGGGGCGAAAATAAGAAAAACAAAAAAAGTTGCAAACTTACCATGTGACTTATCAAATGAAAGGGCTTATTGCAAGAATTACATTTTTTTTTTATAATTTTAAAATAATTACATTTATAATTTTAAAATAATTACATTTACAATTTTAAACTAATTTAAGATATTTAAGAAATAGAAAAAATATTACCATTCCCTTATCTCCAAAACTACCGAGCCTAAAATGTTGAAAAAAATACAGAGAATAGTTCTATGCATAGATTACAAGTAAATGTAGTCACAATTTCCACGCAGAGACGTCATCCAAAAACCAAATGACATGATTCACTTATTTGGCCGATTTTTTAATCTTTACTTTACTAGTTAATATATTTAACTGTAGGTAATTAGCGCTGTGCGACCTTTTTTTTTTTGTTGAGTAGGCTCTTACTGACTAAAACCCACCCGTGTTCCTTCAGTTGCCATGTTGCCGGGGGCCACGATTTCCCTTTCGGAGCGCTGTGCGACCTGAATTGCACTTTATTGTGTCGAAGCAAGAGTTGCTTTTTATTTAAATCTGCGGTTATGCGCTGAACGATAAAGTTTAAGACTGAAGTTCTGCTAAGTTAAATACTGTTTTCCCAGACGATAAGCAGTCGTGTGTATATTTTATATACAGTGCAGTTAAAAGCTAACTTGTGTGGTTTCCAGCTAAGTAAGGTATACAAATATCCTTTTAGAAGACGGTTTAGCTTTTCGGAGAAGAAACTGTAAGTGTTTATTAAATAAACAATTTTGAAACGTTAGGTATACTTAAGTAGAGTGCGATTATCACAACCCAGCGCTGGGCACGCCACAATTGCGGCGATAAGACCCCTCTTTGAGGAGTGGCTTGAGAGGCGCCACGTCGTCCTCACCTTCCGCCTGACGCAAGTCCTCACCGGACACGGCTGCTTCGGGAGGTTTCTGTTCAGGATAAGGTGGGAGAAAACGCCCGGGTGTCACCATTGTGTGGATCGCCCGGAAGACACGGTGGAGCATACGGTGGCTTGGGCGGAGCATCGCTGTTTCCTCGTGGAGGCGATCGGTGGCGGTGATCTCTCGCGTCCGGCCCTGGTTCAAGCCATGGTACGGAGCGAGAGGAAATAGCAGGCCGTCACCTCCTTCTGCAAAGCGGTAATGCTCGCAAAGGAGGAGGCGGAACGCGTGAGGGAGAGCCAAATTCACGCCCTCACGCACCTAACCGCCGCAGGAGGAGACGCCCCGAGCGTCGGGAATCGAGAGCCGATTTCCGGCCACCGTAGGCGCAGGCTTGCGGACGGTGAACAATGGGTAGCTTGCCGTCCGATAAGGACTAGGCCCGGGTCGACGGCGCGTTGTGTTCCACGCGCGCCTCATAGAGATGTCATCAGAATTGACGGGGTCTGCTAGGGCCAATGCCTGCCGGGGATGCGAAGAAAACCGATAGGGAAATCGTGGCCCCCGGCAACAGGGCAACTTTCTATTGTGCAGAAACAGAATGATCTACCATCATCCGAAAAACAAAAGATTTCAATTACTATTAGCCACTCTATTTGGCCAGTATCAGGCTATAGGGGCTCGTGGCTAAATGATAACAGCCGCACGAGTCGATTGAAGGCTAAGCTACGCTTGCCGCAGTCGAATCACGGATGGATGACCATCCATTACATACCGAGACCCTCCGTGCCTCAGAAAGCACGTTAAGCCGTTGATCCTGCTGTCACTCGTAGATCTTTGACAGTCGTTACGGGTAGTCAGAAGCCCAAAAGCCTTACCAAGGTGGAGAAATGTTACCCAGTAACTGGGTTGTACAGGTCAGAATAAATACAATAGTTGGGAAAAGGCTAGGCAAACTGATTAACCAGTGTCGGATTCTAATTCGAGTCTTTATTAGACGGTAGATTCGTTTATTAGATGCAGTGGTTTAATTGCAGGTTTAATTGGAAGATAGTAGGTACTTACACGTTGATACGATAAGAAAGTCGTATTTTCCCATCTACCATAATTTATTATTCACGAGATTGCGATTAAGGGCGTTCATTCAAAAAGTTGGCAACGTCGCAAATAGCTATCAGATATTTTACCTGTTTTGATTAATTTGGCAATATTTCTGTATGGAAATAAGAAATATGGCTAACTAGTGAACAAGAATATTAATAATGAATTGCAATTATAACACTGAATATGATGTTGTAACCGTTTAAGGTGTAACAAAGGCATTTAGAAAGTTTCCAAATACTTTTTGTACATCTACAACTAAAAATTCGGTGTTACGATACTAATTGTTGCATTTAATTATCAATATTTTAGTTCACTAGTTAGGCATATTTCTTATTTCCATACAGTAATATTGCCAAATAATTTGCGACATTATCCACTTTCTGTATAAAAAGTGTGCTCTTAAAATAAGACCATACCCAATAGGATTTCTAAAAGCCATTTACATACCCGCATTACCTGGATTTGAAATTTTGGTTACCGAAAAATAATCGATTTCTCGTAACTTTACCTATGTCAAACCAAAGTTTAGAACAGACAACAGAATCCAATCTAAGTTTATCAAACCAACAACAGTTGTTTAACTAATCCATTAGCTATATTAAAATCAACAAGCCACAAGAATAACAACTTACAAGGTAAATCCTTTGACACAGAATAATACAGAAGGTCAGCTCCATTAACGAGCAAAAAATGCGCACGCACACATACAGCATGTATCAGAAGCAAGCGCACATGCGACTGGCATTTGTTTGAGATCGCCGTACGTGAGCGTCTAAGGCCCGGACTAAAGCGGAGAGGAGATGTCTGAAGCGGAGACGAGAAGAGATGTTTTTCAGCTAGGGTGTATCCACCGAAGCTGTGCGGAGATGCGTACTGGCTAGACTGGAGCGAAGATGTGTGCTGGCTAGAGTAGAACTGTTACGGCGCCGCTCACTGCACGCCGCTCACATCTTTTCTCGCCTCCGCCGCGCGCCGTCGCGTCGCCAGCTTGCAAAGCACAGCTCACATCTCCGCTTTGTACCGCCGCCCAGCTCTTGGCGAGGCACAGCTCTTCGGTTCGATCGCGCCATACAAATATGTTACATCTCCGCTCAGTAGTCTCCACTGAAGCTGAGAGGAGACGAGATGTGTGAATAACGAAATTCTATTGGTAGTTTAAAAAACATATCTCTCCTCTCGTCTCAGCTTTGGCACTTTTTAGAGCCTTCTGTTCCTCGTGTTACACCTGTAACCTGTGAGTACATTTTACGCAGAGATCGTACAGCGCCCTTCGCGTGCAGTACAATAATGCTTTCAGGGTGTTGATGGGGCTGCCTCGCTTCTGTAGCGCATTAGGGATGTTTAAGGAATTGCGTGTTGATTGCTTTTATGCATTAATGTGTAAAAGATGTGCGTCCTTCGTGCGCAGGATGCGAGGCAGTTCTAACAGCATCCTGAGAGTTATTGCTGACAGGCTGGACTGCTGTATTGTAAGTCGTTGCTCCAGTATCTCAGCTGGAATACTGAAGCAGTGACTATTTTGTTGAGTGTGCTTGTGTAGGTAATTTTTGTTGTAATTGTATCACTAACATAGTTGTAAGTTTATTTTATTGTTACTAACATTGTATGAGTCTCATAGTTACTCGTAATAAAGAATGTTATTTTATTTTATATAGAGCTGTAAAACTATTTTCCTATCTGTAGTGCCTGCGCCTTTAGCAGCTTTTCTAACATTTTAAAAATAAATTACATTAAGTGAAAAGAGTATTACCAACTCTATATAGGTACTTCCAAGTCGATTGAGAGCGTGCGGTCTACACCAACTGCAAAGGAAATCTGATAGAAATCCGACGACTGACGAAACAAGAAGTTTGGCGAGGGAAATTAAGAACATAGTTGTACTGTACGACGACCTCAAACAAATTCAAGTCGCGTGTGCCCTTGCACCCGCTGCTGTACGTGAAGTGTGTCCATGCGTGCGTGCGTTTTCGCTCGTTTTATGGAGCCGACCTTTTTTACCATTCTGTCTTTGTCTAAGAGTCACCTTTCCAATGTTCTCCAAACTTCTTGGTACCCTCAAATTATTGTGACGTTACATGATTTATATGAGAGGTGACTTGGAGAGAAAATTAATGTTCTGTTTAACAAAACAAAGCGGCTAAAGAGTTTGTGAAGAGTTTCTTTGAAGTTTTGGTTTACTTTTAGAAGTGGATAATTCTGAACTCGAGTGAACGTTTTGAATTATGTCAGTTTTCACCAATGATCGCCAAATAATAGTTAATTTCATTATGAGGTTGGATTTGAGTCTTTATGCCTTTCTCAACAATAATATCATAATCAACCCGTCCGTAAATATTTATCCTGGTACCAATTTTGTTCTTGCAATCTTTCTCTTTTTCTTCGTGTCGATGGTACTCTTTTTTATAATTATGTTATTTTATATTATATTATATGAGCCCAGTAGGTGGCCACGGTGATTTCGGCATCAGTGGCATTCTTTAGGTCGTCCGAGGTGCAGGTGAACGGGCACCTGGGACACTCCGCAAGTGGGGCATGGTCTGATCAGAAGCACCGCACTCGCACTGGGTGTTGGATGGTTTAGTGATACCCCACTTCGACAAATTGTGTCTGCAGTGGCCTACTTGGGTACGCAAGAAAAAGAAGCTGAATATGGGGTTAAATGTAACAAGTACTCCAAAAGTACTCACCGTGATTCACAATTCACATCACTAAAATTTATGTCCATTTTGACAGCATTATTTAGTCTTTTTTTACAATTAAAGATATTAATTTTCTCAAAAGAATTACAAATTCACTTAAAGGAAACATAATAAATAGGTTTAACCCCTCAGATGCCCACCAAAATGATGGCCTGCTCTTTGACAACGAACGCTAATAGGGTAGGTTCCTAATATCATATTTAATTCAAAAGTAACCTAAGGGTATTATTATAATATTAATGGTAAGGGTTTTACCTTCCCTGAATCTTTCCTTAAAGATCTTGAAATTAAATGAAAACAGTGGTTCAACCTTCCTGCGTGTGTTGTAAGGATAATTGGGGAAGTGGCTTGCTGGCTCACGCTAACTTGGGGCAATTTTTTATTTTTCATTGTTATTTTTTTATAACATACCTAGTACCTACGTGAAATATAGTAAGGTAGAATGAATGAATTAATATTTATTTGTTAAACACAGGTACATACATTCGGTCTTCAGTAAAAATTCAGTTGACTCTCTATGTTTTGCCAGTGGCGAAAAAATTTTATAGCTACAGTAGATACAATAATATTAAAAATAAATTCTTATTAATTATAAATTATTAAATTAAGTATTTACAAATTCAAAGTACCTACTCAAGTTAATTAAAATTAAATTCAATAAACAAATCACACAAAACATAACAACCCAATACATCGCTAAATTCTGCATTAAATTTTTAATTTACTTTTCACCGCTGTATTTTCGATCTGACGCAGATTTGGGCGGGCCGCACCATCATCCATCTGCCTAGCCTTTTACCAACTCTGTTGGGGTCGGTTTCCAGTCTAACCGGATGCAGCTGTATTTTACATGGAACATCTACCTATCCGACCTCCACAACCTAGTTACTGAGTAATACGATACCCCTTTGGTAAAACTGTTTCTCAGACTTATGAGGTTCTGACAACCCGCAACGACTGTCAAAGATCCACGAATGACAGCCGGGACCAACGGCCACCTTGCAAAAATCCTCCTACATCAGTTTCGTACAGTTTGTAAAAAAATTATAAGCAAAAAAACTTTTTTTTATCGCACACTACAAACGGGCCGCACGGTGCTTTTTTGTTTTGAAATGCGCTGCGCTGCGGCTCGATGCAGCTGTTATGTGCGCTTGGCTTTATACGAGAATGGTGCCGATTCTCTTGTACAGACGCCAGCACATCAAGCTACCCGAAACTGTCAAATTTTCCCAATCAACTTTGAACCTTACTGTTCAGCAATAAAGTTGAAAATCTATTAAATGAATTTGACAGATTGTAGTAGCTTGAAGTGCTGGCGTCTGTACACCGAACTAAACTAACTAAACTATCACTAAAATTCCTTACTTTTGACTATGAGAATCTTAAAGCTATTCTGCAAAATAAATTCTCTAAATTTAAAAATAATTTTGACACATCTAAATCGAATTTGACAATCGCGACTCCACACGTGATACCTAACCACGTGATCTTTTTAGAGCCGGAGGCGCGCAGGGGGGGCAGCCTCGTCGTGTTTTGTATGGAATTTTTCACTTTTTTTATGGAAAATAAGAAAAATTATTACCTACATGTAGAGTGTTAGGGGTTTAAGGGATTTATAAAGGGGGTCGAAATTTTCATTATTTTTGCGATTGGACACACCGTTTTCGAGATAAAAGCAAAAGAAAAAAAAAAGATTCAGTACTGTTTTTGCATTTGAAGTCGAGGTGTTGGTGTGAATTTATAGTTCATGACAACCAATTTTATTCCACACGTTTTTAGTCGCGATTAAAAATAGTCAGATTTAGTTAGAAAATCTAAATTTTAGGTGAAAAACGTCAAATTCAGAATAGCAAAAATGTTATTTTCACTAAACTAATATCTCGTTGCCATCTTAGTGCTGTCAAACTAAAATATAGTTAAGTTGTGTCACTTTAGTCTATTTCAGAATGGGAAATCGTCGTTTGACAGAAATAAACTAAATTTTGGTGATTTTTAGTTTAGTTTAGAGGCATTTGTGACAAGAGAATCGGCACCAATGTCTTTAAAATGTTAGGGAATTTGTTTCCATGTATTTTGTGTCTATCCTACACATAAATAGCTATTGTTTTTAAATAAAATCCTAACAAATATATTATTATTATTTTTATTTTATGCGAAAGTGAGTTTGTTTGTTTGTTACGCTTTCACGTTAAAACGGCTGACCGGATTTAGATGAAATTTGGCACATGGGTAAACCATCACTTGGGTTATGACATAGAATACTTTTTATCCCGATATTCCCACGGGATCGAGACTTATGCGAGTGAAACCGCGGTATGCAGCAATTTTAAAATAAAATTAAATGACAGCTGGTGGATGGTATATTATCTAGAATATTCTTGACTACGTTTGGTAGAAATATTTTCATTATCACCCCAAACACACAGCCCAGAAAAAAAACAACAAAAGTGACAAACGGATAAAAATGTTATTTCAAGAGAAAATTCGTATGTTTTCTTTGTCATCTAGAACAAAAATTACAAAACACAGTACAATAAAAATCCATCATACCCATGAAATATTTTTATAACATTGTTATTTTTGTTCAATTCAATTTCAGCGTTCCGATCAATCAGTCTGTAGTTTGATAGTCATTTCAGTAGATCGCCTGCTGTGACACGTTTCTTTTCTTTGTGTGCTCAGTAAAGGACATTGTTAAAAAAACATACATCACGGAACATCACGCCTTGTTTCCCCGAAGGGTTGAGCAGAGGTGTCCCTGTAGCAGGTACACCCACATTCCGCCAGTTATGTAGTTAGCACAGTTAGCTATTGCCATCAACCGGGCACAAATCCAGACTCCGAGCTGCTATTGACAAATTTCAGATAGAAAAATCCAATAACACTTTGCCCGACCTAGGAATCGAACCCAGGACCTCATGCTCAGCAGTAGCGCTTGCTACCACTAGACTAACGAGGCAGTCAAATGTTCTTTATTTCAAAACGTATGAGATCTGTACGGGACACTCATAGTATGACGGGTCCCAAAGTTTTAGATCGCTCAGCGAGCGATGTACGAGCTATGCTTGAAATCTCCCTGAGGGATAGGATCAGGAACGACGTGATCCAGATCCAGCAGAGAACCGAAGTTCTCGACATAGCTCACAGAATAAGCAAGCTGAAGTGGCAATGCGGCGGCCATATTAGCCGTAGAACCGATGACCGTTGGGGTAGACGTGTTCTTGAGTGGAGACCGCGAATCGTCAAACGTAAGGTAGGACGCTCTCAGGCTAGGTGGAGCGACAATTTTCGCCGGGTGGCTGGTAACAGCTAGATGAGAATTGTCAAGAATCGAGCTGAATGGCGTGCAATTGGAGAGGCCTATGTCCAGCAATGGACTATTGCAGGCTGATGATGATGATGCGATCTGTACGATTATTTCTAATTTATTTAATGCTTTTGATTTCAATCAACATTTTAAAGTATCACGATTTTATTCTCGATCAGCGCCGGATTTTGACATAAGTGATTACAAAGAAACCGCCCAAGTGCGTGTCGGACCACGCACAAGTGTTCCGTAGTTCAAGGCATGAATAAAGTACAATAGTAACTAATACATAAGTCCATGCACTGGCTTGACAGGGATGGTTGTAGTATCTGTATGTAGTCTGTGGTGATGCCAGTGACAGAAGACATTTTGTTTTACAACTCGTTCGCTTTCGTATGGCAAATCGTAGATTTAAATCGATAAGGCGAACGAACTTTTAAGAATCATAAATTATTTTGGATATTTATCAAATCTCCGATGTGTCCGTTATTTTAATTTAATTGCAGTCGAATGTAGTCATAATTTATAATACGTTAAGTAGTTTTACGACGCTATTGGTTTTTAGGATAACAATGTATGGCGGCTGAGCAATGCCCTTTACTGTCTTTGCATGTGCAACATGACGATGGTCCCCAAACATAAAGTGGTAAAGAATAACTCTGAAAGCTAGGCAAATCTTTACATTGACAGTCTTCAATTTATAGTTTTGGCAAGAAGCTTTGTGTTAATGTTATTGTAGCTTATGCCAACATAAGTTGGCAAGACCCTTCGATCCATTTTTTTTATTATTTATAGTGTCTTTGACATATCTCGTGGCCCTGAGGTCCCGGACCTTTGGAAGGCGTACGCAGGGCTGAAGTCAACTCGCTTTTAATGAAATTAGGCACCAACCGACGATTATCCCTGTACGCACTATGCAAGTGCACCCAACGACAACCCCCGGTTGGTATAGGACTATTGCAAGTTGTCACATTGCAGGGCAAAGCCCTCCCTTCACTCTTTCCTCTTTTACTGTTCTACTACGATTTCGGGTTTGACCCGGAAGGATTGCCTTTAAGTGGGAGTCGAGCTCTCATAATGTTTAATAATTAAAACTAGATATTGATGACCATATCCCCAAATGCCTACTGTTAAAATTACCAGGCACTTATGAAACGTCAAGATTAAAGCATTTGGTTTTTGGTTCCAAGTTTGACCACAAGTAAGACAGTATGGATTAACCTCGATAGTTCAAATTTGTTGCCTAAAGGAGTAAACAAATGATAAAGTCATGCATGTATATACATGTCAAGTATTAAGTATAAGATAATTAAAAGAAAACTGGATTTACACACTATATCACACTGATATATTAAGGCGAAAGTTTGTGCGTGTGTGTGTATGTTTGTCTCTTCTTCACGCTCGAACGGCTGGACCAATTTGGATGGAATTTGGCACATAGATAGTTTATAACCTGGATTAATACATAGGATACTTTTTATCTCGATATTCCCACAGGATCGATACTTGCTTAGTCTGAAATCACCAACCTGTCTTGATCAATGCTCATCTGTATGAGAAGAGGCATTTGCCCTGCAGTTTGACAGTAATAGGCTGGTATTATTATAAATTAGATAAAGTTTGAATTGTGGGCCAAACAACCTCCAAAGCATGAGTGCTATTTCAAGAGCAAAATGAGTTATAGAATACTTAATGTGAGTTATTCTCAGTACTCGGTTTACAAGTTATTTATAGAACAATGTAGACTAATGAGCCGTTCTTATTCGGTCCCTACAGTTATTAGCTTAGTTCTTACAACCCTATGGTTCTTGGTTCATTGTTCATGTACTATAATTATACCTTTATGGGCTACATGAACACATCATGATGTACGGTAAGGGTGAAAGCGCCAAGAGCTAGGCTAGAAATTCAACTTTTCTTACGTTTTTTTGCAATTTGCTGATCAGTATCAGGTTGTATGGTCAGTTGGGACTGGTTATCTCTTAGCTGCCATGGATTATTTTTTAATTGGTCTTTGTTTTATCTTTTTAATATCTGGATGACCGGATTTAATATTATGGTTTTAGTGGTTTGAGGTACCGGGTGTAAAGTTCACTCATCTACCATAGAAAAGGGAGGATCCTCCGACCAGATGGATGTTGTGTCTGGCGGGCAACTGCCCATTGGTTTGAAGTCGGAATCTTGTATATACGAGTATGTCAATCGCACGGTAAACCCTAATTGCGCGATGCAGGATTTGTGTGACGTCATGTCTATGATGCGTAGTTTGTATGTGGCGGTGTAACCGTAAAATTTAACCTAGCTAGATCGATTTATTGCCCCCGAAACCCCCTACGTACTAAATTTCATGAAAATCATTGGAACCGTTTCCGAGATTCTGATAATATAATTATAACATAACATAACATAATATCACGCCTTGTTTCCCCGAAGGGTTGGGCAGAGGTGTCCCTGTAGCAGGTACACCCACATTTCGCCAGTTATGTTTTAAGTCCCATGTAATAGGGGGCGAGCCTATTGCCATCAACCGGGCACAAATCCAGACTCCGAGCTGCTACTGAGAAATTTCAGATAGAAAAACCCAATAACACTTTGCCCGACCCGGGAATCGAACCCAGGACCTCATGCTCAGCAGTAGCGCTTGCTACCACTAGACCAACGAGGCACATAATTATATACAGAATAATATACTATCTGACTCGGCAAACATTGTTTTGCCATATAAATGTTTGGGGTGGACCACCCTTATCACTTAGGAGTATGAAAAATAGATTACGACCGATTCTCAGACCTACCAAATATACATAAAAAATTTCATAAAAATTTATGAAGCCGTTTCGGAGGAGTATGGCAACTAACATTGTGACACGAGAATTTTTTATATATAGATACAAGAATTGCTCGTTTAAAGGTATTAGATAGATTACGGACGCTTCTAACGTGCACGTCTTTCTACATTGTTCTTACATGTATAATTTCAACATTAATGAAGTAACCAATATTTTGTAACAATTTTTTATTTAAAAGAGTGTCCGTGGAGTTTCTTGCCCGTTCTTCTCCATAGGTACCTCTACGCTTTGGAATGGGAAACTAGCTTCATATTTCTGACTGACCGATTCCTTAACAATCCAAAAGTGCCTGTAAATGGTTTAATTGAAATAAATGATTTGAGTTTGAGTTTATGTTGACCAAAATATTATTTGCGACCGTAAAAAATATGTATTTACAGAATTATAACTATTAAAATCATCAATACAAGTCTCGAATTTTGCGGGCTACCTTAGCGCATCCCCCATAAAAGCTTTTCATTCTATTGAAACTCCATATCTGCTACGCTAGACCAGCTACTAACCTTTGACGTCAAAAAACTTTTTACAAAAAAAAAACAACCCGACTTCCGAAATTAAAAATATTTTTCACTTTGTAGTGTTTTTTGGAAGTCGGTTGTTTTTTTTGTAAAAAGTTTTTATTTTTCTCTTTTCAGTTGTGGTACCTACCCCACAAAAATCTGAAAACCACTACCTGCTATGTAAATAACAGTGTCAGGAACTTATCATATCATCCACATACTAAGTGGGAAAAAGTACGTATTATTGAAGCTAACTCAAAAACTATCAAAGCAAAGTTGATAAAATTTATATGGGACCACCTCAAAAGCATACCCTTTCAAACAAAAAAGAATTTTCAAAATCGGTCCACAATTGACGGAGAAATCGGTGGACATAAATAAAAAAAAAAAAAAAAAAAAAAAACTTACGCGACGAACATATAACCTCCTCCTTTTGAAATGAGGTACATATTCGTTTATGGTCAAGATGTTTCCGTAAGAAGTACATTTTTCAACACACCAACAATACAAGTAGACATAACTAACTGTGTGTAGCGATAACGGATTAACTGATAATCTCACTCAATGTTTTCTGCACTTGTCAGAGCTCTTGTTTGTACTCAAAGAAGTAACAACTATTACTATTTACTCTGCACACCAGGGATGTTATGGATATGTAATTTCGGATCTGAATACGGATACGGATATAGAAATGATATTATACCGGTTATCGGATACGGTTACGGATATGAGATTATTTCGGATTATCCGTTAGTTTCGGATAGTTTCGGTTAAGAATGATTAATTTTTTTATCCCGCAATGACTGACTAGTAATGACTAAGCAATAGCAATAATAAACAACAAGTGACGCGCGCGGCTAGTGTATCGGCTCGGCTGTGCAGAAAAACCTGTCATAATGTGTCTCATTTAGATACAGCGCCCCAATCCGAAATTATCCGAAACGTTTATAACGGATTCGGTTACGGTTACGGAGCTCCTTAACATCCCTGCTGCACACAATACATAGTGTCACACTCAGGCACACTTAACATGTACACTTAAATCACACATCGAGAGACTAAGGTGCATAGTATGAAATGAAAAAAAGAAAACTTGATATTTTTTTTTTAAATATATTTTTGTCTATAGACGGGAACAATTATTTTGATACTACGAAATCCAATGGAAAATTAGTTTTATTATGTTCATAGCTATTCTACAACGTGTACCTATCAAAAACCCTCCGATCCGTTACATTACAGGCGAATGCTCGCGGTGATAAGCACCTTAGACTCTCGATGTGTGATCTAAGTGACTACTGAGGAAACATCATTTGATAGTTCCCCAAGTAACACAATATAAAATTCAACTTTTATACTATAACGTAACTTAAAAGGAGGCTCCCTAAATTGTATGTTAATTTGCATTAATATTCTGAAAAAGTCACGCATACAATCAAAATGGAACTCAAGTATATGATTTATTGGATCTTTTTCTTTCCAAATATAAGACAGTTACGTAATTTGAACATTTTCACTCGGTTCATTTTCGAAAATCATGTCTTTTTAAAGACTATTTGAAACAAAAACAAGATTACTCGGGTTTTATGACTAAAATAATTATTGACAGTAAGCAAATGTAGTTTATTATCCAAATATAAGATGTGGGTGTAGACCAGGTGTACCTAATACAGGGACATCTCTGTCCAACCCTTCGGGGAAACAAGGCTTGATGTTATGTTATGTTATAAGATATTTTTTCTCTAGCTCAATTATTACTTTAGTTATAAACGAAATAAGAATTGAGACTTACGACATTTAGTTCCGTGCTTGAACACGACCAAAGAGCGCACGCGATATTCAACTCTATTACTGATGTGTTAGCGTTTAGCACAAAGCGGAGGGGTGGGGTGCATGGGGGCGGAGTTTGCGTAGAAATTGTTTTTGGAGTGCCTGGTCTTAAGTGCAATTTTATACACCTTTGCCAAGCGATACCTGCCAAAGCGACCATGATCCAAACTTCATATTCGGGGATCGTTCTTACCTGTATTAGGGACATACACAGATAAACTTTCAGCTTTTATAAAATAACAAAGGTAAGATTGTCGCGGGCTCTTGGGCCATTAACAGAATAAATAATTCAGTCATGCCAAAATAAAACGTTTTGCTTCGAGTGACGGCATCGTAGTTTTCATAGTCTATCTAAAGCCAGTCTTAACTCAGTTCTGCTCACTAAAAATAAATCCAGCCATCCATTCACAAATGACAAAAGAAAAAATCTTTTAAAAGCCCTTTTTTTCGCGCAAACGTCAAAAAAATTCAGACATTCCCGGCGACAACACAAAGACTGGAAACACGATTAATATTAGAAGCGTCTGAAATCGATTGGGGACTAGCACAAAGGAATCAATCGACGCCATTGTTGTTACAACGGTCCCCGCGCGGCCTGGATCATTGTGCACTACAATATGATGAATCAGGCCTGATTTATAAGGGTAATGATACGTATACCTGGGGTTATTCCGGAACCAGGAAAATCCGGAGAATTACTAATGTCAAGGTTTTGTTATAACATAACATAGTGCCTTTCCCATGAGGATTGGGTAGTAAAGATGTTAGCCCACGTTCGCACGAGTTCGCACTGATTTGAGCTCCACGATTACTGACAAATGCTTGCACTGACTGGACAGGTCCACTCAAATCTGTGTGGTTCTTTCCTTTTTGACCTTTTCAGACACTAATCTACATGGCCCTCATATGGCCTGACCAAGATTATGTCTGGACTTTAAAAGAGACTGCGACCTCTGAGTTTGTTTCGGCCTTTCTTCTCAGAGTGGTTAGATAGGAAACGCCGAACTCATCTAGCTTTTTTTTTTTTTTATGACCTGTAAAAGTGATTCTAATATCCTATTTACAGAATAAACAATTTCATTTCATTTCATTTCACGGACGTAAAAATATCGCGGCGCGATTTTATCGCGCACTGGATTTTCAACTCTAGGGTGTTAAGCCGAACGTTGAGAATCGAACGCGCTGGGACGCACTCTCGTCCCAGCCAGTTGAATAAACACACTGTTGGATTTTCAACTCTCGGCGATAAGCAGAGCGTCGAAAATCCAGTACACGAAAAAAAATCGCCGCGATTTTATTACGTCATTTCACCAGTTAGGTATATTAGTCCCATGTTATAGATATGTAGGGTGTAAAAGATGATATGGGCAGAAAGGAGGTGACTACTGAGATGACAACTAAGGATGAATTTTCACTAATGAAACTGAACGCGATCAGCACCTTTAAACCTCGTTCAAGAGCTATCAGTGTCATTATTGTTGTAAAATATTCGCACTGACAGCTCTTGAACGCGGTTCAGAGAAGTACAGAGGAAGAAGAAGACGTATTTACTGCGCCTACCTCAAATAAAGTGTGATGATGACAACCGGAAAAAAAAATCTTCTGAGAAATACTTAACCGACGTTCACAGGGACGTAATAAAATCGCGGCGATTTTTTTCGTGCACTTGGTTTTTAACGCTCGGCTTAGTGCTGAGAGTTGAAAATCAAACAGTGTCTTTTTTTAACGCGCTGGGAAGAGAGTGCGTCCCAGCGCGTTGGATTCTCCACGCTCGGCTTAACATTGAGAGTTGAAAATCCAGTGCGCGATAAAATCCCGCCGCGATTTTATTACGTCCGTGCGAACGTCGGCTTATTTAAAGAGAAGATAATATAGAAAGAAGTTAATATATAAAAGTTACGTTTAGTAAAGTTTAACAATCCATTTTGAATATACTCGTAGAAACCGTGTACCTATAAGCGCGTTATGACACTGACGATTTATCAAAGCATTACCAGGAAAGCGATTTCTGAACGTGCTCTCCGCGGTTGCGAAACGATATACGACCACGCGACGTGAACTCTGCATTTTCACAATATTGTACCCTCGCTTGTCTCGCTTTCTCTTGTTCTCTCTCTGCTTACGCAAACACGTTATGCACACGTGGCGTTAAACAATCGCCTTGGTGGAAACACGTTTGCAAATTGCCAGTGTATTAAGGCCCTTATGGTACACAATGACTCGACATACTGTCCTATTTGTACCTACAAGTTGCAAACCAGAACGCTAATCTCTTTAGGTACACCCTTCCCAGGGTCCGTTTAATTTTAGACCTGTGAGGCCCCCGGGGCCTCTTAAGGTTACTAATACTTCATAAAGTGGTAAAAGGTTTTAACAAATATTATTAACTCCTTCATTTCGTAAATACACATATAAAATACAGTTTTAGAATATAAAAACATTTATAAAAAATTAATATTTGTTATAATAAAATAGTAGCCCACCGGGGCGCTCAAGGCTACCGAAAGAAGAACCTCCTTACAATAAGAGCCTTGTCCAGAAGTACCGCTTTCTGAATCAAGTACTTAATCCAGCTGCTCAAAGAGAGGCTCCGCAGGTGTTTAATATTATTATTATATACTGTAACCGTATCATGTGTTATAATAGTATCGAAAAGTTATTATACTAATGAAATATGTCTTGCGGAAATGGAATAAGTATTTAGACCAGCTACAAAGCTTGCTGTCTGACTAATCATTATAAAATTTTAATAGCAATCTTCGTACAGCTCATGCTGACTTAGAAGAACTAGTTAAAGCTTATATATTCCATTGCCATTACCAAAGACATTCTAATTGAAAAGTAATGTTTGGCATACTGAAAAGTGGGCGCTGTGAGTTTAAATGCCAGCCTCTTGACATAACCTCAATCTTGTATCACTTTTGAATTACAATGTGTGTAAGAGATGATTTACAGCAGACCGTGTCGCGTGTGAGCATGCCATGGTGCTACAAACGAGACGCGGACGGAGCACAGATCCAAAACTTCACGAACATTTTTATATTTATTTAATACTTTAAGCACACAAATGTACAGAGGTGGGGGACTTAATGCCATAGGCATTTTCTACCAGTCAACCTTTGAGTGATGCAGAGACAAACATCACTGTTTTTCTCTGCATCATCTAAAGGTTGACTAGATGCAAAAAAAAAAAAAACAAAATTCAAAAGTCATATAATCAAACTAGGCTGAGAATCAGCACTTTTCGAACTTCAAAATTACATAAGACAGTCCCCCAAAAACGCCCACACCTTCACAATGCGGTGCAATAACGAAAATTGTGGAATAAATATTTATTATAAAATATAATTTTAATATTTTAATATAATTATACCTAATCATACTATATAAATATAAGCACAAATAAATATACTAAAACAAATAAAACAAACAATGGGAAAACACTAACGTTGTGATGATACTACCAGCTTCTTACGAATGTGCTCGCGAACTTTAACTTTAAAGGATATTCGGTTGGTTGCCATCCTGATTTCCAGGGGAAGCGCATTCCACAGAGAGATAGATTGAACGAAGAAGGAAGAGTGAATGAAGTCAGTACGAAGCGAGCGAGTATATGAAGCAGTCCATTTAACACAGTGCGGCGTCCGTGTCCGTGTCCCGTCCGAGTCTTGCATCCTTATTGCGTTCACTTTCCAATGACAATCTGAAAGATTTTGAAGTAATTTTTTTTTTTAAGCTATTGCATAGTTTTTATCGCGGGCTTTGAGCGCGGCGACCGAATCAAGAAATTCCGTAACGTAACGAAAATAAAACCTAACACCCCCCACTCCGCCTACCATGTAATGACGGTTCCCATGACAACGTGATGTTGTCATGGGAACGTAATTTTTGTTTTATGTCATCACGTCATCATCCCAAGTGTAGCGTTGACAAATAGGAAGTATGGAGGTTACAAATGCTATGCAATAGCTTTATCGCGGCAGTCCCCGAGTGCCACACGTTTATTTTTTTTAATAACCTTTTTATCCCACTGCTGGGCAAAGGTCTCCCCATAATTTTCCAGTTTTCCTTATATTGTACCTTCTCCGGCCAGTCGTAAATAGCTTGATATTTTTTTTAAATTCGTCTGCTTAGCCACGTAAATCTCTCTCCTCTTCCTAATGGCTCTCTCACTGCTGAGAATCGTGACTGCGTTTCAATTTGTCAACGGATTTCTCCATCTGTTACGATCAGAGACCTGGTGGAGAGCGGCGCTGATAGGCATCTCCACGTAAATACCGCAATGAATGTTTCAAAATGAAAAACATTGCTATTGTAAGCATGTAGTGATTAAACCTAATAAATCGAAAAGATACAAATACGGCTCGCGTCCGATGGTCTACCATAAATCATTCCAGAACATCGTCATCGGTCAGACGCACGGAGTACTGAAAGAAGCGGAGATGCCACAAGCCAAAATCACCTAAGAATGAAGCGTCGCCTGAATGCGGGTGTTCGGGGGACGAGGTACGGCGATGGCCACACCCCACGATGGAAACCCTGCCCATTTTTTGTAAATCCATCTAGCGGTGAAAGGAATTATTACAGTGAAACTGAACTAACAATTTTTCATTTTAGTTCGTCTACTGGCCACTATGGCGTAACAAAGCATGACATTTTGTTCCAGAACATTCTAGTGCGTTAGTATGGTGGGAACACATTATTTATACCCAACTGTGGGCAAAGCCCAAAAGATGGGTAACATGGGTTAACATTTTTTATAGTCATTTAGTATACAGGATAGCAGGGACATCGACGCGAAAATTGTTATCATGGATTCAGTACATGATTCTGAACTCCCCTGCGTAGAAATTTCTCGTCGGTTATTTTTGTAAATATCTGCTGTTCCATACATTTTGACCGCGTAGGTATTGCACTTTTCTATGAAACAGCAGATAAAAATAAAAAAAAACTGACGAAAAATTTCAACGCAGGGCGTTTTAGAATCATGTACCTACTGAATCCATGGTAACAGTATTCGCGTCGATGTCCCTGCCGCCCTGTAGGTAGTAAAATAAAAAAATAAAATCATCAATCTTTATTGGACATTGCTTATTATTGGCCACTAAACAACACAGTTTTATTTAAATGCTGCCTTTTAGACAAAACAATGTTTTCGAGCTTACTGTAATAATTAAGTCTCGTATTACAATAGTTGTGGCTTATAGCTTTGGTTAACAAGGTGACATGGTTGAAAATGGGATCTTGATCATGTGCATGTGCATTTAATGATATGAAGTAATTTTCTCCTATGAGACTCTTAAGTGTAGCATGAACAATATTACGAGGCTTAAAATTATAAACATTTAAACTTTCTTTTTTCATTCTTCTTATGATTAATTCTGTGCGTAAGCAGATTTTGACAACATCATCAGACGGGAAAATAAGTTGTCCACGGCTTTTTAGTGAAATAAATCTATGTCCTGTCTTTATTTGTAAAGAGTGAAGGGCGAGAACACATTCTTCGCATTTTATTTTTTTCTGCAATACTCGTACTATGTAACCCGCTATATAAGAGACAATTTGATGAGTGTCAGAGTATTCACTGTGCAAAATCCTATTACTTTCGATCATCGCGTCATGAAGAAAATTGTCATCATCAGTATTTGGACTCTCGTCGGATATTCTGTACCTTTCACTTGTGCTGTTAATCAAATCAACAGCGCTAAGACGCGAAGAACAAGATAGGATTCCAATGTGCTCAAGGGGAATGCAATTTCCTCTAAAGGAATCCTTTAACTCAGTGTTGATAAGAGTTTTTTTGTACGCCGCCTGGAACTGTCGTGCCGTAGGGTTATTATTAGTCCTTCCATGTGCTCTAATATTGCCAAAGAATAATTCGAGGTGATCCTGGCTAAACTTATACAAAGGTAAGTATATAAGTTCCTTTTTTTCTTGTACTAAACTTTTATACAAACCTATCGCACTGTCTATGCAGACAATGATGCCAATGAAACCAGTTTTTCTTCTTGACTGAACAATTTTTTGGGAACATGTTGCTAAGTGCAAGATGTAATTTTTTGAAAATATTAAAAAAGATAAAGTTTTGGAATAATTGCGTTCGAATAGTGCTTTTTTGGTTCCGTATTGTTTTAAATTTTTCGAATTTAATATGTCAAACAAGTCATTAATTAGTTGTATAAATAAAATTGTTCCAAAAGCATCTTTAAAATAATTATGTCGTTCTTGGCATGATTCTAAGGCTTTGGCAACACTTGTGCTAAAAAGTTGACTTGCCAATTTAACTTTCATCTTTTCTCGATGAAAGTTGATATGTCTATCCGTTAGTTTGTTTCCCAAATTTAGAGTTTCCTTTTTCTGTAACTTATTTAATTCGACTAAATATCGCCATTCTATCGCATTGCCTTGATAATCATATAATATTTTATTAAACTCAAAAGCATTTCGTATCAATTTCACCATGTGACATGCATCCAAAAACACATAAACCAATTCGTCAGAACATGGATGCTTAAAAGACGTTTTAATATGACCAATGTCAAATGAACAGCCGAGAATTTTTGCCATGCTTACATTCGAGGGACATCCATCCATAGTTAGTCCTACTACTTTTACTCCGGTATCATGAGCGTTAATTAAGCATTGTTGCACTAGAGAAGCACGTTGTTCACCTGAAATATTAACATTTATGTTTAAATTTCTTCTTCTGTGGTGTCAGCTTGAGCTATAACATGGTAATTGCTCCTCAATTTAAAATGAAGTAATCAGTTATATTAAATTTGAATAAAAAAATATACCTGTAACACTATCAATGAAAAAGAATCCTACGGGTAATTTCCATGAATCATTTACGCCAACCAGCATTAAAACAAGGGCCTGAGTGGCTTTGTTTAAAGTGTCTATATCTAAAGACGTGCCAGTGTCAACATATCCATAGTATTTAGACCCATCCCACTCTACGTGTCGTTTAATCGCCATTTCATTTAATACTAAATTGCAAATAAGGGGATGTTCAAATTGTTCTGTTTTCTGTTTTAACACTTTAAAAGACTCTTCTGTGAATCCTGGTTTACCATTCACCGTTTGATACCATTTTGCTATGGTTCGCTGGTGTGGTAAACATGTATCAAAAGTACGCCTCACGTAATCATATGCCTTGGGCGAATAGAAATTCAGTGTTAGCGCAAAAGTTCGCAAATTAACGGAGTATTTTTTTTTTACTGTCTTGCCAGGTGTTTTTTTATGTATTTGTCGTTGCACAAGCTCTCTTGCTTTTATGTTAATGCTTTTAAGAAGATCCGCATCACATGACAATACCATATTTTTTTGCTGGAGATCATTTAAAAGGATTTCTACTGATGTTATCTGAAAAAACCATATTTAAAAAACTTTATATAAAAAAAATACTGTATTTATATTATTTCTTAAGGGTTGATTGATTATGTTAAATTGCTATTTCTCTGATAAATCCCAAATTAATAGTAAGATTGCCACTGAAAAATCAGCCTTTAGCTCTGTAACACATTAGTTTATAATTATACTGTATAACTTGCAATAATCCAAACAAAAAATTCAGATTGTAAAATAATTGGTTCGTATTGAAGCCCACGCGTAGACGTAGCAAGTAGCATTTACCTACATGATATCGAAAAAATCTAACCTTTTTCTTTAATCGTCTATTTTTTGCTTGCAGCTGTTTAATTTTTTTATTTTTTCTGATATTTTCAATTTTTAGTATGTTCATTTCCCGTTTCAATGCTTTTTTTCTTGGTGTATCGTTTAGTTTTAAAAACGGTTCCAAGTCTTTTTCAGTATTTGGAGCAGGATTATGTAGAGGAACCTTATCTAAATGCTGTGTTTCAAATTCCTGTAAAGATATTTATGTATAGTTGCCGTACGTAACTTGGCAAGAATCGTAGATTCGCAGAATCGTTTTCGCTAGTTTTTCTTAATAGACATAAAATAAATTATGGCAATAACCATAGAATAATGCCATGCAATACAAGTGTGAATTTTTTTGTTGCACTATGTGTACATGCGCAAACTTACTCCCAATACGCCAAAAACTTGCCATGTTACGTGCACGTGTTGTGTTTCGTGCTGTAAGTTAAATCATTAACTTAGATGACTGCTTTCGGCGATAAGACCCCTCTTTGAGGAGTGGCTTTAGAGGCGCCACGGCGCCCTCACCTTCCGCCTGACGCAGGTCCTCACCGGACACGGCTGCTTCGGGAGGTTCCTGTTCAGGATAAGGCGGGAGGAAACGCCCGGGTGTCACCATTGTGTGGATCGTCCGGAGGACACGGTGGAGCATACGGTGGAGGTCTGCCCGGCTTGGGCGGAGCAACGCCGTGTCCTCGTGGAGGCGATCGGCGGCGGTGACCTCTCGCGTCCGGCCCTGGTTCAGGCCATGGTACGGAGCGAGAGGAAATGGCAGGCCGTCACCTCCTTCTGCGAAGCGGTAATGCTCGCGAAGGAGGCGGAACGCGTGAGGGAGAGGCAAATTTCGCGCCCTCACGCCCCTAACCGCCGCAGGAGGAGACGCCCTGGGCGTCGGGAATTGCGAGCCGATTTCCAGCCACCGTAGGTACGGGCTTGCGGACGGTGAGCAATGGGTAGCTCGACGTCCGATAAGGACCAAGTCTGGGTCGACGGCGCGTTGTGTCCCACGCGCGCCTTAAAGAGATGTCAGCAGAATTGACGGGGTCCGCTAGGGCCAATGCCTGCCGGGGCTGCGAATATGGGCCGAAAGGGACATCGTGTCCCCCGGCAACAGGGCAACCGAAAGAACACGGGTGGGTTTTAGTCAGTAAGAGTCTGACACGCCCTCCCCAAGTCATATGATAAATTCCAATAAAAAAAACAGAAAAAAAAAGATGACTGCTTTGCAATATTACTATAGAATAATAATGTATTATGCCCGATTGGCTAGTTATAGGTAAATAATGCGTTTTCTTGATCAACGACTATTATTCCGTGAGGCAGAATGCACTTATAAGACAGTTATAATTTAATTTTAAATGTTTATCATTATCATTACCTGATTAGGTATAAACAATTTAGGTAACACTCCTTGGTGCAATTTCTTATATCCGTTTTTTGTTTTATAGAAATCATTTTCATCGAAATGAAGTGAACAGATTTTGGAATACTTTGTTGGTGTCCAGTTGTTAGGTTTATTTATAATACATATCCATGCATTTCTAATATCTGTATTGACAGGGAATCTAAAATGATAACAAAATAAGATTAAAAAACAAATAAATGAAGATTACAAATTCGATAAATAAAAAGTAAGTTCAAAAAGTAAAACCCGACTATAAGGTATGAAACAAGAAAATATTTCAGACAGAAGTTTTTCCTTCACCGATGTTGGTAATGTCCAAGATAAACTCAGAAAGTAGGTACATTTGAATTGAAAAGTACCTGCCCGGATTTGAATCCACAACCTCGTGCATGAGAGGCGAGGCCTTAACCACTGGACCATCACGGCATTTATGGTAAAATAGGTATTAATTTTACAGCCGCGCCGTACGTAGCACAGTCTCACTTTTGCTTGTTTTTAACAATTTAAACATATTTATTTACTTGGACAATTTCCAATGCACTTTAGACATTGGCAGAATAGTCGACATCGGCTTTGCTTGCCATTTAATAAAAATAGAATAGAATAGAATACTTGGACAATATGATATAATATACATATTTGTAATGTGCTCATCAAGCCCTTTCATTTGATACCCAACATGGCACAATTCAATTATTTTTATTTTTTATTTCGTTACTTTATGTCCTCTAGAGGGCGCCATATTACATTTAATGTGACGTCACATATTCTATAACCAGCGGACAATCAAAACGCTTCCAATGATACCTCATTTGTCAAATTATGATCGGCAGTTTAGAAGTTGTGAGGTAACAGATGAACATACATACATACATACCGGTCAAAATCATAACCCTCCTTTTTGCTTCGCCGTAGTCGGGTAAAAAATAGGGTCTTTCTAGCATGATGCACACATTTTTATTTACAGTTAGGACCGGCAACTTACCGACAGATGGCGCATTTTTCTTATTTTAAATTCTTCTTATTTCTTGTATCAAAGAACGTATTTATTTATGAATTAACTTATAGAGAGCAAAATAAAACTTAAGCAAGTAATTTGAGTCGCAAATTAGTCACAATAATATGCATTGATAATGATAAAAATACGAAATCGGTGAGAATAGGTTAGAATGCACCTCCTCGACAACAGATGTCTCTAGCTACAATCTGGCGATCAAACGAGAAAATGTGTTTTAAAATGAAAATATAAATTTTAGGGACTTACACATGAAATGTTATGCCATCAATATGTTTCAATTTTGATCCTGAATAATTTTTGCATCCAACAACAGCGCACTTCATTATTAAAACAATTTAACTATTAAAAAACGATTAGAATACAACGCACCCAAACGCGATGAAGATTCACTCGCAACTTCAGTACTCCGTGGTCAGACGATACAAATATTCAGTGAAAGGTCAAGCGAATTGTTGACCAACCGCTTTGTAATCTGTTTATGGCCACTCAGATCTCAAAATTAATCTCAGAGAGATTTAGTCCTGTCAATAAAATATACAATTATTTCATTGTGCTCACAATATTTCAATTAGACCTCTTGCAAATGCCAATTGTGAAGAGATTTCAAATTGACTTTGGCGTTTCAAATTGGTTTACGAGAGCTATTCAAATATTCCTGACCTCCACAATGTAATCTAACAATTTATCGCAGTTGATATTAAATTATCAATTTCTATTGATATTAAACGGTGTGACTGGCTGTGGATTGAATAGTCGAAAACCACCATTTAAGTACAGTATTTTTATTATGTTAATGTCCCTCGGCAAACTTCGTGTTTCGTCAGTCGTCAGATTTCTATCAGTTGCCCTTTGCACTTGGTGCAGACTGGACGCTCTCAATCTTCTTGGAATTCTAAAGAGTTGTTAATACTCTTTTAACTTAATATAATTTATTTTAAAAATTAGAGGAAAGCTGCTAAAGTCGCAGGCACGACAGATACGAAAATAGTTTTACAACTATATGTAGTTCACAGGGAAATCAAAACAAAACAACAATAAAGTACTGTAGACACTCGCTTGACTGCGGTACCCGGGACAGTGTTGAAATTAAAGAACTGTTGCTTCAGAGGCGTAATTATATTTAATTCATTAGTACCACATAATAACGACACAAACGCGAGCGGCGCCTGGGGCTAAATAAACTAAACTATTACAAATCCTAATTTAAATATATCCAGTCAGATTGTTCGGATGACGTACAGCATTCTTGCCAGCCTGTATAGCATGAGGTTGCATCTCATAATAAAACCTTACAGTACTTAGTTCTGAATTTAAATTATTATACACGATACATGTAATAATTGATGGACATGGAAAATTAGCATTCGTTTGTATTCAGAAATGCGATTATTCCCGAGGGACATTAAGAAAATAGAAATACTGTAAATTCAGTGTTCAAAATGAAAAGTTAAAGCGACTTAATATTACAATATGACTTCGTACTGGAGATCAACCATTTTACAGATTATCTAAAGTACATACATCTTTTATGGGGTACCTACTGTGTTAAATGTTACAACAAAATACCTTGTGACATATTGCAATTAAATGAAAGAAAATTTAAAACTCATATCAAAAGTGCACTTTGTAAACAAGCATATTACAAATTAGAGGATTATATCCAGGATAAGAGTGCTTGGAAACATGCTGGTCCTGCTCCATAGGACAATTTAGAATCAAGACAAAATCAAACTGGTTGCTAATTTAATTGTAAAATTGATTATTTTGTGTTTTATGACATTGATTTAACATTCTGTGATTACTTTCTCACACACTGACTTATTAATTACAAAATTTTAGGAAAATCGTCTACTTTTACAATGTTTGTAAATATGTGAGCACCATGTATCTATCACATATTAAATTATCTGTCGTTGCTTCATTTTTAATTCTTTTTACCTATTGTGGTATAGTAATTTTATTCTAGGTGCATCGTCTTCACATATAATTATTTAACTAATGTACGTACCTATACAAACTATTGTAAAACATTTTAAAAGAGTAACGGTGGAGTTTCTTGCCCATTCTTCTCCATACGAAAACTACCTTTTGGAAGGGGCGACTAGAATCATTTTTAATATTTTGTAAATTTCGACGTTCAAAAGTGCCATACATGGGCCTATTTGAAATAAATGATTTGACTTTGACTTTGACTTTGACTTTGAAAAGGTCGTCATGTTCGAATCACACTCCGTTTTACTATGAAAACTTCAAGGAGCAAAACTTAAAAATGCCATAATCACGACATTGGGGAGATGAATTTGATCATCACAGCTTGGTTATTAAAAGAATTTGTCCCTAATTGGAACTTTTTCTGAATCGCGGGTGAATCTACAACCATTTTTCTTTCATATTCACTATTACAGCAAAATCTGAAAAATCCTCGAGTGAGTCGGTAAAAGCAACCCCTTAGCGTACATGTCTTCTATGCTACAAATTAGGAAGCATCAGAAAACAGAGAGACAAATCATATTTTATAGTGTTACTGACCATCCTTTTGACTAATCTTAATAGTTTGTTATCTCAGAAAGAAGTGGTGCCATATTTTCTGTGATCAAAACGGAACTAACAATATTGAAGTCAGGTGTACCAATAACCTCACCCTTTTCATCGCTAGATAACGTATTAGCATCTAAAATTCCACTGCCCCTTTTGTCATACTACGACATTTTATGCCAAGGGTACAAAACATACCTATTTGTTCCCGGATATATCCCTCCATTGCCCAATGTAAAGCCGAGTATTCACTAGCGAGCCGTAACTGTTCAATGAAGACACAGACACTATGGTTTTAGTGTGTTGAGTGTGGGACATCCATGAGATGCTATCGCCATACAGGGATGACATTGCATTTTGATTAGATTGTCGACTGAATCTGAATTAGTCATTGACGATTCTTCTTATCCTTAAAAGATAACCTTTTCGCGTGGTAACAGATGATTCATCCTGAAAGATATCCGTATTATAGACATATACATACGCCATTTTTCGTGAGCGTGTGAATATTGTCATAAGATTATACGGGTCACTTAAGACGCAGATATATGACAGTGACCTTGAGTGGTTAGCTTGCGTATTCTGTACTGAGCTCACGCAACGCGTCGTACGTCCAGCCAGTAATAGGACTCGCCCATCAAGGAGTGCTGTCCCAAATGAGACGTATTATTTATTTAACATAACATAACATCACGCCTTGTTTCCCTGAAGGGTTGGACAGAGGTGTGCCTGTAGTAGGTAGGTCCATTTTAATTTTTTTTTTCTTTTCATTTATTATACATAAAACAAAAGGTATTTTAATAAAACACGGGTATTGAAAGATCAATAGTTAAATTATCTTTAAAATGGTGAAGGTTTCAGAAAAATACGCTTGATAGATTTTGCGTGATTCTCAGTTTTTTCATCCGCGTTACACATAACTTTACAAATTAATTTCACTATGTAATATAAACATAATCCAAAATGTGCTATATTAAAATATTAAGAAAATGCTCTAATTTAACATATATTTTTTCCAAATCATTAACACTACTACGTTTAGACGTCATCTTCAGTATACAATCGTTAAAAGTCGGTTATCGTCGCCTTAAATAATAATGAAATAAAACTTATTTAATGACTGCCTCGTTGGTCTAGTGGTCGCAAGCGCTACTGCTGAGCATGAGGTCCTGGGTTCGATTCCCGGGTCGGGCAAAGTGTTATTGCGTTTTTCTTTCTGAAATTTCTCAGTAGCAGCTCGGAGTCTGGATTTGTGCCCAGTTGATGGCAATAGGCTCGCCCCCTATTACATGGGACTTAAACATAACTGGCGAAATGTGGGTGTACCTACCTGCTACAGGCACACCTCTGCCCAACCCTTCGAGGAAACAAGGCGTGATGTTATGTATATATGTATGTTATATAATGACGATACGGAAAAACGATTCATCAAAGTGCGTGTCTGTTTGAGCTTACAGTTACAGATTACCAGTGAGTACCCAGCTTTATGGGATAACACCCATCTTCTCCATAACACAATATGAAACAAAAGGTAACAAGGATGACATTATGATAAATAGTCCAAGTTTATGTTTATTCATAGTATTACGTGTCCTTTGATGGACAGGCATGAGGCATGTCGCGACATGTTAAACATCCTCGTTATGCTTTGTTGAACATGTTTGGACTTGTTTGCGATTAGCATTTCGTGGGTTGCAGGCGCCGGTTGAAATTAATATTTTAGGTGGTGTTAAATTCTTTGGGTGAATTTTGTTTTGGTACTGGACGATTATATTACAAGCTAGGTGGAGTGACGATCTTTGCAGAGTCGATAGTACTTGGATGAGAGTTGCCGTAAATCGAGTTGAATGGCGTGAAATAGGAGAGACCTATGTCCAGCAGTGGACTGCTGTAGGCTGATGATGACATGCCGATTCTTTTTCTTTTGCTCAGGTTTGTGACGTCTTAAAACTTAGGACCTAAGTCCGGAAGACTAATACTAATGAAAGACTTAAATAAATATAAATAGGTTAAGAGCGTTTATTCTGAAAGTTGGCAACGTCGCAAATAAATATCAAATATTTGCCTGTTTTGATTAATTTGGCAATATTACTGTACGGAAATATGAAATGTGGCTAACTAGCGAACTAGAATATTAATAATTAATTGCAATAATAACACTGAGTTTGATCTTGTAACCGTTTTAGGTGTAAAAAAGGCATTTGGAAAGTTTCCATATTCTTTTTTTTCATCTTAATAAACTAAATATTTGGTGTTACGATATTAATAATTATTGCATTACAGGTAAATATTTGACATCTATTAGCGACGTTGCCAACTTTTAGGATAAACGCTCTTAAAGGGGAAACCAAAGGAAAGGCATACTAATGACTTCAATAATACGTTTATTATCCTTTTCTTTATATATTTGAAGGTGTTTTTTATTTTAGCAGGAACGCTATAGTTTGACCAATACCGCTGTACCGCGCCTTAGGAAGGCGCGCGGCGAGACGGGGGAGCAGTGCAGGCCGCTAATTCGTCAAAGCTCTCGGCGCACGGCGTCCCGCCCGCCGCTCATTGGTCAACACTGCCCCCCGCCTCGCCGCGTATTCCTAAGGCGCGGTACAGCGGTATTGGTCAAATTATAGAAGGTAATTTAATTTATTAAATAATGGACGCGTGAATGATATAAGAAAAAACAAAATGGTATTTACAGGTACTCAACCGTAAATACAGACATCCGCTAAAATTGTTTAATCCTACTAATCCTAAATACTTAGCTATTTGTCTTTTGAGCAAGAATTTACTCTGACAGAGGCAACAGTTAATTATTAAAGATCTGATACACCTTATTATACCTTATAGGTATATTAATAAAGCTCAAATCAGCTTGCTTTGTGTATAGCTTATATTTAATGTATGCTACTTATATTTGTTGGTTCCTTTGAAATGAGATGAATATGATTAATAATGTTATATGATTATGAATCTCTCTGAATTATTAAGTATAATTTTGATCGGTAGAGGTTACATAATTATGTATTTAAAGATTCCAATTTTTAGGGAGAAGCGTTAAATAAAAAGCCAAACTCATTTTTTGAGGGAATATAATATTCCTTCTTAATTTCATTAGTTTTGAGGTAATCTATATCTTTACAAGAAACAGTATCAGCATTTAAAAAAACGTTTACCTCGATGAAAGTTCCAAAGTTTGTACGAGTCTTTGAAAATTTAATCAAAAGCCGTTTATACTGGGTTCTCAAACAAGTTGGGACATATTTAACGGATAATAACAGGCTTTTCACCAAAGATTTCAATCGCTAGATTTGCCCTAACCGTAACTGCAAGCATACAAGCCTGTATCGACCATAATTTTGTGCAAGTTGACACATAAATGAGTGCTTAAATGAAAACGCACCATTTGATTTTAGAGACCAGTGGTGGCCCAAAGTATTTTGGAATGGCTTAAAACTGTTATCGGCTTAACAGTTATAAAATAACATTTCACTTAATACACAAGCACACAAGTAGGTACTTCAATGTGTAATTTGGCCCCTGAAAACATTGCCAAACGTAAAAACGAGACTCAAAAGCTCTATAAAATGGCGCACGATTTAATAAAAATGAACGAATTTCGCTCAAATATATACGTTATTCTACTTTATGAAAATTTAAACCGCGAGTCTGTATCAGGTCATCATATTTAAGCCTTCGGGGACAGATAATTTTCTATAACGCACGAATTGTACTGAAAATGTTTTAACTTTGCTCTCAAAGGTTATCCAAATTTATGCCAAAGCTATCTAGGGCCATATAAAAATATTTTATATTTTTTAAATTGCATGTTAGCATAGGACTTTGTACTGATATTTCGCTTTGCAAAATGGTCTCGTGTGACCAGAATATTGGAAACTACTTACGTAAGTATTATGTGGTAGCTTCTATGTATGTTTTTAAATAGTTTCAGTTCAGTAAATAGCTTTCTAATATTTTTCAATAATACTTCGTTTGCATGAAAGTTTTAAACGCGCGTTTGACCCCTTAAGGATGAAATTTCGAATAGTATACTCCTTCCTTACTTAGAGGGGCTCGTGGCTAAATAACAGCCGCACGGGTCAATCGAAGGTTAAGCTATGCTTGCTACGGTTGGTTCGTGGATGGGTTACCATCCATTACATATCGACACCCCTCCGCGGCTCGAAAAGCACGTCAAGCCGCTGGTACCGGCTGTCATTCGTACATCTTTGACAGTCAGAAGCCCTAAAGTCTGACAACCAGTCGTACCAAGGAGTATCGTGTTGCTCAGTAACTGGGTTGTGGTGGTCAGATAGGCAGTTGCTCCGTGTAAAATACTGATATTCAGCTGCATCAGACTTGTGCTGTCAGACTTGAAGCCGTACCGAAATTCTGTACTAAATGTATGTTTGTGTTTAAGACGTTGACAACAGCTAAACCGCGGTCACTGTCGGACTGCATAGAAAAGATAGAGAAGCGCGGTTACACAACGCTTGTAATTTATTACAAAAAATTAACCAATTATCGATTAATTCTAAAATGAGTTGAGTAATCGAAAATAAAAAAAACCACGTTCTGCATTCAAATAAGACGTTCTTGTTATTAATTAAAATACCAACGTACGTTGATATCTAATACAGATATTTTGGAATAGAAGTCAAGATAAAAGTTTAGTTAACCGTTAATTTGTATGGAGATTTTTTTTCTAAACGTGTTTTGGTAACAACCAAGTTCTGAGAAATATATTCAAGATTATCATATATTTTTAGGAGGTCAAATAGGCAGTCGCTCCATGTAAAATACTGGTATTCAACTGCATCCGGTTAGACTGGAAGCCGACCCCAACATAGTTGGGAAAAAGCTAGGTCGATGATGATTATCATATATTTTTTCCGCTACCACAAACTCTATGGATTTGGTTTTTTATTTTTTTATTTAAATCAAGCCTACTTTTACCATTTGCCTGTTGTCAGCGCCTTAACCGAAAATTAAAAGTGTCTTCATACAAGTCCATACATTTTGCTTTCCTATTGTTTCATGGCGGTCTTCTTCTTCGTTACAGGTCGAAGGTAATTTTAGATTAATTAATTAATTAATTAGTAGCCATGATGGAAAAACTTTACGTGACGTGCCATTCTGTCACTAATTAATTAATTGTGTCCCTCTTTGTCATTCTTATTTTTCTATGTATTGGCGTATTTTTTTTTTAATAATAATATTGTTATACTTAGGTACTGTCAGCTGTGAAGCTACCTTATCCTACTATCTATACTACAAATATATAAAATTGCAGTGTCTCTAAAATTTTAATGTCAATATAACGGCTCCTTTCTAAATGCATTTATGAAAGTTTATTCGGTAGGTTTTGACATAAATAACAAAAAAACAATTTCAATTTTTTTTTGTCTGACTGTGTGTTTATTTCGGCTAATCTCTGAAACGGCTGGACCGATTTTGACGGAACTTTGACTAACAGATAGCTGATGTTATAAGGAGTAACTTAAGCTACTTTTATTTTAGAAAAATAATTAGGGGCCACGCGGGTAAAGCCGCGGGCAGCAGCTGGGTATTATTATTATATTATAAATATGGAAGTTTGTAGTTATGTTTGGATGTTTCTTAGTCAAACACGCAAAAACAGCTGAATGGATTTGGATGAAATTTGGCTCACAAATAGTTTATGTCAAAACAAATTCTACGGTAAACTATAACAGCGCGCAATATCTCGAAAGACATTGTTTCACCGCGTCAACTAATGAATCGTTTTAGCAACTCCAGTGTCCAACATAAGTGTCGTTTGTGTCTACACCGAGAAGCAATCAGTTTCTCAAGTGTTGACTGTCCGACACTCCTTAGAGCGCTATTCTGTCTAAACGCTATTTTAGAAGTTTCAAGCTAGATATACAGGGTGGTGATTTAGAAAAACCTTTCATACATGAATCGAAATAGTCTGTTCACTGTAGTACAGGTTTTTTTTTTAAAGTGAAAAAAACTTCGACGCGTTGGGCATTTTTGAGATGGGAAAAAACAATTGAACTCGCGACACCGTTACCGAAACCTCATTTTTGTAAACGCGATTGTGCTCTTTATTTATTTTAGGTTACGGATCAATGTTCTATGCAAGTATTTTTCTTCCACCTAGGTGATCTTGTTCAAGTTTTCACTTCTGTCGGCACTCCCGGAGTGCCGCTGTTTTTTTTTTTTTCATTTTTCGCTTATGGGTTTCATAGCGAAAGTATTGTAAGCATGTAGAATCACTTCCTTGACGGATGCAGGTCACTAAATCGCCACCCTGTACTTTGAGTAGGTTAGAAGTACCTACTCATAGTCTAAATTAGACTATTACACCTATCATAGAAGGCTGTCATAGAAAGCTATCATAGAAGGCTATCATAGAAGGCTTTCATAGAAGGCTATCATAGAAGACTATCAAAGAAGGCTATCATAGAAGGCTATCATAGAAGGCTTTCATAGAAGGCTATCATAGAAGACTATCATAGAAGGCTATCATAGAAGGCTATCATAGAAGGCCATCATAGAAGGCCATCATAGAAGGCTGTCAAAGACAAACTCTTTCACAAAGACAGACTCTTTCTTGTCTGATTGTCCAGAAAAGGCAGTAGCAAAGCCGCATGGCGAAGTATGGGGGAGACATTTGCCCAGCAGTGGGACAGTACAGGTAAAAAAAAAAATGTATTTATACAAATATTGGTCGTTTAATAGTATAGGATAGGATTATACTATATTTAGTAGAGCTATCAAAAAACATTCAGGCAGGTTTATATGAGCCCAGTAATCTGACAGTACCTACAGTAAGTCAGTCCAGCGCTGACTTGCAACTGGGCTCATGTAGACACTAGTTTCAACTCAGACCCGTGCTGACTTCGCGCCCTCAAGTCAGTCCATTTAACTAACCTACCTGTCATTTTACGGGCCTCAGCAGTTTCCCCGTCTGACTTACTGCTAATCTCATCTACATGAACCCACTGACTGGGTCCATCAATGGCACTGGGTCCAGTCACTGCCATCGTGTAAACCAGGCATTCTTTAAAAAGTACAGTAAACATCTTGATTGCCCCCTATTCCCTTCTGCAACCAAAAATAGTAGTTGTACCACTTTTCTTTCCGTGGGAGGCATAAAATTGAGCCTAATTGATGTATATCGCGTGGGCAGAAGCATCCATTTATTCTCTGATTATTTCATACTGGGACCATTAATCGTAGCTATCCCTTGGAGCGAGCCTATATTCAAGAGATGACGTCACTCTCGGTACCTATTTCAGTATTATTTCTTTTATTTTCGAGTATTCTCAAGGAAAACTCTCGAAACCAGACATAACTTCAAATAAGTACAAGGTGCATACTTTAAACACTTATTTTACACTACTTTGCCCAACTAAGGTGTTTAAACATGTAACTTAAGAATCAGGATTCATAAACATAATTTGAATGAAATAATTTGGCATATATGTTAACTGTTATTTCTCTAGAAGTAACGAAACAAGCCTAAATATTCAAACGCACACTCAACTTTAGCAAAAGTGAGGTTGTAGTTACAACAGCAGTTAGCGATAGTGACCTCTTTGAACGCGTTAGCGATAGTGATAGCAACGCATTAGGTTTATGACGCAAATGACGCCTGAGAACGCACTGTCAACTTTAGCAAAAGTGAGTTTGTAGTTACAACAGAAGTTAGCGATAGTGACCTCTTTAAACTCTACATTCATGTTAGACGTGGATAGCAACGCATTAGGTTTATGACGCAAATGACGCCTGAGACCTAATCATCTCAATTTACTCATTATCTAAAAAAACATAATATATGCTTAAAGCTTAAACTTGCGGGGAATAAAGTAAGAAAACCATAAAATGAAGAATCAATCAATATCTCAATCCAAAGCATCGCTCTGTGAATATTAAATGACTTGTCTGCTTGGCTGAACGATCCCGCTTACTCGTCCCGAATCATAATAATTCTACAACATCCATAGATTATGTACTTTACATAATCATATATTATTCACTTCTACTTTACATAGAATATGTATGCATTGTCTGAGCGTCACGTCTTTGGCGTACTGAGTGTATTGGGATGTATTCCCTTGATGGATACAATATTGTTTGATTTTGAGATGGAAATTCTAAGTCAACTCTCAATGATAGAAAGACTTGAATAGCATTCAAAATGTTGCAACAGGCTATTCCCAACGAATTCATGTATATTCAGCATGGAATCAATTTTTCGAAAGAACTGTCAGACTATTTGCGAATGATAATACGTTACACAGCAGTAGCAGTAGCTACAATCATTCAAAATTTAGAAATATTTGACATATTTTAATCCTAGCTGTGGAACAATATAGTTTTAAAGTGTGTAGTTCAAAAAGTTCACTTACCATCATACACCACTCCTCGGACCAGCTCGTCAGCTTCAAACACCGGATGGCTAAGCGTCAAGTTAACGTCACTATCTTCGTCACTGAGCGTGACAATATCGTCACTGTCACTCGGGATCCTCGCGAAGGCACAAGCATCACTTATATCCACCGTCCTTTCACTCACTACCTCACTCACAGTCGTTACTTCTACCACTTCTTCACTAGTCGTTGTTTCATCGTAAACCTCGGGTATTTCTATTACTTTGTCATCTGTTGAAACTTCTTTATCATCGAGTTGAGGTGGCCCTGGTGACCTGCCCGGCGCAGGGTCACCGTTCGGCAAACTCAATGTCGAGCTATAAGGCAACGAAGCTAAGATGACCATCGTCATCAGAAAATTTATTGAGATCCTGTTCATTTTGAATTTGGTCGGCTTTTTCATGTTGCTTTTCATCGTCTGACATTGCATCGGTTTTAAGTATCCGGACATCAGAAGGTTGTTTACTGACATGTTTATGTGGAGTTGATTCTGTGCCTTGACTTTTGTAGCACTGAATTTGGTTCTGCCTCGTTCATGTTTTCTTTTGAGGACTATCTGTGAAAGAAAAATATGTTTATTAGTACAGTCAGAGCATTACGTGGGTAGATTTTATGTTACGAGAGCCTAATTAATGTTTAGCCCCAAAATTCACATTTCAAAACTTCAAAGAGATAAACATTTGACAGGCGCCGCTCATGAATCACTGACAGCCAAATTGATTAGGTACCAATTTAATTGCTTGCTCTACTTACAACAAAGTAGGTACATAAACCTAGACCTGACGTTATTCATTAATAATTCAACTCAGCAGCTTCTACTTTAATCTTCATATTTTCGAATAACAATAGCTTTAATCAATATTGTTTTCACAAACATGTTTTTAAGGGTGGTTCTTCGAAAAAATATTTTCGGAAAATAAAGAGACTAATACATTACTCTTGGCATGCTTTGTGCCAAGCCGGGTTCGCCCTAGAAACCTATTTATCAGGTACAATAAAGGCCGCAGGACAATGAAAGCTATTGAGGGGATAATAGGGAAATATTTTTCGTTGACTTTGATTAGGGTATTCTATTTCAATGTTACTCTTTGTGTTCTTTGAAATATTATTCAGAGGGTTCTTTTTTTATGTTCTTGATTAGGTATCTTAATAGATTTTTTATTAGCTAACTTTGACTGTAAACGTATTCATTGTTTTAGTATCCAGTATTCGAGTCTTTAACGTCGGTATCGTGAATTCCTTTGAATCTATTGGAATGTAGGTAATGTAGGTTGGTGTAAAGGTTTATTATTATTAATTAGTTAATAAGGGAAGTTGTGCCAAAATAATCTTAACAGCTAAACGCTTTCGCGGTGACAGAAACAAAATTTGTCGACAACATTTTGTATTCTCATCACAATGATGCTGAATTTCAAGAAATTACTTCTTGAAATTGAGCATCATTGTGATGAGAAAAAGTACTTTTTTGACGTTTTGAATACAGCGCGTACCAGCCAAATGTATTTTGACATTTGCCATGGGACCGGCACGTACCAGTTTTAAGGGATGCAATAGAATAAATAAATGCTATGAAAAATATCGCTTGCATTACGCACAATCTTTACCAGCGTTACGGTCAAGAGTTTTCACGTTCCCCTTATTTAATATAAACCGTGAGCCCGCGATGTGCGCTAAGGCTTGACTATAGATAGATACGGACAAAATGTGCGCTGAGGCTTGACTATAAATACTGACGATTGGATTCCAAGATTAAAATGGAGATAGTGATGACATAAAGGATATTGTGTTTATTTTTGAACTGCTATTGAACGGAACGAAATTTAACGGATATTGAAAAATGGATTCTTGTTTTTATTTTGTGTTGCAATCTTACAAGAGATTTAAAAAGGAATTTAACTTAACATTGTAGTTGAAAAACATGGTCTCCCATACATTTCAATTGCAAATATAAGTTTGTTTGCACAATATTCGGAAATTTTAATACTTTAGACTTTTCTTATAGGTTTTCCTGTAATGTATAAGTATAGTTTTTTTTTTCTTTTTTTTTTCAAAATTTTTGGCTCAGTAGTGTCGGAAATAAGAGGGGGAATGGTCAATTTTCATCTATTTTCTTAAATACCTTTAAAAGTTTATTTTTAAATTATATTCATAAAAAAAATATTATCCTCATAACATTAAGCTCTTGTATTTGATATGTCACACACACGGTACAGTTTGCAAAGCTTTTTTTTAAAATTTTCCATTTGCCCCGAAAAGTGACATGTGAAAATCCATTCATTTTCGTTACACGTCCGTGTTTGGGTCAAAGAAATTGATATGTTTACCAAATTTCAATTTAATTGTTCAGTTAGATTCGGAGCAAATTGGCTATGACGAACGGATAGACAGACAGACACACGAGTGATCCATAAGGGTTCCGTTTTTTCCTTTTGAGGTGCGGAACCCTAACAATTTATCGATTTTTGTAGATTTATAATATCATACATACATACATAAACTCACGCCTTCTTCCCATGGGGGTAGGCAGAAACTATAGAAAGCCACCTGCTACGCCCTTTAATACTCCTTTTCTTTCTAATCTCGATATAGATAGCGATCGCTTTACGACCGAATTCGATCGCAAAGTCCTAAAGGGGTCCCTTAGCAGTTAAAATTGATTGACAAGCGAGAACTACACATAATTATGTTAAAACTAATGGTGAAGCAGTGAAACCTTCGGGGATACCAATCACAAACGTGTACATTAAGACGAAGTTCCTGAAAACTCCGATAATGCTCACCAATGGTCCACCTGTACCCCACCTGACATATCCCGTGGGTAATTTTGTCCAACACACACGTTGTAGTCAGAACGTGAGCACTACGTGCCACACACTGCCACCTTTTCCCGAATACCTTTCCACATATAATTTAGACACATAACATAACATCACGCTTGTAATCTCTAAAACGTTAGGCAGAGGTTTATTTAGTACGCCCATATTTCGCCAGTTATGTCTGTGTCATGTAATAGGGGGTATCAACATAAGTGCCCGGTAAGCCACGCCACATCTCAAGAGTAACTTACTAAATTTTCCCTCTTTTAGGACGTGACCACTAAATGCCATACGCTACCACGTTTCCCAAGCTTCCTAGCGGTCATCAAACTTAGAACTCGCATAACAACGACCTCTGGTCACCCTTAACACAACCACACACCAATAAAACTAAGTGTAAAGTTGCACACTTAACTAATTAGGATCGTTGATGGGCCTTGAGTAATGGAAATAAAACAATCGGCGTTGTTATAAGGTTCGTATACATGTAGGTATGCATGTTTTGGTACTTACTAATGGCTGTTTGAACTAGTGTTATGAGATCTTCTGTATACTTAACTAATTAACACGTTCCCTCTCCCGGGAGCCCTCCTGGAGGGTTCACCTAGTCGCATCTGGAATGCCATGAGCCCTCGCGAAGGGCTCATTTAAAATATAAAATGTGATGTACCTATATTTTAACAAGATTTATTAGTAATATGCGTTGGTTTTAAAATCAAAGCATTTTTTTATTTATTTTTTGTTCACGGTTACAAATAATTCACAAAAAAATTAAAACTTTGAAAACTACGTATAGCGACAAGACAACCTTTTTTTTTTGGGTGGGAAATTATCTAATAACTTCTCCCGCTCTGGGCGGAGCGGGAGGGCGTATCAGACTCTTACTGACTAAAATCCACCCGTGTTCCTTCGGTTGCCCTGTTGCTGGGGGCCACGATTTCCCTATCGGTTTTCTTCGAACCCCCAGCAGACGACAAGACCCCCTGAAAACATTATTTTACTTCGTTTTACAGTGTTCTAAAACACGGTTTTAAACCTAATGCCGTTGACTTTAGCGCAAACGTAATGCCGGAAACCCTGCCGGAGGGTTCACTTCCAATATGTATGGCGGCAATGCGTATGAGTTCTATGAAAAGTGGGTAGAGTTGAAAGTGTTAATTAAACTTATTGTTACACGTTACTAATTAATATACATATATCTATACTAATAATTATATTATTATAAATACGAAAGTAACTGTCTGTCTGTTACGCTGCGAATTAAGGCTCCGTGCACGAAATCGACTGATTTTGATCAATTTTGTTCATTAGTTAAAGGGAAAAGGAAACAGAATTTAAACAAAATTATTTGTGATTTGAAAAGTCGAATTCTTTGTCTTGTACATAGCAGAAAGGGATTTTTTAAAATAAATTAAGGATTCGTGGAAAATCACTAAAATTAGCAACAAGTTTTCCAAAAATTGACGCGACACCAATGTTTGATCGTTTCGTTAGAAATAACTACTTTTGATTTTGAAAATTAAAAAATATCGTCAACATCATTATATAGTCTACTTGTATATAGGGGAACTACTTTTTTCAACTTCCATAGAAAATATAGCAGACAAAAATGTTGAAATAACCTTTTTTTAAACCCTGTCAGTAATGTATTTGTTCCTATTATTTAGCAAACCATATCAAGAAATGCTTCTTTAGCTAACCTTGTTTTTTTTAAATTATTGTACTATATCTTCATTAAGTAAATCAAAGGCGAAATAAACCATATTTTCGAGAGCGCAAAAGTGATACAACTATTAACAGGTGCTGTAACTGACACGAATGGTTTAGCACCACGAAAACTGTACTTTTATACTTATACAGAACTAATGTTTCAATTATTTGAAGCTTTCTTACAATTAGATAAGTTACTGACGAAAAAGGGTTTTTTGTGCACGACCCCTTAACAGCTGAACGGATATCGATGAAATTTGGCTCACAGGTATACTGTGACCTGGGTTAGGACAAAAGATACAAAGAACACAATGCATATATCAAGCTCGAACCTGCAACTTCAGAATTGAGAATACAAGATTCCTTAAAATCTACCAATTATGGTGCAGGTAAATATCGTGATATTCTTGATTCCAGATAGACTGGACTATCTTGAATTGAGGAAATATTTTAAGAAAAAATACTCGTATAATTATACCTTGCTATACTATAAGTGACCTAATAGCACAGAATACGGGACAACGATACAGTTGTGTCCACTGAACTACGTAGCTGACTGGCGTCACGTAACGACATCAGTGGTCCAGAATCAATTTATCCTCATGCCCTCTCGTTCAAGATCCAACAGGATTAAAATGATCCGAATGCGAAAGTAACAGTAGGTACCTACTCTCGCTTCGTAAAAGGTAAGGAAATATCTCTTCGCCGATGAAAAGATTAACTAGTAATCGAAGACGTAGGTATATTTGAAGAATGTTTTATTTTTTGTTGGAATAAAATTAATTAAATATACAGGCTTCCGGCGTGTCTTGGGCAATCAGCCCTGCTGGTACTGCCTTGCTGACTGCCTTATAGTTTTTCCATTGAATGAGCTATTTTTGTACTAAGCTTGCCCATACAAAAGAAGAAGACCGTGAAATATTGGCTTATACCAAATAGTCATACGCTTCACTAATGTTTTCAATGTGAATAAATATAATTTGTTTACATTTATCACCATCAAAATTTGTTTACTTATCTGTGGAACAAGGATTTTCTTTCTTTCTATTAATCATACCTACTGTAGAAATAATTCGAATAAAAAAGCATTACAACACAATATAACAACACTTAACATAACAGCACGCCTTGTTTCCCCGAAGGGTTGGGCAGAGGTGTCCCCGTAGCTGGTACACCCACATTTCACCAGTCAAAAACAAAACAAAACAAATCTATACATAATCATGAGCACAGAACAGAAATATTCGGCAGCTGCACGTCGTGACTCTGACAAGAAGGCTTCAATTTCAGATTATTTAGAAGATAAAAAAGCTTGGGATTGAACTGCTCGCTCTGCCTAAGCCTTGTGATAAAACCATAAAACTAGACATTTTAATTATTATGTAAAATCAACATATACCAGTTTTATAAACACATTGTTGAAAATTATATTCAAAATGACATGATTACTTTGTAAAGTATTATATTATTTTAACTATTGTGAATGTGAGGACTATGTGGATATTGTTTTTATTTCTCTGCTAGTTTTAGTGATGGTCTGGCAGTTTGAGTAGTTTATGCGGCCTACCCAAATGTCCTTTCTTTGGTATTGTTCGTCGAGTTGAGCTCCTTAAGTTCTGAGTTGAGCTCCACGATTACCTACTGACAAATGCTTGCACTGACTGGACAGGTCCACTCAAATCTGTGTGGTTCTTTCCTCAAAAGACCTTTTCAGACACTTATCTACATGGTCCTCATATGGCCTGACCAAGATTATGTCTGGACTTTAAAAGAGACTGCGACCTCTGAGTTTGTTTCGGCCTTTCTTCTCAGAGTAGTCAGATAGGAAACGCCGAACTCATCTAGCTTATTTTTAATATTTTTTTTATATGACGTGTAAAAGTGATTTCGATATCCTATTTACAGAATAAACAATTTCATTTCATTTCATTTCCACTCAGCATGATGCTGTGTTATGGAAGACCCACAGCAATAATGTGAGTGCTTAGCGAGTACCCTGCTAAGTGCTACCCCCCTACATAACATTGTATTTTTATAGTTAATTGATTCAGGCGTGACCTTGCGGAAATCCCATATAAAATGCAATAGAAGAGGATATATTTAGTAACGCCGCACACGCCGTGTTCGAGTTCGCGACAAGTATATCGTCATCCTGAGGATGCCTCGTTGAGAGGTGAAACACGTGTCAATTTATTTCAGGGGGTTTTTTATGACTCTTTAGAAATAGCTAAGCGGAACAAGTTACTAAATATATCCACTTCTATTGCATTTTGTAGTTTTATACCTACAATTAGATACTGACTAGGATAGTCACCAACTGTTGAGTCTGATGATAATGGAGGATAATAATAGACTTGTGATAATTATAGCCCATCCGTCGCACTAGCTGTCTGTGGTCACGTAATTTTATGATACTTACTAAGATCTATTTTTATATCCAAGTTAATTTTTACCCGACTGCGGTGAAGGCCAAACAGGGTAATGTTTTTAACCCATTTGTACAGCAGTACCTATTGGTATTTGAAAAATTAACCTGATTGTTCCAAAACTGAAATTGTCAAAAATAGATAAAGTATTGAATTAATTGCGAATCCTTTCCAGTTAAATAATATGAGGGTACAGTACGACACAACTAAGAAGTAGCATCGGCAAAATTCGTAAAACCGATCACCATCCGAACTGAGTACGCCTTCAAAATCTTTATAACTACTTTAGGTGAAAATGATCTTTACGCAAACACAATAACTTGTAAAGTCATATAACCAAATACATTGTAAAATTGAAAGGAATTAATGCAAATTTTCAAATTCATGCTACTTCTAAGTTGTGTCGTACTGTACCAAGGCAAAGTTTTTTAATTGTAATAGTAAGATATTTTCAATTTAAATGAATGCTTGCATTTTAAAAGCGGTTAATATAATGGCATACCTTCATTATAATGTTTACATTTGCATTTGAAGATATAATATTAACTAACTAACTGTTGCCTGGTCTGTGATCCAGGATTAAAAGTAGCCTATGTCCTAACCCAGGTCATGGTCTACCCATACACCAAATCTCATCCAAATCTGTTCAGCCGTTTTAGAGTGAAATCGTAACAAACAAACTCACTTTCACATTTATAATATTAGTTATGATTATTAGCTCAACGTACAGTCAGCAGCAAAAATAAATGGTGAAGTTTCATAATAGTTTCATCAACGACATTGTTGATGTGTGTAGTCTGTTTTGATTTATTATTTATTCACAAGTAACAAGTAAATTCATTCGATTATGGTCTCTAGTTGACATTGGAAACAATGTTAATCTTTTATTACCTATTTGATTAATAATTTATTCTGTTGACAGTACCTACTCTTAATATTACCTAAAACAACAGATCTTTGACGTACACAACACAATCTTTATTTTTACCACACAGCATAAAAGCCCGTCGCATTAAATTTATGTTTATTCACACATAGGACTTGAAAACCAACGCGCGTCATGGAAGTCGAAACGGACTCTCGATTCGAAACATTTGAGACGATCGTAGATAACAATTACTTAGAACTCCAGCAATGTGTTAAAGATATCATAAGGAAAGAAGGATACCTGTCTTACAATGTCAACAAGAAAGTGTTTACACCAGACGGTGGGAGCTTCCTCGGAATCCTTTGCGAGATTCATATTGCAGGGGAAACGGCTACAGAGAAAAAAGAAACCAACATTTTCATGAAGATCATCACTCCGGACGTACAAATGACTATAATATCTCTGCCCGAAGCTTACAAAAGTGAACTATTTGTTTACGAAGAACTGTCAGGAATATTCACAGAGCTGCAGAACGAAGTGTATCTACCAATAGAACAGAGATACAAATTCGTCAAAAGCTACGACGAAAGCAATCCTAATGTGATTATCTTAGAAAATATGAGCAAAAAGGACTTCAAAACAAATTTTCGCATGGACGTAATCACATTACAATACGCCGATATGGCAATCACAGAATTGGCGAAATTCCACGCGTTGTCCTTCATCCTAGAGTCAAAGCGACCGAAGTATTATGAAAGGAAAATAAAAACCATCAAAGCAACGTTTAGTTTCGACGAAGATTGGGACGGTTTTGTACAAAATATGTGCCGAATTACGTTAAATTATTTAGACGAAGATAGTCGGAAAAAGTTGGAAGATTTCATTCCGAGTTTTAATGAGAAATATCGCAAATATTTGGAAGGTAGGACGGCGAGACTCTGTTTACGACATGGTGATTATCGACCGAACAATATATTGGTGAAAGAAACTGTAAGTATTTAGTTTCGTATTATTTAATGCTTTATAACATTAGTTTTGACAGTCCTAGAAATTAATAATGTCGCCCCAAAAAGTTTTGTATTTGAGTCCATGTATACAGAAATACATTAATAACACACTTAACATAACATAACATCACGCCTGTAATCCCAAAGAGTTAGGCAGAGATGTACGTATAGTACACCCACATTTCGCCAGTTATGTTTAAATCCCATTTAATAGGGGGTGAACCTATTGCCATCAACCGGGCACAAATCCATACTCCGGGCTGCTACTGAGAAATTCCTAGTTAAAAAACCCAATACCTAACACTTTGCCCTTTGTTTTTAGATTAATAATACTGGTAGTTTATTATGATTTAATTTCTTTTAAAACAATCTAATTCAGCAAACAACTTCATTGTTGTTGTTGATACGCTATCTCCAATGGTCACAAGTCAACTATTGTTGTTAACTATTTAAAGGTCAATGTCAATATACATAACCGAGAAAGATAAAGATATATTTATTACCTAACTGTGTACATCAGTTCGTGTTTCAAATGTAATATTTTTAGGTTCAACATCTACCCATGTCGTAAATTACAAATAGATTACAAATAAATTACATACGAACATTATTTTTTCCCAAAAAACCTCATGCATATTATAAAATACATTATCAATCGACAGTTTTTAAAATTTTGTTTTAAACATAACATATTTTCATTTAATTGCGGCGCTAACTGGTTGTATACACGAATAGCATTTACATTGGTACTTTTATAATAAATCATATTATTAATAACAGGTAATGTCATATTCATATTGTTTGTTGAATTGTTTCTCTTAGAATCAGTTTCGAAATTAAAATATTGCATATTACATTTAATTAATAAATAAACATAATTCAAGAATATAAATGCCAATCAGTGTTCAGAAACCCTCCGATTTGAGAACTTCTTTTATTGTTTAAAATGGCTTGTAGTAATGTGAACTTTATCAGGTGTTTATGTCGCAGTAAAATGGTTATAGCCGTGAATATATGAAAGCAGTTCATATCTGTCAGAGTGCCCTAATTTTGTTACTGCGACCAATTTTGACGTGGCGCTCGCTCGGCTCGCGCGCAGTGGGTTACAATTCTAACCTAACCTAACCTATTGGTTGATGATACATATACACAATAGACATAGGTATATTTGTTCCTTTGTAACCTCGGTCAAGATCCTTAACAGCTTGACGAATTTTGAAGTATGATGGGAAATTATTATTGCTATTAAAGATAACCGACCACACCAATGACTTATACTAGAGGAAAAAATTATCAAAAAAATTACGATCGTTATAGTAATGGTCGCGAAAAAGCAAGCGTTCCGTTGTGATGAATGCTTGTTACCTCTCTACAATGTGTGTTCTGAATAAATGTACATTATGAAAGTAGTTTGTACAGAATCGTTTACTGAGTCGACTTTTGTCATTTTTAAATGTAGATAATTTTTTATCTCAAAAGTAATTAAAACTACTTAACTTACGAATTACAGCCGCTGTACAATCAAATCAAACCAAAATGGACGAACTGCCAACTACGCTAGACCCTTAGGCTAAGCGTATGCTGAGACACAGGTGACGCAGGTCCACACAGCGTAGGGCAGAGCAGATTTTGTAATGCATGTACGTACTGAGAGCTGCGTCCGCTACAGCGCAGGCACGTGCGACACAGACATATGTCTGTCCTGCTCTGCGTCTCGTTGTAGTGCCGGCACAGATTTCTGCGCGACGCGTGCAGTTCGTCACGTGTTTTTTACCACTGATTCATAATTTTGTTGCAATCGTCTATTGTTTGTACTAGCTAGGACGCAAATGTGTCTGTGAAGCTGCGTCGCAGCATGCGCTCGCGGCCTATGTCCACCTCGCCTGCCCCACCCTGCAAAATCTGTACTGTGCTGTGTCACCTGCGTTTCAGCATTCGCTTAGCCTAATACGTGTGCGACTATGTGCGTGTGTAGGATGTCACCACAATTTTCTCCCTCAATCAGAAAAATAAAAATGAATAAACAATGCTTTATACATAATAGTAAACATCCTGTGTACGCACACCACCAAACACCCCATTTCGAATATTATGTTATATTCGAAATGGGGTGTTTGGTGGTGTGCGTTAATTCTGGGACATGTTATATATGATATGAGCCTTTGCCCGGCAATGTAACAGCAATTATCTAGCTCTCTGTCAAATTTAATGATAAGAAATGACCTTCCCTGTCATCAAGATCTTATTACCACCTCTTATTTACTTTGTTTAACCAATCCTATTCTCTGACCTTCCTAATTCTAATTCATTGTTTTCTTCCAGGACGGCGTAGTCTCCGATATGATCCCGATTGACTACCAGCTCATCTGCTACGGAAGCCCTATCTTGGACTTCATCTACTTCATCTTTTCATCAACAGACCAGACCTTTAGACGATCCAATCTGCTATATCTTAAGAATTTGTACTACGATAATCTGAAACGGTTCCTAAAGCATTTCTCCTTGGATGCTAGGAATATTTACCCTAGGAATGACTTTGAAAGAGATTACAAAGACATGCTAGATTATGGCCTAATCATTTCTATTCTATTGATACCTTTGCTGATGACTTGTGACAGCGATGTTGATATAACTAAGGAACCGTTGGCAGGTCTCAGTTTTAATGTAGTTGATCAGTGTCAAGAGAGATTGGCGGGAATCGTGCAGGATTTTATTGAGTGGGGTTATTTGTAATTTTTTTATTGGAGAAGATATTAAGAACAACGTTATATGTACGAATATGTTTATGACTAGCGTCTACCCGTGACTTAGTCCGTGAGCCTATAACCTTCCTCAATAAATGAGCTATACAATTCAAAAACATTTTTTCAAATCTGTTTATACTATTATTATATTAGTACCTACTTAGTATTATATTAGTATTTATGATTTGTTAGAGAGTTAATAGTTACACCAAATAAAGGATGACCTACCAATCTATTTAATAATATCAATGTATTAATTATATTTATTAACTAAATGTGTTATAATAAGAATTATAAATATAGGTAATGACCAAATAATAATGAACTTAGGCTTGTTTATTAACTTGTAAATAAACATAAAATGTTAATTGTTTGATGCATCTACTATAAACATAAATTCCCATATAATTATTTAATGTCAATACTTCAATGAATATGTAAACCACTTTAGCCACTGCATGCAATTGCTGGAAGTCTATGTTCAATTTTATTTAGCTCATAAAGAGCACGAGAAATGTTTAAAATGGCTAACATGTTGGCTTTTAGTACTAAGATGTTATCATTTATTAAACAGTGCAATTGAAATATTAATTTCATACTAAATGATTATTTTCAATTATAATGGTACAGATGGGATCAAGGTAGGTATTTAATTCTCCCGCTTTTGCATGTTTACGTAATTCTTTGACAAAAAAACAAGATCACGCTGTTTAAAGCGTATTGTCAGGGTCTGTACTCGGGTGGTCTATGGCTAGTTATACCAAAAAATCCCTAGACACTCTGCGTGTCCAATACAATAACATTTTCAGGATGATGTTGGGACTTCCTCATTTCTGCAGTGCCTCCGAGATGTTCGCGCAGGCTCGTACTGATGATTTTTATGCCGTCATTCGAAAAAAAGTCATGTCAGTTATGAGAAGGGTGCGGGGGAGTCACAACAGCATCCTGAAAACTATGGCTAAAGATGTACGTGCACCTGTGTTGAGGCATTTCGTTAGTCTGATAATCTCTTAGGGAAGTACAATCTCAGTCTCAGCACAGGGGCATTTGTGTATAGAATGTATGTAATGAGTGTTGTCCTTTGTAATTGTATTTAAGTACTAACAATAGTTTCTAAGTTTTTTGTATATTAACCTTTGGATCTAGTTGTCCCAAAATAAATAAATTTGAATTTGAATTTTGATAACATGGTTTTTTTCTTTGAGTAGGACATCTCGTAGTTGACCTTTGAGATCATGACTACTTATCCGGGCTTTCTTGTGGGTGCCTTAAGCTACTACACTTAAATCTTCCAGCCAGGGGTTATTCAACTATGCTAATTAAAACTAGGTGAACGCTCGCTAAGGGCACCCCCTGTGGGGTACGAACCTCGGCTTAGGGTATCAACCGGAGGGAGGACATCAAGGATAGGACGGGCTGGATCAAAGTTTTTATCATGATTATTAATCGGGGAATTTAAAGCTACGTGCTCCGTGACATGGCCGGTTGGCCATAACACGGCAATTGACGTAGGGTGTCAATTTCTTAACAATTAATTGCCTAACTGTACCTACCACATTAACGCCCGATTACCTACCGTAAGATACACTTTTACTTATCTTTGAAAAACAGGTCTCTGATACAAGGAAAGTAACAATTTAAACCAATATTATAAAACACATAGCAATCATAATATTGTTAGCAGATTTGCTCCGACTGCTTCGTCGGAGACGGAAGAAGTCTTTGAACCCTACTTATCCCCTAAGGGGACGAAGTGTAATAGAAACCATCGTAACGAACTCAAGTTCATTAAAATAATTCAGTTTACATTATCCTATTTTCTTGAAAATAACGTTTTTGGACGGAAATCTGTTTAAAGGTTTAAGGAAAGTAAACTTGTTAGAAAGACGTGTTTTTTTTTTAAATAATATCTTAATTTTTATTATGAATGGTCTGTACTAATTCTCAAAAGATCTTTTGTGACTTTTGTCACAAATTTAATTTATTTAAGACTTTCAAGAAAGTTTTGTGTATTAAATAAAGACTCCTGTAGCGGTTACACCGCCACATACGAACTACGCATCATAGACATGTCGTCACACAAATCCTGTATCGCGCAATTACAGTTTACCGAGCGATCGACATAGATACAAGATTTCAACTTCAACGCGTTGGGCAGTTGCTCGCCAGACACAACACCCGTCTGGTCGGAGGATCCTCCCTTTTCTATGGTCGATGAGTGAACTTTACACCCTGTTTCTCATACCACTAAACTCCAAAGAAAGGAGAAAATACTTAAGTAGATATCAAGCCAAAACCTTCAAATATAATAAATATACCTAAGATCTTTTTCTCATGACGAAAAGAGAAAGATCAAAAACATTATATTAGGCACTTTGGGCTTATCCTCATCGACAAAAATTAATCTGCCTAGACTTTTAACTATGTTGTGGTCGACTTCCTGTCGAACCGGATACAGCTGAATACCAATATTTTACATAGAGCCACTGCCTATCTGACTTCCACTACTTATCGATATCCACCACAAAATCTTTAACGGATTAAATCTAAATAATACAAGCTCTAAATGTCTCTATGTTTTAGTCTAGTGAAATAAAACAATAAACATCAAATACATTATGTTTATTAATCAAAGATTTTCAAAATATTTCCATAACTCCATCAAAGGTAACCCCACTGTATAAAATCGTCGACAATACCACGAAATCGGTCAGTGAATCTGCTATCAACTTTAAAAGATAACGTTGACAACTCTTCACTTGTGACATCAGGCGTATCGTCTTCAGCAGCAAACAAAAATGGAACATAGAAAACGTTTATCATCAAACCGAAATCTAACTTATCTTTATAAACTCTCTCAAATTCCTTTCTAGGAAAAATCTTTCCGATATCCAGTACAAAATAACCCAAAAACGTTTCCATAGCTTCATAATATATGTCCTTTAGGTTAGACAGGTGATTCTTTCTAAATTCTTGGTCAGTTCCGTTGAAAATGAAGTACAGAAAGTCCAGAACAGGACATCCGTAGTGACTTATTTGGAAGTCAATCGTTATTACTTCTTTTAGGTCGCCATCCTGAAAGCAATAGTTCTTTGAGATACACTATTAAAATCACTCTAAATTCTTATTTTCATGTCATAATATATCATCACGCCTTGTTACCGCGAAAGGTTGTGTAGAGGTGTAATTAAAGAACACCCACATTTCGCCAGTTATGTTCGAGCCCCATGTAATAGAGGGTAAGATTATTGCTATCAACCAGGCACAAATCAACAATCCGGGCTGCAATGACACTTTGCCCGACCCGGAAATCGAATTCAGGACCTCATGCTCGGCAGTAGCGCTTAGACCAAACCAACGAGGCGTCTTATAAAGTAAAATTTATAAGAAATCTTTAAGTTATAATAGCACCATAGGACAAGGACAGGAAGGTTATTATGATGACAAAATAATTAAGTTCTAACCAATATACCTTAACAATGATAAAGTTTTGACTTACAACTTCTTTAGCCATGACATTATTAAGTTTATAATCGCCATGACAGAGAGTGCCAACCCCCGATATATCATTCATATATTTAGGATAATCGTCTACTTTCTCCAATATTTTCTGTCCTACTTTCTCCTTTATATCATCTTCCAAACAATTGATGGAATAATCATACATGTTTTTCACAAATCCGTACCAGTCTTCTTCAAAAATAAAAGGTTGTTTCATCGTTGCAATGTTTTCCTTAAAATACTCAGGCTTTTTCTGTTGTAGGATAATTGAAAGTGCATGAAACTTACCAAGCTGTTGTATACACAGTTTAGCATAATCTAAAGAAACTATCTCCATTCTATTATACACTTGGAAACCTCTCTTTCCTAAGTGTTCAAGAATTATAGATCTTGGATTGCATTCTTCATATGTCTTAACTATTTGAAATCTTTCATTAAACGGTATGTTAACTTTATCTTGCAGCTCTGCAAAGATTTTAAAAACTTCTGTATAAATATATGCTTCTCTTTGAAACACGCCTGACACTGAGTAAATTTTCATCTGTTCATTTTCAGGTATATTCTTGACAAATATATTTAATTCTTTATCACCATCAGTAGTTTTTCCTTTTACATCTATTTCATATAGAATACCCATAAAACCGCCACCAGTTGGCGTCAATTTTTTGCTTATGATTTCATAGGTTTTAAACCCCTCACTTCTTGCTATTTTTTCCATCCATTCCTTCAACTTTGAAGGTAAAATCTCTTCACTTCGATTTACCTTTACTTCCATTTTTTTGGAAAAAAAAAATGTGATTGCAACGTTATTTGCAATCTTTGGTACTCGGTTTATCAAATCTTAATCTGATAAAAATACACAAGACTGCAGATAATAATAATAATCTTTATAAATAAATTCACTAAGCAAATAATAGTATCACTAGTAAACACAAAACATAATATGAAAACACTAAAATGTAAGCAGTTTTTAACCAAAGATCACACCATTCAACGTGGTGACTCACGAATCTATGAAACCGGAATGAGCGAACGGGACGCGTGCAGACGGTGAATTTCGGAATCATTCGGTTATCTCCGGAAACGCTCGGCCGTGGAGTTTGTCAGCGCTGGACGCTGTCACTATCATACAATTTATAATCATTTTCAACACTTTTAGCATTAGCAGATTAATACGAACCGTTATACGGCATTCATATTTTAAGGTATTAATGCAGTCATGTACACTTTAGCGATCAGTAATGTATTTCAATAATTTCCTTCTATTCCTCCCTAGTTTGAACATCGTATTTATAAGCGATAATTACATGATGAAGCTGCCAGTTAGTAAACGCATAAAGTGCATTAAAATTAAAAATAAATCAGTAAAACAGAGAACACAATACATTTATATTTAACCCATCATCCAATACTTAATATACATTTCAACAAAGATAACATAATTTAAATAACACCCCACTCAATATAATCTTCGGCAATCCCTTGGATTCTAGCTTTATACTTATCATCAACTTTAAAACTTAAACTCTCCATTTCATTCTTCATTATATCTGGAATATCGTCTTCAGAAGCAAACATGAAGGCGAGAAATATGAGTGCGAATATAAGACCATAATCCAACTTATTCTTATATTCCTTTTCAAACTCATTTTTAGGATAAAAAGAGTTCACGTCCATGTCAAAATATTTTAAGAATTTAGTCATCATCTCGTGGTACATATCTTTGAGGTGTGACAGATGGGCCCTTCGGAATTCTTTGTCTGTGCAGCTGAAGATGAAATAATGAATGTCTAGTATAGGACATCCATAGTGCATCAGTTGATAGTCCACTGGTATTATTTCTGATACTTTTCCATTCTGAGGATCAATAAGAAATTTTCATAAGAAATTGCTCATGATGATTTGGATAATAAAAACACAAATAATGAATGATAGAGTATGATTATGACCAAAAAAACATATAAAGGTAATGACATGTCATAAAACTACTAAACTACTGCCAAAACTTTTACGCCAGCGCTTTATGGTTCAACTACACCCAGCGGGCCTACAACGCTCTTCGAATACAGTACAATAACGCCTTTAGGATTCTGGTGAGGCTCCCTCGATTCTGCAGCGCGTCGGGCATGTTTGCTGACGCAAGAGTCGATGACTTTTACGCCATTATGCGTAAGAAAACAGCTTCTCTGATGCGCCGGATTCGGGCAGCGCCAACAGAATCCTAAGGATGATCTCTGAGAGGCCAGAGTCTGCATTGCTGGGTAGGTTCATTCGGCTTCACGTGACAAGATGATGATTATTTATTTTTTTTGACATGAGTGATTTAATTAGTTATATTTGAAATTATTTGTATTTGGAATTTTTATGTATTTTGAATTTAATTATCAATGATCACTAACATAGTTTTAAGACCTTTGTAACTAACAATTTATGGACATATCAATTAGTCTGAATTAAATGAATTTAAAATAAAAGACTTATTTATTGAATAAATAAGTCTTCAATGACTTCATATGATAATTACCTAGTAAAGATTAGGGAATACATTCTAATAGGGAATTTTTACACAGAAATAGTGAAAAATACTTACAATCATCTTCGTCAGTATATTATTAGGCCTGTAATCACCATGACACAAGCATCGCTTGATCGCGTCGTCATTGTAATGTCTCCCAAACCTTTCCTCAATACCTTCAGTAAACTTCTCGACTCTCGCCTTGACATCTGTATCAATATTATTAATCGCAATTTTTGTCATGCTCTGAACAAATTCACTCCATTGTTTACCAATATTGTAAGGTGGTTTCCTAGTTTTAACCTGTTTCTCAAAAAAATCAGAACGTTTCTCTTTTATCACGAATGCGAGCGCATGGAATTTGGCAAGCTCTTGTATGGCCATTTCAGCAAACTTTAATGACACCACATCCATTCTGTGGCCTGTGGTGAATCCTTTTCTCGATACGTTTTCCATTATTATCACTTCTGTATCACTTTCATCGTAACTTTTTACCATTTTGAACCTTTCGTCGACGGGTACTTTTGCTTCTTCCTGCAGTTCTTCGAATATCTTCGAAAGTTCTTTGTAGGTAAACAGCTCAGTTTTATAAATGTCAGTTACGGATATGAATTGCAAATCGCTCTCACCTGGGATGACACTTTTGACAAATATGTTTAATTCTTTATCACCTTCCTTTGTTTTCCCTTTTATGTCAATTTCGTACAATAACCCGAGATAGTTCCCACCGTTTGTGCATACAGATTTCTTTTCAATGTTGCATTTTGTGAATCCGGTTTTTTCAACAATTTTGTCAATAGACTGATTCAATTTGTTTGATATCTCTTTTGGACAAATGTATTTGTTTTCGAGCTGATGGTTTCCGGTACATTCCACTTGCATCTTGACTGGACACAATCGTATGAACGTGAGTAAAGTAATATCTTGTTTCCGTAATACAATCTTACTTTTATAACAACATAATACCTACATCATAAGGTCTATCTACATTGGTATTAAGTTAGTAACAAACACTTTTGGAAATCCAATATCACCAATTTTCACAAAGAGATAAGTTTCAATGACCATGCTTACGTTTTTTTTTACTACACTTTTATTTACACTTCTCTAACTGTATGGATCCTCAATAGTCATGTTATCAGGTTAGGTACCAGACCTTTGAATCAGCCACCGGTCGAAAGCCTCCAGAGGTTTTAGTCCAAAGTTTTAGCCATTTATGATGCTGATGTTAGAAACGACAAAGTTATTCTCTATAGGTACCTGATTATCCAACAATCCCTAAGAACCACGTGTAGCGTGGTCAATGCTGCCACAAGCATATATACAAAATCCCAACATCAACCATCGGGTCGGAGGATCTCACTTTTCTATGGAGTAAGAAGAAAATTTACAGATTTTACTTTCCCATTCCAGAAACCTGGTTCGAATGATGTGCATACATTCGTGTGAATTACACCTTACAATGACTTTTAGAACTATTTTCCCAACAAGGAATTAACTATTATGTTCCGTGGACAAACGATGATAACATAATCATTGGATGCATTGTACTTCAATCAATAGCGTTGCTTTATCAAAATTATATGAATATTCTCCTATTTGAAGAGTGGCATGATAAGATAAAAAAAGTAAATATATACCTTTTGTGTAGGTAAAGGTCAATATTTTGCCAGTACCTACTTAGGTATCTGTCCCATCGCCGGCGATTAACGAGAAACGTGTAGAGCTAGCAACTAAAAAGTGGCGAGCGAGTTGGCGAGCAACTAGACGCGATTGCGCGACGGTGACGAGCGATTACTCGCTAGTATGCGTATGTACCAATCTTAAATCTCTCAAGGAGTGTTATGCCCGCCAAGTGAGCGTTGCTGAGCAAATACTCTCTTTGATAGCTCTTGTCGCTGCGAAAAACGAGTACTCGCTGGTGGTGGCGGTGTGAACTTAGGAAATTATGGGACCTACAATCGTTTGTACGTTTCTTGGACGAGAAAATCGTTGATAGCTAGTCGCTTCCTCGTCCGGTGGAGGGACAGATGCCTGAACTATGATATTCTAGAATTAATATTAGCTTCCGAATCTGGAAAGTTAGTGGGTTTGATGTGATAGAATTGGAGATATCTTTGGCACTTGTGCGTTAATCGAGGGGCGCTTGAGTGCTCCCACCAAGTCGAGCAAAACAAACATAAAGGCACAGCCGTACCATCTTTTCTCGAAGCTATTCAGGACATTTTCAACCCCCTGCAACTTCGTTGTTGATACAGCTAGGAACTTAAATTTTCAGTGACCAAGAGGGCTTAGTATAACTAGGTATATTTTCAAATTACATTCAATTTGAACGAATAGTTTAAGAACTATTGCAGGTCAAAGTTCCTTAACTTTGTCACTGACTCACTCACCGATCATCAAAATTCTAAGGTACTTCTGGCAGACACACAAGCTTCAAATTTTGAACACAATTAGTGTTTAGCCTATAAAGCAAGGAAAAATTAAAATATACCGCAATTTTCTAAATCTTTATTTCTTTAATAAACATAATGACTTGGCAATCGCACACGGCAATAGAATCTACATTCTACATACAACAAAATCTACCTAATATTAGCACTGCGCTTTATTTAATTAGGGCTATTTAAAATAGTAGATTATTCTTATGTGATTATGTTGTCGTACGATGGCCAAGTTATTCTATTTATTCAAGAAATAACTAAAGATGACAAATAGATAGGTACTGAACAAATTAACAGACTTGGTTTAACATTAGATCTCACTTCTTTTTGCGTTAGAAGAACTGCGTTGCGAGACTTGCATTTTTTACATGTTATGTTTTTGATGGGATTTGAAATTTATTTGAAAATGTATTACTTTTTCGATAGATTTCATGATAGTTTAAAAGTTGAACAAACTAGTTGTAATAGCCACATTGTGAGCGAGTTATTATACTATTTATGTTTTAAATCTAAAATCAGTAGTACTTCTTGACAGCAAGAACCCTTGAAAATCGTCCACAAACATTCAAGTAACCTTAAAGTTATAATGACAGTGTTGGTTACATTTTTCCAATGTCACAAATAATACCTAGGTCTATTGTTTATTAATACCAGTACATATCTTAGACCTACGTAACAGGTTACCTGTTATTATCAACCACATTATGAACATACATATACGAGAAATGAACCTGACTCATCGGTTTTAGTTCATTTTAGCTTAACACTTTTATTACCCAGTAACTGGGTTGTTGAGGTCAGATTGGCAGTCGCTCCGTGTAAAATACTAGTATTGCGCTACATCCGGTTAGATTGGAAGCCGACCAAACATAGTTGGGAAAAGGCTAGGTAGATGATGATGACTTTTCAAGAATGGGCAGGGCAGATGGGTTTATAAAGTTACGTATAAAATTACTTACTAAATGTCCTATTTCTGATATTTTTAATTATCCCTTCAACTGTCATTAACGAGACACAATAGAATTTTACTCAAAAATGCATGTAATGTGGTCATTATTTTGACAACCTTGTTTGAGCAAAGTCGACCTTGCCGTTCTGTTTCAAGGAGCGGCCGGCAAAGTTTTGCTGGTCGCTCTAACAGGCCGGCAAAACATTGTCGGCCGCTATTTTGACGTTTCAGCGTTTTAAAAAATCAAATGCAAAAAGATTTTATTTAAAACACAGCTGTTTGTATTTATAGAAATAGGTACAAAAAGATTTTATTCCATATTTGGCTGTATAGTTCCAAATACCATTGTTAAAAAAAAAAACAAAGAATTAACAAAAGCGCGGTTCAGCGAAAATTTTATTTTTATTTTGTGACTTTTTTGCTAAAAATGAGCTCTCAAAGCGAACATTCTTCCGATTTTAATTAAATTTCTAAGTTAATTAATATATACTCGTATTTTATTAAAATTACTTGCTGGTTTTATTTAGATTAGGTACTTGCATTTTTGAGTAAAGCACTATACAAGCCTTGGCCCACTATGACTGCTTCGCTGGTCACGCTATGATTGCCTCGAGCTAGCCTAGCTACGCTCTAGGCCTTCCAGCTTGGCCATAATTGCAGCCCTTGCTGTCCTCGCTGTAAAGGCCTCGACCTACGGCCTCGGCCTTTATCTCAGCTCGTCCATCAAGTGCTGCACGCTGACCGCACTGTGTCGGCCTGGAGCTGCGCTACGCTGCGCTGTCGGCCATCATCAGCGCGACCAGCAAAGCAGTCATTATAGACCGCGGCAGTAATGTACTATTAATTGTTATCCGCCTTAATAAGGCGTCGTAACAGATGATGAGTTATTACTCTCATTAGCTATTGATTCGAGGCTCGTAGCTGAGTAAAAACAGCTGCACGGGTCGATCGATCAGGTGAAGCTACGCTTGCCGCGATTGGTCCATGGATGGGTGACCATCTTTACATACCAAGACCCCTTCGTGCCTCGGAAAGCACGTTAAGCCGTTGGTTCCGGCTGTCATTTGTAAACCTTTGACAGTCGTTACGGGTAGTTAGCAGCCCAAAAAGTCTGACAACCAGTCTTAGCAACTAGTCGTAGGGGTATCGTGTTACCTAGGTAACACGATACCCCTTGCTAAGACTGGTTGTCCAAACTTTGTTGTGTTGTTACTAGTAACTAGACCTAGTTACTAGTAACTAGGTTGTAGAGTTCAGATAGGCAATCGCTCCATGCAAAATACTGGTATTCAGCTGCATCCGGTTAGACTAGAAGCCGACTCCAACATAGTTGGGAAAAGGCTAGGCACATGATGAATAGCTTCGACAAAAAAATCTATCCACTAATATTAAAATTTGAACAGAGAAATTACAAAATAACACCGTAATGACGTACATACATACACTCACGCCTTCTTCCCATGGGGGTAGGCAGAAACTACAGAACGCCACCTGCTACGATCCTTAGGTACATGGTACTCCTTTTGGGCACGCCACAATTGCGGCGATAAGACCCCTCTTTGAGGAGTGGCTTGAGAGACGCCACGGCGTCCTCACCTTCCGCCTGACGCAGGTCCTCACCGGACACGGCTGCTTCGGGAGGTTCCTGTTTAGGATAAGGCGGGAGGAAACACCCGGGTGTCACCATTGTGTGGATCGGCCTGAGGACACGGTGGAGCATACGGTGGAGGTCTGCCCGGCTTGGGCGGAGCAACGCCGTGTCCTCGTAGAGGCGATCGGCGGCGGTGATCTCTCGCGTCCGGCCCTGGTTCAGGCCATGGTATGGAGTGAGAGGAAATGGCAGGCCGTCACCTCCTTCTGCGAAGCGGTAATGCTCGCGAAGGAGGAGGCGGAACGCGTGAGGGAGAGGCAAATTTCGCGCCCTCACGCCCCTAACCGCCGCAGGAGGAGACGCCCGGGGCGGGAATCGCGAGCCGATTTCCGGCCACCGTAGGCGCGGGCTTGCGGACGGTGAGCAATGGGTAGCTCGCCGTCCGATAAGGACCAAGCCCGGGTCGACGGCGCGTTGTGTTCCACGCGCGCCTCAAAGAGATGTCAGCAGAATTGACGGGGTCCGCTAGGGCCAATGCCTGCCGGGGGTTCGAAGAAAACCGATAGGGAAATCGTGGCCCCCGGCAACAGGGCAACCGAAGGAACACGGGTGGGTTTTAGTCAGTAAGAGTCTGACACGCCCTCCCGCTCCGCCCAGAGCGGGAGAAGTTATTTGATAATTTCCAACCCAAATCGATATTTAACAACGGATAGTAATAAAACCTCCGAAAAAAAATCAGAATATGAGCATTCTCAAAATATGAAATTGACTGCTTAATATACTAATTTTCCGACAACTTTTAAGCGAATACAAATAAAGAAACGACCGAATAAAATACTGAAAATTCTGTAAAATCAATACAGCATTTGCTGACGTAATATTCATTTAGTTATAATCGTAACTCACCTATTATGAATTTAGAATTAACCTTACACATTTTATAAACTGTGGCGCAAACAAAGACCAGGTTCGTTTAGGTACAAGAGAATGTAATGTTTTGGAAATGTGGTGTTTTACATTCTCTTGTGCCGAAACGGACCCTGGCACTCGCCGGCCGCTGCCGCGGCACCGCTCGCTACGCTCGCTCGGCTCGTGCGTTTTGTGGTTTCACAGTTCTAACCTAACCTAACCTACCTTTCAAAGCAAAACGTAAACAAAAACATGATCGAACGTATTATTTTAGCAGAACATACGTTTTCGGAAACTTAGTATTTTTTTCGGAAATTTAGTTTATTACTTGAAAGTACAGATTATTTTTCGTAGAATTGTATTTTGAATAAGCTCGTGTTTGTTTTTTAAATACAACATTTTTTGTCGATTAATTTTGTAATAATTTTTCGGTAAGTAATTCATTTTAACACATCGTATTACAGTCAACCACAGATCGTCGGAAGTTAATTTGTTTTTCGGAAGCTTTATTATTTTCCTTTAACAACCCTAAACAAACCTAGATGCCGAACTTTGACGTTTATTTTAATCGAGATTTAAGCTAAGTCGATGAAATGCAAATCGTTAAATTAAGTTTAAGCCTAAGTCGTATGTAAATAGAGATTTAATTAAAAGCTGTAAGTCGTAATAAATAAAAAGAAGTTGCTGCACTTTTTTGTGTCAAAAAAAATACTCGTTATTTTTAGTTGTTCGTAGGAATATAACGATGGTGGACTAATTGCCACCAAAAACCGCACGACACAAGTTTGTAACGTTGCAAAAACCGTATACATTACAGGGATTGTAGACGTGTTGTACATAGATATGTATTGAGTTTGTAGGTGCGTCTCGATCGACCGCGGTCACTACAGGCACTACAGGCAGGTGAACTATTAAAAGGGATGCTTTGGTGTTTATACTTCGAAATCTTGGTAAAGTTTAAAGATAAGTTTCTGAGTTTAGTAATAATGGTTCTTATCGGGTTATAGATAGATTTTATTTTGCAATCCCTAAAGAAGATTAGAATTTAAGATTTTTATAGTACAGAAAACTGTTATAAAAATAATATAAGTAGGTACCTAAGTGCAAACTTAACTACTTACTACCTTGACTTGTCATCTCACTAATAAATGCGAAAGTAAGTTTGTTTGTTTGTTACGCTTTCACGCTAAAACGGCTGAACGGATTTGGATGAAATTTGGCACATGGGTAGACCATGACCTGGAGAAGGACATAGGATACCTTTTATCTCGATATTCTCCCGGGATCGAGACTTATACGGGTGAAACCGTGGGGCTATGCGAGTATACCAATAAGATGAAATAAAACATGGAGAAATGCCTTTAAAACATAGCATAGAAGACCTCGTCATATTTTAGAAGCTCAAAGGACCAAAGATACGCTTTATCAAAGCCAAAATATAAAAATAAAAAAATAAAATGTCGTAAAAGACATTGTATTCCCTGTCCTTTACGACAATTGAAATTTCCAGTGTCGATTTGTTTAACATAGGTGTACAAATATATATTACTTTCCTCTATGGTGTACAATAATAATGGTATATAAAGATAATAAAGAATTTGCTATGTTATACCAGAGGGCGAACAAATTTTTGTAATTTAGTAATTATTGAATTAAATAAGCCTGAACAATAAAAAACAATTATAGAAAATTACACATATCGTAATACAAATTAATGGATAATAAATAGCAATAGATATCAATGTCAAAAGAAAATATAACATAACATCACGACTTGTTTCCCCGAAGGGTTGGGCAGAGGTGTCCTTGTAGTAGGTACACCCACATTTCGCCAGTTATGTTTTAAGTCCCATGTAATAAGGGGCGAGCCTATTGCCGAAAAAAATAATATATAAATGTCAATACAGTGCATGACAACATGATTATTTATAAAACATTGTTGTAAAAGGTGTTGTAAATAAAATACGTTTATTTGCGGTAAGATATGACGCAAAGAAAAACACAAATAAAAAGTTCACTATATCTTTCCGTTAACAGCTTACAAACATTAATTAAGTATTTACTTACTTATTACGCTTAAATAACAAGTAAAACTTTCGGTATTTAATTATCAAATCCCTACCACGGCTACTACCAAAAAAATATTGACTTAGTAACCAGACATAGCTCGTGCAAAAAAGCTTCGACTACCCACACAGAGAGCCAACAGGTAAGTAGGTACCGTTTCGAGGTGTGTTGCGTGACACGTCGATGGTTCCAAGGCTAACCGATCGGTTAGTATTAAGGGATGGGTTCACGGACAGTCCGACATTTATATCTCTACATTTATGAGTTTTAATGGGACAAAATACTTTATTTAAAAAATCCACGAGGGCGATTCTAGCATGATAATTATATGTCTTATCATAGATCTTAGAGCGAATAATTTATCAACGGTCTCATAGCTTAGACAGAGAATAGCTACAACGACAAATCCTCTAAGTAACAATAATTATGTGAAAGGACGCACTAATTAGATTCAGTAGTAAGAGCAAACGAGACAGAAATATGTTTTTTCTATCTCCTTCGCATATGCAAACTTTTTATCTGGCCCCTGTAATTGTGGCCCAACAAACAATCGGCTGTCAACTGCTTGTTCTCCGTACGATTCCTTTGGTAAACTCTGTTTGTGGCGCTTATTTCATAATGCTGTGAATTTGTTAGTGAATAAGATAATAATAATAATATAATAATAAATAAATTTATTTTATTTCCAAAAGTAAATTACAAAGAAGTTATGCGCAGCATTTACAGCTTAGGACTTACAAGTGCACAGAAATTTGATCAATGACCCCCATGCTAGGTGGAGCCTGTGTTACAGGGGTCATCCATCCGTCCATTATACAAAAATTACAGGTAAGTAAATAGTAATTATTTTTTGGGGTACAATTATGTAATTTAATTCTAGTGTAAAAAAAAAAAAAATGAAAATAATGTGGTACGTGCGTTTGTGAGTGTGTGGGGGTGTGTTTGTGTGTGTATGGGTGTGTGTGTGTAAGTGTGTGTGTGTATAGAGTGGTTGGTCATGTATATTGTGATTTTAATAGGTCTTCTGTTTTACTGTAGTCAAGAGTTAAAAGATATTCTTTAATTTTAGATTTACAATGAAATGAAATATGATACTATGCACATACATGTAGGTAGATCATTTTACAGAACGTATAATTAAGTGAGTATTTTTTTGCCATTTTATTCCTCTATGTGATGTTGGTATATGTTGGTATATCTACGGGTATATTTTATAAATAAAAATGAAATTCTGTTCGTTGGTAAGCGCATCACTTGAGAACCGTCTGGACCGACTTGGCTATTCTTTGTTTTAAAATGTTCATAATAGGGTTTTTATGGAAAGAAACATTGAAAAGGTTTCCCGGAAAATTTTCAAATTTGCAAAAAACTGAACGTCCTTTTTTCTACAGGATTTTTGTATGAATTATTGAAAATTGAACAGGACAACGTCTGTCATCGGGTCGGCTAGTTTATTTAATATAATCGTTATTAAACAAAACATTCGTGATTTCCACCCATTATTATCAGGCCAGGAAAAAAATAAAAAATTGCTATTTGTTTTCTCATATAACTCGAATATATTAAATAGTACCCGTTTACAAGTGACTGTCAAAAAACTATGGCTATCTCATAAGGGAGATGCTAACTGCTATCTATAGCATTCTCTATAACTTTATCTAGTTGATATTTAAAAAGAATATTTTTTGGGAAACCTTGTAAAGGATTGTCATGATTTCCAAATATTATAAAGAGTTGTAGTGATTTTAATTACTAAATAAAAAGTAAAATTAAAAGTATATGATTTGCCTGAAATGATTTTTGTATCTGTTTAATCATGAAGTTTAAAACTATCTCATTTGATAGTTAGCGTAAAAGAACTGTTTTTTATAACGGAACGGAATTGGAAACATCATGTTTGGAGCGCCGCTCGCTAAGCTTTTAAGTCAGTTCGGTTCGAGCATTGAAACCTAAAGGATGTCTTCAAGAAGTCTAAAGTCTATAACGTTATTTTATTGAGTACCTAATTAAATAATTTGTTAAGTATTGCTAAAAGTATACCAAATTTGTATGTGCGCTAGAATATAAATGCAGAAATATTAGTACTGAAATGGTGTATCACATGGTGTATAACATAGCCCGAAGAATTGCCAAACTTAAGCAGCAATGGGCAGGACACATTGCTCGCAGAACGGATGGCCGATGGGGCCGAAAGGTTCTGGAGTGGCGACCGCGTACCGGAAGACGTAGCGTTGGAAGGCCTCCCACAAGATGGACCGATGACCTTGTGAAGGCCGCAGGAATCCGCTGGATGCGGAAAACAAAGAATCGGTCGAAGTGGAGGTGCTTGGGAGAGATTTATGCCCAGCAGTGGACGTCTTTCGGCTGAAATGATGATGATTATGATGGTGTATCATTACAGGACACGCAAAGGGAAATTGGATTATACCTATCTACAATTTTCAATGTGCGACAGAAGTTTAACGAAAGATAAAAATAAATAAAGAACTTGGTATGACTTCTGTAGTATGAATTTGCGTTGAAAATTCAGGGTAATGTATTGATAGCAAATTGACTAAGTATACCAACTTAAATTGTCCGCAACTTAAATAAAATCACAACTGTCATCAGTTGTGATTTTATTATATGGACAAGTTTAAATAAAAATGTTATCTGACGGTACCTACATACGTAAGTTTAAAAGAAAGACTACCTACGATGTCTACTGTGTATTTCCAGTCCAAAATAAAACACAAAACTTATATACCTAACTAGGTACCTAACACATAAATTCACAAAATCTACATTGTACGAAAATGGACACAAAACGTAGCGACCGCAAAAATACAGCAAAAAATTTACCTGTTTCGTGGAAAATTAATACAAAAATACATGCTCTTTTAATATCCGCGGGGAAACTGTGAACATGTAAAATAAAATTGTTTAATTATAAACACACGTTCTTGTAACCTGTAGTTTCGAAGAATTGGTCTCCTGGGAGTACCCTCGAACGAAGGTAGGTCCTAGACATAACTATGGAAGGTATATGAGGGATACATGCAGGGATACTTGATTAAATATGTATCCTTATGTTTTATGTGGCGGCGCGGCGTAGGGTTTACTGACTTAGAACACCTAAACTAGGACTAACTTAAATACATACATAAAACGCTCTGCGTCCAGCGCTCGGTGTAGCAACACGCCATGTTCGGGTTCGCGACAAGTCAATCGTCATCCTGAGGGTGCCTCGTTGCGAGGTAAAACACGTGTCGATTTCTTACAGGGCTTTTTTTATGGTTCTTTAGGAATAGTTAAGCGGAACTAATTACTAAATATATCAACGTCTATTGTATTTTATAATGGATTTCCGCAAGGTCAAGCCTGAATCAATTAACTACTACATACATAAACTCACGAACTTTTCCCGTGAGGATAGGTTCCTTTTGTTGTTCTACAGTTTATAAGTCATTTATTTAATAATAAAATACATTGTGTTGAAAATATTACAGTGGTGATAAATAAAATAATAAAAAAGCATAAACATTACATTCATATTTAAAATTCAATTTCACTAATGAATAATTTTATGTCAATAATTCAGTAACAATAAATTAAATAATCAACAACATTCCATTTAAATTATATAGAACAACAAAAGGAACAGGCCTAACCGAATGCAGCTGAATACCCGTGTTTTACATGGAGCGACTGCCTATCTGACCTCCACAACCCAGTTACTGGGTAACACGATACCCCTTGGTAAGATTGGTTATCAGACTTTTGGGCTTCTAACTACCGACGACTATCAAAGATGTACAAATGACAGCCGGGACCAACGGCTCAACGTGCTTTCCGAGGCACGGAGGGGTCTTGTGGTATGTAAAGATGGGCATACATCCACGGACTAACCACGGCAAGCGTACCATAACATGATCGAGCGACCCGAGCGGCTGTTATTATATTTATTAGGCACTAGCTTCTGCCGCGACTTCGTCTGCGTGTCTATAACCTTCCTCAAGAATTGGGCTCCAGTGCAAAAATATTTTTTCAAATCCGCCTGGTAGTTCCAGAGATTACCCCCTACATACAAACTTACAAACAAGCAAACATACAAACAACCTCTTTATAATATTAGTATAGACAAGACCCTCTCATTGTTATGAGCGTTTATTCTGAAAGTGGGCAACGTCGCAAATAGATGTCAAATATTTCGCTGTTTTGATTAATTTGGCAATATTACTGTACGTAAATAAGAAATGTGGCTAACTAGCAAACTAGAATATTAATAATGAATTGTAATAATTGTATAACACTGAATTTGATGTTATAAGCGTTTTTACCGTTTTATTCTAAAACTATATCTAAATATTCGGTGTTATGATATTAATTATTGCATTTCATAATCAATATTTTAGTTCCCTAGTTGGCCACATTTCTTAATTCCATACAGTAATATTGCCAAATTAATTAAAACAGGTAAATATTTGACAGCTATTTACGACGTTGCCAACTTTTAGGATAAACCCTCTTAAGTAGGATGCGATGTGATATTTTGCTTGTCGCAATTTTCGTTAACCGAAATGCTTTTTTCTAGTAAAAAATCTTTCGAATTTTCATCACGTTTTTGTCGTACGTTCATGCTAGGGCCTCTGTAACAAAGTTGTAGAAGTACTTCAGTCAAGTTTTACCATAAAACTTTTCTCCTTATATTTACAAGTTGACGTTAATAGCAAATTTACAAGGCAAACCTACTTACTGGCGACACCACGCATCGGAATATTGAAAATAAGCATGGGTACTATTATCGCACATAAAAGCATCAAATAATGTGCTTAAAAACATACTTTAAGGCGATTAACACACTGTCACTGTGACGTTGCTTGTAAGTATCTCCGTTTGTATAGAAAACACGCACAGTCCAACACACAGAAAATTCATCCACGCGCGTTCATTCAGATCGTTGACACGCAACATGCAGCGTGATGCGGTGCAGTGCAATCGCCTAAAAGTGCCTACTCAAAATCGGTAGGTAATGTACCACGCCCTTGAGTAAATAAAACATATTGTGTTTAAGGCTTAAGATATTTTGTATCTACATCCACCTCAAACTTAAAAATATTAAAGTATCTGTTTATTCGGTTATTTGAAAGTTCAGATACAACTGATTCTTTTGAGATTAAATCCATCCACAGAAATATCTTTCTGTCTCTGACTCTCGTTGAATGTCTGTTACCTTTCACGCCTTTACTGCTGAACGGATTTCGGTGAAATTTGACACACAGATTCTTTTTTTTTCGGTAGTACGTTCCCGTGGGACGATTTCCGATCTCCATGCGGGCGAAGCCGTGTACAAAAGCTAATGTTAAACTATGTCTACACTTCACTTTAACACGTAATTATTTTGTGTTTCTTTTCAAGTCTTTTCTTTAGCATTCTGATGTTGATCAACCAAAATAATACTAATATTACTCGTATATCTCAACCTTGGCAGTTATCAAAAGACGAAATTATGTTAAACTTTCTTCAGCGGTATATCCTGGGAGAGCTGTATATTTGCTTAAATTACGGCCCATGAGGTGTCGAGGGAACTAATTTGTGTCACCTTCGCTCCCTTGAATTATGTAAATTAATAAATTAGACGAGGAACATGAACAAGAACCTGAGAGGTCCTTGACAATGACTTAGATGTTATTTAGTTTGAAATTAGATACGTACTTTTAGATGTAAAACAACCGATTTAAGACGTTTTAAGTAAAATGCTACCCCAAATAAATCGTTTTAAACGGTTGAAAACTCGTCTACAAAAATAAAAGTAAGTAGGTGCGCGGCGCGGCGGCCACGCGCGGCCCTTTTTGAAGGTGCATGTGTGTGTAGGGTAGACGAGCTGGCAACGTTGCATCGAGTCACGAGTGACGACGTCAACAAGAGTGCGAGAGTGTGAGTTTGGTTTTAAACCGAATCAAATTGATTATTTATATCGTTTGAAGACAATGATTTTTTTTTTAATTTACCAACACAGAGTTTTTAGGTACTCCGTTATATCCCTACCTCGATAAAATCAAGAAAAAGTAATTAAGAAAAACATAGTCATCAACACCAACCGTTTCAAATCTAAAAAATGGTTTATTTCGGTTTTAAACGGTTTTTTTTCGTTTTAAATGGATTGGTTTAATTGGTTATAATCCGGCCTTATATCTTTATACGTACTTATTTAATTTTGCAGGGACCAATGGCTAAATGATAACAGCCGCACGGGTCGATCAAAGGTACGCTAAGCAGTCGGTTCGTGGATGGGTGACCATCCATTTCATATCGAAATACCTCCGTGTCTCAGAAAGCACGTCATTCATAGATCTTTGATCATCGTTACGGACAATCAGAAGCCTAGAAATCTGACAACCAGTCTTACCAAGGGGTACCGTGTTACCCAGGAACTGGGTGGTGGAGATCAGATAGGCAATTGCTCCATGTAAAATACTGGTATTCAGTTGCATTTGGTTAGACTGGAAACCGAGTAAGTAGTAGAGCTTTTTGTGAAGAAGCTCGTCTGGCAAAATACTACTATAGAGGTATTAGGAACAGGCTGTAAAGTTCAATCATTCTTTATAGAAAAGAGAGGATCCTCCGACCAGACGGCTGTTGTGTCTGATGGGCAACTGCCCGACAATCGACGTCGGGACGTTGTATATATCCTAGTCACGCAGTAAACTCTGCTTGCGCGATGCAGGATTTTGCGTGACGTCAGATTGATGTGCAGTTTGCATGTGGCGATGTAGATGCCACCACACTACTATAATTGTGTTTTGTTGTTGTAATTGTACTAATTATAGAAAGAATAACCCAATAATACTTTACTCGACTTGGGAATCGAGCCAAGGACCTCATGCCCCGCAGTGGCGCTTGCAACCTAGTGGTGGCTAGTGACCAACGAGGCGACGAGGTGATATATTATATTTATGTTAGTGGAAATAAAGCATAATTGTGTTTGTTAAAACTTCAAATGATAAAATATTCAGGTTGAATGTCCTGAGAGCAATAAAATTATTCCGGAAAAATATATTCTTAAACCGACTTTCAAAAACCCAAAATACTAATTCATTGTCATGGTCTTAAAGTGACGTACACGTTACAACTGAAAGGGCAAATTACTCGTATAGGGCATAAAATTTTCGCTATAGAAAAAATCCAGTTACCTCCAAACCAATGAACCGCTGGTATTCAAAAATACTTCAAATTATATAATGAAGCTTTGCATAATGCATAAAGCAGATACTATGTGTCTTTTATAAAAAAATACCATTATTTTCGCCGTAAAAAGAAATTACCTAAACTATTGGCGCCTTGGAGCCTTCCCCTGCCCCGCTCAGTCTCGTTCTCACTCATTCCGCGAGCAGTATCGTGCGAGCGAGGTAAGGAGTGAATTTAAGCAGAGGTATTATGGACTTTTAATTAGCAAAAAACGTAATGTTGAATTTCGCGGGCTACATTAAAGGAATCACCAGTAGTGCTAAAGTGGAGTTTGACGAGTGCTCAATTTCAAATTCTGAATTCAGAAACGGGCGTTAGTCATAAATATTCCTTCCTTCTTCACAAAAAAAAATCCTTTTAGTTCCTTTGAAACTTCAATAAAAGAGCCAGGAACACCTAAACCTTTCTGCAAGGGCATCCGTCCACCAATCTGTCCTATTAGGGCCCGAATTTATAAGGGTACCCTGTAGTTATGTCCGTGCGACGACTAATACAATAAATACTAGAGTAAATCGAGCTTTAGAGGTTTTGTACCTTATTTGCTTGAGTATTTTGTTTTTGTCGCTAGGGAAATCTAAGTACGTTTAGGTACATGATTTTTGGCCGAAGAAGTTGACTGAGAATCAAGTAGTGTGGTCTATTTTAGGTTAGACTTCACCAATGAAACTGAACGCAATCAGCACATCTAAACCGTGGTCAAGACCTGTCAGTGGCATCATTGTTGTGGAATATTAAAACTGACAGCTCTTTAACGCAGATTAATTAAATGTAAGCGGGCACGCCCTTTATGCCTGGAGGTTTTTATTTGTATTAAATTCTGTTTACGTTTTTATTATTTACTAGCTGGGCCCCGCGGTTTCATCCACGTAAGTCTCGATTCCGTGGGAATATGGGGATAAAAGGTATTCCCTGTCCTAACCCAGGCTTATTTTTAACCGACTTCCAAAAAGGAGGAGGTTATATGTTCGACGCGTATGTATTTTTTTTTTTTCTTTTTTTTTTTTTTTATTTTTTTTTTTTTTATATATGTCCACCGATTTCTCCGTCATTTGTGGACCGATTTTCAAAATTCTTTTTTTGTTTGAAATGGTATGCTCCCAAATTTGTCCCATATAAATTTTATTAACTTTGCTTGGGTACTTTTTGAGTTAGCTACGAAATACGTATTTTTTTCCCACTTAGTATGTAGATGATATGATAAGTTCCTGTCACTGGTAGCAGGTAGTGGTATTCGAATGTGTGTGAGTGGGGTAGGTACCGCAACTAAAAAGTGAAAAATAAAAACTTTTTACAAAAAAAAAACAACCGACTTCCAAAAAAAAACACTACAAACTGAAAAATAACTTTAATTTCGGAAGTCGGTGGCAAAAAACGAAAACACAAAACCCAAGACACCGACTTCCGAAATTAAAGTTATTTTTCAGTTTGTAGTGTTTTTTTAATCATATATTTGCAACTGCTTTGATTATTTTCTGTACATTGTTCTCACATATAGAAGCAACAAGAATAATGTACCCAGAATTTTGTAATATCTATATTTAAAAGAGTGGCCTTGGAGTTTCTTGCCCGTTCTTCTCCATAGAGATCTACGTTTTGGAATGGGCAACTAGCTTCAACTTTCTGACTAACTGACCGATTCTTTGACAATTCAAAAGTGCCTGTAAATGGTTTAATTGAAATAAATGCTTTGAGTTTGAGTCATAATCTACCCATGTGCCAAATTTCATTCAAATCTGTTCGGCCGTTTTAGCGTGAAAAAGTAACCAACAAACTTACTTTCGCATTTATTACATTAGTTAGAATTTTTGTTTGAGTATAGTTTGCTGCTGACATATGGCAAATAATTTAATGTAATGTTTTGTTTCGTAATGTTAATTACTTATTATTGTATAGAATCAAGTTCTTCTAACTGAGCAGACAGCTGTTTATGCTGGGGTGGGACGTTTGTTGCGCCACTTCTTCTTCCCAGCTAAAGCACTAGGAAGGTGAAGGCCGGGCGTTTTTGGGGGCTGTCTCATGTAATTTTGACGTTCAAAAAGCGCTGATTCTCAGCCTAATTTAAATAAATGACTTTTGATTTAGATGAGCCCTGATCGTATTCAGTTTCATTCGTGAAATTGGCACTTAGAGGTTTGCAGCCATAATCAGTTTTTCCACAGCATTCAGAAATTGCCATTACTACTTAAGCAGATAGATAGATCGTGTATTTGGTGCATACAAAAGACATACCACAACATAAAAAAATACGATTAAATAATAACTAATTACATGAATATGAAAAATATACATAAATGTCGAAAATACATCATGATTTGACTAATCGGAGCGCCAGCGCCCCTAACGGCGCTTGACAGAGTCCGCTCCTCGGACTGGCTGGAGCTGAGCAGAGTTCATCAGTGGCGGTCAAGCAGTGAACACGTTTAGAAACTGTTGAGCGTTCCGTATAGTTGTGTCGTGTACCTACAGTGTGTGAATTCCTAGTGTGATTAATTTGATAGTAAATTACTTATAATGTGATTTGAACTGCAAACGGTTTTTCCGCAATAACCATCACTACCCACAGTAATTAAAATATGACAGATAATAACGAAAGAGACAACTACCCTCTCCGTCATATATTTATAATATTTTTTTTTACAAAATTAAACAACCGACTCCAAAAAACACTACAAAGTGAAAAATAACTTTAATTTCTTCTTTGAATTTTCGTTTTTTGTCATCGACTTCCGAAATTAAACTTATTTTTCACTTTGTAGTGTTTTTTGGAAGTCGGTTGTTTTTTTTTTTTTTGGAAAAAGTTTTTATTTTTCACTTTTTAGTTGTGGTACCTACCCCACACAAATTTGAAAACCACTACCTGCTATATAAATAACAGTGACAGGAACTTATCATATCATCCACATACTAAGTGGGAAAAAGTACGTATTATTGAAGCTAACTCAAAAACTATCAAAGCCAAGTTAATAAAATTTATAAGGGACCACTTCGAGAGCATACCCTTTCAAACAAAAAAAGAATTTTCAAAATCGGTCCACAATTGACGGAGAAATCGGTGGACATACATAATTTTTTTTTTTTTAAACAAACTTACGCGACGAACATGTAAGTAACCTCCTCCTTTTTGGAAGTCGGTTAAAAACTGCAATTAAATCAGCATTTAGACTGCAATTTGGCAGTTGCATAGCTTTCTTTATAATCATCCCCTTGCCCGTTTTTCAATTTATTTGAGATTGATGCAACATGTTTTTTTCTTCCATATTTCTCTATTAGGCGTCATCTCGGTAGTCACTTTGGTTACCAACATAATTAATTAATTAATCTATATTATTTATTACGTATATCTATAGGTATAAAAATTAATCCCTATTTCCCTTGGTCACGGCATCACGCTAAAATGGCTGAACGGATTTAGATGAAATTTGGCATATGGATAGACCATGACTTGGAGAAGGACAAAGGACACTTTTTATCCCGATATTCCCACGGAATCAAGACTTATGCGGGTGAAACCGCGGGGCGCGGCTAGTATAAATATAATTATCAATTCTGCACAGTTGGACTGCCTCTGAGTTCCAAATCAAACAGCAAGCCTTTTGAAGGAGTTCTGATAAAATTGCTGTGTACACAGCGACCCCGAGCGAAAACCAATTCGGAATTTAATTGGAGTTACCCCAAGCAGACTGAAAGAATTCCCCAACTTTATGCGGGTAATATTCCAATATTTCAAGACAATATGTATTTTTGCGTAGGTGTATCCTTATTACTTAAGTTTGAAATAATAAGTGAGATGTTTGAGTTTAAAAATAAACAAGTTCGAGAGTTTTTACTTAGTTTGTATGTTTTCGGTGAATGGAGACTTTGAGTTGCTAAACTTCTTCAGTAGATTTAAGTTATAGAAGCAAATTAAAATCGTCTCCTTTCTCTATTCATTATTAAGGGTCCGTGCACGAGATCGACTGATTTTGATCAATTTTTTTTCATTAGTTGTGAGAAAGGGAAACAGAATTTATACAAAGTTATTTGTGATTTGAAAAGTCGAATTCTTTGTCTTATACATAGTGGAAAGGGATTAAGGATTCGTAGAAAAACACTAAAGTTCGCAACAAGTTTTCCAAAAATTGACGCGAGATTGACGTTTGATCGTTTCGTTAGAAGAAACAACTTTGATTTTTAAAATTAAAAACTATCACCAACATCAATATTTATGGTATACTAGTGGAATTACTTTTTTCAACTTCCATACAAAAATTAGCAGAAAAAAATGTTGAAATAACCATTTTTTTTTAAACCCTGTCAGTAATGTATTTTTTCCTATTATTTAGCAAACCATATCAAGAAATTTATAAATCACACATTAGTGTTACGCTATCATTGAAATAAAATCAAAATTTTATTGTATGATAATACTATATTTTCATTAAGTAAATCAAAGGCGAAATAAACCATGTTTTCGAGAGAGCAAAAGTGATGCAACTATTAACAAGTGCTGTGACTGACACGAATGGTTTAGCACCACGAAAACTGTACTTTTATACTTACACAGACTTAATGTTTCAATTATTTCAAGCTTTCTTACAATTAGATAAGATATTGACGAAAAAGGGTTTTTTTCGTGCACGGACCCTTAAAATTATACTCAAAAACCCACAATTGGAAAAAAAACTCTTTATTATGTAGATACAAATTACAAATATAAATGTAGACATTTTACATAAGTTGACACAATGGAAGGTCTTATCGTTAAAGCTATATCTTAAATACAACCTTTGGATGGATTTAAAGGGAGAGACAATATAATAATAACTTAACTTAATTATAACTTTTTATTATTATTTTACAAGCAAACCGAAATCATGATCTGAACAACAAAAAGTAATTGGTGCAGCAATGGCAGCAGTACGCCGTAACAGGCACCGATAAAGAAAAGAGTCGTATCAACACGATCACCAATAAACGACTGCTTGGCACGGAGCGACACCGATATTGTTTTTAATTTATTTCAAGACTTTAATAGATGAGTAAATTCCCGATTCGGCACTATTTCGATTTGTCATTCAAAAACAGAAGATCCCGATTCGAAACTGTTTGAAATATTCCAATGCGTCATTGGTACCTTATCCAGTTACAAGCCATTATGCCCGATGGGTTTTCCTTACAAATTTTCATTCTCTATTAAATCCCTGTAGAGGCTGAATTTTATAAAAATCCTTCCTTTTTCATAACACAAGCAATTGCTTGCTTAAAATGTGATCTCCATTATTATTGTGTCTAAATGCCTTTTGTAATAGAAATAAACTATTTTTTTTGCCCCATTCTAAACTACACGTACAATTATTGCACGATACAAGCAAGTTGGTAGCCGTTCAAGACTGGTATGGGTGTAAAAAGCATTTGTACAATAAGATAGGATTAAATTCTGGCAAGATTTTTTTTTATCATCCATACACGAATGCGGAAAAGTACGAAAATGGTTTTAAAAAACAATCATCATTATCGTCAGCCTATAGATGTTCCCACTGCTGGGACACAGGCCTCCTCTCTGTGAGAGGGAGTGGGCCGTAATCCACCACGCGGGCCCAGTGCGGGTTGGTAGATGTCACATGTCTTCGAATTTTCGGTTCTAGGACATGCCGGTTTCCTCACGATGTTTTCCTTCACCGTTTTGAGAGCAGTGGTGATGAAATAATTTACACAAAGTAAAGTGCCTGTCTGGGTTCGAACCTACGACCTACAACTCGTAAGTCGCGGCTGTTACCACTGGGCCACCACTGCTTAAAAACAATACTCGAATCAATTGTACAAGGACGTACAATTATTCTAGAAGAAAATAAATAAAAAATGTTGCCAGTTCTGTTATTTTTAAATGAAATTATTGACGTTTGAAGTTTGAGCAACGAATAATTTCGAATAAAATTTAAAAAAATAGTCCGTGTGTCCTGGGCCTTGAATTCTTCCAATTACTAACGGTTAGCATAGCTGTCATGGTAACCCTTGTTAAAAACACACATCCCTTGTATAACAAAAACAAAACCTAATAAGTAATAACATACGTCATTAAACATTTAAAAGGAATTAAGGCTTATTGTGAACGACTACCTATCCTCCTCATTATTCCTTATCTCATAAATTAGTATACAGTTACATCATATATCAACAGCTAATGAGATGTAAGGGATTCCCTTGTAGCATCGCATTACATCCCGGTCCTTCGGGCCATATTACCGGATTAAGTCCCGGTCACAATATTGAATCCAAACCTTTTCTATTCTCAAAAAAAGCGAATCTGTTTTTCAGTTACTTATTAAATATTATGATATTCCATGTAACTTATAAAATACAATCTTATTGAAATCCAGTCGTATTTGATTATAATCGAAACTGACCCAAATGTAGATAAAAAAAGAAAACTGGGAAATGAAAATGTTGCTTATGAAAGGTCCTTTCAAATTACTAGAAGGCAAGTAATATAGGTGACCTTAATGTTAATTATATTTTCGAGCCGTTTGGGGTTGAAACCCTCAAGCCGTGGGGTCCGAGTGCTCATGGTCTCTTTAAGGAAATTTTCGAGATGGCTGGTTAAGTCTTCCCGTGACCCAAGGGCTGGCTTTTACCTTGGTCAGAGGCTAAGCATTGCCTTACAACGTGGCAATGCGGCCAGTCTCTTGGGTATATTACCAGTCGACAGCGGTGCGGATGAACTTTTTAACCGACTTCCAAAAAGGAGGAGGTTATATGTTCGACGTGTATGTTTGTTTTTTTTTTTTTTTTTCTTTTTTTTTTTTTTTATGTATGTCCACCGATTTCTCCGTCAATTGTGGACCGATTTTGAAAATTCTTTTTTTGTTTGAAAGGGTAGGCTCCCAAATTGGTCCCATATAAATTTTATTAACATTGCTTGGGTAGTTTTTGAGTTAGCTTCAAAATACGTATTTTTTTCCCACTTAGTATGTAGATGATATGATAAGTTCTTGACACTGGTAGCAGGTAGTGGTATTCGAATGTGTGTGGGGTAGGTACCACAACTAAAAAGTGAAAAATAAAAACTTTTTACAAAAAAAAAAACAACCGACTTCCAAAAAAAACACTACAAAGTGAAAAATAACTTTAATTTCGGAAGTCGGTGGCAAAAAACGAAAACACAAAACCCAAGACACCGACTTCCGAAATTAAAGTTATTTTTCACTTTGTAGTGTTTTTTTTGGAAGTCGGTTGTTAGCGCCATAATTTAGTTTGTGAATAGTTTTAGTTAAGTTAGGATATAATTTTGTTGTTTTTATTATTAATTAATTAGGTATAAATTGTTATTTGCGAACATATTATTTTAATTCTGAATAAAGACATCAATTTATTTATTGAAAAACAATATAGGTTAGCAAAGGCTTCATTAAACCCTTTACCGTCATACAAATTAATGTCTATAATTAGCCCATTGCAAGGAGTAAAAATTTACTATGTCCATCATGTTTTCTAGATAACGATAGAACAAGTTCGGAAATCAGGTTTTAAAACCTAAACTTCTAAAACAATTTATGTATAAATTTAGGTTTAAATCTGACAAGGAATGTGAGGTAAGTTCCAAACCCTTAGCTTTATAAACCATGACTCAAAAAATCAAAGCATTTCTTTCTGTCGACATGAATGTAGTCAACAATTCAACATTGCCTAACAACACAAATTTCTTTTGCGATTCAAATAAGTATTAAATTATTCAGACCCAGCTCTATTGCAGTACAACCACAGACTAATAACTGAGTGAACAAAATACTAAATAGTTCATAACAAGTTCTTTGAGACTAACAGTTGAGTTTCTCTAGCTTTACATCAGCTACGGAGCATCGTTGCGCCAATGTTGCCTGTGGTTGTACGCTTTCAAAACGGGATCCCTTCTTTTCGCATATTTTTTTTTTCCTAATATGCTATGGCATAATAATACATTGCCGTAATTGTTTTTAGTATATAGTTTATGTTGATATAATTATCTTGTAGGCTTATTTCATTTGGTATAATTTTAATTTGCATAATGTTACAAGGCGTAATGACGGCATAAAAAATTAATAAGAATAATGGAAATATATTTAAGTTACTTAAATATTGCATATTTTTTTATTCTATTGGTGGTTAATCGAATCTGAAAAATAAAAAGAAGTAACCAATATTATTTGTGTAATGTAGTGTATCACTAGGTTAAGGTTAAGTCGCCAATATGTTTTACATACATATTTCATTAAATACAATTTTCGTTAAATGTAACATAAACCTGTTCATTGCAGTCTCAAAAGATAGAAAGAGACCTATAAGAAGTCAATTTAAATTTATCTACCTACTTCGTGTTGAGAGTTGTAATATTGCTTTACAAAAAAAAATGTATTATTAATATGGGCCCAATAATATATAAAAAATACCTAACATAATACAAAATGACACAATTCAACATTAAAAACAAACTGACAGCATTATTAATTGTAAAATGCTATTATTCTGTGAACAACTTTCTTAATAATTCTGACTTATGTACTGAATAATATATCTCATCACCTGTTAAGCAGCCTTATAAAGGCGGATAACAATTAAAATTCTATTGTGTCTCGTTAATAACAGTTGAAGGGTTAATGTATTTTTTGACACACCTACCTAATTATAACATTGTTTCAATTTATTTAAGTTTATTCCTATTGTGTTTATTGTAATTTGTATTGTGTATATTGTATTGCAGATAATTATGTAAATTAATGTTTTATTAAATGAATGTATGTAGGTACCTGGTGCCGACTATTGTTCATCTGTTCCCTCCTTAAAAACAATTTATCTATGTCATAATTGCTACTCATTTTATATTAATTCATAACATAACATCACGCCTGTAATCCCCGAAGGGTTAGGCAGAGATGCACCTATAGTACACCCACATTTCGCCAGTTATGTTTAAGTCCCATGTAATAGGTGGCGAGCCTATTGCCATCAACCGGGCACAAATTCAGACTCCGGGCTGCTACTGAGAAATTCTAGATGGAAAAACCCGATAACACTTTGCCCGACCCGGGGATCGAACCCAGGACCTCATACTCAGCAGTAGCGCTTGCGACCACTAGACCAACGAGGCAGACGATTAATTCACTCGTGTTATAATAATGTTGCATGCCTAATATAAGGTAGATTGTACAAGGATCACCCATATTTTAACTGTCACATCTTAGTTACTGTTATCATCATCATCATCATCAGCCTATAATATTCCCACTGCTGGGACACAGGCCTCCTCTCTGTGAGAGGGAGTGGGCTGTAATCCACCACGCGGGCCCAGTGCGGGTTGGTAGATGTCTTTGAATTTTCGGTTCTAGGACATGCCGGTTTCCTCACGATGTTTTCCTTCACCGTTTTGAGAGCAGTGGTGATGAAATTTAGTTTAGTTTAGTTTATTTATTTCACCAAAAAAAAAAATTACAATAATACAATTACACATACTTATAGGCTAGTACTTGGGAGTATATAACATGGGAGCATCTGTAACCGAACTAGGACGAGTCCTGTATCTCGGCATACAGCGCCAAACCCCTCAAAACAGACAATAATACATATATTAGCCCAAAAGACATGCGAAAAGATGCATCAATGAATGATCTTAAAACAAACATGAAAACTGAAAAAATACAAAATTAGTTTGTGTGTCTTAGTGTGTGTGTATATGCGCGTGATTTTGTGTAAGTGTAGAGTAATGAAAGGTGTTGGGTAGTGTAAATACGTTTAACCGAAAAATAAAAAATAAATCAAATCCTTTATTGGACAAGAGTAATTACTACTTCTGAATAGTGAACAAGTTTTCTGTTCAAATAATTTACACAAAGTTAAGTGCCTGCTTGGGTTCGAACCTATGACCTATAACTCGTAAGTCGAAGCCGTTACCACTGGGCCACCACTTCTCTATTTACTGTACCTGCAATCTATGCAAATAAATTTTTACTTTACTTGCGCTTACGTGCGCCGACAAGCATGAACTTGTTTAGTTAAATTGTACCAATACATACCACTATACCGCTGCGCCCGCGTTGTCGTCAACCATAATTAAGTAGTTACGCGTAATTTTGAAACTGTAATATCTTTTAAACTACCTATTCATTTAAATTATGTAATTTAAAGGCATTTTTTTAATCTAAATTAAATGCCCAATTTAAATAAAATATTTTATTGGATGAGGATTAATACAATACCGGTCAAAAAAGCTTCGGAAATAACAATGAAATTTTCATCAAATTCTGAAAGATAATTGTGGTTCATCCTTAAAAAGGTTATTGTGGGTCATCCTTAGAAAATAGATATATGCCATCGCGGACTTTTTGTTGAACTTTTTAAGATAAACAATACTGTAGAACATACATTTTATGTAGCTTTTACGATTTCCGCGGCGCATGCCAAAGCTCCCAGTCGGCATGATTTTTTCGACATCTTCAACAATAATCGTCAAATTTTAGCAAATTTTCACAAAACCTTGATAAATTATACACTAAAACCTTCCGCATGAATCACTCCGTCTATTGGTTAAAACCGTTTAAAAATCCGTTTGGTAGTTCTTGAGTTTATCGCGTTCAGACAGACAGACAGACAGACGCGGCGGGGGACTTTGTTTTATAATATGTAAGGATAGATAAATACAGGCTATTCAAAAATAAATGTTAAACGAAGAAGCCACAAAGCAGAACATTCCTTAACACGAACAACAAAAACATTAAGAAAGGTATTTTGACCCTTTTGCTTCGAATACCAGAAAATTCTTTTTGAATATTTTCTTTACAAGAGAGAAAAGTTGTAAAAATTACGGACAAAACCTTTTTTTTTTGTACGATAACAAAACAGTCAAAAGGCTTTATTCTCACGAAGTTGCGATGTGAACGACAACGGACGGTGTTCACTAAAGAATGAATGAATGAAAAAGAACGAGACAAAGTGCAATTTTTGAAGAGTCAACGATACGGGTTCTGCAGGTTCGCTTTGTGCTGTTTTTTTTTTGTTTCTAAAGAAGTAAGTTATTTGTAGTTGGTTGTGATAGGTACGTAAATATATTGCGTGTTTTACACTTATGTACAGACGCCAGCACATCAAGCTACCCGAAACTGTCAAATTATCCCAATCAACTTTGAACCTTACTTTTCAGCGATAAAGTTGAAAATCTATTAAATAAATTTGACAGATTGTAGTAGCTTGATGTGCTGGCGTCTGTACATAAATAAACTCAACCCTTTTTCCTAGTAGGCAGAAACTACAAAACGCCACCTGCTACGATCCTTACATACTCCTTTTGCCTCGTCTACGTTCATACATCTGGGCATACACGCACGCCGGTTGCGAGTACTACGTAGCTGACTGTGACGCTATTATGCGTCCCTATTGTGTGTTTTATATTAATTCCAATATCCAATCTTTTCGCAATCATATTGTACCATAAATTAATTACATTAAAATGTGGAATTATGCAAACAATACAAAAAAAAAATAGATTTTTATTATGAACCATTCAAAATTCAAAAGTCATTTATTCAAACTAGGCTGAGAATCAGCACTTTTCGAACGTCAAAATTACATAAGACAGTCCTCCCAAACGCCCACCCTTCACCACTTCCTAGTGCCTTTAGCTGGGAAAAAGAAGTGGCGCAACAAACTCCCCAGCATTGACTACTGAACCCTAAAATCCATAGTTTCCGAGCGGTTCTAAGATTGCATTTTCACGAGCGTATTGCATGACATCGTATTTTACATGCAAAATAGTGATTTGAAATCTCAGACCGCTTATAAAGATATGAAAAATGTTGTATCGATATTAAAAACTTTGCTTTTTATATGAGAAGTGAAGGAATCTCGTTTCCATGCAATCGTTTTTTTTTTTTTTTGGTAGCCTATAACAGGCCCTCGATTAATCGAGTCTGGTCAAACTACGCTGGGGTCAGTGCATTACATTAATTCATAGCTTATATCGTGTCCCGTGCAATGCCTTTCTATTTTGTGCGATTTCTGGCCATGCTGGCCCTACAAACATAATCAGGGGGCCTAAAACGGCCGCTTTGGCACACAAACTGACAATTCATAATATTATCTGCGTTAAATTCATATTACGCAATTTACCTGTTTGACAGTTTTGTATTTTATTGAAATAACATATAAACTAAATATTCTAAAATATGTGTCACTATAGAAGAATTGCTTAATGTAGCCGTTTTAGACCCACAGATCATCACATCACAATCACCGGGGTCTACTTCGACGGCGATGTCCTCTCTCAATGTGCAATCTTATTTACAGTAAAGGTAAACATTACAGAGCCCAGAATCTCCACGCCGCGCCAGCAGCGTCTAGAGACATCAGTACCACAAATGAATACAGATAGGTCACTCCGCATTTTAGAGTAGGTAAAATAGGGTAGGGTAGGGAGGGTTTAGGGTAGGTTAAATTTTGACATTGCAATTTGTTTTTTTTTTTTTTGTTTTATTTTAATATTGCAACTAATTTTGTACACCATAAATGGCAAAACATGTAGCCACCTCATAATAATTATAAGACCTTCTTTATGTACCCATGTTTTACAAAATAAATCTTCCCGACTTGTTGAAATTTATTATTGAAAGAAAATCAAAGAACAGTAGCCAATGATTTCAAGTTATATTTTATCACAGAACAGTACACTTTTTACCTAACCATTGGAGAAGTTACATCCTCTTCACAAAAAGAAACAAAAAACAATCCTAATAAAAATAATTAAATCGCCATTTACGAGTACTTTGTAACCCGACCTCGATTAACTTCAATTCTCGTAGCGCGTCTACGAACGGCTACGAGCGCTACGGAGCGAAGCTTGGCGTAGCCGCACATTTTAATAGACAAGGCTTTACCTAGATTGGAAGTCTATAATCTACTTAATTGGACTTAGGGCGGTCAGTAACGGCATTTACAGGAAGCTAGTGTCGATAACATCGATAGTGTGCACAGCATGTATCAGAAAGGTTTGGTCAATATTTAAAAGTTTGTGGTACAGATCATCAAACTGAACTACTTTTTCCACGGGACCAACATCGTCGCGAAAAAATTATCAGCTGTTCCATAGATTTGAGTCATATGGAACAGCTGATAATTCTCGGTCGGGTAGATAATGAAGTTTTGTAGGAGAGTATGGAGGAGGTGGTCCAAACAGTGACGTCATAAAAAAATATTAGATTCTATATATCCACTCGAAAGTAAATTCCTCCTTTTCGATCACAATTTTTGTATCTTGAATTAATGATAGCTAGAAAGATAATATAATAGATAAAGCAGTTCCCATACAATTTTCAATAAATTAAAAAAAAAACAAGAATATAAACATAGGGTATTTTTGCATACCCTTGGGCATATTGAATCTTTTTTTTTATGACGTCACTATTTGTACCACTCTATATAAGTATGATATAAAGTCGATTTAAATCGGCATTGTTTACAACATTAACATTCAAAGTTGATTAATCAACTAGCAAATGATTTTTTTAGTAAAAATTAGTTATCAACGATATTTATATTTTGCTAACTGTGTTATATTATATATAAATTATATTTCACGCCCTGTTGGCTCTGTACTAAAATCCTCCGAAGAAGAAAAAGTAAGGAAATATTCAAACGCTTGCGAAATGCGTCATGCGACATTGTTGACGGAATCTTCGCCCCACAAATGTCAACCTCCATAAAAACATCTTGGAGCTGCAATCGCCGACCACTGGAACAGGCCCATGAGTGTAGTGATGGGTTGGCTAAGATCAAGAATTATCATCTCAATAATCCGTGCCACCAGCATGTGCATTCGCGGCACAAGGCATAAATTTAAACCAATAGCCAGGTTATTCGGCTTCGACGATGGAGCAGCCCTACCTAGACAAAACTAACATACATCTGGCCGATGAACTGAGAAGACGTCGATTGCAATAAATCGCGATAAATAAATGAGCTTATATGTTTATGTTATGAAATGTTATTTATCGAGAATATAATTATAATATTATATTTTAAAAATAAAAACCTTTTGGCACGTCATAGAACTGTGTTGGGATACATTGCGTCTGTGTATTTAATACACGATGAAATACGCAAGTTTTCAAGTTACTGTGTAGTCTCGGTGTCACTGAAACTTAAAGATTTTGGTAACTGTACCTACTCGTAGCGACAGAATGACTTTTTTATTACGATTTTTATCAAACAAATTCAAAACATCACTCTCATCATCTGCGTAACCTTTTTTGGGGTCGGTTTCTTGTCTAACTGGGTGCAGCTGAATACCAGTATTAACATTCCCTCACTAAAACAGTATAATTAAATCGATATATAAAATGTCAAGCTCTACTGAACAACCATTATTATAATTGCATGAAATGATGGCCGTCAATTCAATATTGAAATTAGTTGTAATACCAATAATTACGCGTAATACGCTCGTGATTATTGTGTTTAATGATACTACCAATAATTAGATAATGTAGCATGAATAATTAATGTTATGATTTCAGTATGTAATAAGGGTCAAATCAATGCGTTCACAATACATCGCACAAGTCTCCATAAAGTAGGCAACTCATTCATGGGTCAATGTATACGCTTTTACAACAAACTTCCCATCGACATTCGAAACTTACCCATTAAACGATTTAAAATCTGCATTAAAAACAAACTTTGTAAAAAGGGTACTATACAATTTCAGATTATTTAGAAGATAGAAAAGCTTGGAATTGAACTGCTCGCTCTGCTAAGCCTTGTGACAAAACCATATAACTAGACATTTTAATTATTATGTAAAATCAACATATACCAGTTTCATATACACATTGACATTGTTGAAAATTATATTCAAAATGACATGATTACTTTGTAAAGTATTATTTATTTTAATGATTTAATTATTTCTCAGCTAGTTTTAGTGATGGTCTGGCAGTTTGAGTAGTTTATGCGGCCTACCCAAATGTCCTTTCTTTGGTATTGTTCGTCGAGTTGAGCTCCTTAAGTTCTGAGTTGAGCTCCACGATTACTGACAAATGCTTGCACTGACTGGACAGGTCCACTCAAATCTGTGTGGTTCTTTCCTCAAAAGATCTTTTCAGACACTAATCTACATGGTCCTCATATGGCCTGACCAAGATTATGTCTGGACTTTAAAAGAGACTGTGACCTCTGAGTTTGTTTCAGCCTTTCTTCTCAGAGTAGTCAGATAGGAAACGCCGAATTCATCTAGCTTATTTTTAATATTTTTTTATATGACGTGTAAAAATGATTTCGATATCCTATTTACAAAATAAACAATTTCATTTCATATCAATGCGTCCGCGATGGCGACTAGCCCACATTACTAGTAACTAACCTTTAAAAATTCTGAATGGAGTCTAACCTAACCCGTTTAGATTTTTGCACAGCATTTACCTACCTCAGTCACAGGTATTAAACCGTTTAAACGCAGAACGTCAGGTGACGTGGCATCCCGCTTACATTAAGCCCGGGATTCGATTTCCCGCACAACGGGATCAATGTCATCCTCTCACGCAAACACCGGGATGTTTGTCTTCCATTTATTTTTTGTACTTTCCGAATGAAGCCGAGTGCGGTCGATGATATACGATCATCAAATAACAATAATACATTTTGGATCGGATTAGAGTTATCAATTGGATTGTTTATCCATTTTTGTTTGTTTCGCGAAGGCTCGACAGTTCAATATAAATATTATCAGTATTGTTTCCAATATCTTTATGCGTCTGTAATGAAATGAAATTGTTTATTCTGTAAATCCTATATCGGAATCACTTTTACACGTCATATTAAAAAAATAAATAGTGAGCTAGATGAGTTCGGCGTTTCCTATCTGAATACTCTGAGAAGGAAGGCTGAAACAAACTCAGAGGTCGTATTTTCAGTGAAGGTAGAAACAATTATGTATTCAATACATTTTAGCTTTCTACTTACTGATACAGTGTTTTTTTAAATAAATGTATTTCTCTTGTTTCAATGTGCTTAACACAACTCTATATTTTAATACTATTAAATGAGCAATATTTGTTTACTTATATTTAAATAAATATATAAATATTTGTAATCACGTTCCCGAAAACGACTCTAACGGTTTACGGGGGCGAAAAATCAATCTAGCTAGGTCTCATGTCTGGGAAAATTTGTTTTCTCCGTATTTTCACCCAAGCAGAGCTCGGTCGCCCAGCTACTCCTACATTATAACACCAAAACTAAAGAGTTTAGGTATTTATAACGTGAGATATGAAGCTAATAATAAAATAAAATAAATAATAGAGTGGAGTCGTCTTAACATCCCTTGAATTTGTACATGTATAAATATAATAGGGAAAGGCCAGACGGGGACGCCCTAGGAGGACTTATACTGACCTTATTGGTGATGTTCTTCAGAAAGGCCAGGTGCGTAGTACTCGCAACCGGCGTGCGTGTATGACCAAATGTATGAACGTAAACGAGACAAAAGGAGTATGTAAGGATCGTAGCAGGTGGCGTTCTGTAGTTTCTGCCTACCCCCATGGGAAGAAGGCGTGAGTTTATGAGATGAGAGATAAATATAATATAGGTAAGTATTATAGTAAATATGTATGTGTGTGTAATATAAGTTTATAACCTATTTATGTACTTGTGTACCTATTTTATTTATAATTAATTATGTTTATTTTTTATTGTTCTCTTCCAACAGAGCACCTGCCATCTAATCTCTTCAAGGCCCTTGGTTGACTGGCAGAGAATGCCTAAGGCATTCAGTCCGCCTTTGTACCTTTTTGAGTTAGAAAACTTTAAAATAAATAAATGAACAAAACAATTTAAATTTTATTTTTACTTTATAATTAGTTTTAATTAAAAATAATTGCTTATGAATTTCATTTCATAAAACTCTCATACATTTCTGAGTCCCATAAAAACGTTCACCATTTACTGCTATACAAACACTTATCACCCGGAAATCGATCCGTGCCCATCAAGGCATCATTAACTGTCCAACAACCCACCGAAAATTTTAAAACAAAGCCTCGAGTCTATTAGCCTCTTTGAATGGGTGGACAACGGGGGCATAGTCAACACAAAACCAGCCCAGTGCATGTCGGACCACGCACAATGAAGGGATCCTTAATTGGGATCCCAAGAACAAACTTAACTTTTTAGTTGTTTTTTTTTTCTCCCATACACGTCACGGTCAATTCTCCAACTGTAAATGTAAGTTTGTGATTCCATATTTTTTAAAATATATTTTAAAATGTTCTTGACAAATTTCATGATTCTAGGTCAACGGAAAATATCCTCTACAGGTTTTAATTTATTTGCGAGTATTAAAATATGTACATAATTGATATTAATTTATTTATACCTCCATGCCCGCGCGGGTCTTGGTAGACAGACAGACGTACGGACGGATGGACAATGAAGTGATCCTATAATTATTCCGTTTTTTCCTTTTGAGGTACGGGACCCTTTTTTTTTTGGTGCGATATTTTCAAATAACTTCTCCCACTCTGGGTGGAGCGGGAGGGCGTGTCAGACTCTTACTGACTAAAACCCACCCGTGTTCCTTCAGTTGCCATGTTGTCGGGGGGCCACGATTTCCCTTTTGGCCTTATTCGCAACCCCGGCAGGCATCGGCCCTAGCGGACCCTGTCAATTCTGCTGACATCTCTTTGAGGCGCGCGTGGAACACAACGCGCCGTCGACCCGGGCTTAGTCCTTATCGGCTGGCGAGCTACCCATTGCTCACCATCCGCAAGCCCGCGCCTACGGTGGCCGGAAATCTGCCTGTGATTCCCGACCCGGGCGTCTCCACCTGCGGCGGTTAGGGGCGCGAGGGAGCGAAATTTGCCTCTACCTCACGCGTTCCGCCTCCTCCTTCGCGAGCATTACTGCTTCGTAGAAGGAGGTGACGGTTTCCCATTTCCTCTCGCTCCGTACCATGGCCCGAACCAGTGCTGGACGCGAGAGATCACCGCCGCCGATCGCCTCCACGAGGACACGGCGATGCTCCGTCTCCACCGTGTCCTCCGGGCGATCCACACAATGGCGACATCCGGGCGTTTCTTCCCGCTTTATCCTGAACAGGAACCTCCCGAAACAGCCGTGTCCAGTCAGGACCTGCGTCAGGCGGAAGGTGAGGACGCCGTGGCGCCTCTCTAGTCACTCCTCAACGAGGGGTCTTATCGCCACAATTGTGGCGTGCCCAAGGTACGGAACCCTAAAAAACAAATGAACAATAGGACATAATGGCTTAATTCGGTTCATTAAGGCTATGGGAGAATAGACAGGTCTCGAAGTTGTAAGGTACGAGCTTACAGCGGGTCAGAAAACTTTACTTGTAAGGGCTTCCAAAGACCGCGTTGGCCGCCACATATAGCATCCACAATTTACCGTCAAATGACGTCACTGAAACGTTTATTATGAAACTTTGTTGATGTTTCCCTAAAGAGCCTTTTTGACACCAGTAAATTCAAACTCCGGTGGCGTCATTGTCATGACAGCCGTTATTGAAAGTTTTTGCTAAAAGTGCAAAATCAACCGAGGGGGCATCTAAGAGCCTCAATGTACTGGCTCCCGGCATCTTGTCCCCTACCCCTAAGAAAGGGCAGCCAGACAAGGAAGGCTTTGTAACGGTGGAATCGAAGCAAAGGAAGCCCATTTGCCGTAATCGATGTGGTACTGCTCTGACGGGACCAAATATGTTGCTATGTGCTGCTACACCGTCGACGCAGCTGTACATATCCCATCTGCATCACTCCACGATGACTGAAGACATTGTGGAATACATCAGAACCAAGACAAAGTGGATCTTGAGAGTAAAGTAGTTGGAGTCGCGCCATAACATAAACTTCAAGGTGTTTGTGGTGCGGGTTCCAACTCAGTACCTAGAAACCTTTATGAAAGAAGAGTTTGGCCGAAAGGTGTGGCGTACCGACGATTTCGTGGAAGGTTACGCGACACCACGCAGCGCAACACGACGCCGACACAGTCATCACTTCGTGTACAATAATTATTTTTATTATAATAAAAAATATTGTATGTTTAGGTTAAGGTTTTTTTAGAAAACTGACAGAACTGAGACAAAAACTGGCAATTTTTTTTTCCAGTTTATGACTTATGCCTACTAGGCATAAAATTTGAATTAATTTGCCCTTAACACAGCTATTGACTATTGACTACCACATGAAGTATAGTGATAGTCATCAAATATTAGTGTCCCTTTCTAACAGATAATTATAATTATAAGAGAGAGAAGAAGAGATTTCAGAAAAAAACATTATGGTAACTTTAGAACAGCAACGTTATTGAAAGTTTTAGTTCATTTTTGTTGGATAGGTGAAATGAAGGGTTCAAATCTTAGTAGTCCGTCGGTTAAGGAACCTGCCAGTAACCTTGAGTGGTTAACTTGCGTGTTCTGGGGGCCTACCACCAGCTCATAAAGCAGTATTATTTTAATATTCCTTCAGTGTGGGAAAGAGATGAAGCTCTACAGGACGTATAGCTCCATCTCTTTCTCCCACTGAAGTAATATTAATTACAAATTAATTTCACTATGTAATATAAACATAATCTAAAATATTCCTTAATTAAATTATTCTAATTTAACATATATTTTTTCCAACTCATTAACACCAGGTACTTGTTTAGACGTGATCTTCAGTATAACATCATTAAAAGTCAGTTATCGTCGCTTTAAGGAACTCTTGGGGAAAGAAGAAAGCAAGCCAGGTTATGATTTTATGAAATTTCATCTCTGAAAGGAGTTAAATAAAGTTAATTTTTGCCGATGAGAAATTCCATCGGGAATAGTTACGACTCGTAAGAAATAAAACCCATTTTTAGGGTTCCGTAGCCAAATGGCAAAAAACTGAACCCTTATGGATTCGTCATGTCTGTCTGTCTGTCCGTCCGTATGTCACAGCCACTTTTTTCGAAACTATAAAAACTATGCTGTTGAAACTTGGTAAGTAGATGTATTCTGTGAACCACATTAAGATTTTCACACAAAAATAGAAAAAAACAAAAAATGTTGGGGGTTCCCCATACTTAGAACTGAAACTCAAAAAAAAAATTTCATCGCACTCATACGTGTGGGGTATTTATGGATAGGTCTTTAAAAATGATATTGAGGTTTCTAGTATCATTTTTTTCTAAACTGAATAGTTTGCGCGAGAGACACTTCCAAAGTCGTAAAATGTGTGCCCCCCCTGTAACTTCTAAAATAAGAGAATGATAAAACTAAAAAAAATGTATGATGTACATTACCATGTAAACTTTCATAAAAAAATTGTTTTCTTGAACAACATATAGTAAGTCGTTTTTTTTAATACGTCATAAATCGTAACCCGCAATTTACCTTTCATTCAATGTTACTTGCTGCTACGGAACACTTCATGGGCGAGTCCAACACGCACTTGGCCGCTGGTAACTTTTTGAAATTACCAGTTAAGTCTACCTACATCTTGCACCACATTCAAAACTCAAGGATTGCCCTCAATACTACATGAACAGAATTCTAAAGAGGTCTAATGAAGCTCGAGCCTCCGAGAGTATCCAACTGTGCTCTTCCAACAGAAAAGCAATTAGCTAACTAATTATAATAGAAAATAGAATTGAAAACGTTTTATTAGAAGAATCAGAAGATATTGAAGATTTCAATTCTATCTTAAATAGATTAATTTGAAGAAATTATTTTATTACTAGCTGCCCCCCGCGGTTCCACCCGCAGAAGTCTCGATCCCGTGGGAATATTGAGATAAAAAGTATCCTATGTGTTACTCCAGGTCATAAACTATCTGTGTGCCAATTTCATCCAAATCCATTCAGTAGTTTTTGCGTGAAGAAGAGACAAACATACACACAAACTCACAAACTTTTGCCTTTATAATATTAGTGAAGATGACAGGGACATTGACGTACAACCTGTTACAATGGATTCAATATATGATTCTGGAACCTGGAAAAAAACTGGAAAAAATAGCTGTTTCCAACAAAAGTGCAATACCTACGCGGTCAAAATGTATAAAACAGTTTTTTTTTTAACTCTCTCTGGTCTGAGACAGTAAAGGTGACGATGCACAAACGATACTGCGACACAGAGGCTTATAGAACTATATTTCCCTTGAGATCAATAAATAGATGATACAGCTGATTATCTAGAGTTCTAGACGCATATAGGTTTCAAGCTCCTGCCTCTAACACACCACATTACTAAAACAACTTTTAAATTCTACATTTTTAAAGGGTTTAAAAGAAAATATAACATTCAGATAAACTTATTTAAATGTGTTAAAATGTTTTAAAATACTTATCCTGTTCCTATCCGTCTGCAGCATTAATAAACACACTGACCTCTCAAAAACGTGCCCACCGTCCAACCACAACGCCACTTCATCACAGTCGAGCACTTGAAATGACTGAAATACATTAAAAACGAATCATTCGTAATTGAAACGAAAGAGCCGTTTATACCCCGTACACGACCACGAGCGATGCGACTGGCGACGCGACTTGCGTAAAGCGATACGCGCGCGCGACCGGTTTCCGTCCGTCGCTCCGCAAGTCGCGTCACGGTGATCAGCACTGCCAGATTGTTTGAATACAAAATCTGTATAATTTGGTCATCTATGTATCCTGTTTGTATGCAGTTTACCTTGTATAATTGGATACAAGAATAAGACTTCGAATTTAATGTAAACTAAGTTATTTATCGGCTGCTTTTCGATAGTTATCGACGGTATATTTCGCTAAAAACGACGAGACGGATGCTCTTGTCATCCGCTTCTTTCGATTCGTCGGTATTTATTGTTTTTCTCCTAATTATGTACTTCTTTTCTTTTTTCTTCATTTAACATGCGTTCGTTTTCATACTCCGATGTCACTTCGTGGACAATAGTGTGGGTTATACGTTTTTTCAACTGTAATATAACTACTTTTTGTAAATGCTGTAATGTATAACTGTTTTTTGTCCCAAATAAATAAAATAAAAAAATAAAATATATAGTTGTAAAATAATCGTATTATTTTCCAACTACACCGTACCGTATGTCTCGTCGTTTTACTCCATCCTAGTTACTAGTGCTAACATTAGTACTTAACAGGAATACGAGATACCAAGAGGAATTTCTTTATTGTTCCTCGTTCAATTTTTGAAGTGAAAACTTCTTTAGGCGCGTTGGGCATTTTTGAGATGGGAAAAAACAATTGAATTTGCGACACCGTTACCAACACCTCATTTTTGTAAACGAAATTGTGCTCTTTATTTACATTACGTTACGGATCAATGTTCTCTGCAAGTATTGTTACTTTAAAGGTTTTGGAAGTTTTTTTTTTTGTAAACGCGATTGTGCTCTTTATTTAGATAAGGTTACGGACCAATGTTCTATACAAGTATTTTTCTTCTACCAAGGCGATCTTGTTCAAGTTTTCACTTCTGTCGGCACTCCAGGAGTGCCACTGCTTTTTCTTTGGATTTGGTTTTGTATAATTTCTGAAACTCAGCGGTATAATACAATTATTTAGCTCTACTGGCAGCCCTAGCTGTGACTCGTAGCAGGCTCTAAACAATTTCTTTAATTTATTTTCTCCTCAGTCGCTGTCACAAGACGTGTGTCGCTTGAGTGTGTAGCTCGTGACCACGGGGTTAACCGTGACGGGGCCGGGACGGGCGCGTCACGACACGTATCCGGCGCGATAACGAAACGGACCGGACCGGAGTGCCACTCCACTGTTACCGCTTAATGGATTTCCGCTACTGTCCTTCCATTCCGTGCTTTTTGTTCAAGATGTTGTTAACCTGGATGTGGCTGTTGCTTCTTTTAATTGTTTGTAAGTTTCACAGTTATTATAGTTTGGTTTATATTAGTAGATTGTTATACGAGGGGCTAAAATAACACATTCTATCGAGGTAGTTTTACTCCCGAACTTTAATGAAGAAATAAATAGAAACCGAGTTATAATGGGTTTTAGCGCCGTGTGTTACACTCTACTTTTCATTACGATTGCGAGAAAATAAAATAATCCGATACAATAATATTAAATAGTTTTTTTTTAAATATACAATTAGTTCAATTTGTATTTTTAAGGAAACTTTTTATCCCGGTATGCGGTAGTAAAAAGCTAGTTTTACATAAGAATAAAGACGTTTTCGTTTTTGTAGGCTCGTTAGTTAGAGACAAAAATTACTTTTTCCCATAGAGGCCAAAAATTTTTTTTCCCTGCTCTGGTACGCTACAATGACGGACTTTTTAAGCAAGAGGAGTGAAAAACAATTGGTGTTATGACAAGTAGGTAATAAGGTCTGTGTGGCGATGAGGTAGGATCATTATACCTACCTAGTTTATCATCATACCTACCTTGATCATTATATCTACTTTTTATTTTTTGTACAATACTTAGTTTTGATTTTTTATATTATTATTGTCATTGTTTTATTTTGTATACGTGTAAATCCCACTGGGGGATCCCAGTGGGATTTATGTGTCCGTAGGTATGTCCGTGGCATCACAGCGGGCCCTATCAGAATACCAGCGCTGCGGTATTTATTTATTTTTAAATATCGCAGCCTCATGCTGAGATAGGAGCCTTTTTGGCCTCGCACAGGTCGTTATTATTTTTTTTTGTTAGTTTAAAATGCTCCTTTTTTATATTTGTTAATTTTTTTTATTACTGTTTTATATTTCCTGTGCGTGTCCCAAATAAAATATTTTTCTTTCTTTATTTCTATTTATTTCCGGTTTATAATTATAACTACTCATATATACGATTGTTTTACCACCTCCAGAAAAATTCCGGATTAGTTATTTGGCAGATAGTTTACAAAATTACCTACATTTTTGTTTCTTTATCAGGTAGATACCTAATGCTTATGGACACTGTCAAACATGCCTTTTAAACTTTGATTAAGTACGTACGGTGACCCGACAGACGTTGTACTATCGAAATTTCAACAATTTACACAAAATCCCGTTTAGTCTTACCAATATTTTTTTTCAACTTGTCTTTCCATGAAAACCTGATTCGGACTATTACGAATATTATTTTAAAACAAAAAATAGCCAAATCGGTCCACCCGTTCTCAAGTGATGCGTTTAAGTACTAACGAACAGTAATTCATTTTTACAATGTGAATCTTTATAATGTTCACATTTATTGAAATGAGGGATCTATGCTTAATTTTATCGACAAAAAATATTTAAAATATTTAAATTTTTATTTTTTTGTTCTGTTGGGCGTCCTATTAAGAAATTTTACGATTATTGTTAAAAAAAAACATGTTTTATTTTCAATTGAGGGTAGTTTTTTTCCACAATTTTCATTTTATTAAAAAAAAAAAACAAATTATTAAAAATTTCGTAAAGTTGTCTGTTAAGTTGGTTTACGGACGATAATTTTTTTCGTGAGAACGTCACAAGCCGAACGCTTAGGCCGATCGTGCCTCTCTATCGCTTGATCCGCGCTCTCGCTTGCACGCTCGGCTCAGGCAGAACGTGACACTTTTTCGTGCGTGCAGCTGGCGTTCATCGATTTATAAGACGTTATCACGTCAAAAATATTTAAATATAGGTTATATTTTTTTAAATATTTTTGCAGTCGTTAAAATTAAAAATTTAAAAATAATAATACTTAAAAATGTCTAAGAGGCCTCTGCGAGTTGGCTTCGGTCCCTCGTACGCCTTCCAAAGGTCCGGGACCCCAGGGTCCCGAGATTTGTCAAAGACATTTAAAAAAAAATCGTTAAATTATTTTGATATATGTGCACGTTATAAAGAATCACACTGTATAGAAGATAGATAGATTAAAATTAGTCTCAATCATTCTTATAACGACTTTCTAAGCACATGTCACTTCCATTTCTCGTAGGTACACACGACTACACATCAAGCTATACATTTCCAGTATAAACTGACCTCGCATTGTACGGAAATCCTATACAATGCGAGATCAGCATAAACTGGTAATATATAGCTTGATGTGTAGCCGTGTGTACATCTAGACTGTTCCTAAACGCATGGAACATTTTTCTCACGTAACAGTCAATTTGACCCGCTACCCTTTCGTAACGTGGCTTCTCTGCCTTTAAATATGTTAAAAAGTACTTTAGGATGTAGCAACGGTTCGAGAGCTGTATGTTCCGACATTTGTTTACTGTTTTTGGGATGTTTTGATAAAATCAGTCCGCATTGAACTAATTAGATTAAAGTTTGTGCTGAAAATTTGTTAGTTTACAGCGTCAATCATTAGAATTAAAAACCGTAATGTTTGTGTTTTTGCACGTTATTTTATTGTTTATTTTATTTCAATGAACTTTGGATCATACAACTAGGTAAATTAAAAACCGGCCAAGTGCGTGTCGGACCACGCACATTGAAGGGTTCCGTAGTTGGGATGAATTTATCCCAAAAACAATCTTAACTAAAGTTAAGTTGGTCGATTATTACTCGTTAATTTGTAAAGCCTACTTAGCTGTGATAGTTTTCCTTTTAATTTCATTATTTAAACTACTACTGTGATTTTTTTCAAACATCCAAATCCAACCATTTAGCTGGCAGGGCGGGGGGGACACTTGACTCAAACAAAAATTAGCACTTTAAAGCTTAATATTTCGCAAACGGATCCCTGAATCCAAAAATAGTTTACCCAAACTCACAATGTTTTTGAAGGACCTTTCCAATAATACCCCACTCTATGGAATACAAAAAAAAACATCACCACTTTACGTGTATAGGAGGATGTTTTTCATAATTTTGTTTTACCACTTTGTCGGCGTAATTAAAATATATACTTATGCCAAATTACAGCTTTCTAGTATAAAGGGTCTCGGAGCTAGACCGTGGACAGACAGACAGACAGACGGACAGACAGACGGACATGACGAAACTATAAGGGTTCCTTGTTTACTACGGAACCCTAAAAAATACTTATTAAATTAAAGAATTACATTTAAATTGAAAACTATACAATAATATTAAATAAAATTGAATTTTATAATAGATAAACAAAATTAAAAACTTAACGGAAGGTAGGAAGGCTAATAGTCGAAACGTACCCTACGCGCCAGGGATGTGCACCGCTTGCGCATAATTGTGCGGAAGCAATCCACAGTTCCACACGCGTGTCGGCAAACATCCCCGACGCGCTACAGAAGTGAGGCAGCTCAGGTTTATGCTCTACACACTTGGCGAATGAGAGCTAAACCAAAAAAAGTGTAAAATTTTGACCGTCACGACACTTTTGCTATAGTTTATGTGTGTGTTTCCAAGCGTATGTTTATGTATAGGTATATCAACTTCGTTCCAACCGGGTGTCCCATGATATCTCTAGACTATTTTTAATGAGTAACATCAAAATCTAAAAAATCTATATAATCAAATCTGTAGGAGTGATTTCGTGAAAAAGGATGGAAGTGAAAACAGGATGCTGGAAAAGCGCGTGCTATTTGATTTTGACCTATGAGTGCGCGGGGAGCTAGAGTCGGCCGTCAGAAACGACCTTGAGAGGCCGGCCCATTTATTGTTGCTTATTACCAAGATGTTACACATCATATATGACTGCTGTAACGCTCGCTCGTTTTTTTTACTTAAAAAGGTCAATGCATACCTACTCGCAACAATGGGCCTATAAACGGCCACATTAACCAATTCCCCTAATAACAAAAAACAATTAATTTTCTGAATTCCCAGCAAATCATTAGCAATTCCTCTATGGTGACATATTAGCTGAATCATATTCAATTCAATTCATATCAGAATCATAATTGGTGTAAATATTGCCGCATGAAAAAAATTAAGACCGTAATTTTACCGGTTAATTTTTCTTTCCAGCTTTTATTAATCAAATTAAAATTTTATTTTTATTTTTACAGTTTCAATGTTACTTCATTGTAATATAAAACTGTCAAACAGATGAATTGCGTAATATGAATTTAACGCAGATAATATTATGAATTGTCAGTTTGTGACTTTTATTATGATTCATAATATTATCATATTATGATTCTGCCAAAGCGGCCATTTTAGGCCCCCAGATCTTTGTATGACCGTAGATGGATGTATGTTTTAAAGTAAAAGAAGTATGTAAGAATCACAACACGTCGCGTTCTGTTATTTGAAAGAAAGAAGAAAATCATTTTAAATTTAGGTTTTGCTTTACGAATACAGCATTACGAACCATGAAAATAAAATCTGATATATATATAACAAGATTTATTAGTATATGCGTTGGTTTTGAAATCCAAGTTTTTTTTTAATAGTTACAAAAATTCACAAAAAGTTTAAAAGGTTGGTATCTACGTATAGCGACAAGACCCCTGAAAACACTATTTTAGTTCGTTTTACAGTGTTTTATAACACGGTTTTAAACCTAATGCCATTGACCGTCCGCGATGGTTAACTTTAGTGCAAGCGTTATGCCGATAACCCTCCCGCAGGGTTCACTTACAATATGTATGCATGCAGGGCGTATAAGTGGGTGGAGTGTAATAAAAACATTTTTTTTTCGTTTATTGCCGAAAATATATTTCAGGCCGAATTTAGTTGAATTTACGTTACGTTTATTTCACACGTTTGTGCTAGACCCACAGAATGAGATTTCAAATGTCTAATAACGCGGAAATATGGAAGCCGATAATGTATACAGGCTTTTAAAGGAGAAACTCACTGATGTCTTGTGCCCAACCGAGCTTGTTCTGTTGGATTCACTTCGAAACTTGAAATGCATTTATCCGGAAAATGAGATACTTTTTACTACTGGATGTATTTCATACTTCTGATTACTTCTGTACTACGATTTGTAAGGTGCAAGTACTGAGAATATGTATACAGGTAGGTACTTACAGGTATCATCGCATTTCCGAATACAAACGAATGCTAATTTCCATGTCCACCAATTATTAGATTTATCGTGTATAATAATTTAAATTCAGAACTAAGTACTTTATTGTTGTTTTGTTTTGATTTCCGTGTGAACTATATAGAGCTGTAAAACTATTTTCCTATCTGTGTCGTGCCTGCTTTAGCAGCTTTCCTCCCATTTTTTTAATAAATTTTAAAAAATGGGAAAATTGGGTATTAATAACTCTGTATACTTCCAAGTCGATTGAGAGCGTCCGGTCTGCACTAAGTGCAAAGGGCAACTGATAGAAATCCGACAACTGACGAAACACGAAGTTTGCCGAGGGACATTAAGAAAATAGAACTACAGTATTTGTTTAACCCATTATAATTAAAACTAGACCGAAAAAAGTGTAACATTTTCGGTCAACGTAACAAAAGTGCACTCGTGACAGTCAAAATGTTACACTTTTTTCGGTCAAGATCTCATTCGCTAAGTGTGCAGAGTATTACGTGCGATAACGAACTTCGATCCAAAACCACAAACAACAAAATGTAGACACATGTGACGATTTGAGTTCAATTTCTGAATAAACACAGGTCCTTTCGAAACCGATACACAAACATTAACCAAACATCCATCACTTAAAACTTGTCAATTGGATCCAACATTGGCCACACATACATCAGAATGATTACCCAACTTGTCAGTATGGTAGATGTTGGCCCATTTATCTGTTAATAGTCAGTAATATTTCTCGGCTTAGGCAGAATGCACATGTTGCTTTATCAATTTTTGGAACGAAGTTCTTTAACGCGACTTGACTTTCAGAAATCATTACGCCAAAAAGTCTTAATACTTGCGACTGTCTTCTTCTAATTCAAAGAGAAAGAAAGAGAGAGGGAGAGAACGCCGGCAGAAAAAAACAAAAGAAAAGAATAAAGTGATTACAGTGCCGTGGGATAAAATTGTACACATCGGCCCGAGTACACTGCACCGGAGAGAATTTGGTCAAAATGAAAATCCAAGCTGGCGGCTCAGAAAATTTTCAAATCTTTCATCATGGGTATCGTTTTCATAGTTTTCGAGGGTGCTAAAGCCGATAGTTAGGTCAAAATATAAATCCAAGATGGCGGCTGCGAAAATTTTGAAAATTTTCGACATAGGTATGGTTTTCATAGTTTTTGAAGGTGCTAAAGCCAATAGTGAGGTCAAATATAAATCCAATATGACGGCTGCAAAAATATTGTTTTTGTTTTAAATTATATGTGAGAAAGAACTTCGTTCCTGACAGGGGTCCCCCGACCGCACATATTTTTATTTTATTTTATTATTCTCATGTCAGTGAATTATTGTATTCTTAAGAGAATAAATTTATCTCAAACCTCAAATTATCCGTAAAGTTCGAGTGAGAACGATCGATAAACCGTTGGTTCCGACTATCATTCGTAGATCTTTGACAGCCGTTACAAGACAGAAGCCCAAAAGTATGACAACCAGGCTTACCAAGGGGTATCGTGCTACCCAGTAACTGGTTTGTGGAGGTCAGACAGGCAGACACTCCATGTAAAATACTGGTATATAGCTGCATCCGGTGAGACTGGAAGCCGACCCCAACATAATAATTGCAAAATAGAAAAGTATGAAAGAAAAAAACAGTGGCACTCCGGGAGTGCGGACAGAAGTGAAAACTTGAACAAAATCGCATTGGTGGAAGAAAAATACTTGTATAGAACATTGTTCCATAACCTTATCTAAATAAAGAGCACAATCGCGATTACAAAAAAAAAAACTTCCAAAACCTTTAAAGTAAAAATACTTGCATAGAACATTGATCCGTAACGTAAAATAAATAAAGAGCACAAGCGCGTTTACAAAAAAAACTTTTAACAAAAAAAAAACAACCGACTTCCAAAAAAACACTACAAAGTCAAAAATACCTTAATTTCGGAAGTCGGTGTCTTTGGTTTTGAATTTTCGTTTTTTGCCACCGACTTCCGAAATTAAGTTATTTTTGTGTTTTTTTGGAAGTCGGTTGTTTTTTTTTTGTAAAAACTTTTTATTTTTCACTTTTTAGTTGTGGTACCTACCCCACACAAATTCGAATACCACTACCTGCTATGTAAATAACAGTGACAGGAAGTTATCATATCATCTACATACTAAGTGGGGGAAAAATACGTATAATTGAAGCTAACTCAAAAACTACCCAAACAAAGTTTATAAAATTTATATGGGACCACCTCTGAAGTATGATCTACCAAACAAAAAAAGAATCATCAAAATCTATTCATAATTGACGGAGTAATCGCGTAACAAACATACTCCTTCTTTTGGAAGTCGGTTAATGAGGTGTAATGGTGTCGCGAATTAAATTGTTTTTCCCATCTTAAAAATGTCCAACGTGCCTGAAGAAGTTTTCACTTCAAAAAGACAAAGACACGTTGTGCCGAACCCAGATAAATTGTGAGGAAAATGATGATAATGATGATATGAAAATACGACTTGTCATTTTTAAACTTCTCTCTATTTAGCTCTACTAATATTATCTTGCACTGTGGATGATTCAGCATCTACGTCTCTATACTTGTCACAACGTGCCAAATAAACTTATTTCTTTCTTCCTAACGCTTAGCCACTGTGCTGACAGGTTTTTGGATGATGTAGAATCCAACTAAACAACCATCAATAATAATAAATTGTTACCTTAACTCTACAGGGACTAACGATGCTTCGCCGACTATATTTAATATTCATGATTTATAGACAAAGTTCAGTTTTGTGTGACTGAATTTCAACGGAACCTTTTAACCACCAGTCGACTATTAGGAGATCAGACACTATCAGTAAGTAATAATGACATTATAATACATTCAACAAATGTCATTACTGCTGACAGTGTGGTGGTGGTGGTTGGAATGATGATGTGATCTAAATGTTCTTATCTACTCTCATAGGGTAATATTCGAATTATGAACTTCAAAACGAGTATATATTGACATACCTTCTAAACAGTATACCGAAATTTAAAAATAGAATCATATTATAACACTTTTTCTCTAACAAAATAATACTATAAAACAATTTTTTTTCTATTACGAAACAGCGCTAATCCAAGAAGTTAATATCACCAAAGAGTTTCCATCAACTTTTGGCGGGGGACAGCAGCACCCGCTGTAGCGCATGTGCGGTGATGTGCTGGTGCAGGCGACATTCATTTGTTTTGTAGTACTTACTGAATTTCGTGGGATTTTTAAATTTATTCTTGATCTTTAACTTTGATTTTTTATATAGAATTTGTTTCAATCCCAGTGTTTGAGAGTAGATAAAGTAGTGTTTGAAACTGCACATAACTAGGTATTTAAACATTCGTGTGATACTATTAAAAACCTCGCCTACGGCTTGGTTTTTAACCGACTTCCAAAAAGGAGGAGGTTATATGTTCGACGCGTATGTTTTTTTTTTTTTTTTTTTTTTTTTTTTTTTTTTTTTTTTTTTTTATGTATGTCCACCGATTTCTCCGTCATTTGTGGACCGATTTTGAAAATTATTTTTTTGTTTGAAAGGGTATGCTCCCAAATTGGTCCCATATAAATTTTAATAACTTTGCTTGGGTAGTTTTTGAGTTAGCTACAAAATACGTATTTTTTTTTCCCACTTAGTATGTAGATGATATGATAAGTTCCTGACACTGGTAGTAGGTAGTGGTATTCGAATGTGTGTGGGGTAGGTACCACAACTAAAAAGAGAACAATAAAAACTTTTTACAAAAAAAAAACTACCGGCTTCCAAAAAAAACACTGCAAACTGAAAAATAACTTTAATTTCGGAAGTCGGTGGCAAAAAACGAAAACACTAAACCCAAGACACCGACTTCCGAAATTAAAGTTATTTTTCACTTTGCAGTGTTTTTTTTGGAAGCCGGTAGTTTTTTTTTTTTTTTTGTACAAAGTTTTTAAACACACACTCATGTTTTAATACCCCTCATTATGCAACAGTTTCATAAACTACTATTATAGTTTTACGTCAATATTGGAAGGAATGACAGTAATATTATTGTCATTATTACTGATAGCGTCTGGACCCCTATTAGTTTTTTTGAAGTGAAAACTTCTTTAGGCGCGTTAGGCATTTTTGAGATGGACAGAAAACAATTGAACTCGCGACACCGTTACCGACACCTCATTTTTAACCGACTTCCAAAAAGGAGGAGGTTATATGTTCGACGCGTATGTTTGTTTGTTTTTTTTTTTTTTTTTTTTTTTTTTTTTTATGTATGTCCACCGATTTCTCCGTCATTTGTGGACCGATTTTGAAAATTCTTTTTTTGTTTGAAAGGGTATGCTCCCAAATTGGTCCCATATAAATTTTATTAACTTTGCTTGGGTAGTTTTTGACTTAGCTACAAAATACGTATTTTTTTTCCCACTTAGTATGTAGATGATATGATAAATTCCTGACACTGGTAGTAGGTAGTGGTATTCGAATGGGTGTGGGGTAGGTACCACAACTAAAAAGTGAAAAATAAAAACTTTTTACAAAAAAAAAAACTACCGACTTCCAAAAAAAACACTACAAAGTGAAAAATAACTTTAATTTCGGAAGTCGGTGGCAAAAAACGAAAACACAAAACCCAAGACACCGACTTCCGAAATTAAAGTTATTTTTCACTTTGTAGTGTTTTTTTTGGAAGTCGGTAGTTTTTTTTTTTTGTAAACGCGATTGTGCTCTTTATTTATATTATGTTACGGATCAATGTTTTATGCAAGTATTTTTACTTTAAAGGTTTTGAAAGTGTTTTTTTTTTTTGTATTCGCGGTTTTTCTCTTTATCTAGATAAGGTTACGGACCAATATTCTATACAAGTATTTTTCATCCACCAAGGCGATCTTGTTCTAGTTTTCACTTCTCTCGGCACTCCCGGAGTGCCACTGTTTCTTTTTTTTTTGGTATTTATCGTCTTCGTAGCGTTTTCCCAACTATGTTGGGGTCGGCTTCCAGTCTAACAGGATTTAGCTAAATACCAGTATTTTCTTTTAAATCTTTAAATCTTTATTGGAACAAAAACACATTTTACAAATTTATTGCGTACGTAAATAGCTACATTAGTTATAAAACTGTGTCGCAGCTATTAACGCCCACCTCCAAGGAGACGACAGCGTTCCAGATTCCAGAGATGGAAACACGGAAGAGGTTAATTAAAAAAGAACAATAGTAAAATAAAAATAAAATAGTAAAAAATCAAAATAGTAAAAATAAAATTTGTAAAAAATAAAATTGTAAAAATTAAAAATGTAAAAATAAAATCGGTAAATGCTTATTGTTTTGCATGTGGGAGTGTTGTATGTGAGTGTAGTGCGTGTCTGTGAGGTGTAAGTACAGAGTGTGCTTGTGGGAACCCCCACGAGTACACTCTATGCTACGTGTATTTGGTGTGCATGTCTACGGAAGAAGGATCTTTACAAAATTCTGGGTTTGACAAAATTCAAGGTTTGACAAAATTCTCCAATTCTGCGTATGTGAGAGTATGAAGCCATTGATTGATACTTTTTTTGCAATCCCGGAGAGTACACGGGTAAATAGCAAGCACTTTATTTACTCTATTATAAAGCACGGGACTGCAGAAAATGAACTGCCGGCGGACAATTTCCAATTTAACACCCGATGTCGGGCAGACTCTGTCAGTTCTACGTTTTTGTCTTCTAAACTCAAGATCAAAAGACAGGTTTGAATGTTTCCGCAACACTGTACTTAGCACAAAAGAGTGCCTTACTGTAGGTAGTTTCCATAGCGTGTACAATTCCCTGGTAGGGAAGCGATAGGGTTTGAAGGCCATTACCTTAAGGATAGCCCTCTGCGCCCTCTCCAAACGCAGCAGTAGACACTTACCAGCACCACCCCATGCCGAAATACAGTACGTTAGCATGGTATGGGCAAGAGCAAAGTACACAGTTCTCAGGGTAGAGAAATTGGCGGAGGTCCTTAGATTTTTAAAAACAAAGATAAATTTTCTTACCCTAGAGACCAGTGAATTGACTTGCTCATTTTACCTGGAGCAACTCCCTATCTGACCTCCACAACGCAGTTACTGGGTAACACTGGTAAGACTTAGATTCCTTTCCCGAGGATTTGATGCGCGTTCTAACAGCACGTTCCGTTTCGAGTGATAGTAGGCTTCGGAATCTTTCGCTTTTGCTCGGTGAAGACGGGCTCCTTCGTCTTTCTGGTCGTACTGCCGTCGCAGTGAATATAGATCGCCCGATTATCCTAGACGGTCGTCCACAGATATAATGTGCTAGAAGTCAATGAACTGCGCCAGAGGTTCAACGTACTTAACCTCAGACCAGCCATCAGAGGAACTTCGCAGAGATGCCAGTTTTGCCACAATCGGAAGGCTTGAATCGGTAAGACTGGTTGTTAGACATTTGGGCTTCTGATTACCAGACATGACTGTCCAAGATCTACGAATGACAGCCGGGACCAACGGTTTAACGTGCTTTCCGAGGCACGGCGGGGTCTCGGTATATTTAATGACGAAGCCCTTTTTTTGGCTTTAACGTCCATACTGAACTAGTATAGATTCTGAAAAAAAAATTCGTCGGTTATTCAAAAAAAATCTGCTGTTCTATACATTTTTACCGCGTAGGTATTGTACTTTTCTATGAAACAGCAATTTTTTTTAAAATTTCGAACTAAAAATTTCAACGCAGGGGCTTTCAGAATCATGTACTAAATCCATGGTAATAGTTTTTGCGTCAATGTCCCTGCCACCCTGTATAATTTCAACTGCCTCGTTGGTCGCAAGCGCAACTGCTGAGCATTAGGTCCTGGGTTCGATTTCCGGGTCTGGCAAAGTGTTATTGGGTTTATCCATCTGGAATTTCTCAGTAGCAGCCCGGAGTTTGGATTTGTGCCCGGTTGATGGCAATGGGCTCGCCCACTATTACTTGGGACTCTGACGTAACTGACAACATGTGGATGGCCTATAGGTACCTACACATCAGCCTAGCTCCTTGGGGAATACAGTAATGATTTTATGTTATGTTATTAAGTCATGTCCGTCACTTCCCTGGTTAAACAAAACCGGCAAAGTGCGAGTCGGACTCCGTACCATTATCTATAAAAACAGCAAAAAAATCATGTCTGCGGTATGAGAGCCCCCTTAAATATTTATTTTATTCTGTTTTTTAGTATTGGTTGTTATAGCGGCAACAGAAATACATAATCTGTGAAAATTTCAACTGTGTAAACTATCACGGTTCATGAGATATAGCCTGGTGACACGGACAGCGGAGTCTTATAATAGGGTCCCGTTTTACCCTTTGGGTACGGAACCCTAAAAAACAGTTAAAGACATTCCTTAATTATTTTAAAAGATTATAAATGCTTCATAACCAACGTTTACTTGTCTCGTCTAGCAAAAGAAAACCATATAATATAGACAATGGTATAAATCGTAAGTAAAAGTAACGGCGCCGCCATTTTATTTGGGTTTCAAACAAATTGGACGTTTCTACTGAACAAATGACGTGTGATTTATCATTTTTCTACGCTTATTGTGAAGACTAGACGGTTGCCATAAATTATCTGTGTATTCCACAAAAGAATTATGAAAAAAATAATCTGAAACATTTTTGTAAACAAACGCCACTGACAAATGAGTTCATCTGGTGGTCCATTCTGTAGAAATCTCACCGTGAAAACTGACTGGCTGGCTGGTGGGGCTGCGCCGTTTCTGTGGTGCGTCAGGGATGTTCACAGATACGCATGTAGATTGCTTTTACGCAACAATGCGTAAAAGGTGCGCTTCCCTGGCGCGCAGGGTGTGGGGCAGCTCCAACAGTGTCTTAAGCATGGTTGCGAGTCGCCTGGACTGTGAATACGTGGGTCACTGTTGTGCCCTCTCTCATGGGATATCGCAGCGGTGACCAACTGTTATTTATTGTATTGTTTTCCTTGTTTTAGGGTTCCGTACCTCAAAAGGTAAAGAACGGAACCCTTATAAGATCACTTTCTTGTTCGTCTGTCCGTCTGTCCGTGTGTCACCACCAATTTTCTCAGGAACGGGTGGACCTAGCAACTAACATGTTTCCGCGAAAATCTAAATTAGCCCATATCGTTTTACCAATAAAAATTATACCAATTTTACTATAGCGGTATAATGGATAGATACGGAACCCTCAGTGCGCGAGTCCGACTCACTCTTGACCGGTTTTTTTTGTTAAAGGGCTTGCTACACGGCTGCCAACTGCGTCCCAACAGAGGTGACCTTGGTGGTTTACAACCATGGAGATGGTGGTTTATGACCAAATTTCAAACAGCTCTGCCTGTCGCCAACCAAGGTCACCTCTGTCGGGGACGCGGTTGGCTGCCATGTAGCAAGCACTTTAGTGTGGGCTTACTAACATAGTCTTAAGTTTTACTAACAATCTTGTTGAGTCTTGATAACTCTAATAAAGAAAAATTCTGTTCTATTCTAAGTGAAGTGATATCGAAGTGAGCTGGCATTCCACCTGCAGTGCTATTCTGTAAAAATCTCACCGTGAACGCTTAGGTGAAGTGAGCTTGAAGTGAGCTGTCATTCCAACAAATACCTACTAGAGATTACACTGTTGACAGCTCACTTTCAAGCTCACTTCACCTAAGCGTTCACGGTGAGATTTTTACAGAATAGCACTGCTGATGCTATGGATTGACACTATTGACAGCTCACTTCAACCCCACTTCACTTATTTAAGTGTTCACGCTCAGATTTTTACACAATAGATCGAGTTTTCTGTTGGGAAAATATTGCTATCTTTAAATACGACTGCCCAAAAAAGGAGTGTAATATTTTCAGGGTTGAAGGGTTCATGTATGTATGCGAGTTTTTTTTCCTTCTTTCTTTGTTTCCTTTGTCTTTTATCGAACCTTTTGGCCTCGTACAGGACTTTCTGCTTTTATTTTCATTTCATTTTATTTTTTATTTATGTTTCTATGAGTGTGTTTAGTTTATTTTGTGATCTCCTGTGCGAGTCCCAATAAATACTTTTTCTTTCTTTCTTTCTTTTTTTTCTTTCTTGCTTTCTTTTTTTAGGGTTCCGTACCGCAAAAGGAAAAAACGGAACCCTTATAGGATCACTCGTGTGTCTGTCTGTCTGTCTGTCTGTCCGTCTGTCACAGCCAATTTACTCCGAATCTAATGGACCGATTAAGTTGAAATTTGGTACACATGTGTATTTCTGTGACCCAAACACGAATGTGTAACGTAAATAATTTAATTTTGAATATAGGTGTCACTTTTGGGGCGCAAACAAGAAAATTAAAAAAAAAAGTTTTGCTAACAGTACCGTGTGACATATCAAATGAAAGGGCTTGTTGCGAGGATCCTAAATATATTTTTTATATAATTTTAAAATAAATGCTTTTAAAGATATTTGATAAATTCAATGAAAAATGACCATTCCCCCCCCCTTATCTCCGAAACTACTGGACCAAAAATTTTGAAAAAAATACATAGTATGGCTCTTTACTCATAGATTACAGGAAAACCTATAAGAAGTCTATGGTCTTAAAATAACATGGTAAATCTCTCAATATTGTGCGTAAAAACTTACATTTCGTCGCTCGGCATCCAAAAGGCCCATCTCTCTAGCTACTATAATATCAAAATATCAAAAGTGTTTGACCGTCTGCTTAATACACAAATAAATAAAACTGTAAATGTTCATGACAACCAATTCGGGTTTCGGCGTGGTTTGTCAACAGAAAATGCAGTGTTGTGCCTTAAGCATACTATCACATACTTACTCGTACACACAGCGTAGGACGCCGATTTATGCTAGGTTCATCGATTTATTCAAGGTTTCTGATCAAGTTGCTTATGACGTATTGTGGAGAAAGATGGAGAAGAATAGGTTGCCAACGGAGCTTATAAACATCTTTAAATAGTGGTATGGTAATCAGATCAATAGTGTACGATGGGCTGGAACTTTTTCCAAGCCATACAGGTTGGAATGCGGGGTGAGGCAGGATTGGCGAGCTCAGCAACACCAGAGTGGGTTGCTATATAGATGGTATTTGTGTAAATAATATTAGCTATGCAGATGATATGGTGCTTCTGAGCGCGTCAATCTGTGGTCTCAGAAAGTAATTGGTCGCCAAATGTGAGCAGTATGCCAAAACACATGGTTTGATGTATAACTCCAATAGGTCGGTGCTGCCCCGTTTTTGTAGCGCATCGGGAATATTCGCGGACGCACATATTAATTGCTTTTACGCAACGATGCGAATGAGGTGTGCATCCCTGGTACGCAGAGTACGGGCCAGCTCCAACAATATCGTTAGCAGTCTGGATTGCATGTACATCAATCACTGCAGTGCCGTCTCCCATGGGGTGAAATAAATTTAAACTAGATTACGTGGGGCACTCAGAAAGTTTTGTGATACTAGAAAAAAATATACTACAGGTTATATTTTTTTTATTAAATCTTTTGAAAGAACTCTCCATAGGCATACACAGTTTTATACGTCTAAACAAATTTTCATAACACATTTTCCAGTCCGCATCAGACACCTCTCCAATCTCCTTCTCAAATGCACCCAGTGCATCTTCAGGTGATGAAAACTGTTTTCCTTTGAGTTGATTTTTTATTTTGGGGAACAAGAAAAAGTCGCACGGAGCCAAATCGGGACTGTAAGGAGGATGACCTATAAATTTGACCGGTGTGCTGTCCAGAAAGTCCCTTGTTTTGAGCGCCGAGTGAGCCAGCGCGTTGTCGTGGTGAAGCAGTAGCCCACGGAGGCCAGTGTTCGGTCGCTTGCTGCTTGCAGTAGTAAAAACTTCTGGCAAACATTTGGTAACATACCATTCAGCATTGACGCTTCTTTGATCTCGTCAGGGTATTGACACCAGATAAACTGGTAGAAAAAAAAAAAAACTTGCGATCAACATTTTGCCTGCACTTCTGGCTTGCTTCACTTTGGTAGGCGTTGGTTCATTTTGAAACAGCCACACGGTCGACTGATGCTTCATTTCTGGATCATATTGATAAATCTAAGATTCATCACCCGTAATGATATCTTAAACGCGCCGAGACGAGCCTGCTACCAATTTTGCTATCATGTCTCGGCACCATTCTACCCGAACCTCCTTCTGACCCTGCGTTAGATTTTACGGTACCAGCGTGAAACTATCTTCCATAACCAAAGATGCCTGTGTAGAATTTCATGCACACTTCCCGATCCAATCGGCATTATATACCGTGAAATTTGAATCACAGTTTTGCTAGAACAAACTTTATTCAGACCATGGTCTACTACCATTCTACAGAATCCAATAAAAAAAAACATAAATTGGTTTTTGAAAAAACGTATACGTGGTGTCTGAGTTGTCGGGAGTAACGATAATCTTGACATTTTAAACTTTGCTTTTTTTGTGTTATTTCAAAAACCAATTATGTTTTTTTTTTTTTATTGGATGCTGTAGAATGGTAGTAGACCATGGTCTGAACAACGTTTGTTCTAGCAAAACTGCGATTCAAATTTCACGGTGTATGCTGAACCTCTTCATATGTAATTCGCCTATTCTCTTGAATTAAATTTTTCACAGCCAGCACTTTTTCAACAACCGTCATAGGGCGGCCACTTCTTTCTTTGTCTGCCAAAATTACTAGACCACCCATAAATTCGTTGAACCAGCGAAAAAGAGTATTTTTAGAAGGGCTTTTTTCTATGAACACCATTCGAAGTCTTTCAAACGATTCTTCTGGTTTTAGTCGACATTTGAAATCGTACAAAATCATCGCGCGAAAATGTTCTCGTTATAAATCCAGTTTTCAGTAAGACAGACTATTTTGATTTTGCTCGTAAAAAAATGTGGAGGGAATTTCGAATTTGGAATGTCATGTTTTTTTGTAATAAATATTCATTGTTTTAATTGACATCAAAACCAGCCAGTACCTATTCTATTGACAAAAACTGTTAGTCGCAAAACTTTCTAAGTGACCTCGTAAAATAAGTTTTAACATAGTTCATAAGTTTACTAACGCAATGAGTCCTTGTTACTTGAATAAAGAAAAATATCTGGATTATAATTTTTTTTGAACGACGTTTTCTAAAAATGAAACCTAGCTAGATCGATTTATCGCTCCTGAAACCCCCTTTTTTTTTTTTTTTTTTTTTTTTTGGGTGGGAAATTATCAAATAACTTCTCCCGCTCTGGGTGGAGCGGGAGGGCGTGTCAGACTCTTACTGACTAAAACCCACCCGTGTTCCTTCCTATGCCATGTTGCCGGGGGCCACGATTTCCCTATCGGTTTTCTTCGAACCCCCGGCATTGGCATTGGCCCTAGCGGACCCCGTCAATTCTGCTGACATCTCTTTGAGGCGCGCGTGGAACACAACGCGCCGTCGACCCGGGCTTGGTCCTTATCGGACGGCGAGCTACCCATTGCTCACCGTCCGCAAGCCCGCGCCTACGGTGGCCGGAAATCTTCCTGCGATTCCCGACGCCCAGGGCGTCTCCTGCTGCGGCGGTTAGGGGCGCGAGGGCGCGAAATTTGCCTCTCCCTCACGCGCTCCGTCTCCTCCTTCGCGAGCATTACTGCTTCGCAGAAAGAGGTGACGGCCTCCCATTTCCTCTCGCTCCGTAGCATGGCCCGAATCAGGGCCGGACGCGAGAGATCACCGCCGCCGATCGCATCCACGAGGACACGGCGATGCCCTGCCCAAGCCGGGCAGACCTCCACCGTATGCTCCACCGTGTCCTCCGGGCGATCCACACAGTGACGACACCCGGGCGTTTCCTCCCGCTTTATCCTGAACAGGTACCTCCCGAAACAGCCGTGTCCGGTGAGTACCTGCGTCAGGCGGAAGGTGAGGACGCCGTGGCGCCTCTCTAGCCACTCCTCAAAGAGGGGTCTTATCGCCGCAATTGTGGCGTGCCCAGCGCTGGGTTGCGACAATCGCACTCTCCATTCCGCCATGAGATCCCGCCGGAGCTCTGTCCGCTGTGCCGCGACTTCTTGCGGCATCGGAGTTAAGCCCCGGCGTTTCGCCTCCTCGCGCCACTCCCAAATGTGCGCGAGGACCTTTGCCTCCAGATCCCATGGCGGTACTCCGGCAAGGAGGCTCGCCGCCTCGCAGGAGACCGTGCGGTATCCTCGGGCCAGCCGGATGGCCATGACCCTTTGGGACGCGTTCAGCCGGCGGCCTGGCTGCCGCCTCAATGAAGGCGCCCACACTGGCGCCCCGTAAAGGGCCATGGACCGCACGATCCCCACGTAGAGCCTCCGACAGGAGGCGTTTGGACCTCCCAGATTGGGCAGGAGCCGCTTCAAGGCAGCCCCGGCCCGGTCCAGTCTGGGAGCCAAACGTCGGAAATGCTCCACGAAGTTCCACCGGCTATCGAGGACGAGTCCCAGATACTTCATCGTCGACTCGACGCCGATGTGAACCCCTCCCGCCAATACCTGGGAGCCCGACGGTGGCGCACTACGAGGACCATAGAAACCCATGGCCTCGGACTTGTGCAGGGCCACCTCGAGTCCCAGCTGCCGGATTCTGTCGACGATTGTCGCAACCCCGCGTGTCGCTAAGTCGGCCGCCGCCTGGTACGACCTCCCCTGCGCCAGGACCAGCGTGTCGTCAGCGTAACAAACGACACTGACGCCAGTAGGGAGGTCGGCGCGCAGCACCCAGTCGTATCCGATGTCCCACAGATGCGGCCCCAGGACCGATCCCTGTGGGACACCGCACGACATCTCTCGCCGGTTCCACTCTCCTTGGTGACCGGGGTAGATGACAAACCTGTCTGTCAAATAGGCCTCGACCACACGACAGAGGTAGGTCGGCATCCGGTGATACCGAAGTGCCTCCCTGATGCAACTCCAGGGCAGGGTGTTAAAGGCATTGGCGATGTCTAGAGACACCGCCAAGACGACCCCACCCCGGGCCACAGCATCCCCCGTCGTGAGGGCCCGCACGCGCATGATGGCGTCCACCGTAGAGCGCCCCCTGCGGAAACCGAACTGGCTCTCCGCCAGATCCGGCCCCACTCGCACCAGCTGCCCGACGAGGCGGTCTGCAATGACTCTTTCAAAGAGCTTGCCCACCTCGTCGAGCAGCACAATGGGCCGATAGGCGGACGGAGAGTCCGCTGGGCGCCCCGGCTTCCTGATGAGGACCAGTTTCCCAGTCTTCCAGCAAAGTGGGAACTGGCCCCTCTCCATACATGCGCTTAGGAGCCCTCTCAGTCGAGGCCCGAGAGTCCCCATGGCCAGGACCCAGGCCCTTCCGGGTATGCCATCGGGTCCTGGGGCGGTATTCCTCGCACTCATCCTGCGTACCGCCACTCTCATCTCTACCTCGGTCACCTCCGGAGCATCGTCGTCGTCGTCGGCGGTGTGGTCCGCATCGGGCACCGCAATGGGCGGAGCCATGGGCGGGGGCGTATGTTCCCCTCTTGAAGGGAACAGAGCGCTCACCACGTCCTCCACAAGCTGGGGCCGGAGACTCTGCGTCAGCGGGGGAGCCCATGGGCGGAGTTTCTCCCGCACCATCTTATATGGGCGTCCCCACGGGTCTCTGTTCAGAGTCTCCAGCATCTCCTCGCGGGCCAGTGCCCTGGCCCGCAGGATCTCCGCTTGGAGGGCGGTTTTCGCCGCTCTGTACCCCTCGTACAGCTCCGCCTGAATGGCTTCCGTATCCGGAGGACGGATACGGAGCCTGCGGTGCCTGGCGTACCGGCGTCGCGCAGCAACGCACGCCCTGCGTAGAGCTTCCAGCTCTTGCGACCACCAGTACACCTGGCGCGAAGTCCTGAAACCCCCTGCATACTAAATTTAATAAAAATTCTTGGAGCCGTTTCCGAGATTCAAATTATAATTATACATAGGTATATACAAGAATTGCTCGTTTAAAGGAATTATTATTATATTAATACCGCGAATGTGAAATTTTTTACGAAAATCTGATTTTTGTTTTATTTCATTCTACACGTTCAAATAAGTGACCCTGCAATTTAAAAAAAAATGTCACAGTCGCGGTATTGGATGCCGAGCGATGATTTGCAGTTGGAATGTATGGGAGAACATGTTTTTCAACTACAATGTTAAGTTTGTTCTTGGGATAAATAAATTCATCTCAACTACGGAACCCTTCATTGTGCGTAGTCCGACACGCACTTGGCCGGTTTTTTCTTTCTTGCTTTCTTTCTTGCTTTCTTTCTTGCTTTCTTTCTTTTCTTTTTCTTTATTTTATTCCACCATAACTTTTAAATACGTGAATATATTTGGATGTATGGGGTATCGTTAGACATCCCGAATGACACAGGCTGTGATATTTTTTTTGAGCTGACTGAAGAGATAAATAAAAATGTCATTGCAGTCGGGAGACCTCTTAAATTAAAAAAGTGTTGATTGCAATGAAAATTTCATGTATCTGTTTAGTCAGCGAGTAAATGAGTGACCTTTCGCTTTGTATACAGGGTGGCAGGGACATCGACGCGAAAACTGTTACCATGGATTCAGTACAAGATCAGGAACCGCCGGTTATTAAAAAAAATCTGCTGTTTCATAGAAAAGTTTAATACCTCGATCAAATTGGAAAGAGATTAAACATAATCAGCGACATAGTAATGGATTCTTTTCAATCGTTTGAAAATAACAGAACGATGTAACGTAGGTATTTAGTGATTTCTGGTGCAAGTTGGAAATAAAATTACCACCGTTCATCATCTTATTTGATAGATCCATAGTTTAAAAGAAATAATACAAACAAGAGTTTATAATATTTCAGTGGTAAGTACCACGGAAATATTATCAAAGTGTAAAATATTATCAAAATTATCAAAGAATCACCAACTCTGTTTGGTAACTTAAGACTTTAATGCAGTTGTTATGAAAAAAGGCAGCAATGAACATGACACTGTCAGAATTTTTTCCATTAGGTACAACGGAAGGTTCCCAAATGACTCGACTGACAAGCAGCTGACACTTCCTTTGAAGCATTATTTACTTTTCTATCCCTTGTGAAAACAAAAAGAAAAAACAACAAAGAAGAGTCCCAAAATAAACATATTTTGGACCAAAAAATACTTGGCCATGGTATTCCGGCTCTTAAAAATAAGTATTCAAAAAAGATTACCCATTATACAGGGTGGTGTTAACATTAATACTTATACAGAGGCCGGAAAACATTCGCCGGCATAATGGTGGCCGCAAAAAGTTAATGGACCCTTTCACCACCCTGTATTTGAGTTCGGAGCAATTCGGCATGAATCGGCATGTTTCGGCTGTTACGCTTGCGCATTTTCCTTTTTAGGGTTCCGTAATAATACCAAGAATTCCTATGGATTTAAGTAGAAGCTCTTTTTGTACTCTCTGCCTACCTTCAGAGGATATAGGTGAGGTTATGGAAGTATTTTATTATTTATACTGCGTGTAACAAAAATCTTGTCCGATCCGTGAGGGTGTTATTAAGAATCATACTGAGAGTCTATTTTTGTGATAATTTTCTGGAAAAAAAAAGTATTGTCGCATTTTTTTCAATGTGGAATTTTACCTGGTTATTACACGGGGCGCGGGCGACCGTCGCTTAGCGGGTGTCTACAAGTCATAACTTATGACCTCTGTAGAAAATTTGCGAAGTATAAAAAAAAACACATTTCGTAATTTTATTGCGGTACCTAAGCGCCCCCTTTCGGATGCTGTATACACACAGTAAAATACATAGAGATACAACATGATTATAATGTTGAGTACAAAGTATGTGTGCATGTTCAGGTAAAGAAGAACACATTCCACTTTAAAAAAATTCTTAATATTATTTCCTGCTTTACTGATAGATGCTACTGAGGGTGCCAAACTCGTAGCCAAATACTGAGCTGACCATATTTAGATTGCCATCGATACGATAAAAAGAAGAATGCCGGAAATCCTACGGAACCATCACCATAAATTCAAATATTTTATTTTACATAAACCTACAAGGGCACTTATGAAACGTCAGAAGCTAGGTGCACGGTTCCATTTGGTCGTTTCCTATGGAGAAAAGCCGGCAAGAAACTCCACGGATACTCTTTTAAAAATAAATGGTTTTTACAATGTTTTCAAATTACAGTGTTAATAGTTATGAGAGGATAGTGTAGGCCTAGAAAAAAAGTACCAGGTACTTAGCACCTTGTTATCATTATATACCTACAATTTTATTTCAACTCTTTATTAGTGGCTTTTGTGGACATGATAATTGTTCAGATTTGTTACAGTTGTAACAGCAATCATGTAATTGCGTTTAATTAAAATAGATTTTAATTTTTATTAATTGATTTGTCTTTTGTATAGATTCTTTTCTATTTTGTGAATGTGAGAACGCTGTAGGCTTAGTAGACTGTAGATTTTTTTAACATTTTCTATTTTGTTAAATACTTGGTATTTGTTGAAAGACCTACACTGTCCTTCCATACCTATTATTATCACTGTTATTTTTGAAAATATTGTAAAACCCAATTATTTTTAAAAGAGTTAACGTGGAGTTTCTTGACAGCTCTTCTCCATAAGAAACGACTAATTGGAACCGTGCACCTAACTTCTGACGTTTAAGTGCCCATGTAGGTTTTTGAGAAATAAAATATTTTGAATTTTGTAGCCAAATAGAAATGGTCCACAAATCTACAGTACAGTTTGACGTTTACATACACAATGTAAACGTCAAACTAATATAGCAGAGTATTAGGCCTAAAACTGCGTTAAGCGGACGTCCGCGTAGTTTCATACAAAAGTGCTCCGTTACGGAAACACGCGCAGGTGTCCGTCGCGGGGAAGCGGGTCCCGCGCTCGCGCCACGTGTCCCGCCTCCATGCGATGGACACACGCGCGGGAGCACGCGCGGTGGCGCCAGTGGTTTTGCAATGTAATCCTGTACTATTAAATGAGCATTCTCATTCTCTATTTTCACCAGAGCAGAGCTCGGTCGCCTAGGTACTAATTAATATATTAAGTTCTCCATCTACACGACTGTGCATTCACACCGTTAAAATGGAACTAGCGACACTGCGTAAACAAAATAATCCGTTCTCCACGACGGGTACCCGCAACTGGGGCCGTCGCGTTCCCATGGAGCCCAACCGCGTGTCCACGCGCGTAGACACACGACGGGTGCCCGTAGCGGGCGCCCGCTTAACGCAGTTTCAGGCCTTAGTATTCATTCAACAATTGCATAATTTTCAGGCCGTACTACCACTGTATAGTAAAGTAACAGTATTATATAGAAAGAAAGAAAGAAAGAAAGAAAGAAAGAAAAAGTATTTATTGAGACTCGCACAAGGAATAAAAAATCACTCACTATCTGGCCTTGAAATAATTACCTACGGCCGTTCGGTAGATAACCCTTCCGCGTCTGTGCGTAACTGACGCGCACTCGATACTGTTGCATACTGATATACACTGAGATTTGGAAGCGCGTTGTTTTATTTATTCTATGGTAGTACTGACAGAACAATTTGTATGAACATGCAAAAAGCTTATTGTCTAATTGTCTAATTGTCTAGGAAGTGGTGAAGGGTGGGCGTTTTGGGGGACTGTCTTATGTAGGTAATTTTGACATTCGAAAAGTGCTGATTCTCAGCCTAGTTTGAATAAATGACTTTTGAATTTTGTATCATCGAAGATTTGTATTATTTATTTTTAACCGACTTCCAAAAAGGAGGAGGTTATATGTTCGACGCGTATGTTTGTTTTTTTTTTTTTTTTATGTATGTCCACCGATTTCTCCGTCATTTGTGGACCGATTTTGAAAATTATTTTTTGCTTGAAAGGGTATACTCCCAAATTGGTCCCATATAAATTTTATTAACTTTGCTTGGGTAGTTTTTGAGTTAGCTACAAAATACGTATTTTTTTCCCCACTTAGTATGTAGATGATATGATAAGTTCCTGACACTGGTAGTAGGTAGTGGTATTCGAATGTGTGTGGGGTAGGTACCAAAACTAAAAAGTGAAAAATAAAAACTTACAAAAAAAAAACTACCGACTTCCAAAAAAAACACTACAGAGTGAAAAATAACTTTAATTTCGGAAGTCGGTGGCAAAAAACGAAAACACAAAACCCAAGACACCGACTTCCGAAATTAAAGTTATTTTTCACTTTGTAGTGTTTTTTTTTGCAATACATACTTGCTTTTCCAATTCACTCAGACATTGGCATAATGGTTGCCATCGGCTTTGCTTACCATAACAAAAAATAGAATAGAATAGCTTATTTTCTGAACCATAACAACTTCATTTACATTTGTGTTAATGACGTTGTCTAAATAATTCAAACTAATACCGCATTGAGATGAAGTGATATTAACTATGTACTTGTGTTTTTATTTTTTACTCATCAACTAAGTAGTAATGTGGAATGTGAAATGTTATGTTGAAGCTTACAATATGACCGGTGTCACTGTTTACCAAATAACAAAAAAAATACAGTGGCCCTCCGGGAGTGCCGACAGAAGTGAAAACTTTGATGTATTTTTTAAGGGCAAAAGCTGGTGTCGTCACAGTGTCGCGAAATGAATGGTTTAGTCCCATCTCAAAAATGCCCAAAGTTGATGAAGATTTTACTTTTAAAAAACTCAGTATCAGACCAGAGTCGGGATTTGTTCCCGATTGATAGCAAAAGGCTCGCTCCTTATTACGTGGGACTTAAACATAACTGGCGAAATGTGGGTGTACTATATGTACACCTCTGTCTAACTCTTTGGGAAACAAGGCGTGATGTTAAACAAACAACAATCAGAACTGGGAAATGACTGGAAAAGGGAACCACTCTGGAAGTATATCCTTTCAAATAAAAATAACAAAATTCATATATAAACGAGGTACTCGTAAAAAACATAAAAAAATTGAGAGCGTCCTCTTTTTTTTAAAGTCGAAAAAAACTGAAAATTATTTGTATGACAGAAAGAAAGAAAATTCGTGGTAAAAAAGAAAGAAAAAAAAACACGTAAAAAACAATTTGAGGGAAAATATCCGTCACATCCACGCAAAACAGCCATCGCTCAGCATAATGCTGCGACGCTATGCGAGACAGAGCCCCAGCGCTGGTTTTCAGCGACAGCTGGCGCTAACGTGATGACGTCAACCGGCACCGGAACCGTATAATGAGCTTAGGTAAACCTACCTGTCAGCTATGCCAGATAATTTAACGGGAACATAATTTAGATCAAGGTGCAAAAACAAATCAAGGCTTACCTTAAGCTTAGTTATATATTTACTAGCGCCCCGCCCCCGCTTCGCACGGTTTTTACGACTTGATAAGACATCAAGATTTCTGTATTAAACTTCTACTGCTTGAATACGAGGCTTTTGACTTTTTTGCATATGTGTATTAAATGTATTTTTTTTTTTTTGTAATGTGCGATTTTTTTGTTCAGAATAAACAATTTTGTTTCCTTTCTTTCTTTATTATATTCCTTAATTAATGGTCACATAAATTATCTAAATTGTGGTGAAAACCGAAAAAATCTGTTGCATAATTTAGTTTTAGACGAACAAAGCGGTAAAAGTAACTTTAATTTTGTAACAATATTTATACACATAGATTCTTCAAGCTTACAGTATAATATCTATAAAGGATCACATATTTCGGATATTATATTAATTATAAAAAAATTAGAATTATCGTCTATATATTTAAAATTCTTATCTCAAGAGAAAAAAACACAATTGAGCTGTTTTATATCAGTAGTAGAAGAGCAGTGGTGGCCCAGTGGTAACGGCCGCGACTTACGAGTTGTAGGTCGTAGGTTCGAACCCAGACAGGCGCTTTACTTTGTGTAAATTATTTCATCACCATTGCTCTCAAAACGGTGAAGGAAAACATCGTGAGGAAACCGGCATGTCCTAGAACCGAAAATTCAAAGACATGTGACATCTACCAACCCGCACTGGGCCCGCGTGGTGGATTACGGCCCACTCCCTCTCACAGAGAGGAGGCCTGTGTCCCAGCAGTGGGAACATTTATAGGCCGATGATGATATCAGTATGGAATAGAAAAATGTAGAGGAATGGCAGTGGCAGGCGTCTGGAGGAATGTGCTATCGGTTTATTGAGTTGTCTGTACCCGAGATCTCATCTCCATACCACTCGCGACTCGAATTACATGCCGATAGTCTGTAGATTTTGTTTTGTGGACGTGGGAGCAGAAGTTAAAGAGTTAAGTATATTGGTTTTTTTTGTCCCCAGTTCTGAAATTTCAGCATTTGAATATAAGAAACAGCAAAAATTCACCAATCAAAATAACTTAAATACACAACCAAGTGTCAAGATACAGTACTCAATATAATTTATTATAAGGAAGTAGAAGAAGGTCCCGAGGAATCACGAACCTCCTTCATTGAATTGCCAATGAGACGGCCGGCTGAGATAGTACCTACACCGCCCCGGCCGCCCTGAAGCACTCGAAACTTAATCAACAGTTAAGAGTTACTCGAGTAGGTAAATAAGTTATCAGAAGATAGCTATGGCGCAGGAAGCGTGCCGGAAATGTGGTGTAGGGTCAAAATAAATAAAGAAAAGAGAGATAATATGTGATTTAAAGAACAATTGCGAAAGCAACAGCAGGCCGCAGACGGCAGCGGCGTTGTGGCTGACAATAACCGCAGGCGACAGTGCCGCTGTTTCTGATTCCGAATCGAAACGACGTCATATTTACGGCTTTTTCAGTTTTGCGAAACTCATTTGCCAAACAAAAAAAAAAACATCTTGTCAAAAACATGTTCTCACATAAATATCGATATACTTCACATGAATCGCCGTAATCTTTTGATAGCGTAAAAAAATTAAGTGTCCAATTTATAATAAGACAGACAAAAAAAATTTTTTTGTGCATCATCGATACTGGCGAAATGTGGGTATAATTTAGATACACCTCTGCCTAACCCTTCGGGAAAAGAAGCCTTGATGTTAGGTGTAGTTTCTGCCCGCATTTCGTGTGCGTGAATATACCCTATGATACTCGACAATATTGTCGCTTCCCATTACTAATAGAATTTTCGGAATCAAATCAGTAGTTTCAAAGATTACCCCCTACATACAAACTCACACATTTTACCTCTTTATATTATTACTTGCTTCTGCCCGCGACTTCGTTCCCGTGGAAGTCGATAAAATATAGAATAGAATGCATTCCATTTGCATGCATTTCATTTAGATTTTCTGTGCGAGTCGCAATAACTACTTTTTCTTTATTTTCTTTCTTTCTTTCATTTATTTGGCAGAATATTGTACAAAGTTGTTATATGCATTATATATTACGATGATAATATTCTGCGGTTTCCGGCGTACAAGTATGGTTTGTAAAATTGTGGGACATCGTCACATTAAAATTAAATTATGAATCATTGGAATTACAAATAATAAATCAATTGAACAATAGTTGTAAAGAGATTAATATACAGGATTACTGGTAATTCGACGTATATGTGGCAGGAGCTAATAGGGAGGCTCAAAAGCAACAAATTTAACCCCCCATATGTGTGGCCGAAGTTCAGTAGTTTTCGAGATATTTGAATTTTAAAAGTTTTTTTTATATTTTACCAGAATTTGACCTTTAATTCCAAATTTATAAAAAACTACTGGTAGTATGGGCACCATTCAAACTTAATTTTGTACCTGATACATTAACTAACCTAATACAATTATTAAAAGTACAAAATTTAAACATTAAAAACAAATTATGAGCCATTACAAAAATAATTATTTTCAACATTTTCAGCTTAGGCTACAAAAAATGTTGCTTGGCTTAAAAAAATACTATGGCACTAATCATACAAACAGCTAGGTATAAAAACATGCTCATTTCCTAGGCTATCCAAAAAGGTATTAAAGTCAATGTAAAGATACGGAATTCATAACATTAATGTTATAACAATTAGGGTCATCTTTATTTTTAGGAAATAAAATTAAACAAATGTTGGTACTTAGATGAGAGGAGCTCGTGGCTAAGTACTAACAGCCGCTCGGGTCGATCTGTCAGGTTAAGCTACGCTTGCTGGGGTTGGTCCGTGGATGGGTGACCATTTCTACATACCGAGACTCCTCCATGCCTCGGAAAGCACGTTAAGCCGTTGGTCCCGGCTGTCATTCGTGGATCTTTGACAATCGTCAGAAGCCCGAAAGTCTGACAAAGGGGTATCGTATTACCCAGTTACTGGGTTGTGGAAGTCAGATAGGCAGTCGCTCCATGTAAAATACTGGTTTTCAGCTGCATCCGGTTAGACTGGAAGCCGACCCCAATATAGTTGGGAAAAGGCTAGGCAGAACAGTTGGTACTTAAATGAAACTTTATTTAAATTGCTCTACATCCTATTCGATATGAGCCTCTCAATTTCGAATACATGTCCGAATTCACTTCCTAACCTCAGTTTTTGTCACTCTTGAGGTGGAAGTTGCCCTCATTTAGGTAATCCGCCGCGTTTATGGAGTCAAGTAAACTAAGTCTTTCATGTGACCCCAAACGTAAAAATCAAGTGGTGTGAGGTCAGGCCATGGAATTGGCCCTCCCCTCCCAATCCATTGGTTAGGGTAAATGATTTGTTGGCAGATGTTCCCGAAAAAACAAAAATAATTTAATGTTTCAACACGATGGGTATCCAGCTCACTAAAGCCTGATGGATTGGAAAAGCTGAAAGCCTAAGCTAAAAATATTGAAAAGAATTATTTTTGTAATGGCTCATAATTTGTATTTTTGTGTTAATTTTGTACTTTTAATGATTGTATTAGGTTAGTTAAAGTATCAGGTACAAAATTAAGTTTGAATGGAGCCCATACTACCAGTACTTTTTTATAAATTTGGAATTAATTGTGAAATTCTGGTAAAATATAAAAAAAAACCTTTAAAATTCAAATATATCGAAAAACATCTAGCAAAGCACAAGAACGTATATTGTGCTTTTGTTGATTTGGAGAAGGCCTATGACAGTGTGTGGAGGGAAGAACTGTGGTCGACACTATCCAAGTACGGTGTGGACTGGCGCTTGGTACGGGCACTGAAATCTTTATACAAAGATTCCAGTGCTTGTGTTAGGATAAATGGGGCATACACGAACTGGTTCTGCATCTCAAGGGGTGTTAGACAGGGTTGTGTAGCGTCACCGTGGCTGTTCAACTTGTACATGGATAGTTGTCTGACAGATGTGAAAGAGGGTGAGTGCGGATTGAGGATGAATGAGTTGCCTGTCAAATGCCTTATTTACGCAGATGATCAAGTTCTTCTTGCATCGTCAGCAGAACAGTTGCAAGACATGGTGACTGTGATGAATGAAGCATATAAGATGAAAGGGATGAATATAAATGTGAATAAGACGAAGGTCATGGTGTTTGAAAGAGGAGAGGATGTATCGGTGTGTGATGTGAAAATAAATGATAAGAGTGTGGAGCAAGTAAGTGAGTTTATATATTTGGGGAGTCTGTTCACAAGGGTTGGGAAGATTGATGGAGATGTGGAAAGGAGAGTAAACGCAGGAAACAAAGTGAATGGTGCTATACATGCGATTGTGACCAGCCAGTCGGTGTCTAAAAAGGCTCGACTGGCTGTTCACAATGGTGTGCTGGTGCCCACGCTTATGTATGGAAGTGAATGTTGGGTGTGGCAAAAACAACATGAAAGTAGAATAAATGCTGTGGAAATGCGTTCCTTCCGCCAGACGCCGTGTCGTGTGACAGCACAGCATCACCGTCGCTCGCGTCTTTATGTCGCGCGCCACCGACCACGGACTCGCCCAGACGACACGACGCGCTGGAGAAGAGTGGCCATCTTGCTAAACTGGGTGGGAAACTGAAGACTTGGAGGAAACGATGGTGAGTGATATCAGATTATATTTTGATTATGAATGATAGGCTGAGGAATGATGTGATAAGACAGCGGTGTGATTTAAAAGAAGATGTAGTGACAAAAATTTAAAAGGGTATGCTGAGATGGTTTGGGCATGTTGAGAGGATGAATGAAAGGCGACTAACAAAATGTATTTACGAGGCTAATGTGAAGGGAAAGGCCGGGCGGGGACGCCCTAGGAGGACATACACTGACCTTATTGGTGATGTTCTTCAGAAAGGCCAGGTGCGTAGTACTCGCAACCGGCGTGCGTGTATGACCAGATGTATGAACGTAAACGAGGCAAAAGAAGTATGTAAGGATCGTAGCAGGTGGCGTTCTGTAGTTTCTGCCTACCCCCATGGGAAGAAGGCGTGAGTTTATGTATGTATGTATGTATATATCGAAAACTACTGAACTTTGGCCATACATATGTGGGGTTAATTTTTTTGCTTTGAGCCTCCTTATTAGCTCCTGCCGGATATACGTCGAATTACCAGTAACCAAGTCAAAGTTCAATTAGGTCAAGGTGATAAAATATGATTTATAGGCAATAATGTCAAATATTTAGGTAAACTAATTAAACAAAAGAAAGTTAAATAATTTACATTTCAATTTTCTGAGGCTGAGAGCTTTGAAGCCATCAGGTAATTTGTTATAGACAGTAATGGACATGCAGTATACATTATTAGAAAACAATTTAATTCTACGCATAATAATATGCACTTTGCGGCTGGGTCTGGATACAACATCATTATACAGTCAAATTCATGTCTGAAAAAATGTATAGTGCTGGAAGTGGCAGTATTTTAAATTTTTTAAATAGTGGAACTTTCACTTTGTAGTGTTTTTTTTGGAAGTCGGTTTTTTTTTTTTTGTAAAACGTTTTTATTTTTCACTTTTTAGTTGTGGTATCTTACCCCGTACAAAATCCAATACCACTACCTGCTATGTAAATAACAGTGACAAGAACTTATCATATCATCCACATCCTAAGTGGGAAAAATTACGTATTGGTAAAGCTCAAACTCAAAAACTACCCAAGCAAAATTAATAAAATTTATATGGGACTACCTCTGAAGTATGACCTACCTACCAAAAAATAATCATTAAAATCAATTCATAATTGGCGGAGTAAACATACAAAAAAAAACATACAGTTGAATTGAGAACCTCCTCCTTTTGGAAGTCGGTTAAAAACAATTTAGGTAACGTCGAGACTAAATTACACGAAAGCTTTTCTCCAATCTCTTAAAGGCAAGTCATCAGTTAAATCCATTTAGAATATCAAAGGGGCCATTTACTAAGTTGTAAAATATAACTGATTTACTATTTAAATCAATATAGGTTTTCTTGTGTGAATTAAATAGCCTGCCTTTATAATATAAAGCAACTCGCCCCTGTTTCGGATGGTGTTTACGACTTAAAAAAACATCGACATTATAATAATTATGAAAGTTTAATATGAATGTATTCTACACCTTCCGGAATAAATTCTCTAAATGAAGGTGAAAACTACATCAAAATCAACCGCGTGGTTTAGAAGAACAACGCGGTCACACAAACAGACACGACTAACGACTTTAATTTATAATATTATATTATATATATTTTTAAGGAACAGGTTTTTTTTACAATATAGTTTAAATCTTTTAAAAATTCCAATTTTACGCGTTTACGCTGTAATAAAACCTACATCAAATTATTTATGAACTTCAAAAGTTTCAAAACATAGGAAATAATTATTATGTTGAAACGTCTAATTGGAACCGTGCACCTAATTTCTGCCGTTTCATAAGTGACCATGTAGGTTTATGTGTAATAAAATATTTTGACTTTATATGTAATTTTTGCTTCCTAAAGAAAGCCTAAGCATTCAGTCTGCTTCTTATTCCATAAAAAAATACAATAACTTTAATATTTTAACAGTTCAGCTGTAGGGGTTATGTTTTGTTTTATTTTAATTGATTTATTTACAAAGAAAACGTACGCGGGGCAAGCAAACAAGATTTTTTAACTCAAAATTAAATAAATAGTCAGTGTCTTAAAAACATCGAATCGTCCCGCACTACTGGGAAATGCCTCTCCCCATGACAACCAGAGCAAAAACCGTCTAGAAAGAAAAAAATAAATATGTGCTACACTATTAAGTTACCTACTTACTAGGTATATTATTTCTCATTATTTTCGCAATATAAATTCAATAAAAATTAATAAAGTTACAGATTTTATTACGAATATTTGTCTCAGCCACTGTAAGAGAACTTAATACGTGATACAAGAGATACAGGTAAAAAGGAAGTCTTCCACTCACCTGCAGTTAGTTTGAAAGCCTTACACAAGGTACGCTGAGTAAAATTATACCCCAACTATTTACACAGGTCACAACACGGTAATGAAAAAAAAAAACTTTTTAATGTTGTCAGAATAAAAAATAAATTAACAAAAACACTAAATGTCGGTTCAATCCGTTCTTCGCGTGCGTACCTAGCCGCTTGATTTTGATACTTTAATATATTTCGTCTACATTTTTTTTTCGTGTTTATTTTTGTGGACAACGCGACACGTTGCGTCTTTCGATCGCACCTTGTTACACTGACTAGAGGGGTAGGAAACCCCTACGCTTCGATACTACGGGGCAAAGATTATTTAAATTATTATTGCAGAGGGAGCATTTTCCTTAACTAGACCTTGGCATTTACATTTATGTAAGAATTCGTTCATTACGGTATGTATTTATATAATTTATGATTAACTATTAAATATTGTATGAATTGTACCAGGGCTTCGAATACGTGATCCTACGTCTCGATGTTTGTTACAACAACAAAGCTACTGAACTACAGCTATGAAGGCTTCCACATCCTGCTTATTCCGCATCCAATGTCAAATGTACTTGAAAAACATTCTGTTATACGGACATAGATGAGCCCATCTTTCCTTATATTCTACCACGCAAAAATTTCATAGATATGGAATACTTCTATGGCAAATACTTAGTAGAGTCTTACTGTGTGTTTGCACTGACGAAACATTCACTTATTAAAACATGTTGAAATCGCTATTTTCTGTCTATGTTCGATACAGTATTTGACAGGAAATTTAGAGATTTCAACAAGTTTTTATGCGAATGTTTCGCCAGTGCAAATGCACAGTAAGACGACCCACTGACCCAGTTTTTCATTAATTAGGTTGATTCCGGTTCACAATCAACCATCCTAGACAGTTTGTTATTTTTAGAGTTATATTGCTTTCCTGATAAAGAACTGGTCACCAAAATTCCAGCATAAACTTCATATCCAACATAAAATTCTCTGCAATAGACATTTTCCAAGGACATCATTTTAGTGACTACCCGGGAACTTCAAAGAAGCTTCACAGATTTTAAATAAAGAAAATGATTATAATTCCTGAGTTTTATTGGTCAAAAACGTCAAGAGGTGACGTGTCACCTCTCGACTTTTTTGTCACAAATGGTATCTAGATTTGTGACAAAAAGGTTAACAAAGGTCAAATTTGATAATAATTATCTGAGATTGTGAATTCAAGTTAAGCAATTAAAGCTGCATATCGTCACTAAAAAAATACAATGAGGACCAACGTTGTTTATTTCAAAACGGTTCTCAAAGTTCAACTTCATAAAAAAAAACAGTTTGATTTATAGAATCATCATAATTTTATTGACATTTTTAAAACCTAAATTCAAATTTTGACACATCAGTACCTTACCTATTTTTGTACCATTCTAGCGTAGGCACAAAACGCGCCGCTCCGAATAATCTTTGACATTTTCCGGGCGTGCCAAACAAAGACAGCGCATACCAAAAAGCCTGTTGTTGCGACAGAGACAGGGCGTATCGACGGGCTTAGCCCATGTTTGACCAAGTTTTCTTTCTATTCAAATAATTCATGAGGACTTAACTAGTGCGGACGTGGGAAATTTTAGAGCAATACTATTTATCGATCAATTGAAAGTAATCCGACGAATACATGTAGGGATGAATACATTCCGGCCAATAAAGGTAAGCCAGAGGTGAGGCACAAAATACTTCTCCCGGAAGATAAGGTCCGTGGGGTCGCTACTGGCTAACTGCTCGCCACATGCTGCCCTGCTTTTGTACTCAGCTTTTGCGGACCTTTCACAGTTATTACCCGACTTCGCTTTACCTCGATTTTGTACAACAGTAAAAAATAACGATAATTTTGTAAAAAACTATTTAAAAAAAATCGAAATATTTTTTTATGTATATTTTTTGGGGATTCAAAAAAAAACAAAACGGTGTAACTTTTAAACGAAATGATCTATCGCGATGAAACCAACTCCATAATGATTGGAAATAATTAGGCGTCCTTATAAAATGAAAATTGTGGAAATAAAACTACTCTCAATTGGAAATAAACATGTTTTTTTAAGCAAAAATCTGTTTGTCATATTTTTTTACAAAAATCGTACAATTTCTCAATAAGACGCAAAACAGAAAAATACATTTTTTTTTCGTTGATAAAATTAAGCATAGATTTCAATATGTGCACATTATAAAGACACTGTATAACTATGAGGTGTCAAAAACGCATTCTCAAATTATTACGTAACATAACAACACAATCGTATTCCCCGACTGCCTCGTTGGTTTCACACGTGCTACTGCTGAGCAGGAGGTTCTGGGCTTAATTTCCGGATCGAGCTAAAAGTGTTTTTGGAATTTTCACCGCCCTGAGACTGGTTTGTGCCCGGTTGATAGCAGTAGGCTCGCCCCCTATTACATGGGACTTAAACATGACTGGCGTTTGTTTCGGCCTTTCTTCTCAGAGTAGTCAGATAGAAAACGCCGAACTCATCTAGCTTATTTTTAATAAAAAAAATTATATGACGTGTAAACGTGATTCCGATATCCTATTTACAGAATAAACAGTTTCAGTTCATTTCATTTCATTTCACTTCACTGGCGAAAGGGTGTACTATACGTACACCTCTGCCTAACCCTTCGGGTATTACAGGCGTAATGTCCATTCAAACCTGTGTCCAGTCAAGTGTGTGCAAGCATTTGTCACCAGTCAGTGCAAGCATTTGTCAGTAATCGTGGAGCTCAACTCAACAACAACATAAAACTACTCAAACTACCAGACCATCGTTAAAACTAGCAGAGAAATAAAAATAAAAATAATATCGGAGCCTCGGAGTCGAACCGTCGCTCGCTCGATCCCAGTCTCCCGTCCCTCGCACACTCTCTGCGCTCAACGCTGTCTTGGACGCTAAGCCTGACTGTGATGTGTTCGCGGATGAATGGAAGAAGATCTTGTCAGTATGTCTGGAGTATTGTGAGATGAGCGTATGACTTTAACTTTATAAACTTTATTGAAACAAAAAAACTCAGTTTACAAAAACTCTGTGTTCGATAACAACTGCATTAGTATAATACTGTGTCGCAGTCATTAACGCCCACCTCCAAAAAGTTCGAGACAAAACTAAAACAAATCAAATAAAAATAAGAAAATAAAAAATCAGAACTCAAAATTAAAACTGAACAAAATTTCACCGTATTTTTATGTGAGATTGTGCGTTTGTATGGAAGGATTGTGTAGTTTTGAGCGTGGAGTGGATATGTGTGTGTATGTGTGTTTGGTATGTGTGTGTGGGAGAGAAGTGTCAGTTTGTGCCGGGGGTGTGTGTTTGCGCATGTTATAGACTGTCGAGTAGTTGTATACCTTTTGTCTTTAACTAATGTAATTGGCCTTGGCCGTTTTATGTTAAATAAATAAATAGTCCTTACATTCACAATAATTAAAATAATTTAATACTTCACAAAGTAATCATGTCATTTTGTATAATACAATTTTCAACAATATCAATGTGTATATAAAACTGGTATATTTTGATGATTTTACATAATAATTAAAATGTCAAGTTTTATGGTTTCATCACAAGGCTTAGCAAAGCGAGCAGCTCAATCCCAAGCTTTTTTATCTTCTAAATAATCTGAAATTTGATAGTACCCCTTTTTATAAAGTTTACAGCTTTTAAATCATGTAATGGGTAATTTTCGAATGTCAATGGGAAGTTTGTTGTAAAAGCGTATACATTGACCCATGAACGAGTTGCCTACTCTGTGGAGACGTGTACGATGTACAGCAAGGGTGTGTTTATTCCGTGTATTTAAACTATGAATATCGCACATTTTATATATTTTTGTGTACAATCACGAGCGCTAATATATCCACTTAGCACAATTCAAAAGCGATTTTAACATGGAATATTGACTGCAACTTTGATATAAGACCTGTTTCATATTAGTATGAGTTCCAAAATACTATGTTCGTAAAAACATAAAATTACAATCACCACAGTAGCAGAAAATCACTTTTAAAAGTTGCTAAGTGTATACAGATTAGTGCTCGTGACAGTACAAAAGGTTATACAATACAGCTGTTAACATGTTGAACTGTCAAAATGAAACATATTGTGAGGCTACAGTCAGAATATTTATTTCGTTGAATTTTTCTCGAAAGGAATCTCTTGGACCTAGGTTGTAAATGGCTCGATAGAGTCAGGCGAGAATTTGGCTACGAGTTTGGCACCTTCAGTAGCATCCATCAGTTCCTGTAACGTGTAGACAACAGGACACGCTGGACACGATATTAAGTGTACCATTGTCTGTGGAACAGCACCACATTTACACTCCAGCACGCGTAGCATGACCACCGTAGAAACGAGTTTTGTCGACGGAAGAATAGACTAAAATGACGTTCCGTGTAGAAAGGACGGTGGGAAAGTAGAAAGACTCAAGTGCACTTTTTACGAAATTAACTCTTTTCATAATTTGACCCAGAATTCTTTGTTTTGTCATAGGATTTTTTTTCTGTTTGATTCTCAATTTTTATTGATACTAAGTCACGTCAACTACAAAAAAAAAATCTCAAAATGTCGCAGTATCGTATTTTGGAAGAAAAAAAATTACAGTAATATTGGATTTAACCATTTCCTTGGTAATGGTGACGATTCTCTTGTACACCGAACTAAACTAACTAAACTGTCACATAAATTCCTTAATTTTGGCTATGAGAATCTTAAAGCTATTCTGCAATAAAAAATCTCAAAAAAATATAATTTTGACATAACTAAAATCGTATTTGACAATCGCGAGGCCACGTGGTACTTGTTTATCCTAACCCGTGATTTTTTTTTTAAAGCCAGAGGCGCGCAGTTTTAACGTATTTTATTAATTTTGAATTTTTCACTTTTTGTGTAAAAAAAATAAAAAAAAGTTTATTACATATAACCTTACATTGCATGTCGAGGAGTCTCCATTTAAGCATAGAAAATGCCTGTAGTTGAAGGCTCCGCTCTTCCCTTACATTATAAACGTACGAGTATAAACAGGTATTCAAAATATAACAAAGAAAGGAAAAAATAAAAGCAAAATAAAATAAAAGTTACTATCAATTTATACGAGAACGTGTGAGGGTGTGTTCGTATGTGTGTGTGTGAGAGAGAAAGATTTTGAGTGAACATGAGTGACCAAACAAGCAAATAAAAAAATTATTACGGAAAATAAGAAAAAATATTACGTACATGTTGAGTCTTAGGGGTTTAACGGTTGTATAAAGGGGGTCGAAATTTTCATTATTTTTGCGATTGGACACGCCATTTTCGAGATATAAGCAAAAAAAAAAAACATACGTTACTGTTTTTGCACCTGAATTCAAGGTGTTGGTGTGAATTTTAGTTTATGTTTTATTTCACACCTTTTTAATCGCGATTAGAAACAGTCAGATTTAGTTAGACAATCAAAATTTTTAAAACGCTCTCCTGTAAAATCATGATTTTATAGATAACCTTATAGACTTTGTGGCCGTCGAGTAAAAAGTTTTTACTGTCTTTAGCATGGCGATTATAAAATCAAATTGTCTTCACAACCTTAGTGATTTTGACAGTTTGGGATAGAAAACTTTCTTCTGAAATAGTCTACATGTAAAAGGACCTAGACAAATATCGTTAGAAACGAAAGACAAAATGACAGATTGTAGAATGATTTCTACGGTGCGATGTCAAAAATGGAGAAACGAAATGTCACTTTGTATAGAAAGAGCTGTATTTATTCTTCGTAGAGATGGAAATCATCATACTACGCGTCAAAGTCAAAGTCAAATCATTTATTTCAAATAGGCACATGTATGGCACTTTTGAATTATAAAAAAAAAAACAAATATAAATTATATATTATGAAGCATTACGGACTTGGAAAACTTGCACTCAATTTAGTAAAATCTTGTTTAAATGATAGACAACAGCAAGTTCAAATAAACGGTCTCAATAGGTGTGCCACAAGGCTCGATATTGGGTCCATTCCTCTTCTTAGTGTATATAAATGATCTACTCCATTTATTAAAAAATCAACCACAAATGGTGTTATTTGCTGACGATACTTCTTTAATTTTTAAGGTAGATAGACGTGCTACAAATTTTAACGACGTAAATAACGCCCTACTGCAGGTCTAAAATTGGTTCACTGCTAATAATTTAGTATGGAATAAATGGAAAAAAAACTAAGTGCATAAAATTTTCTTTACCAAATGTCATAAGTAGTGATTGTGAGATAGTATTGAATCAAGAGAAACTAGAATTCGTCGATAAAACTGTTTTACTAGGGATCACGCTCGACTCAAGGCTGCAATGGGGTCCTCATTTAACATCTCTTGCAGGACGGCTAAGTTCAGCAGCATATGCTGTCAGAAAAATCCGTCAATTTACTGATGTAGATACCGCAACGCTAGTCTATTTTAGCTACTTTCATAGCATCATGTCTTACGGTATTTTACTGTGGGGACGGGCTGCAGACATCGAGTCTATTTTTATTCTGCAGAAAAGAGCGATCAGAGCCATATATTATCTCCGCAGGCGCGATTCTCTAAGGAAACTGTTTAAGGATATTAACATCATGACGGTACCTTGTCAATATATCTATGAAAACATCATGTACGTAAGAAATAATTTACATCTTTTTAGCAAAAGAGGTGATAGACATAATTATAGTACAAGAAATAGGGACCTATTAGTTCAACCAGGTTTCAGACTGGCTAAAGTAGATTCATCTTTCATGGGATACTGTTTAAAATGTTACAATAAAATTCCTCCCCACACACTTCAACTGAATGAGACAAAATTCAAATCTTTTATAAAACGCACACTATGCAGGCAGGCATATTATACGTTGAGGGATTACATCGCTGATAAAAATGCTTGGCTCAATTCTGGTCCTGCTCCACAACTAATTGATTAACATTTGCAAATACTGTTGGAGCTGCTGAAGATTGTAAGACTATCTTTGCATTGTATAAACTCAATCTCCATTGTATTATATAATGGCATAGCACAGGTGCGAGCACTATGTACTAAAGAGTTACCATTTACCGGGTAATATGTCTTGCATTGACTTGAATGTGCCCTGGCGGCTGTGAGTATGTCATGCTCACTCAAATGTTTTGCTGATGGTGGCGCGTGTGTTGGATCATTTAGCTCCCTTCAAAATGGTTGAGCTGAATGGTGCTAATCCATGCGTCATGTCAAACTCAAACTCAAACTCAAACTCAAAGCATTTATTTCAATTAAACCATTTACAGGCACTTTTGAATTGTCAAGGAATCGGTCAGTCAGAAATAGGTATGAAGCTAGTTGCCCATTCCAAAGCGTAGTAGGTACCTATGGAGAAGAACGGGCAAGAAACTCCACGGACACTCTTTTAAATAAAAATTGGTTACAAAATATTGGTTACATCATTCATGTTGAAATTATACATGTGAGAACAATGTAGAAAGACGTGCACGTTAGAAGCGACCGTAATAAAAAGATAAAACAAAGAACAATTAAAAAAAAAAAAAATTAAATAAAATAAAAATAAGAATAAGCCCTGGCAGCTAAGAGATGACCAGTCCCAACTGACGGCGCCCGTTCACGAACATGACGCATGGATTAGCACCATTCAGCTCAACCATTTTGAAGGGAGCTAAATGATCCAACACACGCGCCACCATCAGCGAAACATTTGAGTGAGCATGACATACTCACAGCCGCCAGGGCACATTCAAGTCAATGCAAGACATATTACCCGGTAAATGGTAACTCTTTAGTACATAGTGCTCACACCTGTGCTATGCAATTATATAATACAATGGAGATTGAGTTTATACAATGCAAAGATAGTCTTACAATCTTCAGCAGCTCCAACAGTATTTGCAAATGTTAATCAATTAGTTGTGGAGCAGGACCAGCATTGAGCCAAGCATTTTTGTCAGCGATGTAATCCCCCAACGTATAATATGCCTGCCTGCATAGTGTGCGTTTTATGCAAGATTTGAATTTCGTCTCATTCAGTTGAAGTATGTGGGGAGGAATTTTATTGTAACATTTTAAACAGTATCCCATGAAAGATGAATCTACTTTAGCCAGTCTGAAACCTGGTTGAACTAATAGGTCCCTATTTCTTGTACTATAATTATGTCTATCACCTCTTTTGCTAAAAAGATGTAAATTCTTTCTTACGTACATGATGTTTTCATAGATATATTGACAAGGTACCGTCATGATGTTAATATCCTTAAACAGTTTCCTTAGAGAATCGCGCCTGCGGAGATAATATATGGCTCTGATCGCTCTTTTCTGCAGAATAAAAATAGACTCGATGTCTGCAGCCCGTCCCCACAGTAAAATACCGTAAGACATGATACTATGAAAGTAGCTAAAATAGACTAGCCTCGCGGTATCTACATCAGTAAATTGACGGATTTTTCTGACAGCATATGCTGCTGAACTTAGCCGTCCTGCAAGAGATGTTAAATGAGGACCCCATTGCAGCCTTGAGTCGAGCGTGATCCCTAGGAAAACAGTTTTATCGACGAATTCTAGTTTCTCTTGATTCAATACTATCTCACAATCACTACTTTTGACATTTGGTAAAGAAAATTTTATGCACTTAGTTTTTTTTCCATTTAATACTAAATTATTAGCAGTGAACCAATTTTGGACCTGCAGTAGGGCGTTATTTACGTCGTTAAAATTTGTAGCACGTCTATCTACCTTAAAAATTAAAGAAGTATCGTCAGCAAATAACACCATTTGTGGTTGATTTTTTAATAAATGGAGTAGATCATTTATATACACTAAGAAGAGGAATGGACCCAATATCGAGCCTTGTGGCACACCTATTTTTACTTTTAAACCTAGTGAATTGATACCGTTTATTTGAACTTGCTGTTGTCTATCATTTAAATAAGATTTTACTAAATTGAGTGCAAGTTTTCCAAGTCCGTAATGCTCAAGTTTCAAGAGTAAGGTTTCGTGATCGACGCAATCAAATGCTTTGGAGAGGTCACAAAAGATCCCTATGGCGTCTTGAGCCTCTTCCCACGCGTTAAAAATGTGTCTTAATAGGGTTACACCGGCGTCGGTCGTACAACGTCCTTTGGTGAAACCATACTGTTGATCGTGAAGGATTTTATTTGTGTTAAAATGATTGAGCATTTGATTAAGCATTACCTTTTCAAACACCTTGCTGAATACCGGCAACACGGATACGGGTCTATAATTATTGGTGTCTTTACTGTCCCCGGATTTGAAAAGTGGTATTACCTTACTGTATTTCATTAAATCCGGGAAGACTCCTTGATCCACACACAAATTAAATATTAAGCTAAGTAAGGCGCTATGGTCTCAATTATGGAGGTACAGACTTTAATGGACATCCCCCAAAGATCTTCGGTCAATTTGATCTTGATTTGTTTAAAAGCTTTTATTACTGTTATGGGATTAATATGCTTAAAGTTAAATTCAATCGGGCATGCTGAAACGTTGGCCCTTACTAAATCAAAAGAGAGCGAGGGCGAGGAATTTAAGGTTTCAGTAGTTTTAAGTGGGATACTGGTAAAGAAATTTACAAACTCTTGAGCAACTTCTTTGCTATCGCAAATGAGACCACCACATGACTTCTTCAGTGTATAATCAGAATTATGCTTTTTGTTTCTGTTCGTTTCATTATTGATAATTTTCCAAACAGTCTGTATTTTATTGTCTGCTGATTTAACCTTGTTGCTAATGTATAAGGCTTTAGCTGCCTTACAAGTGTTCTTAAAAGTTCTAGAGTAAGTAGCAACATACTTATTAAAAGTTTCTGTGTTAATATAAGGCTTAAGGCCATACAGCTCGAAAAGTCTATCCCTACTTTTCCTGAGTCCTGTAGTTGCCCAGTCACTAAATAAAAACTTAGGGCTGATAGTTTTAGTATTTTTCTTAAAACAATTATTGAACTCGGATTGGACTAACGAAAAGAATTCTTTATACAAAATATTAACATTGTTCATTGTAAGGACCTGATTACTTAACTTACGAACTAAAGTGCTATTATATTTATTTAATAGCACTTTAGTTCGTGAAAGAGCGCCGTCAGTTGGGACTGGTCATCTCTTGGCTGCCAGGGCTTATTTTTTTTTTTTTTTTTTTTTTATTGTTCTTTGTTTTATCTTTTTATTACGGACGCTTCTAACGTGCACGTCTTTCTACATTGTTCTCACCTGTATAATTTCAACATGAATGATGTAACCAATATTTTGTAACAATTTTTTATTTAAAAGAGTGTCCGGGGAGTTTTCTTGCCCGTTCTTCTCCATGGGTACCTACTATGCTTTGGAATGGGCAACTAGCTTCATACCTATTTCTGACTGACTGATTCCTTGACAATTCAAAAGTACCTGTAAATGGTTTCATTGAAATAAATGCTTTGAGTTTGAGTTTGAACGTCAAAATTTACAAAATAATAAAATTGATTCTAGTCGCCCCTTCCAAAAGGTAGTTTTCGTATGGAGAAGAATAGGCAAGAAACTCCACCGTTACTCTTTTATTATGTGATAGATACATGGTGCTCACATATTTACAAACATTGTAAAAGTAGACGATTTTCCTAAAATTTTGTAATTAATAAGTCAATGTGTGAGGAAGTAATCACAGAATGTAAAATCAATGTCATAATCATAAAACACAAAATAATAAATTTTACAATTAAATTAGTAACCAGTTTGATTTTGTCTTGATTCTAAATTGTCCTATGGAGCAGGACCAGCATGTTTCCAAGCACTCTTATCTTGGATATAATCCTCTAATTTGTAATATGCTTGTTTACTAAGTGTACTTATAATATGAGTTTAAAATTTTCTTTCATTTAATTGCAATATGTCACAAGGTATTTTGTTGTAACATTTAACACAGTACCCCATAAAAGATGTATGTACTTTAGATAATCTGAAAAATGGTTGATCTAGTTTATCTTTATTTCTAGTATTAAAATTATGTCTATCACTTATTTTATTAAAGAGATGTGGATTTTTCCTTACATACATAATATTTTCATAAATGAATTGGCAAGGTACCGCCATAATATTAATCCTTTTAAAAAGTTCCCTGAGAGATTCGCGGCGACGTAGATTATAAATGGCTCTGACAGCTCTCTTTTGTAAAATTAAGATGTATTCAATTTCAGCAGCCCGACCCCACAGTAAAATGCCATACGACATAATGCTGTGGAAGTAGCTAAAATATACCAAACGCGCGGTTTCTACATCTGTTAACTGTCTTATCTTTCTAATAGCATAAGCGGCCGAGCTTAGCCGCCCCGCGAGAGATTTTATAATAAGGTCCCCATTGTAATTTCTCGTCTAGCGTGATTCCTAGGAAAACCGTTTGATTAATAAATTCCAGTTTTTCTCCATTCAATATGATGTCACATTCGCTACTTTTAACATTAGGTAATTTAAATCTTATGCATTTGTTTTTTTTTTTTTATTAAGTACCAGATTATTTACCGTAAACCAATCTTGGACTTGCAGAATAAAGCTATTCACGTCGTCAAGATTTTGTGACGTGCAGGGCGGAGTCACCTGTGTATCAAAATCTGAATAGATTTTCCTTGCTTCGGCCTACCAACCTGTACCCTAATTGTGTAATACGCGATCAATCACAATCTATTTCGATTTAAAACAGATTGCTAATCCATTGCTTCACATATTGGAAAAAAAAATTTGCTCAACAACATAAACAACGCAATGAATGTTGTTGAACTGTCAAAATAAAACAAATTAGTCATAATCGTTTACGAAAATAAGTTACGCAATTAGAATAGTGGTGTCCGTAGTCCATTTAAAGACTTCCAGGTAAGCCAAAGTAACCAACTTACAAAAAGGTATGTCGGATCCGAAGAAGTTTTTTTTTTTTTCTCTCTGATCTTATAGGTCTATATTAAAAACGATGTTCTAACTGCAGATGTAAGTTTGTAATTGCAAAAATATATTTTTATGTGATAGGTATTTTCGGTGCTTTTTCCTTTACTTATCGCTACTGTGAGAATTTTCGTCTTGCCCATGATTCGAGATCAACGAGAAGTAGGTACTAGGTAACCTACCCTAGGTATGTAAATAGCGAATATCAAAACATAAATAAGAGATCGATTGTATTTTGTAGTGTTTGATTTATTGTTTGTTATGTATTTTTGTAGTGAACAATAATAGTAGGTAATTTATGAAATTGTTGAGGGGTATTAAAACATGAGGGGTGGGTGTTTGTATCACACTAGTGTTTTAATACCTAGTTATGAGCAGTTTTATACACTACTTTATCTACTCTCATATATTGGGATTGAACCTACTAAATAAAAAGATCAGAGTTCAAGATCAAGAATAAAATAATTCCCACGAAATTCAGTACAACAAAACGTATGAATGTCGCCTGCACCAGCACATCACTGCGCATGCACCACAGCGTTCCATTACAAAATTTGATGGAAACTCCTCAGTAATATTAACTTCTTGGAATTGCCCTGTATCGTAATAAAAAAAAAATTGTTTTATAGCATTATTTTGTTAGAGAAAAAGTGTCATAATATGATTCTAGTTTTAATTTCAGTATTGTGTTTATAAAATATGTCGATATAAACTCGTTTTGAAGTTTATAATTCAAATATTACGCCATGAGAGTAGATAAAGTATAATATTATAAATGTCGGAAATTGGTGTGGACTAATCGGAACGCCAGTGCCAGCTTGACAGAGTCTTCAACATTACGTTTGACCGAGGTTAAGCAGAGTTTTTCGGCGGCGGTGGTCAAGCAGCGAATACGTTTAGAAACTGCGCGTTCTATGTGTCGTGTACCTTTTTTTTTTTTTTTTGGGTGGGAAATTATCAAATATTACTGACTATAACCCACCCGTGTTCCTTCGGTTGCCATGTTGCCGGGGGGCCACGATATCCCTATCGGCCCATATTCGCAGCCCCGGCAGGCATTGGCCCTAGCGAACTCCGTCAATTCTGCTGACATCTCTTTGAGGCGCGCGTGGAACACAACGCGCCGTCGACCCGGGCTTGGTCCTTATCGGACGATGAGCTACCCATTGCTCACCGTCCGCAAGCCCGCGCCTACGGTGGCCGGAAATCTTCCTGTGATTCCCGACGCCCAGGGCGTCTCCTCTTGCCGCGGCGGTTAGGGGCGCGAGGGCGCGAAATTTGCCTCTCCCTCACGCGCTCCGTCTCCTCCTTCGCGAGCATTACTGCTTCGCAGAAGGAGGTGACGGCCTCCCATTTCCTCTCGCTCCGTAGCATGGCCCGAATCAGGGCCGGACGCGAGAGATCACCGCCTCCGATCGCTTCCACGAGGACACGGCGATGCCCTGCCCAAGCCGGGCAGACCTCCACCGTATGATCCACCGTGTCCTCTGGGCGATCCACACAGTGACGACACCCGGGCGTTTCCTCCCGCTTTATCCTGAACAGGTACCTCCCGAAACAGCCGTGTCCGCTGAGGACCTGCGTCAGGCGGAAGGTGAGGACGCCGTGGCGCCTCTCTAGCCACTCCTCAAAGAGGGGTCTTATCGCCGCAATTGTGGCGTGCCCAGCGCTGGGTTGCGACAATCGCACTCTCCATTCCGCCATGAGATCCCGCCGGAGCTCTGTCCGCTGTGCCGCGACTTCTTGCGGCATCGGAGTTAAGCCCCGGCGTTTCGCCTCCTCGCGCCGCTCCCAAATGTGCGCGAGGAATGTGTCGTGTACCTACAGTGTATGAATTGCTAGTGTGATTAATTTCATCGTAAATTATAATTTGATCTGAACTGCAAACGGTTTTTCTATTGCGCAATAACCAACACTACCCACAGTAGTTAAAATATAGCTGAAAATAACGAGAGACACATACCCTCTCCGTCTTATTTATTTCACAAAAAAAACCTTTAACAATATCCTTATGAACATAAATATCTTTGTTTGCGTTGACTCGGAAGCTAGGTTAAATTTTTATAACCTTCCAGTCGACATGAATAGTTGTATCACCATGGAAGACCTCAGTACAATGCTCGATGACCTCAGTAGAGCCTCCGAAAGAGAGGGTCTTATAATGAACATGGACAAGACAAAGGTCATGTCAAATGCCCATGTGACACCCACTCTCATGAAGATCGGAGACGCTACGCTCGAAGTTGTGGATGAGTATGTTTACCTAGGACAGACTGCCCAGCTAGTTAGGTCCAACTTCGAGAAAGAGGTCAATCGTCGAATCCGACTCGGCTGGGCAGCGTTCGGGAAGCTACGCAATATCTTTTCGTCCCACATACCACAGTGTCTCAAGACGAAAGTCTTTGACCAGTGCGTGTTGCCAGTGATGACCTATGGTACTGAAACGTGGTTGCTCACAATGGGCCTTATCAGAAGGCTAAAAGTCACCCAAAGGGCAATGGAGAGGGCTATGCTTGGAGTTTCCTTACGTGAAGAAATGAAGAGATCCGCAGGAGAACCAAGGTAACCGACATTGCCCGAAAAATTGGCAAACTTAAGTGGCAATGGGCAGGGCACATTGCTCACAGAACGGATGGTCGATGGGGTCGAAAGGTTCTGGAGTGGCGACCACGTACCGGAAGACGTAGCGTTGGAAGGCCTCCCACAAGATGGACCGATGACCTTGTGAAGGCCGCAGGAATCCGCTGGATGCGGAAAGCACAAAATCGGTCGAAGTAGAGGTGCTTGGGGGAGGCCTATGTCCAGCAGTGGACGTCTTTCGGCTGAAATGATGATGATGATTTAGAAAACTTGTATGTCTGTTTCTGTTTTATTCAAGAATTGCATGAACAGTTTAGCGTACTGATAGGTCAAAAGTGTTATAACTTTAATTATGTTTACATATACAATAAAAACTGGCCAAGTGCGAGTCGGACTCGCACACGAAGAGTTCCGTATCACCGTACAATATTTAGCAAATAAATGAAAATACTAAACGAAGAATATTACCTATAATTATAAACTTAAAAAATCATCGGTGAGACTTTATTCGTCAGAGAATTTCAACACTGCACACTGCCGTGTAGAATATTGCAGTTTTAGGTCAGTGCCATCTCTTGACCGATAGTGGAACTAATGTAATTTAAATGATAATTTCTGTAAAAGTGTGCTAGTTAGAGACATCGTTTTATTTTTCATGTAATCTTTACATAAACTTGTATCACATCTATGTGATAGAAGTTTATGTAAAGATTACTAATTTTAGATTTTTCTCTATACAAACTTCGGAGATAAGGGGGAACGGTATTTTTTTAACATTTTTCGTCAAAAGTCGAAAACTAAAGAAGGGTTGGGCAGAGGTGTCCCTGTAGCAGGTACACCCACATTTCGCCAGTTATGTTTCAGTCCCATGTAATAGGGGGCGAGCCTATTGCCATCAACCGGGCACAAATCCAGACTCCGAGCTACTACTGAGAAATTTCAGATAGAAAAACCCACTAACACTTTGCCCGCCCCGGTAATCGAACCCAGGACATCATGCTCAGCAGTAGCGCTTGCGACCACTAGACCAACGAGGCAGTATTGGCGATATATATTTATTTCTTTCTTAATTGCAAAATAGTTGGGCAAACGTCATCTAAAACTATTCCAAATTCCAAGTTGATAGCATTAGTAGTTCTTGAGATATCCAGCTGTGACAGAGAGACGGACAGACAGACTAAGTCGCACCATAAGGGTTCCTTTTTACCATTTTGGTACGGAACCCTAAAAATGTATTTCTGTGAATAAACACTTCGCTGTCCCCGGCGAATAAAATGGTAATGTGCTATTACGATAGTTTTAACTTTATTGCATATTCGATATTTAGAGGTCCGATTTCGGAAGTTACGGGATTTTAAGGTGTATTGTAATGAATGTAAAAAATCACTTTTCTTTTGATATTTGAACAATTCCGCTATGTATATTAGTTAATAAGATTTTCACAAAAAACAGTTTTTTATTTTTCCTGTAAAATTTGGTTTTTACGATTACGATTTTATTCGCCGGGGACAGCTGTTTTTAATTTGATTAAAATGATTAATTTCACGCTGTTCCTTTCTTTTAAAATACTATGTTGCTTAAGAAGAGTTATTAGTTTTTGGTCATTCTTTCGATTGGCATCATAAAAGTAGGGGTGTTTTTTTTTTACATTTAAGTCGGTTCGATTCCCAGGCGAGGCAAGTAATTTTTAGAAAATCTTTGAATGCAGTATTACTAACTTTTAAAAATAACATAAAGTCTTCTTTCAGCAAAATACCCTATCTACGATATTTAAGGTACTTTCCCTTCATGTCCCATAATTTTGGGACGCCCTGTATATAGTGCATTTAATTACTTTGAGTTAACTACATATATTACCTAGTGCTACCTAGTGGATAGGTTTTCTTTTAGTAGTTGTGTAATCGATTACTATAATCGATGATCTCACGAAAACTATCTTTATCATATTTCTCCGCTTCCAGGCGAAGAATTGAGCTGATTTTTGATATTCAAGGATAAAAAAATATGACTAATTTTTAGATCATATCTGAACTTGTTACACTTGGGCCCAACATTTTCCATCTCCTTTATTCCTATTCCTACTCCTATTCCTACTCCTACTCCTACTCCTACTCCTACTCCTACTCCTATTCCTACTCCTACTCCTACTCCTACTCCTACTCCTACTCCTACTCCTACTCCTACTCCTACTCCTATTCCTACTCCTACTCCTACTCCTACTCCTACTCCTACTCCTACTCCTACTCCTACTCCTACTCCTACTCCTACTCCTACTCCTACTCCTACTCCTACTCCTACTCCTACTCCTACTCCTACTCCTACTCCTACTCCTACTCCTACTCCTACTCCTACTCCTACTCCTACTCCTACTCCTACTCCTACTCCTACTCCTACTCCTACTCCTACTCCTACTCCTACTCCTACTCCTACTCCTACTCCTACTCCTACTCCTACTCCTACTCCTACTCCTACTCCTACTCCTACTCCTACTCCTACTCCTACTCCTACTCCTATTCCTACTCCTACTCCTACTCCTACTCCTACTCCTACTCCTACTCCTACTCCTACTCCTACTCCTACTCTTACTCTTACTCTTATTCTTATTCTTATTAAACCCGAACCCGTAGTCGCGCCCATATTTCGGTTTTCTGAACAAAAAGTAACATAACGTACGTGACTAATCGAGAATTCGTCCGACAATGCTTATAATAGAACGCTCATTCTTTTCACACGAGTGATTCAAGAACAGCTCATAATTTAAAAAAAAATATTTTAGAAGACTCGTGATTAATTTAATGGTACCTACATAAAAACTGTTCGTAACGGAAATGAGAACTGATTAGATACAATTTTTAATTAAAAATCCAATGTAATCATACATTTATGCTGTGTATAATTGAGTATTCTAATACCGAACTCTTAAAATACCATTTATTTTTATATGTATAATCCTATAAAGGTATTTAACAGTTCGGTAACCGGCCATGTTTATTTATATCGGAGGTAAGTTATCCATTATATTTTTGGAGTCAACAGTAGTCATCACGGGCGTACCCACGGTGGGACAAGGTCATCTGCCCCACCCTGGTCCCTGACTCAAAACTAAAAATTTGGTTTGTTAAAACAAAATTAATCATTCATTTGATAAAATTCAAAATTATTGCGCGAAACAATGCAGTATCGATGAATTGATTGCGCAAGCGTAGTATATATATCACCGTAAGATTGTGAGAACCGTTAGTTTATAATCTATCGGTATTTCCGTTAGATTATAAACTGTCAAAAAATTGTGAATTGGGTGAAATGGGTTAGGTTAGGTTTGAACTGTGACAAATCGCGCGCGAGCCCAGCGAGCGGAGCGAGCGGGGGCCGGCGAACGCTACTTCCAAATTGCTCGCAGCTAGGCTGGCTATTTAGTATTAGCGCAAGGTGCGCTACATCGCAAGCAAGTTTGATACCAGTTCACAATTTGTTGGTTTCCCATGGAAAGATTATAAACTAGCGAAAAATAATGCGATAAATTGTAAATGGTTCGTTGCAGTTCACAATTTTTCGACAGTTTATAATTTAACGGAAATAATACCGATATAGATTATAAACTAACGAAGTTCATAATTATACGGTGACATATGTAGTTTTATCGAGAAAAATTTCTACTACTTATCGAGTTTTTACTTCTGCCCCACCCACAAAAAATGCTGGGTACGCCCATGGTAGTCATCACAGTAACAGTTACTTCCTCAATTAAGTACATTCAGGGAACCCCTTGTCTGTCACGAGCTCTCCTGGAGATCGATAACAAATAAAATTCTATTGTGTCTCATTAATGACAGTTGAGCTCTTAAGCAAATTGACATCCTACGTTAATTTGCCGTGTTATAGGTAGCCATTTCATACAACTGTCAAAAAATGGGATACGAGATTGTAGAATGACAGTTGTGATTTCACAACTGTCATTCTACAATCTCGTATCCACTACCTATGTAACATTTGAAGCGCGACATGTTGCAGAACATGTTTTTCAACATGTTGAATGTTAGCGCGGAACTTTTGTTTAGCAACTTTGTCGCATCGCAAGATCAGTCGTCAACAACATGTCGCCAGAGGAACTAGTGTTGATTTCAGCGGCAGTGGTTATAATTTTCTCGAAAAATACATAAAAAAATACATCAAAAAGAGAAAAACCACGTTGGCGGGTTAGAAATTACTTGCCTGTAGAATAAAGAAAATTATGAATAAAAAAAAAAAATTGAATAATGATCTCCGTGTGGTTGATGGATTTGATGCTCAACTGTATGTTGCACGGAAACAAACAATATGCCGCGCGTCATATTGCGCACCAGCTGGCAACGTCGTGCACTGTTGTGCACGTTGAGCCTTACGTGTTGCGCGTCAATTGTTGCCTAGTGGATCCGAGGCTTACTTCCAAATTCTTAATTTCTATTATTTAAATGAATATATGGACAATTTCAGAGTTGGCGTAACAATTTTTTTATTTTTTTGACTTTTAATTTTTATTTTCTTCTTTATCTTATGCAGTCATTTTGAACTTAGCTTTCCTACTTCGTCTTATGTTTTGTAGTACATAGGGCTTCTTCTTAATATTACAAAGATTGAGTAGTGTGTCAGAAAATCAGTACAGAAAGAATTACTATTATTACTTGATTTCCTTTTACAGGTATCCTATTAGTTTTAACCCTTACAAGTTACACACAAACAATCAAGGAGCCGATGCAATACAATCGCACAACTAAACCTGAATCTGATGGCCTGAGTGATGATTTCATTATGAATAGAAGACAAGAAAGTAGCAATGTCCCAAACAAGGAGCCGATGCAATACAATCGCACAACTAAACCTGAATCTGATGGCCTGAGTGATGATTTCATTATGAATAGAAGACAAGAAAGTAGCAATGTCCCAAACAAGGAGCCGATGCAATACAATCGCACAACTAAACCTGAATCTGATGGCCTGAGTGATGATTTCATTATGAATAGAAGACAAGAAAGTAGCAATGTCCCAAAAAAAAAGGTATTTACGTTCGAAAACTATTTGAGGAAATTTGAGCCTAGTACGATCTGGGAACAAATTGACAAACAAAAGAAGTACAAAGGTCTTATTTTATCTAAAGAGCAACTTTCAGAAATTATGATTCAGGCTATGGATCCCACAGATGAGATCATGGACTTTAAAATTGAAAACGGGAACCCCAATTTAATCGTCGACCAGGGTGGTCGCCGGCAAGTAGGTTGGTACCCCCCGAAGTCGCACGGTTACGTCAAAGATAGGTTTCATAACCGTAACCGGATGTACGAACTTATGAAGCAAGCGATATACACAACCCGAAACAAAATGGTTATCATGCAAATATTAAGGGAAAAATACAGAAAACAGGCTCTTTACAAACAGGGCTTCCTGATGAACAAAGCAGACAATGCTGCCAATACATTCGGCAAATATTCTTTCAGAGCATATCGAGGTTGCTTGTTGTCAAGAGAAAGAGTCTTATACAGGTTGCCCATTTACGATTTACTGACTGTAAATGAGAGGCAACTAAACCTTTGGTTTAACATTGAGATTTTGGCGGATCTAATTATTGCAAACGATTTAATTGCCCACAAAGTTTTCTTAAACTTTAGCACAAATAGAACCGCGCATTTCGACGCGTTATTTATCGATTAAGAATAAGATTATGTACAGCGAAACACCTGCGACGCAGAAATGTATGCTTACGTCAACATAATTTCGACCTGACGTGTTGGTAATAAAGCATTCGCCAGCCGGACTTCTGTCGAGAAACTTTCGGCTTGTATATCGCTACACTTAGTACCTACTAGTTTTTTATTTAAGAAAACAGTTTGCTGTATAATATTAAAAAATCTTTACATTATGCATGTGTTCTCCAAAAACCAGTGAAAAATAATTTCGGAAGTCGGTGACAAAGAACGAAAATTCAAAACCAAAGACCGACCGACTTCCGAAATTAAAATTATTTTTCACAATGTAGTGTTTTTTTTTAGGACGGTTGTTTTTTTTTTTGTTAGGTACGATTTTGATTTTTCTGCCTGTTTTAACAAATGTACTCCAAAATGCTGTTAAATGTCCGTCTAGTTTAATATGATTAATTCGAAAAGTAATTAAAAAACGAAACAATAACTAGTAGGTACTTGTTCTTTTTTGTTTGTATTTTTTCTTTTCGTCATGTTTTACCACTAATAAACGTATTTCTTTCTTCTTTTTTTTTACCTTCTTTAACCTCAAAGACTTCACGTGCAAAAATTTACGAATTGGTAATGATTATACAGTGTGTCCAGTAAATATTAGATATTAATATTATATATCGGCTATAGTCCGAGTGGGAATTGATGACTTTCACTCGTGTTAACCTCTCTGCTCGACTAGATTTTGACATAAGACATACCAGCTGACTCGACGGGATGTTGCGAATTACGTCATGAAATTCAGGAATTTACATCAACTTTCAGCATTAAAAATTATGAAAAATATGTTACCGCGCTTATTTTACAATAAGTTTGTTGAGTTTGTTTGTTTGTTGTGTTTGTTGAGGTGAGAAAAACCGCGTCAGTACACTGCGAAAGTGGTATAGAATAGGTATTACTACACCTATCCAAAAGGTAGGTAATTTAAATTTGCTGCAAATATGTACATAAAAAACCTACTCTCTTGCTAAAAATATGCAAAAGGGAAAAATAAAGATATTATTATTCTCTCTGCATTCTTACTTTTACCATTTTTCATACATAAACTACATAAAAACACGATCAAATTCTAATAAAAATTACAAAAAATTGTGTTGCGACGTGACACTTCTTAGTGCTAACCGTCTACCTAATTTTCTTATTTCGTTTCAAAAGTTGCATTCAGCCTAATCAATGCTCGCAATATAGCGCAGTAACTTTTAGAGTTCCGTACGTACGAATGGATAACCTCCTCCTTTTTGGAAGTCGGTTAAAAAACGGAACCCATAAGGGATTACTCTTGTGTCGGTCTGTCACAGCCAATTTGCTCCGAATCTACTGGACCAATTAAGTTGCAATTTGGTACACATATGAATTTATGTGACCCAAATATGGAAGTGTAACGTAAATATATGAATTTTGAATATGGAGTCACTTTTGGAGGGTAAATTAGACAACTGAAAAAATAAAAAGTTTTGCAAACTATACCTACCGTGTGACTTATCAAATGAAAGGGCTTTGTTGTGAGGGTCTCAAATATGTATATTAATTATTTTATATTATTTTAGGAACGAAGTTCTTTAACGCGACTTGCGGTAGGAGTAAACTGGAGTAAAATCATATTACTTTTCTATTACAGCCAAGAATTTGGCTAAACAAATTGCTTCTATTGAGCAATGCTATGACATTTTAAATAATTCAGCCAATAATTTGGTATCAAAAATTGACATTGATAATAATTTAAATTAGAAATTAAGACAATAGAGACAACCTCTAGCAATAGTGTACAGAATTGCAAAATAAAATCAAATAAAAGTTTAAAATCTGTAAATAGTACCTGGTGCATCAAAATATTCAAGGATTTATGAACAAAGATTTAGAAGTAGAATTATTTTTGAATTTTAATAGTATTGATATTCTTTGTATAACAGAACATTGGCTTAAAAGCCACCAGTTCTTGTTCAACTTTAATAATCACCAGGTAGGTAGAACTAACTCTGCTGAATGAACATTCAGCAGAGTTAACGCTATACATGGTGGCTCATTAATCTTAGTAAGTAACCAGCTTAAATTTAAAGACCGTAAGGATATTGTGAGCCTATCTGTTGAGCGGACAGTTGAAATAGCCTGTATAGAATTGGAGTAGTTTATTGTATTAGTGTGTACAGACCCCTTTCAGGATTGTATGACTGTTTTGAAAAGTAATGGATGAAGTGTTCCACAACATTTGTAACTCGAATAAGTCCATTATCATTGGCGGTGATTTTAATGTTAACTTATTAGAAAACTCAGGTTCTTGTAGTAAAATAGTAAGTCTGTTTCAGTCCTACAATCTTGTAAACCTATTTTTGGAGTCCACAAGAATTACCCCTGCTAGTGCCACATGCCTAGATAATATTTATACAGAAAGGATATCACGTTTAACCCCAAAACTGCAAGTCGCTTGGATTTTTTTAAGTTAAACTCATGAATAAATTACCAGTTTTGTCTATACATGCTGACCCTAATAATATATATGATGATTTCTTTAATGTATACTGTAAGCAATTTAATTCCACTTTTATTCCCAAGACTATCTCGCTTAACAGTAACGCATCTTTTAGTGATTGGGCTACCATTAGTATACATAAAAGTAGAACACGGCTTTATGAGCTGTACAATGAAAGGACTTATGTAAACACAGCTGAATTTAATTTATATGTTAGAAGTTATTCTAAATTATTTAAAAAAGTATGTTGTATGGCCAAGTCGCGTTATTTGAGTTCGAAGATTAAAAACAGTAGTAATGTAATTAAAACGACTTGGAACATTATTAATAGTGAAACGGGAAGGTCTGATAACCGAAATACTGACTGCAGCCTGTCTATTAATGAATCTTTGCTAAAGGAAAATGTTAATGTTTGCGATTCGGACTTTATTTTTGAACATATTACCTGTAGAGACATAATTAAAACCTTTCACACTTTAAATGTAAAAAAGGCTGCAAATCTGTGGGGTAATTCTGTAGAAGTTGCCAAGTCTATTATTGACATTGTAGCACCTACTTTAGCTCTTATCTTTAATAATTGTATCGACTGTGGAGAGTTTCCTGACCTTATGAAAAATAGTAAAATAATACCTTTGTTTAAATCAGGTAGTACCCCACAAATTATAGACCTATTTCAGTCCTACCTACTTTTAGTAAAATTTTTGAGGAATTAATTTTAGAGCAATTGCAAAGATTTTTAATAGACATAAATTATTACATAGCAAACAGTTCGGTTTTACAAGGAGTCGTTCAACTACTGAACCTGAGCCGGTGTTGAACTTTTAGGTCATATTTATAATGTATGGGAAGATAAATGCGATGCCTTGGGTATTTTTTGTGATTTGTCCAAGGCGTTTGATTGCGTTCTTCATGAAACATTAATCAGGAAACTCCGCCACTATGGGATCCGGAACAGTGCTCTGAATCTTCTTATTTCATACTTGAGTAATAGGATTCAGAGCGTTGACGTTAATGGAAAAAGATCTCCCGGATCTATAGTAACAATGGGAGTCCCTCAGGGCTTAATTCATGGTCCTTTCTCGTTTCTTATTTATATTAAATATGTTAGCGACATAGAAACAGTGATAATCAAGGATCCGAAGCGATTTTGGACTTATGTCAAGGACAAGCGAGGTGGCACCAGTTCTTATCCTCTAACAATAACTGACGGCATCACATCGTCTTCGGATGGCATCAATATCTCAGAAATGTTCGCTGCTCACTTCTCTTCCATGTACAGTCAACACAGTGTGACTCATCATTTATCTTCCTCAGAATACATGCAGGACATGTTGGCTTATAGTTTATCTTTGACAACACCCACTATTGAAAGTGATGCCTTGCTCAATAAATTAAAATCACTGGATCTTCGAAAAGGCGCTGGGCCCGACGGAATACCTCCTTATTTTGTCTCTATGTGTGCTTCGCCTCTGGTGGCTCCCTTGTTACAAATATTTAATCGATCACTTGCGTCTGGTATATTCCCAAATATTTGGAAGGTAGCAAAGGTGGTACCAATTCATAAATGCAGTGATCGTAGTTTTGTTGGTAACTATAGGCCAATTTCAATTTTATCTACCCTCGCCAAAGTTTTTGAATCCATGATTTGTCCCTACATACAGTCTCATTTGAAACTTTACCTCAGTAATTCCCAGCATGGCTTTGTGAGTTCCAGATCTACATGCACAAACCTAGTGACTTTCATGGAGACCCTGACAGGTGCCATTGACTCTGGAAAACAAGTTGACGTGATATATACTGATTTTAGCAGGGCCTTTGATCGCGTCCCCCATAATATACTTCTCCATAAATTAACTGCTTACGGCATCACTGGCTCCCTTCTTAATTGGTTTAAATCCTATCTTGATGGTCGTTCTTTCTTTGTTGCCCTCAATGGCTACCAGTCGGGCTCCTATAAGGTTACATCTGGCGTTCCACAGGGATCGCATGTTGGTCCAGTGTTATTTGACTTATTTAGTAATGATCTCGCCAATGAGTTGAAATTTTCTGAGTGTTACATGTATGCTGATGATTTAAAATTTTGTAGAGTAATTGAATCAGACCTTGATGTTGAGTTGCTACAGAGAGATATTGACATGTTAGTTAAGTGGTGTGATGATAATGATATGAGCTTAAATATCAGCTTGTGCTACCACGCGAAATTCACCAGGAAAACTAAATTAACACGATCTGCTTATTATATTAGTGGTAACTTAATTCAGGAAGTGGAACAGATAAGAGACTTGGGAGTTTTGTTCGATAGGCAGTTAACATTTGTACCCCACATTGAAAATGTAGTTAAAAAAGCCTCTAGAATGCTTGGATTTGTTATTAGAAATGTTACCTGTTTCCGTCGCAACAAGACAAAAATTTTGCTTTATAATTGTTTGGTCCGTAGCTCGTTGGAATATTGCAGCACTGTATGGAGACCTCACTATGCCGCTCACACACTAAGATTGGAAAGGGTTCAAAAACGATTTCTGTGGCATTTAGCATACTCTTCCGGGATAGCTAAAAAGAAACGATCATATAAAGATAGACTCTTGCATTTCAAGATGATATCCCTACAGAAGAGGAGAGATTTACTGGATTTGTTGTTTTTATTTAAAATTTTGAATAGTAAAATTGACTGTCCTCAATTGTTGAGCAGGATCAAAATCCGTGTACCCGCGAAAAGCCCACGAGCTCCTATAACCCCCTTATGTCCTCCTCTTCGCAGAACTGTTCTTGGGGCTAATTCTCCAATCCCCCGTCTATGTAAATTATTAAATAGCTGCAGTGATCTTATTGATGTGCACTCTGACTCACTTAGTAAGTTCCGAAGCATTATATGCAAACATTTGTAAAATCATTTAAGTGTGGAAATTTCGATTTTAATTTTTGTTTTGATTTAGATTTTATTTTTGTTTTGATTTTAATTTTATGTGATTTTAATTATGATTTCATTTTTTGTTTTAAATTCAATTATAAATTTTAAATTGGAATTTTGTTGCAATAATAATTATGTTCGGTGAGTATAAAAACTCATCTATATTTAAGTAGGCACTAAACAACAAATAAATAATGCATGATGTGCTTACCTGTAAGAAATTGGTACACTAGTCTATAAGTTTATTGCATGTATCTCATATCTTTGTATCGGTGTATTCAATTGTTGGTGAGCCAAATAAATAAATAAAATAAAAATTAATGACTTGCCTTACCTCATAAAGGATAACCATGATATAGTGTTGTTTGCGGATGACACTTCACTTTTGTTTAAACTTAAACGTCAGCAGCATGTTACTGACGATGTAAATAGCGCGATCTCAAAAGTAATTCACTGGTTCAATGTTAACAATTTACTCCTTAATGAAAAAAAAACCAAATGCTTTAAGTTCACCCTACCTCATGTTAGGCAGGTGAAAACTAGTGTGTTAATAAAGGGCGAAGAATTGAATCCTGAAGATAGCACAGTTTTCTTGGGCTTAACTTTGGATGCTAAGCTTCAGTGGTGCCCACACATAGATAAATTGTCAAAAAAGCTAAGCTCCGCAGCATATGCCGTTAGAAAAATTCGTAATTTGACTGACATAGAGACAGCCCGTTTAGTGTACTTTAGCTATTTTCATAGTGTAATGTCGTATGGTATTCTGTTGTGGGGAAATGTCGCCGACATTCAGACTATCTTTGTTTTGCAGAAAAGAGCTGTTCGATCAATTTATAAATTAAGTCCGAGACACTCTCAGAGATAAATTTAAGGAGATTAATGTAATGACTGTGCCTTCTCAGTATATTTTTGATAATCTTTTATATGCCCATAAAAATATAAAATTGTTAAAAAAATACAGTGATATCCATAACATAAATACTAGAAACAAACACAAATTTTTTGTACCTACAACAAGGCTCAAGAAAATAGGTGGCTCGTTCATATGTCAATGTATACGCTTTTATAATAAACTTCCAAGCCACGTACAAGATCTAAGCCTTAATAAATTTAAATCGTAAGTTGTGCCAGAAAGCTTTTTATACCGTTAAAGATTACGTTGAGGACAAAATGGCTTGGGATTGAGCTGCTCCAATTATAATTTTTATTTTTTACTTTCGGAACTTTGTTTATTTTCAATTCAATTCAATTCAATCATTTTATTTCAGACCAAGGATCCATATAGTGTTAGTAAAAACTTAGCCTATGTTAGTAAACTCAATAATTTAAAAAACAACAACAACAAAAAACAAACAACACAAAAAACAACAAACACAATAATCATTAATTGGCTACATGGACATGTGCACGCACATTTCGGCTAGCCCAGAGCCTGATAAATGGTCCATCAACCTTGTCCGCCAGTGTAGCTAAAATACTGTTCGGGCTACCCCTGAATCGCCGCAACATCGATGCACACCGCTTGCGCATGATGGCATGAAAGTCATCTATTCGCGCTTCCGCAAACATGCCTGATGCATTGCAAAACCGAGGCAGCCCCAACAATATCCTCAGCGCATTATTATATTGCACGCGCAGAGCGTTGTAAGCCTTCTGCGTGTACCTAACCCACAAGCTACAAGAGTAAAACGACTGGCAGAAGGCTCTGAAGAGCGTCAGTTTTACCTCGTCAGTGCACCGCGCAAACCTGCGGGCAAGCATATTGCATCGGGCTGCCAAGGCCCTGCGCTCCCTATCTATATCCTGGTCATCAGTGAGAGAACCCGTGACCACATGACCGAGGTATTTAAATTGAGTGACGACTTTTAATGGTGTTCCTTGTAACGTCACCGGTGGTATATTTGTGGGTGTATTATTGTGTACTTTAAAAACCACCACCTCACTTTTAGTAGCATTATACCTCAAGCCATGAGCCTCCGCATACCTCTCACATATGGCCAACAACTTCCTTAATCCACAGATTGATGGGCTGAGCAGCACCATGTCATCAGCATAACTAATGTTGATGATCATTCTTCCATCCACAGAACAACCAACCATAGTGCTACTCAGCTCACCAACCAGCCGGTCTATGTACAGGTTAAACAGAGTGGGTGAAGTCAACCCCCCCTGCCTCACTCCATAATCTAGCCCATACTGTACTGATTGAGCATCTGACCATCTAACACAGTTTATCTGACTTTCATACAAAAATTTAAATATATTTATAACCTAAGGTGGAAGTTTTGTATCATCCGAAATTTTTTGCCACAGAATGTCATAATTCACCAGGTCAAAAGCCTTCGACAGGTCCAGAAAACAACCATATACAGGTGTCTTCCTATCTGTGCAGTACTGCACAGTCTGCTTGAGACACAGGATTGCACTTTCCGTCGACAAACCGGTTCTAAAACCAAACTGCGCGTCGTTGAGTTTGATATGCATATTTAACTGTCTCTCAAGCAGGCTGTCCAGCACTTTGCCAATGACTGTACCCAGTGAAATGGGCCTATAATTGTTTTTGTCGGATGAATCACCTGTCTTATTTTTAACTATGGGAACTACGACAGTTTTTACGAGATCGTCAGGCAGGTAAGAGTGACTCACACAAAAATTAAATAACATGGCGAGTAACCTAGGTAAATGTACACCAGCGGACCTTAAATGTTCAACACTCAAACCATCGTGCCCTGGTGACCTGCCTCGTTTCATACTTTTTAACGCATTTTTTACATCTTTCACGTTGAATCTTACATGAGGATCACCCTCACACGGGGTCCGAATGCCTCGCCTAAGTCAAAGTCAAAGTCAAATAATTTATTTCAATTAGGCACAAAAAGGCACTTTTGAACGTCAAAAACAAAAACTAGAATTGATTCTAGCCGCCCCTTCCAAAGGGTAGTTTTCGTATGGAGAAGAATGGGCAAGAAACTCCACCGTTATTCTTTTAAAATGTTTTACAATATTTTGTATACATTAATTATATAATTATATGTAAAAACGATGCACCTGGAATAAGATTACTATACCACAATAGGTAAAAATAAAAACCGGCCAAGTGCGTGTCGGACTACGCACAATGAAGGGTTCCGTAGTTGAGATGAATTTATTTATCCCAAGAACAAACTTAACATTGTAGTTGAAAAACATGTTCTCCCATACATTCCAACTGCAAATCATCGCTCGGCATCCAATACTGCGACTGTGACATTTTTTTTTAAATTGCAGTGTCACTTATTTGAACGTGTAGAATGAAATAAAACAAAAATCAGATTTTCGTAAAAAATTTCACATTCGTGGTATTAATATAATAATAATACCTTTAAACGAGCAATTCTTGTATATACCTATGTATAATTATAATTTGAATCTCGGAAACGGCTCCAAGAATTTTTATTAAATTTAGTATGCAGGGGGTTTCAGGAGCGATAAATCGATCTAGCTAGGTTTCATTTTTAGAAAACGGCGTTCAAAAAATATTATAATCCAGATATTTTTCTTTATTCAAGTAACAAGGACTCATTGCGTTAGTAAACTTATGAACTATGTTAAAACTTATTTTACGAGGTCACTTAGAAAGTTTTGCGACTAACAGTTTTTGTCAATAGAATACTGGCTGGTTTTGATGTCAATTAAAACGATGACTATTTATTATAAAAAAACATGACATTCCAAATTCGAAATTCCCTCCACATTTTTTACGAGCAAAATCAAAATAGTCTGTCTTACTGAAAACTGGATTTATAACGAGAACATTTTCGCGCGATGATTTTGTACGATTTCAAATGTCGACTAAAACCAGAAGAATCGTTTGAAAGACTTCGAATGGTGTTCATAGAAAAAAGCCCTTCTAAAAATACTGTTTTTCGCTGGTTCAACGAATTTATGGGTGGTCTAGTAATTTTGGCAGACAAAGAAAGAAGTGGCCGCCCTATGACGGTTGTTGAAAAAGTGCTGGCTGTGAAAATTTAATTCAAGAGAATAGGCGAATTACATATGAAGAGGTTCAGCATACACCGTGAAATTTGAATCGCAGTTTTGCTAGAACAAACGTTGTTCAGACCATGGTCTATTACCATTCTACAGCATCCAATAAAAAAAAAACATAATTGGTTTTTGAAATAACACAAAAAAAGCAAAGTTTAAAATGTCAAGATTATCGTTACTCCCGACAACACAGACACCACGTATACGTTTTTTCAAAAACCAATTTATGTTTTTTTTTTATTGGATTCTGTAGAATGGTAGTAGACCATGGTCTGAATAAAGTTTGTTCTAGCAAAACTGTGATTCAAATTTCACGGTGTATACTGCCGATTGGATCGGGAAGTGTGCATGAAATTCTACACAGGCATCTTTGGTTATGGAAGATAGTTTCACGCTGGTACCGTAAAATCTAACGCAGGGTCAGAAGGAGGTTCGGGTAGAATGGTGCCGAGACATGATAGCAAAATTGGTAGCAGGCTCGTCTCGGCGCGTTTAAGATATCATTACGGGTGATGAATCTTAGATTTATCAATATGATCCAGAAATGAAGCATCAGTCGACCGTGTGGCTGTTTCAAAATGAACCAACGCCTACCAAAGTGAAGCGAGCCAGAAGTGCAGGCAAAATGTTGATCGCAAGTTTTTTTTTTTCTACCAGTTTATCTGGTGTCAATACCCTGACGAGATCAAAGAAGCGTCAATGCTGAATGGTATGTTACCAAATGTTTGCCAGAAGTTTTTATTACTGCAAGCAGCAAGCGACCGAACACTGGCCTCCGTGGGCTACTGCTTCACCACGACAACGCGCTGGCTCACTCGGCGCTCAAAACAAGGGACTTTCTGGACAGCACACCGGTCAAATTTATAGGTCATCCTCCTTACAGTCCCGATTTGGCTCCGTGCGACTTTTTCTTGTTCCCCAAAATAAAAAATCAACTCAAAGGAAAACAGTTTTCATCACCTGAAGATGCACTGGGTGCATTTGAGAAGGAGATTGGAGAGGTGTCTGATGCGGACTGGAAAATGTGTTATGAAAATTTGTTTAGACGTATAAAACTGTGTATGCCTATGGAGAGTTCTTTCAAAAGATTTAATAAAAAAAATATAACCTGTAGTATATTTTTTTATACTACAGGACCACTTTTATTTTATAAAAATATAACCTGTAGTATATTTTTTTATAGTATCACAAAACTTTCTGAGTGCCCCACGTAATCTAGTTTAAATTTATTTCACCCCATGGGAGACGGCACTGCAGTGATTGATGTACAGTAAGCGCTCAAAAGTGCATGAGCACGCTAAGAGTCGTATTGCTGTGAACACGCGGTATAGCTCGTACATTTGTATGTGTAAGCAACACGATACACACACCACAGATAACGCAGTTACACGAAACAACAATATATTTCCGTCGCTTTAAACATGCTAGCACACACGCGCTATGCGCGTGAACTTGACCAGTTAATGGCATTGCTAAAATTCGATAGTAACTTAACAAGTGCAGATAGCAGAAAGCGTTAAGCGTTGGTATGGAATTCAAACTGCCTCAGGTTCTAATCTCGTGAAACACAGTGCGGTTTTTTGCAAATATTATTATTTTTGTTTTCGATAATAATATTTTTAAATATTGCTGCTTTTTTATGTTGCTATTGCAATAAAGGTTTTAGAATAAAAAATGCGTGATATATGATAACAAAATTAAAAAAAATATGTTTATTCGTTATATTTATTTTACATAAGTTAATAAACTGCTACAATTATTTATCATTACTTCAGCTGAATAAGATGTGAAATAGATGTCAAGAAACTTAGAAGCAGTTTGTATTATTTAGACATATTTAAATTATGAAATATTTTAAATTTTTAATGGATTTTTTCACCATAAATACTAAGCTTTGATCATGGTCGAAGTAATTAAGTAATAAATAAGAATATTAGACTACTTAAAATGTAAAAAACTACTTACAGAATAGGTAATTTTAAGGTTAAATTGCCCATATTTAACCTTAAAATTGCTTGTTTATATTTTATTTGTATTAATTATTTTACATTTTATTTGACTTTAGTAAATATTGGTTGTTATTGAGGTTAAAGCTTAAGTATTCATTTTCTTTACGAAAAGAAGATTGAAACTAAACCTCAAATTTTTATCCTAAAATAATACTATTACTAAAATAATATTAAACAATTTCGGTATATCTGCAAGAAATACGACAAACACCCTATTGAAACGTGCTTAAAAAATTCGTTACCATAAATTCATGCAATAACGAATCTGTTGTTTATTAAGTTGGTACGGTCAATATTTTAAGGTCAAAAACGGTTTTCTAGCTGGTCTTCAGTGATGCAAGCCTTCACAGTGCACGGCGAACGGTTCATGACGTGTTTTTAATAATTCAGCAAAATGTCTCGTTGGTATGAAACTATTTGTTTCATTCACCATTTAACGTCGCTGCTACTCGATAATAAGCCCCTTCCTCATATCTCTTAACCCTCACAGTATTTCTCTAGAACAAAGAAAAACATTGTTTTTATTACACATAATACCTTATTATTTATTATTCACTAATCGAATTAAACCTCACAATGAATTTAAAGGCATCTTCTGTCTCAACAATACCTCTGTTCTATCAACAATACCCTTGATTAAGATTTATGTTTAGTAAAATATGAAATATATTAATGATAACACTCACACTTAGTCCGGTTTCATTAGATATTCACTTCACTTTTACGCAGCGCAATAATATTCTCTGATCTGATCTGATCTCTTCAATATATTTTATGCCTGCTTTTTGATAATAATAACCACAACACTGCGCTAAATACTCGTCACCAATATTATCCACGAACCAAAAAAGTTCTATTAATTAAATACTCGTAACAAACTGCATCTACCCCACAGAAATCGAAATAATTTACTTAGTTTTTTGTGGTCTACCTGCTAAACTTTAATATTTATGTGAACAAGACGAATGAAACTAAAAACGAATGATGATTATTGAACTAGTCATTGGTTGCAGACAAAGTGAGTGTGTGTGTGTAATGTGCGTGTCTACAGTATTGTAACAACTTATAGAAGAAGGTCGTAAGTCAAACCGAAGCGTCAGTCTATTGCTTTGTGAGATTGCTCATGGACTTTTGGTCGGTACTGTACATGCAATCCAGACTGCTAACGATATTGTTGGAGCTGGCCCGTACTCTGCGTACCAGGGATGCACACCTCATTCGCATCGTTGCGTAAAAGCAATTAATATGTGCGTCCGCGAATATTCCCGATGCGCTACAAAAACGGGGCAGCACCGACCTATTGGAGTTATACATCAAACCATGTGTTTTGGCATACTGCTCACATTTGGCGACCAATTACTTTCTGAGACCACAGATTGACGCGCTCAGAAGCACCATATCATCTGCATAGCTAATATTATTTACACAAATACCATCTATATAGCAACCCACTCTGGTGCTGCTGAGCTCGCCAATCCTGCCTCACCCCGCATTCCAACCTGTATGGCTTGGAAAAAGTTCCAGCCCATCGTACACTATTGATCTGATTACCATACCACTATTTAAAGATGTTTATAAGCTCCGTTGGCAACCTATTCTTCTCCATCTTTCTCCACAATACGTCATAAGCAACCTGATCAGAAACCTTGAATAAATCGACGAACCTAGCATAAATCGGCGTCCTACGCTGTGTATAGTAAGTATGTGATAGTATGCTTAAGGCACAACACTGCATTTTCTGTTGACAAACCACGCCGAAACCCGAATTGGTTGTCATGAACATTTACAGTTTTATTTATTTGTGTATTAAGCAGACGGTCAAACACTTTTGATATTTTGATATTATAGTAGCTAGAGAGATGGGCCTTTTGGATGCCGAGCGACGAAATGTAAGTTTTTACGCACAATATTGAGAGATTTACCATGTTATTTTAAGACCATAGACTTCTTATAGGTTTTCCTGTAATCTATGAGTAAAGAGCCATACTATGTATTTTTTTCAAAATTTTTGGTCCAGTAGTTTCGGAGATAAGGGGGGGGGAATGGTCATTTTTCATTGAATTTATCAAATATCTTTAATAGTATTTATTTTAAAATTATATAAAAAATATATTTAGGATCCTCGCAACAAGCCCTTTCATTTGATATGTCACACGGTACTGTTAGCAAAACTTTTTTTTTTAATTTTCTTGTTTGCGCCCCAAAAGTGACACCGTTATTCAAAATTAAATTATTTACGTTACACATTCGTGTTTGGGTCACAGAAATACACATGTGTACCAAATTTCAACTTAATCGGTCCATTAGATTCGGAGTAAATTGGCTGTGACAGACGGACAGACAGACAGACAGACAGACAGACACACGAGTGATCCTATAAGGGTTCCGTTTTTTCCTTTTGAGGTACGGAACCCTAAAAACAATAATGGTCGGCGATTTTTAACACAAATTGAGTAGTGGTAATGAATATTACGTATTACTGGACTTGTGTTTGTATATTACGTTAAGATCTAAGTATTTTCTAGTTGTTTATAATATTTTTAATAATATTTGTCACATTTTAAATCGTATCTACATGTGGTATGTGTGATATTTGTGAAAAGTAAAAATGCACGCACGATTGGCGTGAAACTTCGACTTTGGATATCAAAAAACTTAATTACCACTGCTTATTTAACTTGAACAATGGATGAAATCGTCAAATAATTAAATGATGTAGTATTCACTGGCCCTGTGGTGGAGTTTGGATGTTCGAAATCCGCTATTTTTTATGTTTTTTAGCCTCGACCTCAACTGTCATCAAAATGGATCGCCATTTTGATGACAGTTGATCGCATTTACAAACTTGAAATAAATAAAGGTAAATTAATAATCTTGCACGCTAAATATGAAAGATTTAATGGGGCTTTGTAGCCTCAAGGTTTTCTGCCACTAACTTGCTGTCTTTCTCGGAGTCCCTAATAGAATCTATGTACACCGATTTCAGCAAGGCCTTCGATTAAATTCCTCATTCCATACTAATTCACAAACTAGCAACGTATGGTATCACTGGTCCTTTGCTGATATGACTGAAATCATATTTATCGAAGCGTGAATTTTATGTTGTTATTAACGGTTTTCGGAATGACTTCCGGTGCCCCACAGGGATCACAGCTGGCTCCTATTTTGTTTATCATATTCATTAATGACCTTCCCCACAGCTTTTGCTATTCTGAGTGCTTTCTTTACGTTGATGACCTAAAGTTTGCTCGAATCATCGAGCGATATCGCGCTTCTTCAAGATGATATGAACAGAGTTATTGAATGGTGTGAGACTAACAAAATTAAATTTTAATTTTAAAAAAATGTTACCATTTGTCATTTTCAAGAAAGTCTTACCCTATACACTGGGAGTACTTTATAGGCAATTCAAAATACAAGAAGTGGATGATACAATTAGAGATCTGGGTGTTCTGTTTGATAAAAAAATATTTTTTGTCCCCCACATCGAGAACATTATTAAGAAAGCATCGAAAATGTTGGGGTTTGTGCTGAGAAATACCAGGGGCTTTAAACGGTTTGGTACCAAAATAATGTGTATATTATGTAATAAAATAATGTGCTATACACATTTTTTTTTTGCAGTGTTGCAGTGTTGTATGGAGACCACACTACGCCACACATAAGTTGCTTTTGGAACGGGTTCAAAAACGGTTTCTGTGACACCTCGCATTTTCTAGAGGAAAAGTAAACAGCTGGTATCCTATAAATCTCGTCTCAAATATTTCAGGATGCACTCGTTATCAACTCGAAGAGAAGTTGATCGATGCTTTGTTTCTCTTTCTCTATAAGTTACTTCGAAATAAAATTGACTGCCCAAACCTACTGAGTCACCTAAAGTTTCGGGCCCCAGCCCGATATCCGCGAAATTCTATTACACCACTATACCCACCCCTGCGCAGAACGGTTCTGGGTGCTAACTCACCGATTTCACGTCTGTGTAAACAGTTGCAGTGACCTTATTGATATACATGATGACAGCATAGGAAAGTTTTAACATAACATAACATCACGCCTTGTTTCCCCGAAGGGTTGGGCAGAGGTGTCCCTGTAGCAGGTACACCCACATTTCGCCAGTTATGTTTAAGTCCCATGTAATAGGGGGCGAGCCTATTGCCATCAACCGGGCACAAATCCAGACTCCGAGCTGCTACTGAGAAATTTCAGATAGAAAAACCCAATAACACTTTGCCCGACCCGGGAATCGAACCCAGGACCTCATGCTCAGCAGTAGCGCTTACGACCACTAGACCAACGAGGCAGTCGAAAGTTTTATAAAATGATTATTGAGCACTGTTCTCACAAACTATGATGTCGCTACAGATGTTAATTTTAATTTTGAATTATTTATTTTTATTTTTATGAAAGTATTTAAATTGAATTATGAGATTATTATTATTTTATGAGATTATTATTTTTATTTGTTAATGTTATCAATCTGTTTTTTTATTTTATTTTATATTTAGAATGCAATTTTTGTCATTATTATTGTTACACTTGAAATGCCAAAGATTTTTAAATGATTTTATTTGTTAATATACTTTTTGGCTTTGTATTTATTATGTAAAACCATAAATGGTGCTTGTTGTGTTAGCATGTAAGAGTAATTGTTGCACTTATAAACGTACTATTAAGGAATTTATTTTAAATGTATTGTGTAAACAATTTTTGGCTAACCTAAATAAATAAATAAACGCTCTTCTCAGCACCGAGAGTTGAAAATCCAACAGTATGTTTTTTTGACGCACTGGGATTTACTCTGTTGAATTCTCAACGCTTGGCTTACACCGAGAGTTGAAAATCCAGTGCGCGATAAAATCCCGCCTCGATTTTATTACGTCCGTGCGAGCGTCGGCTTATGCCGCATATTTTGACACTCGCAAATAAACCAGTCTATTGGGTACTTCCCGTTGGCCCAGCAGCATGAAGTTTGGCGAGAAGTAAGGTCAAGTAAAGAGGAAAATCCGAAAATTGGTAATTTATAGTTACATAATGAACTGCAAAGTTAAGTTTTTTCTGCAATCTGGGATCAAAACTCATAGGCCGTGTGTTGAAGTAACATTTAGTCTGTATTTCATTACTCTATTAAAAGTTCAAGTTTGTCCTTCAATCCAGATTTGGAAATTTTGACAGCCGAGCAAGCACAGCTTTGAGACGGAGCAAGTCTCACACTTGACCGATTTTTATAATAAATAAAACAGGTTTATATGATTCTAAATGCCTTTCTTAAAATACGAATTATTCGTTTTACTATTATTGTCACCATTGATTTGTAATATCTACTCTTGCCGCCATTGAACACATTAATACAGGACCTAAATGTTAGAATGGTTAATTTATGAATTTAAATTGACATAACTTTTGACCGAGTGGGCCGATTTTAATAAAATAAAGACTAAACGTTAATTCAAGATACTAAGTATATACTTCGATACCACCGCATCGTAAATTATACGATTTCTTTTTTAATTGGTTATTCAAGTAATTTGAATTTAATGAGCTTGCTTATCCGGTCTGTTTTATAACAAGAGAGGTCTGAGGGAATGTTTGTGTTGCAAATTTCTTTATCATTGCTTTGTGAGTATTTTTAAACAATGATTTCTTTCAAACTTTTTATTACGTTTATGATTTATTTAGAAATAAGCATCACCTTTGTACGTATTTTTCTGTTCCTTTCTTCTTGTCTGTTTATTATATGTGTGTACATTAACTATTAAATAAATTCATGGTAAATAATACCTTATTCATGGTTAATAATACCATGGTAATAATACGGGACGTTGACTCGCCGTTGCCAGGCAACGATTATTATATACCTGTATATAACGTAATAACAGCCGCAAGGGTTGATCCATCAGGTTAAGCTACGCGTGCCGGGGTTGATCTGTGGATGGGTGATCATTTCTATATACCGAAACTCCTCCGTACCTCGGAAAGCACGTTAAGCCGTTAGTTCTGGTTGTCATTCGTGGATCTTTGACAGTCCATCGTCAGAAGCCCGAAAGACAACCAGTCTTACCAAGGGGTATCGTATTACTCAGTTACTGGGTTGTGGAGGTCAGATAGGCAGTCGCTCCATGTAAAATAATGGTATTCAGCTGCATCCGGTTAGACTGGAAGCCGAACCCAACATAGTTGATTGATATAAAGATAAAATATTCTGATTTTTTTGAGATACTTTGTACCAAAAATAAAACGTGATTTTGAGTAGAGGGAAGGGGGTTAGTCTATGACCTCACCACGTATCACCAGAGGGGAGGGGGCAGGGCTAAAAAGTTGCTCAAAAAAATCACATGATTAATAGACGACCCCTTTGCTACGTGACATGGCTAATAATTCAATTGTTTTGATCAGATCTCTCGTTCAACAATGGTGATCCACTGTTGGAGGAGGGGGGCGTCTACCATACGCTATTCGGCAACATAGGATCCATATCGGATTTGTTCCTTAAAGAGCCCAACGGCACGGCGCCGACGCCGGCACCGGATGCTGTGCCTGCCGCAGATGACAACGACACTCTTGATGAACCGGACCTGGAGATAGCCGACGTATTTGGGTTCCTCCGAACCAACCTAACGAACCAGACCTTTGACATACTCGACTTCTTAACCATTAATGAAAATTATTCAAACTTTACTAAAGAAATTAAGAATAATAATAAGAATAAGTTTAACAATACTAGAAGAAGAGGCTGGGTAGACCCTGATGACGAATGGTATGGACAAAGTTTAGAGGGTATAAAACATCAGCAACTGAAGATGATTTTGGTACAATTTACACTGCATTGTCGTTACGAGGTAGGAAAAGCTTTATTACAGCGCGATTTGGTTAGACATGACAAGAGATACAAGCTGGGTTACTTATTTAACAGAATGCGAAGATTAAAAACCGAGCAGTTGAAGATGGTGGGTGTGGCGTATCAACAGAACTTGACGGAATACCGGCACATGTACACCCTGATGCGGCTATACGAGCGTGTGGTGCACTTCGATGTCGACATGCGTGACACCGCCAACATGATCAAGGAGGTGTACCGCCAGAAAGCGCCCTTCGACTCTATAATTGTGCCAAAAAAACCTAAGGCTGACAAGAACAATAAAACGGCTACAGAACCAAAATGATGCAGATATTCTTATTGTGTCAGAACACGAAGGTTTTGGGTTCTTTTATCTTATTTTATAATGTGCGTGTTATTTGTACAGAATAAACATTTTTTCATTCTTCACTTCTTCTTTCTTTCCTATGTACAAGTGTGCAAAGTTTGTCATTGCACTTGCAGTGGGATTGCAGCCAAAGGTGAGGCCGTAATGATGCAGGGAATGAAATAACAAATGCTCAAGCGCATCAAATGACGTTGTTTTTTTTTAACACACTTACAAGGAAATAATAAATTTATTTAGGCATGAAAAGGCATGATGTTACACGATACTTAAAAACACACACATCTTTGACTAGTACCTATATAGTTAGTTATCTGTAGCGCACTTTCCCGCACTAGTACAGGAATACAACGTAAAAAGTACGCGTGTTAGTAAAATACACTGCATTGTGAACCTGAAAGCGGCGCAATAAGAGCCACTTTTCGAGCAAGTGTGCTGAAAAATCTCTGTTAATCCTTAATTAAAATCATTATCAATAATTTACCTTTTTACCACCAAAATAAAATTCTTTAAAACTATAAACCAAAAGATAATAATAATAACCCCACCGCCGTATCTCTACGTTGACGTCGTGGTGGGGTTTGCGCGCTCCAAACTCTAGGCCTGTGCCAGTAGATTTTACTTTGCCAGAACAGGTCTGGGATGAGGAGCCAGACCAAGAGAGATACAAAAACCCGCAGGGTAGCATGTAGCGAGCTGTCGGGCAGTAGCGACCCCATGGACCCTATCTCCCGGGAAAAGTCTTGTTCCTCACCTCTGGCTTGCCTTTATTGGCCGGCTGGAGTGGACACTGACGAGGAACAGAGCTCCCACCTCATTCTTGCCTTTATTGGCTGGCTTGAGTGGAGATTCGCAAGAGCAAACGTGCTCGGAGGAAGGAAGTATTCCAGTAAGATGCTGGTAGGGATCTTGACCGTACATCCGGGATTGTCCTGATAGCCGTGGAACAAACACCTCAGAACATGTTGCCCCCTTGTCGCTACGATACTTTGTGCTAGCGACCGTTTTCGGGGGCCCATTATTGAGTGTGCAAGTCACCCTCTGCCATTTTATCCGTGTGCATATAAACATTGATCAGGCAGGGGCCATAGTCCTTCCATAGTTCCAGGTAACCAGTCCACTTTAGCCACCCAAACCCATAGTCCAATATCTTTGTTTCCATATCCTGCAATAGTCCCTTACATAGTGCGAACAGGGATAATCGTCGGTTGGTGCCTCAACACTTAAAAATATCTAAGGGGCCTCTGCGAGTTGGCTTCGGCCCCTCGTACGCCTTCCAAAGCTCTGGGACCCCAGGGTCCCGAGATTTGTCAAAGACATTTAAAAATAATAATAATAAATATTTATTCAGTATTAAAAATTGCTAAAATATTAACATAAAATCTTAGATATCATTTACAAATGTATTTACATACTTGTACATAATATATATAGTAGTTAGTTATAAATATGTTTGTGTATATTAAATATTAGCGATTTAAAAAAAAAAGGTATAATAATGTTAGATGCCTGTACTAGTATAAACCTGTATCACAGGCGGCATGAGTTCACACTTTATGGTAATTGTAGGACAATAAAATTCTTAACAATATTTAATATTAGAAGTCTTGAAATAATGACAAAATGTAATTACCTACCTAATTCATGATTTTATACCTATACTCCATTTGAAATAAGATTAGCCATTTAACGAAACCTTTTTTACAGTCCGTTCAACCAATTTTGTCTTCAATTACGTTGGGGGCATGACAAATGGCAGCTGCAGTAAACAGTTGGTATTGTAACCTTTTTTTTGCTTTTAATGCCTTATGCCTACGGTATAGAAGTCAGAATCGGTTAAACGGAATGTAAAAAAGGTTTGTTTAAATGTCTAATCTTATTTCAAATGGAGTATAGTTTACTTAAATACTATTTACCTTAATGATAAAAATAACAAAAAAAAGTCAAAATTATACGTAATTTCTTATATAGTTTGCGTAAAATTGTTTCTTGCGCTTTATATTGTTTATAGATAATAATAGTCTCCGCATTGCTGTCAACTGGAGTGCCCAAAAGACTGGCGGCCTTTGCATGGCTTTAATTCTCAGCCTACAAAAAGAAAAATACTCACCATAAAGGGAAAAAATTATACCTTATTAGCTTCAAATTGACTACAAATTGCTTACGATACTTCCTTAATTTTAAGGTAAATAGACATGCAAGAATAATTAATGATGTTAATAACACCCCACTGCAGGTCCAAAATTGGTTCACTGCTAATAATTTAGTAAAATAAGTGCATACAATTTTCTTAACCAAATGTCAATAATAGTGATTGTGAGATAGTATTGAATCAAGAGAATCCAGAATTCGATAAAACTGTTTTCCTGTGGGTCACGCTCGACTCAAGGCTACTATGGGGTCCTCATTTACGGGTCGTTTTCAAAATGTATGTACATTTTTTTGTGTTATTGTGTTATCGTGATACAAAAGTAACACAAATGAAGAGTAAGGGCAGAGTCACAACGAAGACAACGAATTTAATCTTTTTTTTTTCTTGTTCTCCTTCCATTTTTGTGGTTGTTTTGATTTTAAAGGCTCTCGGTAACGTCTTTGTCGTTCAGCGGGCATTAACGGCATCTTTCCTAAAACGGAAATGGAATAACTATTCACATTTAAGTGAATATACTGTGACAAGCCCTAAGTGTCACGTGACACAAAAATAATAACACCATGGTCACACAATTGAACAAAATTACTAACGTTAAATCAAACGTTAAAACGTTCAATCAAATCAATACAAGTTTACCATGTCGAGATGAAATTCAGTAAATAATTTGAAATAAGCAATACCTACAATACATAATGTCAAGTTTAATAAAATGGGATCATAAATTCGTCAAGTTCGAGGTCAATACAGTTAAATTAAAATGATTTAGTACAAGTCAGGAGTACAGAGATTTACTTATTATTACATATACAGGGCTTCCCAAAATTATGGGACATGAAGGGAAAGTACCTTAAATATCGTAGATAGGGTATTTTGCTGAAAGAAGACTTTATGTTATTTTTAAAAGTTAGTAATTCTGCATTCAAAGATTTTCTAAAAATTACTTACCTCGTCTGGGAATCGAACCGACTTAAATGTAAAAAAAAAACACCCCTACTTTTATGATGCCAATCAAAAGAATGACCAAAAACTAATAACTCTTCTTAAGTAACATAGTAATTTAAAAGAAACGAACAACGTAAAATGTTTGAGTGAAATTTCAAGAAAGTTATTGATTGCCGACGACGACGTTCGAAAAGTAGTGAATGTTTTCCTACTTGGATTGGTACGAATGGACCGATTAGATGGCCGGCCAGATCCCCGGACCTTACACCATTAGATTTCTTCTTTTGGGGATACGTGAAAGATATGCTATACAAAAAACGATACGAGAACGGGCGAGTTACAAACAGAATTGTGCCATATCATATCGAGTATTCACCATAAAATGATAAGAAAATCAACGGACTCATTAAAAGATTGGCGATTTGCGTAAGACAAGAGGGATGACATTTTGAGCATTTAATTAATTAATTTACAAAAAAATACCCACTTAATTGACTACGGCAGTATCGTGTATGTTTTTAATTTGATTAAAATGATTAATTTCACGCTGTTCCTTTCTTTTAAAATACTATGTTACTTAAGAAGAGTTATTATTTTTTGGCCATTCTTTCGATTGGCATCATAAAAGTAGGGGTGTTTTTTTTTACATTTAAGTCGGTTCGATTCCCAGACGAGGCAAGTAATTTTTAGAAAATCTTTGAATGCAGAATTACTAACTTTTAAAAATAACATAATGTCTTCTTTCAGCAAAATACCCTATCTACGATATTTAAGGTACTTTCCCTTCATCTTTGGGACGCCCTATTATCTATTTAAATTCTTATAAAGAAAACGCCTGTTTATTTTATTTTATTATTTATTTAACTCGAACACAAATGATTCATATTTTTGTTACTTGAGTAATAAAATTAATTAATTAATTAATCTGACAATTTCTTTTTGAAAAGTGGAAATGTCTCATTTTTATTACATCGGGTATTTTGTTAAATAATTATGGTTAGTAAGAAGTTACTGGTTAGAACACATACAGTTAGTTCAAAGTTTTTATTAATGCAATTTTTGGTGATACAACAGGGTCTTAAAAATATTTTATAGTAATTGGACGCAAAGGGCGCCGTATGATTTCTGAGTATAATGAGCCCACAGACTGCAAGAGTAAAAATACGTGCAGTAAGCACTAAATATAGTGCGCCTAACCTCCTTAGAGGCACGCCTGAATCTGCGGGCAATCATGTTAGCTCTCACACACAGCGCCCTCCGCTCCCTGTCAATATCCTCATCATCTTTGAGGGCAGTGGTCAATAAGTGACCCAGATATTTAAATTGGTCTACCCTCACAAGGGGCAAACCGCTTAACTTAACTGAAGGTACAGCTTCTGGGTACTTACCCTTGGCCCCAAAGACCATGACCACACTCTTCTTAACATTATATGCCAGACCATGCAGTCTGGCATATTGCTCGCAAGTGTTCTAAGCCCGCAGACTGACGCGCTCAGCAGCACCATGTCGTCGGCGTAGCTCACGTTATTAACACACACGCCATCAATATGACACCCGACACGCATGCTGCTAGAAAGAAAGAAAGAAAAATAGGTTTATTTGTCACAGAAACACGTGCATACATAAAAAACAAGAGTAATCAAAGAATAACACAAAGTACTTACATAACAAATCACGAGCATAGAACAGAATTTACTTAGGCGGCAGCTGCACGACATGACTGCGACAAGAAGGCTTCCACTCAGCATGATGCTGTGCTATGGGGGACCCACAGCACAGCGCTGATTTTTAGTGGTCACCCGAAAAAAAAGAAGATGTACGGAAATCAAGTCAGGTTCAGTGATTTTTCCATTAAATATGTAACAAAATAAAATAAACAGTGCTTAGAATATAAGACAACTGTACAACGAATTATAATAATAGGTAAATATGATTAAAAACATAAAAAAAAATCCGCAGGCATCACCATACGTGCATAAATAATGCAGATTTCTAACTAAAACATATTATTACTACACGAGGATATACAAGTGTTTTGTCTCGCTCCCACCCCTCACCGTCGCGTCACCTGCGCGCGCGCTCACAATCTAAAAAGTGCCGTTGCATTTCCATGTTGCGTTTATGAGCGTGATGACGTACCTACTGTGCTATCTGTGAGCCATCGAGCCGGGCAACGGGCCGCGCGGCGCGGGGCGTCGCGCTTGGCGCAGCCCGGCCGCGGTGCAGCGGCGTGTGCGGCTCACGAGACCTGCGGGGTCACGTGTCGCACCACGCGACTTGAGTTACAACCGCCAAAACAACACACCGTCAGTGGGCAACCAGCTTGCGCTTGCGTCTTAGTCGACGCTTGCTAAGCGCTTCAATCAGATCATTCACGTATAGGTTGAATAGCGTAGGCGAGCATAGCTTTAGCTGCTTTGCAGATATTTTTAAAAGTTTTAGAATAAGTAGCAACATACTTAATAAAAGTTTCCGTGTTAATATACGGCTTAAGGCCATACAGTTCAAATAATGTTTCCCTACTTTTCCTAATGCCTTTAGTTGCCCAGTCACTGAATAAAAACTTAGGACAAATAGTTTTAGTTTTTTTCTTAAAAGACTTATTGAACTCTGTTTGCACTAATGAAAAGAATTGTTCATTCAAAATATTGCCATTGGACATATTTAGACCCTGAGCACTTAACTTGCTAATTAATGTGCTATTAAACTTAGTTAAATTACCCGATGTTATTGGTCTAGTTTGTATCTGCACTTTTAGTATTGGTGTGTTGGACTCATCGCTGTGATCAGAAGGGAGATAATTTACAATGGCTTTATCTAAATAGTCGCAACAACAAAGAGACATTATCAATACATGTAGCAGTAGTCGAAGTTATTCGCGTTGGTTCTAAAAACACATTTGACAGATTGAATGATTTGAAGAGACTTAATAATCTACTGCTATTTGAATTATTTTCCAAAATATTAATATTAAAGTCACCACAAATAATTACTGATTTATTACCAGTAGTAAGTTTTGCCAACACATCTTCCATTAATATAGAGTAGTTTTGATAATTTGGAGGTCTGTATACACACACTATAAAATGCTTATCTAGCTCAACACAGGACAGTTCAATGCTATGTTCCACCGATAGTTCAACTATGTCATTACGAGTCTTAGATTTTATACAATTTTTAATTAAGATTAGTGAACCTCCACGTAGCATTGATTTTCGGTTAAAACAACTGCCCACACTGTAATTCTCAAAATTAATTAACATTTATTATAACCCCAAAATAATTTTAATAAAAATAAAAGTTATAAAACTAAAACCCAACTACGACAAAAAAAAGTCAACTAAAAAGGTAACAACAAGATAAACAAGACATTTTATTTAAACTATTTTGGGGTTATAATATCAATATTTATTAAGTGTGCTAATTAAGCCCTTTCATTTGATACCTTTTTTTTTTTTTTTGGATGGGAAATTATCAAATAACTTCTCCCGCTCTGGGTGGAGCGGGAGGGCGTGTCAGACTCTTACTGACTAAAACCCACCCGTGTTCCTTCGGTTGCCCTGTTGCCGGGGGCCACGATTTCCCTATCGGTTTTCTTCGAACCCCGGACAGGCTTCATTTGATACCTAACATGGCATCATGTTTTTTTTTCGTTACTTTTTTCCTCTATAGTGCGCCATATTGATGTGTGTGACTTAAGACGCTTCCAACGATACCTGATTTGTTAAATTATGATGAGTAGTTTAGAAGTTATGAGGTAACAGATGAACATACACACATAGGTACAAACTGGTCTGAAATCATAACCCTCCTTTTTGCTTCGCCGTAGTCGGGTAAAAAAGGTAACAAGTATCAACCTGTGCATATGTATTTTGTAATTCTTAAATTAGTTTGAATGTGGCAACTAAGTATGTAAAATAAAGGAATTCAAAATTATTAAATGTGCTGAATATGATTTGAAATGTTATTCTTTATCGTCTGAATATGATGCCCCGTTGCCACAGATTTTCGTCCAAATATAATGGTAATTTGGATTCGGAAACTAAGAACTTGTGTAAAGGATGTCGTCGTCACCGTTGCCGGCACAAAGAAGACCAGTTGAATATGACAAGGATTTTAATATCTTCAACGTACACGATACAATTATAATACAGGACGAGCTCACGTCTCCTTTTCCCAGAAGGGACGAACAAGGGGAACGGGGGTCCTCTAGACCAAAAATGACAATAAAGTCGAATATAGCTCTTAAGGGGAAGCGTCAGGGTAGCCCGCGAAATTAAAATTTTGTAATTGTAATGATTATAATTGAGTAAACCTATATTTGTTACGGCCGCGAATCATATTTAGATCAACATAAAACCTGACACTGACCTGCAAATTACGTTAGAAAATTTGAATTACACGGGCTACCTTGACGCTTCCCCCTTAACATAGCAGTGGAGTCTCGTGAAACTATTGCAAGTAGTACGTACGTAGTCGACGAATGTAGTGATGGGCGTTGAATCAACCGTTGATCTCCTGTCAACGTATTAACGTTAACTGTTTATGAATCAACTAGTTGAATTCGTCAACGATGTTTATGAATCAACTAGTAGAATTCATTAACGACGTTTATGAATCAACTAGTAGAATTCGTCAACGACGTTTATGAATCAACTAGTAGAATTCGTCAACGACGTTTATGAATCAACTAGTAGAATTCATCAACGACGTTTATGAATCAACTAGTTGAATTTGTCAACGACGTTTATGAACTTGACTCGTTTATTATTCAACTAAATTCGAGAACGCAAACGCAACGAACTGAGCAAATTAAAAACTTCCGTTGAAAATGACATCATACATTGCGAGCGACGGTCATGTCATAGAATTTGAATTAAACTCTGAAAAAGTATGACGACATTGGTGGACTGGCGCGCGCCGCTCGTGTCGCCTGAGAGAAACCGGTTCATAGGTACTGGTTTCATGGTTTGTTTGTTTACGTTTAGAAACGAAGTTCGCTTTCGTCAACTAAGTAGAACCTTCAATGAAACGTTTCTTATTTGAATCAAAATGTTTAAAAATTAGCATTATATCAGGTCAGTAGATGTATAGCTCAGAGACTAGTTCAACTCGTTGAACGTCGCGGCGTTGAATAAAAACCGTTGAATGAATTAACGGTTTACTTTGTAAGTTGACATTAGTGCACGTTATCTCGTTGACGAATTTAACTAGTTGATCAACTAGTTATCGAACGTAAATCAACGTTGACGGAAAAACCTTCAACGACCCATCGCTAGACGAATGCATCACTGGTTCAGTATTAGACTTGAGTAACTCCGGAGCGATTCGTTCCGATGAACTACTCAAACACAGTGAACGAACTGAACTCGTTCAGTAGGTACTGTGCGGAATTATCGTTCCACAGTTCACCGGCTCATTATATAATAATCCCGCGTCTCTAGTCTAAGCCCGCGTCAGTGTGTGTAGGTAGGAACGAAAGCCCTTTGTTGTATACGTCACCAACTCAACTCACCACATACTTGTAGTTCACAGTAAGTCACAGTTTATGAACGAATAGCTAAACAAGTTCCAAATCCGGACTCTGTCGAAATCATGTCTATGCCACAGTTCATTTCGCTCTCTGAATCAGTCTATACAACCTACCAAGTCAAGGAGCGAAATGAACTGTGGAACGAGTTAGCGGAACGAGTTCACTTCACGGAACTAGGTATGGGCGTTATTTAACGTCACTAGTTACAATAACTGGCTACGGGGCATGTAACGGAATAACTAGTTTCGAGTCACACATAAACACGTGATTTTTGTAACTAGTTCCATCACAATGCAGTGATCGAATGAAAAGAGTGAAAAGAAACAAGCTTGTGTTATGTAACGTATTACGTAGGTAACCATTTACATTTTCGTTTCGCAAATAACAGTAACACTTCAATGAGAACAGAATTTGAAAAATAACTAGATACTAAAATCACTAGTTTTCAAAACCGGTGACGTCCTCGAAGTCACTAGTTACGTTACGTTTCACAAAAATCACGTAACGACCCACCCCTACACGGAACGAGATTTGATGAACTAGATCCATTAAGTGAACGACAATGCCCAAGGCTATTCAGTATCATTAACTAGTATTTTTAGCGGAGGTCATTAGATCATGGAGAATCTTGACACCGCGATTCAGAAAGATGACGACGTATTGCGACAACGCCATCTAGTGTCGAGTAGTGGTATTTTGTAGTGTCACCTAAATATTCGTGCTGGTGGTTTAAAAGGTTTGCTACACTTGTAGGCAATAATACCCCCTTTCTTTCTTCCTCAGTGTTTTCACTCGTGGCTATTTGTCGTATCGCTGACCAATTAACATGAAAATTTGAGTGGTAATTTTGGCGAAACTTAGTAATAAGTATTTTGCATTTTACAAATTTATAATACATCTCTAAAAGTATTTCAAATAAAATGCAAAATTGTAAAATACGTATTTTGAATTTTATATTTGCATTTTAAATACAAGTATTTCAAATAAGTCGCAACTGTATGCAGTCGATTTATGAGCCGATGATTTACTCCCCTGTTATTTCAGCAACTTCTGCATGCTGAAAAATGGCACATGCAGTATTACCATCAGTCAAAGTGGGCTGCATCAATTGGGTACCCTAGTTGTATAAAATTTTTAATACAACTGGGGTACCCAATTGCTGCAACCCACAAAGGGTATGCTCCCAAATTGGTCCCATATAAATTTTATTAACTTTGCTTGGATAGTTTTTGATTTAGCTACAAAATACGTATATTTTTTCCCACTTAGTATGTAGATGATATGATAAGTTCCTGACACTGGTAGTAGGTAGTGGTATTCGAATGTGTGTGGGGTAGGTACCACAACTAAAAAGTGAAAAATAAAAACTTTTACAAAAAAAAAACTACCGACTTCCAAAAAAAACACTACAAAGTGAATAATAACTTTAATTTCGGAAGTCGGTGGCAAAAAACGAAAACACAAAACCCAAGACACCGACTTCCGAAATTAAAGTTATTTTTCACTTTGTAGTGTTTTTTTTGGAAGTCGGTAGTTTTTTTTTTGTAATTGTATGCTCCTTTTTGAAAGTTTCCTCTCTATCGTAAGCAATTAGTCTTTCTGCTAAAGCTTACTTCCTCGTCAGTTGATCCTAAAACAATATCAAACCAATATCTAGGACCAAATTAACTAACTGATTCCAGACAAGACATTGTTTTGTTTTACGTAGACTGCGCCCAATACAGAAGTGGTCGACTAAAAAGACAACTTTGTTCAAGCGGTCGCATAAAAGTGTGATTGTATATTTAAGGGTCTTTACTCTCTAAAATACTAATATCAAAGCCGGATCTCTCGAGAAGTTACACTTTTCCCTTTTGTGAAGTTTAAAAATATGCAAAAGAATACCATGTCAGATTCATTATATTTTTAATGTAAAATATCATTCATTACTATGAAACTAGATATAAAAGAGTAGTTAATTACCTCCTGGAAGCGAATCCATCGAAAAACAAAGATGTTCATGAAGAAAATAAAAAATCGTAATTATTAAAAGCAACACTCTTAAACGATCTGCAGTTGATCAAGTCGAACTTTGACTCTCAACCAGGCAGGTTAGAAGACAAAAAGATCGCGTTGCGTGCGCAGGTAGTGTGTTTTGTATATCTGACTTTTCAATATTGGTGAAGATTTATTATTTGAAAGTTTATCAAAATGGTTTATGGTAGGTACCTAAGGTAATTAAGGTAAACAGCATGCATGGTGTCGCTGTCTCCAGCCGGAAATAAAGGTAAACAGCATGCAGGGTGTCGCTGTCTCCAGCCGGTAATAATGGTAAACAGCATGCATGGTGTCGCTGTCTCCAGCCGGAAATAAAGGTAAACAGCATGCAGGGTGTCGCTGTCTCCAGCCGGTAATAATGGTAAACAGCATGCATGGTGTCGCTGTCTCCAGTCAGAAATAAAGGTAAACAGCATGCATGGTGTCGCTGTTTCCAGACGGTAATAAAGGTAAACAGCATGCATGGTGTCGCTGTCTCCAGCCGGAAATAAAGGTAAACAGCATGCATGGTGTCGCTGTCTCCAGCCGGAAATAAAGGTAAACAGCATGCATGGTGTCGCTGTCTCCAGCCAGAAATAAAGGTAAACAGCATGCATGGTGTCGCTGTCTCCAGCCGGTAATAATGGTAAACAGCATGCCAGCATGCATGGTGTCGCTGTCTCCAGCCAGAAATAAAGGTAAACAGCATGCATGGTTTCGTTGTTTCCAGACGGTAATAAAGGTAAACAGCATGCATGGTGTCGCTGTCTCCAGCCGGAAATAAAGGTAAACAGCATGCATGGTGTCGCTGTCTCCAGCCGGAAATCGAATCCATGGCCTTGTGGTTACTAGTAACACATGGATAACGCAATAATTTGCAGTAAATATTAATGATGATCAAAGAAATAAAATTAATCGATTCATTACGTAACAGTTTTAGTAATTATTAGGTACCTAATTCGTTTTTAACAACTTAGGTAACGAATCTTATAATCGAAAATGCTCAGCCAGCGGGAGGTTTTTATTTATTTTAATTTTTTTTAATGCAGTTGTTCACCATAATCATGAAATTTATTCTTCTGTTTTGTAAGTTCAAATAATTATTTATTACACAATAGAGTAAAGTTAACGTAACAAAAAATAATCTCGACACGCACTACGATTAAGGGAATAGCTCATGTCGTAGGTACTCGAAGTATTATTTTTATTCGAATTTTATTTTATTTTTATTCGAATTTTATTTTATTTTTATTCGAATTTTATTTTATTTTTATTCGAATTTTATTTTATTTTTATTTTTATTTTATTTTTATTAGAATTAATTTAATACTTTTTGCTGTGCCCTACAGGGTCCGTAATTGTACCTTAGCTTTAAGCCATTGTAACACCTATACCTACATTATGGAATGCAAATAAAGATGAATAAGATGAATATGAATATATTCAGTCCAGTCAGCTAGGTAGGGAAAAAACCCTATGAAAAATTTCTACTTTCATAAATGTAATTCATACATTAGTAGTTTATATTAGTTAGTTGTTTTTTTATTTCTCTCATAAATGTATTATTTTTGGTCCTTAACAAGTTCAGTCCGGGAGCTCTCCACGCGTAGCATGACGCTTTCTATCTCTACGAAGAATAGACACAGCTCTTTCTATGCAAAGTGACATTTCGTTTCCCCATTTTTGACACCGCACCGTAGAAATCATTCTACAATCTGTCATTTTGTCTTTCGTTTCTAACGATCTTTGTCTAGGTCCTTTTACATGTAGACTATTTCAGAAGAAAGTTTTCTATCCCAAACTGTCAAAATCACTAAGGTAGTGAAGACAATTTGATTTTGTAATCGCCATGCTAAAGACAGTAGAAAACTTTTTACTCGACGGCCACAAAGTTTATAAGTACGATTATCTAAAAATTTTACAAATTTTGGTTGTCTAACTAAATCTGACTATTTCTAATCGGATTAAAAAGGTGTGGAATAAAATATGAACTAAAATTCACACCAACACCTCGAATTCAGGTGCAAAAACATTACTGTATCTTTTTTTTTTCTTTCTTTTCATATCTCAAAAATGGCGTGTCCAATCGCAAAAATAATGAAAATTTCGACCCCCTTTATAAATCGCTTAAACCTCTAAGACTCAACACGTAGGTAATATTTTTTCTTATTTTCCATACAAAAAGTGAAAAATTACATATAAAATACTGTACCAAATTTTTTTTTCTTCCAGAATACGATACTTTGACACTTTCGAGATTTTTTTTTGTAGTTGACCTGACTTTATATTAATAAAAATTGAGAATCAAACAGAAAAAAATATCCTATTACAAAACAAAGAATTCTGAGTCGAATTATGAAAAGAGTGAATTTCGTAAAAGTGCAGTTGAGTCTTTCTACTTTCCTGCCGTCCTGTCTACACGGAACGTCATTTTTGTCTATTCTTCCGTCGACAAAACTCGTTTCTACGGTGGTCATGCTACGCGTGCTGGAGGGCTCACTCTAGTTGCATATGGGATGCTGGGAGCCCTCGCGGAAGGCTCATTTTAAATGTGGGTTTTTCTTAGCGAATAATTATATAATTTTATTTTCACAGTATAATACTTTATACTGTGAAAATAAAATCTGTTGTAAATTTTAACAAGATTTATTAGTATGTGTGTTGGTTTTAAAATAAAATCATTTTTATTTCCAAAAAAGTTTTAGTGTGTTTATGCCAGTGTTTCAGGTGTGGACCCATTTTCACGGTACAAATATTTACAAAAAAATTAAAAGGTTGGACACCCCTGTCTCGAGATCAGAGCGAGTTATTATACTTTTCTTAATTTTTAACCGAGTTCTAAAAGGAGGAGGTTCTCAATTCGACTGTGTTTTTTTTAAATGTTTATTACTCGATTACTCCGCCAATTATGAATTGATTTTGATGATTCTTTTTTTTTGGTAGGTCATACTTCAGAAGTGGTCCCATATAAATTTTATTAACTTTGCTTCGGTAGTTTTTGAGTTAGCACAAACAACCGACTTCCAAAAACAAAACACTACAAAGTGAAAAATAACTTTAATTTCGGAAGTCGGTGGCAAACAACGAAAATTCAAAACCAAAGACACCAATTTCCGAAATTAAAGTAATTTTTCACTTTGTAGTTTTTTTTTAAATATTTTCTATCATTTCACGTCCCACTAATACATGAAAATACCCCCAGAGAAGCTACGTATAGCGAAAAGATCCCCTGAAAACACAATTTTACTCGGTGTCATACCTAATGCCGGTGACCCTCTCGAAGGATTCACTTTCAATAGGCATGGCGTTTGAGCTCTATGAAAAGTGGGTGGAGGTGAAAGTGTTAAGTAACTGGGTACGGAACCTGTGTGACACATCTCCAGGCTTACACGATCTAAAAGCCACCAGCTTTTGCCGAGCGGCACTTTTTCGTTTGGCTACTCCTTATAGTGCGGCAAGTACGGCGCACCTTGGCGTGTCCGGCGGTAAGGCGTGCGGTAGTGCCGGCGGCAATCCTTTAAATTACAATGGCAATTTTGTACTTACGTACTAAGAAGCAGGACAAGAGTTCCAAGAACTGAGAGGAAATAATTTAATTGTTGTTTCTCCGATTATAATATAAATAATTTGATACACCTCTTAATTGTATTTATAGAGCTTGAAGACGAATTTCAAACACGGTATTAATCACCTGGGGTGTTTGGCCACCACAGCCGTCACTGGAACTACACCGAACAACGAGATTATTTGGACCGAACGTGACGTCTCTGTGACGGCGATCGTTCGTCCACCGCGTCCGAACTTGGCAGAATGTTATGGTAGACAAAAATAAAAGCACCACAATAAATAAACCAAGAAAGAAATAATTAAATAAAGAAGTTCTCAAACGATCAATCTATGAAAAATATCTAGGATTACATGTAGACGACCAACTCACTTGGAAACTTCACATCAACCATATCAAAATAAAGTTAATGTCATTACTGGCAGCATTACGTAAAGTTTCAAACTGTATTCCAAAAAAAGTGCGTAAAATAATATGTAACTCTCTAGTTAAATATCATCTTGAATATTTAGTTGAGCTATGGGGGTCAGCCGCGAAAACTTACCTAGACCCACTACAAAGAATACAAAACAAAATTATAAAAACATTATTTCACTATCATTATCTAACTCCGACAAGAATACTATACAAAAAAAACCAAACTACTAAATATAACTCATCTTTACAAACACTACACTTGCGTCGTTATTAAAAAAATCATCACCAAATCTGCACAATCAAACATACAGCTACATATGAAAATTATAACATGCAACGTAAGGAATAAAAACAAAATCCAGTTACAACCACCGCGCGCTCGCACTAATTATGGCAAAAAAACAATATTGGTTGAAGGAGCACGGCTGTTCAACAGTTTACCGGAGGATATAAAAAAAAGTGACAATATAAACACATTCAAGCGCAGATTAAGGCAATACACCACAACATTTGGAATAACATAAAACAGACTATGCTAAATATACTAATATACTGGTGCCGATTCTCTTGTACACCGAACTAAACTAAGTAAACTATCACTAAAATTCCTTACTTTTGACTATGAGAATCTTAAAGCTATTCTGCAAAATAAATTCTCTAAATTTAAAAATAATTTTGACACATCTAAATCGAATTTGACAATCGCGACTCCACACGTGATACCTAACCACGTGATCTTTTTAGAGCCGGAGGCGCGCAGGGGGGGCAGCCTCGTCGTGTTTTGTATGGAATTTTTCACTTTTTGTATGGAAAATAAGAAAAATTATTACCTTCATGTAGAGGTTTAAGGGTTTTATAAAGGGGGTCGAAATTTTCATTACTTTTGCGATTGGACACACCGTTTTCGAGATATAAGCAAAAGAAAAAAAAAAGATTCAGTACTGTTTTTGCATTTGAAGTCGAGGTGTTGGTGTGAATTTATAGTTCATGACAACCAATTTTAATCCACACGTTTTTAGTCGCGATTAAAAATAGTCAGATTTAGTTAGAAAATCTAAATTTTAGGTGAAAAACGTCAAATTCAGAATAGCAAAAATGTTATTTTCACTAAACTAATATCTCGTTGCCATCTTAGTGCTGTCAAACTAAAATATAGTTAAGTTGTGTCACTTTAGTCTATTTCAGAATGGGAAATCGTCGTTTGACAGGAATAAACTAAATTTTGGTGATTTTTAGTTTAGTTTAGAGGCATTTGTGACAAGGGAATCGGCACCACTGTCTCCAACACCCTAGAGGTAACTAACTAGCTAATGTTAATAGTACTAGATAAAATCACTTTGTAGGTATTTCATTTTATACGAACTACTAGTTTTTAAGTTCTTATGAAAAATAAAGTTCTTTAAACCCAAAAGCCGGGCGACCGGCAGTATGTGGACAAGATCAAACGTGTTTTGTATTGTGGCACATTGGCTTATCACAATCTCTAGCGGTCGCGCCGAACTTCTTCAAAATTCGGTGGCCAGGATGACGGTACTTAGTTACGGACGTATGGTGGACACGTAGCCTCAGTAAATGTATGTATCGCTACTTCGCCGCCGTTATCTCGTTCTCGGTAGGTGGTGACGGCTGCAATGGACAAACGCACTTAGACGTGAATAATTAATATAATAAGATGTTTTTCAATTATCATCAACATGTAGGTACTGTGTGTAAGTCACACCCGTGGGGGAATTTAAAAAAAGTAGACGTTGCACTTAGGGACACGAAAAAAGTATCGATACTTTGTGGTATAGAGTACATTTCCATTCGATACCGATACTATTGTACTCGATACTTTGCATTCGATACTTTTACTCAGTGAGTAGTTTTTGGCAGGTATCGTATCGAATAAGATTAAGTTTTAAATGGGTAATCTTAAAAATTATCCATTTACAACTTGCGACCTTACGGCTTATTTCTAGGGTTATGGCAACGCCATCTAGTTCACTCGTTCTGAACCTTCTAAACATTAAATCGATCTTTGCTCGAAATTGTTCCTTCCGTTCACAGTTAAATTCTTAACCTCATTCACTCACTCGTTCACCGTTTTCATTTGTTTTTTCATGTCCTGCCCTACTGAAGTAGTGTCCAGAGCAATCTAGAAGAGACCAAGCCGGAACAACCAAAAATGGAAATAAAAAGCCAGAACTGACGTTATTTACTGACTGATATTGACCTATGCTCTATGCGCATTAAGATACTTTTTTTTTAGATACTGCTCATGAGTAGAGTATCGATATCAATACTTTTGATTCGATACCGTGTCCCTAGTTGCACTTGGCGTTAGTGGAAACTACAGACTGAGAATAGACTGAGCGTTCCGTATTCAGTTGTGCAGTGAATACAGATCGAAAAGTACGAGAGAGACAAAACGAATTTGCGGCCAGTAGTTGTCTCTTAGACACACCACCAGGTGTTTTTCTTTGTACTAAGTACAAGTATTGGCCGCACATTCGCTCTGTCTCTTTCTAGAGACTGGTCACTTTTGTGAGGCTAACCCTCAGCCAAATTAGCTACATCTTTTTTTTTTTTGGTTGGGAAATTATCAAATAACTTCTCCCGCTCTGGGTGCAGCGGGAGGGCGTGTCACTCTTACTGACTAAAACCCACCCGTGTTCCTCGTGCACCGTGTCCTCCGGGCGATCCCCACAATGGCGACACCCGGGCGTTTCCTCCCGCCTTATCCTGAACAGGAACCTCCCGAAACAGCCGTGTCCAGTGAGGAAAATTCGCTACATCTATGGTGCAAACTATATACAGATTGCTATCAGGATACCAGTGTTGTCAGTTGCGGTATTTGTTTTTTTTTTCAAATATCGCAGTATCATGCTGAGACGAGGCTTTTTGGCCTCGCTCAGGTCTTCTTTTTAGGGTTTCGTACCCGAAGGGTGCCAAACGGAACCCTATTAATCCGCAGTCCGTCCGTCCGTCCGTCCATCTGACTGTCAGCGGACTGTATCTCATGAACCGTAATAGGTAGATAGTTGAAATTTTCACAAATTGTGTATGTCTTTGCAACAATTAATAAAAATTAAATTAAATTAAAAATTAAAGAGGCCCATACTATAAACATTTGGTTATGATAAAAAAAATCTTAAACTAGCATGTGAGGTGTCAGTGTCTAGAACTCATCGAGTAGTTTTTTTTTTCAAAAATGAAGAAGTAGGGTACCTTAAAAGTTGTCAGTCTTAGACCATTTTTGTGCGAGCTTTATAGCAACAGCTAAACCTACATATGTATCTTATGGTTCATGATATTATCATGTACCATATAGATACAGTATTTAATAAACAAATATAAAAACCGGATTCATGAGGTATTTTAAATAAATATGGGCAAATATCTGCAACTGCAAACAATAACTTTGTAATTCACTGTATCAATATGAAATACAAATTTATCTTTGCGATTTTTTAAATTTAAGATGAAAAATATTCTTCGTTTAGTATTTTCATTTATTTGCTAAATATTGCGTTCCTGTGCGTGTCCCAAATTAAATATTTTTCTTTCGTTCTATCTGTTTAACAAGTTCTGTTCCTTAATAATTACAAACAGTGCTTTTTTTTCAGGTTTCTTACCTTTTCTTCAAAGCGAAAATAGATCCAGAAGAGTTCGTAATGGTTCCCACTTTTATGAACCAATAGACTTCATAGATATTGCTTTTGATGAGGAATTCCCGAAGCTCAGTGATGTTTTGCCGACTCTTGCACAAAAATCATCGTTGGACTATGATGACATGCCTGGCGCGAAGGTAAAAAATATATCAATTGACATAGAAAAAATTAATATGAACAAGTTTAGAAAAAAAATGAATGCTATCACAGGCATAATTGCAAAAGATGAACCAAGAGCTATTAACGCGTCAAGAAGACAACAGTATATCCCCTTTATTAAACCGGTTGGGGTTACTGAACCGCCCCATCTCAAGTACAACCCCTTCTACTACACCCCCGTCTTTTACAACAGATATTTTGCCTGGCTGTTTTATAGAAAGTGGGATTGGAAAAAAGATAACAGGCTCTACTGGATGGGCCTGAGCCAAATGACAAGGCGGAAACTTCTCGATCTCATGCTGCAGGTATTGTACATGGCGAGGCACAAAGTCAAGAAACTCCAAGAAAGTAAATACTTTAGCACAACGGATACTGCCTTTCGTATTGCATTCACGTTTCGCATGTTAACCAGAATCTATAAGAAAATGATGCGGTATTATACTCACTCAGTTATGCAAAGAGATCGTGACAAGGAATATGCAATAAACCATATAGTCATGCACGGCAAAGTGACGAGACTCCACGTAGACTTTTGTTACCTTTGGTGGGTTCTAGTAAGTGTGGATGCCAAGTACTGGAAAACTATAGCCTCCCCAGAAGCCAAAAAAGAAATTGAAGCGATAATTGAGGCGCAAAAGAAGCTCAAAAAAGCGAAAAAGGATATTGAAAATAAAGGATGACATATTAATTTTTTCTTAGCGTCATGTTTATCGCAAATAAATTTATTTTCTTACTTTTTCTTTCTTTACGAAGCGGTTACTCCGTTAGCTCATCAATGCAGGAGCAGTTTTATTTTTTTGTTATTGCTATATCGGTTTTCTCTTGACGTCGATCGCGCCATAGGGAAAGCGATGAATGAGCACTATGATGAAACGAGCGTGCCAAAAGGGGTCTACCATTTATGGTAGAACTGTTTATGTCATAATATTGTTTTGCATAACAACGGATAGCGTAATCTTCATTTCGCAGAAAATTGTTTGGCACACACATTCAAAACTCATAATTTTGTAAGTCAGAATCATCTTTTGGCATAAATTTCATATCTATAATAATTAAAAAATAGAATCATCAGATTCATCATATTGCAGAAAGTTCATACAAACATGCAAACAAGCATACTGCATGCAAATGTTTTCACCATTGTCTAATTATCTAATTAGACAATGGTGAAAACATTTCTGCGAGCAACTTGGAAGTAGCGCTCGCCGGTCGCTGCCGCGGCACCGCTCGCTTCGCTCACTCGGCTCGCGCGTGGTTGGTCACAGTTCTAACCTAACCTATATCACCCAGTTCAAAATGACGAATCATACAACCTCCGCCGGCATATTGACTTTTTAAGACAAAATTTTAATTTAAGGTACAATATGTAATTTTATAGAAATGGCAATATGCCTAGTAAAATTATTCTAATTAAATGATTTTTTTTTTCCCAATTACATGGGAAATAAACAACTGGCGAAACGTGGGTGTACTATAGGTGCACCTCTGCCCAACCCTTCGGGGAAACAATGCGTGATGTACCTAGTTGTAAAACTATTCCAAACCAAATTCTGCCATCTGAAAAGTAAGCCATAGTAAATTCGGACATATAAACATTCGGCCAAACAATAATTATACCAAATGATTTTATGCCATAAAAATGTTCGTGTAAAGAAGATTATGCCAAGTGTGTTATGCCAAATAAGTTTCGGAGTATCAAGATTCTGCCAAATAGAGGGAACCTGCCAGAAGATGCCTGGTTAAACGTGGAAGGGAACGTCCCGGGACGCGCCGGACCAGAGACCTCGAGTCATTTCTGGCTTCTGACGATAGATGGTTATATTATTTACATTTGGCTAGTTCTTTTTTTTCCCGACACGAACTTTTGTCAGTTTGTATGTCATCCTAACTAGTCCTACCTATATATCCTACATATACGTACATATTATTATTATCCTTACATATTAAGTCCCCCGCCGCGCCGCGTCTGTCTGTCTGAACGCGATAAACTCAAAAACTACCGAACGGATTTTCAAACGGTTTTCACCAATAGACGGAGTGATTCATGCGGAAGGTTTAGGGTGGTGGTGTAGGGAAATTTGAAGGTGTAGGGAAATTTGACGATTATTGTTGAAGAAGTCGGAAAAAATCATGCCGACTGGGAGCTTTACTGGCGTGCGCTGCGTTAACCGAAAAAGATATATCAATTTTATGTTCTACGGTATTGTTCACCTTAAAAAGTTCAACAAAAAAGTCCACGATGGCATATGTCTATCTTCTAAGGATGACCCACAATAACCATTTTTATCTTTCAGAATTTGATAAAAATTTAATTGTTATTTCCGAAGCTTTTTTGTCCGGTATAGTATACTTATCCAAAAAAATGGGTTACCTATTTAAATTGGGCATTTAATTTAGATGAAAAGAATAGTTTAAAAGAAATCTCAGTTTCAAAATTACGCGTCAATGACTTGTACTGTTATTAGGTATGAAATCTCGGTAGTACGTTCCCGTGGGATATTTTCCACGCACACTTTGGCACTCATGTGCCAAATTTTACGGATGAAATTTGGCACATGAGTAGACCCATGGATTGGAACATAGGATACTTTTTATCCTGATAGATAGATAGAATATTCTTTATTATGCACACCAAAAAAATTACAGACACAAATTAAGAAATTTTACATTAGGTGACACAATGGGCGGTCTTATCGCTAAAAGCGATCTTTTACAGACAACCTTTGGATGGATTTAAATGGAAAAGGAGAGACAATACTGCAGGTAGTCAGTGGTGTACCATTTACATATATAACAGATACACAAATACATAAAGCATATAATTACCTATTTAAATATATACATAGACATATTAGATAAATAACAGATATACATAAAATTATAAACATGAAACAAGAGCAAGGAACTATATGTAATGATGATGTTTAAGGAGAGAGGAAGTGTTTTTTTACCAGAATTTTAAAAGTGGACAAAGATTGAGCACGCCTTATCGACACGGGCAAGGCATTCCATAACCGTACTGCTTGAACTGTAAAAGATTTGTCATAAAAGCCGGTGGAATGCATCGGCATCTCAAGTCTCAAATTTTCCGATGACCTCAGATATCTATTATGTGTGTCATGAAGGAACTTGAAACGTTCTTTAAGATAAGAGGGGGTTGTAGGATTGAACAGAATACTGTAGAGCTGAAATAAGATATGAGAATTCCGGCGAAGACGTATGGGAAGCCACTTGAGCTTTGTACGAAATTCAGAAATGTGATCATATTTGCGCAGGCCAAATATAAATCTTATGCAAAAGTTTTGAAGTCGCTCAAGCTTATCTAGTTGTGCCTCAGTGAGATCAAGATAACTGACATCAGCGTAGTCAAGGATGGGAAGTAAAAGGGATTGTGCAAGCGCAGTTTTGGTGGCAGTCGGAAGAAAGTTCCGCAGTCGTCTCAAGGACTTACCAGATGCAAAAATTTTGCGACTCACGTCCTGTAGGTGGGGACCCCAAGAAAGATGTTTGTCAATCCAAACCCCAAGATTCTTAACCTTTTCGCTGACTGGAATAGCTGATACTCCCAAGGGTTCGAGACTTATGGGGGATACAGGGTAAGGATACTTTTTATCCCGGTTGTACGTTCCCATGGGATAATTTTCAACGTGCACCGCTTTCAAAAGTTAATAAATTACAGAATTAATTTGAATTTGGAATTCTAAGTGATAGCAGTGCGGTACTGTTTCGTACAGAGCATAGACTATACCGCACTGCTGCTTACCAACCAATAAGGAAACAAAAGAAGTGCGGTATCATTTTGGTATACCGTACCGACACGATACCGCACCGACCAATGAGGAAACGGCCTAAGTAACATTGAGCAAAAATTACACTAGTTTACAAAAAAAAATTTTTGTTCATGAAATGAAACATATATTATTTATGTAGGCTATGGACGGTATTCAAAAAAAAAATCGTAGCACGTCACAATTCTGAGATATTAATAATAATATAATAATATTGATTTTTATTTCGGAACAGAGTCCATAGTGTGGTAGTAACATAATATAAAAATAACTTATTATCTAGTGTTAGTACCAATCACCCTCTGCACAAACTGCTTTACAATTGGAGAGCTAAAGCTCTCCGCTACAGTTCTCAGGATGCTGTTGTGACAGTCTCTCACTCTTGTCAGTAGTGAAGCAGTTTTTTTGCGAACAATCGCATGGAAACCGTCAGTACGGGCTTGCGCAAACATTTCCGAAGCGCTGCAGTAGCGAGGAAGTCCCAAAAACACCCTGAAACCATTGTTGTACTGGACGCGCAGGACATCCAGCGACCTTTTGGTGTAATTGACCCATAGATTGCTCGTGTACAGACTCTGGCAATAAGCCTTGAAAATAGTGATTTTTACTAGGTTCGTACATCGAGCAAATCTACGGGTCAACATGTTGCACCGGACGGCGAGTGCTGCGCTCCCTCTCTATATCGACATGGTCCTTGAGGTCAGTGGAAAGAAAGTGACCTAGGTATTTAAAAGAGCATACCCTTTTAATTACTGACCCGTTTATTAGTAGTCCCACTTCACAGCATTTGCCGCCAACCTCAAAGACCATGTACTCACACTTTTTGACATTATAAGTTAATCCATGTGCGGCAGCGTAGGCTTCACAAGTCTTAAGCAACTCTCCGATTGCCCCCGCAGACGGACCCAGCAGCACCATGTCATCAGCATAGCTGATGTTGTTAATGCTAACCCCATCAACACTGCATCCGACACGCATGTTGCTGAGTCCCTCTATGAGGTCATCTACGTAGAGGTTGAAAAGTCTGGGAGACGTCAGACCTCATTGTCTCACCCCACAGTCCAACCTATACGGTTCGGAGAGCGAACCATCCCACTTCACATGATTGGTCTGATTACCATACCAATGCTGCAATAGTCCACATATTTCCGCAGGTATACCCCTGCTTACCATCTTTTCGCAGAGCACATCATACGAGACAAGATCGAAGGCCCTGGAAAGATCAAGTAAACAGGCGTGCACCGTCTTTCGATCTATATAGTATTGAACTAACTGTATGCTTGACACTCAAAATAGCGCATTCAGTTGAAAGTCCGGGACGAAACCCTAACTGCGCATCATGAAGATGTATGTAATCATTTAAATAAGAGTCAAGCATACCGTCCAACACTTTTGCTATTATAGTTGCAAGTGAAATGGGACGGTAGTTACTCTTGTCTGAGATATCACCCGTCTTGTTCTTCACAATAGGAGTCACGATGGTCTTCATCAGATTAGCAGGTAAATACGCGTGGCTAATACACATTGTGAAAAACATAGACAGGACTCGCGGCAAATGCGTACCTGCGTGCTTCAAGTGCTCAATACTGAGCCCATCATGTCCTGGAGATTTGCCTCGGCACATACCGTTTATGATTGCACTTACTTGCTTAACTGAGAAACGCATCAGAGGTTTCACTCCACTACTGCTGGGCGCCAGCCAAATAGTTAGGTCCCGTCGAAGATTTTGTGACTGAGTTTTGTTAAGTGTAAAGTAGCTTCAAAAGTAAAGTCTCGTGTTTAACAGATAGTAGTTGGTTAGTTTTTTTTTTTTTTTTTTTAAAAAACGTTGCCCCACACTAGGAATTTCTCCTGTATTGTGGGTGCGTTCACAAACATTTAAACTCACATACACAAACAGCCAGACCCGGAACAAGTACTTGTAGATCATACAAATATTTGATCCGTGCGGGAATCGAACCCGCGACACGCAGCGCAGCAGTCAATCGCTTAACCATTGCGCCAACCGTGCCGTCGTTTATTTCTGTTATATTATCGTCTTGCCACCACATGCTTTTTAGTAACCTCTGTAGGTCGGGTTTTTTTAAGTTGGATAGGTATATTAATTATAGGATTTTAAACTGACTTCGTTATTTTGACTACAAAAGTTCCTTAAAACAGGATATTTATCATGTTTAACAAAATATACTATTTTAAATAAAAAACACGGTAAATATCCCGTTTTAAATAACTTTATTGGAATATTAATTGTTGTAAAAAAGTTTGTGCTCGCGAGGTCTACTGTTCGCAGAACTACTAGTAATAGTCCGGGTGACATAGGCTATATAATGGCCCTTTCCTCATTGGTCGGTACGGTATCGTTTCTGTACCGTTTCGGTACTGCTTATGTTTCCTCACTGGTCGGTAAGCACTCTGTACCGAAACGGTACCGCACGCGCGTGTTATATAATTTATTGAGATTATTAGAATAGATACATAGGTACTTCGAGAACGAAGTACTTGTCAGTCTGGCCGTGTTAGATAATTAATGTTGAGGTTAGTATAATATTAAAATATTGTTGGTTTGAAAATGACATCTGTCACATTTACGATGCTTGGGACTAATGTAGAAGTACCTAATTTGACTAGGTATTGTGTTTACCTAAAAATAACACTTAACTTGTAAAATTCATTTAGATGTTATTAATATTAATTGTTATGTTACGTAATATTTAATATACCTGATAAGCTGTTTCAAACGATTGTCACCATACTGTCGGTTGATGTTGATATTCTATTGAATTTTATCTAAGAATTACGAATCGGCTTTTATTGAATTGCTTAATTACCTTACAATATTTTAAAATGATTTCACTACACACGATTTGTTTATTATTACCTGTATTAGAAGTTATTAAGCCAAAATGTACGACGATCTGTGATTTATTCAAAATGACGGTAGATGTTTGACATAAGTGACGTTTGGTAGGATATAAAAAGGATTGTAATGGCGTTATCGAGTAGCACATAAAGTCGGTTCGCTCGCGAGCCGCTTTCGCTCTTGGTAGACTTCATTTCATTCTGAATGCACGCAGCAAATTGTCACTAAAGTGCAAATTGCGAACCTACACAGCGTGCATTCGTCCCATCATGACCTATACGGGAGCAGTCTTTGCTCATGCCAAACCCCACTCCATCCATAGGATGCAGACCTTACAGAACCGTTTCCTTCGTAAGGCCACGGGAGCCCCCTTTTATGTCAGAAACGAGATCCTCCATCTCGACTGTAAGATCCCAACGATCCGTCCAAGCGTTAGTTTGACTCCATTCCCAAACATCGCAACCCTCTGGTTGTCGAGTCAGCCGACTACATCCTATCCCGTATCAGTCAGATCCGCCGACCTAGGCATACTCTTTCCGACCCAGATGACCCCATTACACTCCTTCAGGAGCAGAATAGGGCCACCAGTACAGTATACAAGAACAGACGCCTCCCGTCATTCCGACCTCGCCGCCGAGGTCCTTTGCGATCGCGACCGCGTCCCCGAGTCAATGAAACTCCTCCCCGACCCTTGCTCGAAAACGAGGTGCCAGCAGTTGTTGCAGCTGAGCACGTAGCTTTAAATACCCCGCATAATAATCATGATGAAAATCTAAGTTTGATCCAGCCTGTCCCCTCTTGCTGTCCTCCCCTCAGCGATGCCCTAAGCCGAGGTTCGTACCCCACAGGGGGTACCCTTAGCGAGCACTCGCTTAATTTTAATTTAGAATAGTTTAAAAGCTCCTGGCTGGAGGCTCTAAGTGTAGAAGCTTAAGGCCACCACAGGAAAAGTCCGGTTAAGCAGCCAGCCTTAGTGGTCAAAACTGCGAAAGGCCATAGTTAAAAAAAAAAAAAAAAATCTTTATCGAGTCAGTTGCTCGGTAGATGTTCAGTTGGTTGGTTCTAGTGCCGTTGTTGTGTGGAATAGATGGACCAGGTGTCATGTAAAGTTAAGTAATTTGATATTATACAGTAATTATTGCTTATTATAATTATGTTGTTGTGTATGGTATATTATTGTCAATATTGCTATTTTTATGATGTTGCTATTACCCTACCTACCCTACCTACCCTACCTACCCTACCTACCCTACCTACCCTACCTACCCTACCTACCCTACCTACCCTACCTACCCTACCTACCCTACCTACCCTACCTACCCTACCTACCCTACCTACCCTACCTACCCTACCTACCCTACCTACCCTACCTACCCTACCTACCCTACCTACCCTACCTACCCTACCTACCCTACCTACCCTACCTACCCTACCTACCCTACCTACCCTACCTACCCTACCTACCCTACCTACCCTACCTACCCTACCTACCCTACCTACCCTACCTACCCTACCTACCCTACCTACCCTACCTACCCTACCTACCCTACCTACCCTACCTACCCTACCTACCCTACCTATCCTATCTCTCAAGTTGGATCGAACTGCACATGGTGTGCAAATTTTATTATAATCGGTTAAGTGGTTTAGGAGTCCATTGAGGACAAACATTGTGACACGAGATTTATATATATTAAGATAAGAAATGTATTGATAGAATACTGTAATACTGTTTGCATGGAGTTTCTTGTCCTTCTTCTCTATGAAGACCTAGTTTTGCAAACGGACAACTAGCTCTCTGATTAAATACTGACAAGTCTAATTAAATAAATGTTAAGCCTTGTCTTTCTGTGGTTTAATTCATGAAACCTTTTCCCTATAAAACATATACATCAGAACTTTCATACACAGTAAATAACCAGTAATCATTCTGACATTCGAAGCTTGCTGATTTGGATAATACCTATATATACATTTACAGTGCTTACCGCACTTTCTAACACGCGCATGGCTTTCATTTAGAATTCCAAATTCAAATTAATTCTATTGGTACAAGAGCCCATGACCAAAATTTTTACCTTATCGTTTTACGAATAAAATCGTATAATAATCGATAAATTTGGTTATTCTGAAATTCAAAAATCCTAATTTTAGAAATTTTCCGCGCGCCGTTAACTTGATCGCATTTTTAAATATGTCAAAAAAAAAACCTAACTGTTTTATAGCAATCTGTCTGATTTTCAGAATATAGTTGAACGATACATTTTTAGATACCGAAAACACAATTTTCAAAAACCAATAGCGTCATACGTACCCAGGAGATTATAATTTGAGAAAATAAAAAATGAGGCAAAAAATAAAACCTAGTATAGGTACATAGCAACCCGTCTGAAAATCTTGTTTTCATATGAACATGGGTCAGTTGATGCGAATCAATCATTTTTCAGACGAAAATGTGAGCATCTTATGTGTTGAAACCATTTTGAACTTGTTGAAAAATTTTAGCGATCGGTGACATAAATCAGTGGCATTCTGTCTGAAAACTGTTGGACATAACGAAAAAGGTTGTCCAGATGTAGACAAAAATTATATCAGACAAATTTAATGTCTCACGTTACTATAGACAACTATTCGACAATTAGAAGTTATTAATAAATCATATTGCGGCGTTTTTACGTAAGATTAATAAAGAGTTTACTCGGGTAAGCTACCATCGAACTAATTTTTTTTTTTTTTTTATAAATTGGACAAAAGGAAACTGGAATAACGTTTGAAAAATACTGTTTATTGAAAAAAAAATCATTGTTTTACTATTGTCGGACTCATCTTCGATGTCCTGAGACATAGGAGCGTAACAAGCACCGTGCGTTTGTCGGGCGGCTCCGAAACATTGTTTTGGTTTTTGGAATTATATGTGACATTAAAAAATTCTGAAAACAGGTTTTAAGTAACCCCGGTAAATAAACATGAGATTTAAAAAAAAATAATCAGGTTATACCAGGTTTAAATAACCAAATAGACAGATCGGTTAAACTTTCGAGATTTTTGAAAATGCGCTCGGGCCATATTTGACATTCTTTGACGATAAGTAAATCTTGACATTGAAATTCAGACCTGTACACAATACACACAGCACCTACAATCTTGACTTACTACTTACCTATGATATGATGTGTTGTTTCATGATTATTATTGTTATCGCTATTTGTTTTAATTTTAATTTTTATCTTATTTTAATTTATGAATGGAATTGATGACAAATTAATTGTTCTTACCCTATCCTATATTATATCATGACAGTAACTTATTTATATTATATTTAAATGATAAATGATGGACATCTCATAACCATGTAAAATTAGTATTAGGTAATTGATTAAGCACAGTGGTTTTAATATTGTGACACTGTAGCACATTAAACTATGTATATTGCTGTGCCCTAGCAGGGTTCATGTATGAAACCTATTTAAACTTGTAACAACTTGTAAACTACATGAATGCAATGATGACACTCGAAATGTCTGAAAACAAACTTTTTCATAATAAACTACGAAAATGATGTACATTCTTAATATCAAACATATTGTGATGAAACCGTCTGCCTATTTTTTTTGACATAGCAGTAATGGGCTCCCATAAAACTGTGATGTTTCTGACCGGTACCCAGTCGGGTTCAAAATCATCAAAACGATTTTATACGGTTTTGGCCGTAAAAAGATGTGACATGGTTTTGGTCGTGGGCTCTCGTACTATATAATTTACTAGCTTTTGCGAGCGGCTTCGCCCGCGTGCATGTCGAAAATTATCCCACGGGAACGTACTATCAGGGTAAAAAGTATCCTATGTACCCTGTATGAAAGAAAGAAAGAAAGAAAAAGTATTTATTGAGACTCGCACAGGGAATCAAAAATTAAACTAAACACCTTCACCTTAAAATATGCTCCCCCCTCCCTGTATCCTGTTTGTGTGTCTATGAAGTTTGTGTGTGCGTGTTTTGTATGTATGTTTTGTACGTGTTGTCCTGTGTGTGTCCAGGTTATGTAACCCAAGTGCCAAATTTTATCTAAATCTGTTTAGCTGTTTTAACGTGAAAGACGAACAAACAAACAAACATACAAACTCACTTTCCTGTTTATAATTTTATATATATAACGGAGAACCGGGACCATTCGGATTTTTAGAAATCGTGACGTCAGCAGAGCTGACGTCACCATCTCCACCGCTAGGCTCACTCATTGCCAAAAATGAATACACACCTACACACGTTTTATTCTTATTATTAGCCAAACACAATTAAAACAGTCTTAAAATCTAAATTAATAATTGAAATCGTACTCACAGGATATTCTAGGCAGAACACCACTTGTCTTCACAAAATTCTCCTTTTTAATGTGGCTTCGCAACGGCTCGCCATTTCAATACAAAAATGGCGTCGTCGTTGCGAAGTCATTCGTCAGACACATCTTTATTTTTACAAATTGCAGATAGGTAACATTGATTGAAAAATCAAACTATAATTTGTTAATTAGTTTACTATTTATAGCACTCGATTTTAACATTGAATTATTTGAATATTATCTGAATATTTCAAACGCGCACTATATTTTTCGCTTGACACACAGTAGTTCAATCAACTATTTATTAAACAATAATTAAACAGAAATTATTTTAAAAGTAACGCTTATCGCTTATTATTCCAGAAATGAATTTAGCCATACTTAAATAATTTGTTTTTAAACCTAAGTTTAAATAAACCTTCGGTTGTGGTTTTTTGTTAAAGTACTCGCTAATCATAACACGGCTTTTTATATTAAAAGTAGCAAACTGACTACAATAATTAAATCTAAATTAATTTAAACCTAAATTTGAACTTAAAGATATTGTTTTTGAAGATTACGTTAGCCTTGCGTCGACATATATATACAGGATGATTGGAAGATGTGTGCAAAGCTTTAAGGCGAAGATAGTACAGACAATTTAGAACCATTTAAGCCATGGTTGTCTTAGACGAAGTCTTACCAAATATTTTTAACCAAATTTTTAAGTTTTTTTTTCGGAAATTCTCAAAATTTAATGTAAACTGCATAATTATGGCCAAATTGAATGATAAATGAATTCATTTTTTATTTATTTAATTAAAGTAATGTGTAAGCAATCAAGCAAAACATGTTTTAGGCTTCTGTGTCATTAGACATTTTTTTTACAGACATTTAAAGCTCAGAAAAAATAAAAAAATTGTACAATACGTCTTTTAAACCTTATTAAAAATTTAAAAAATTGGTAAGACTTCGTCTAAGACAACCATGGCTTAAATGGTTCTAAATTGTCTATACTATCTTCACCTTAAAGCTTTGCACCCATCTTCCAATCACCCTGTATAATGCGTTCGGTAAGCTTTCGGTACCGATGCAGTAAAACGCGTGACGTCACGCGGTACAGAAACGATGTCGCACCGCAGACGTACCGACCAGTGAGGAAAGGGCCTAATCACGTCTTGCCGTCACGAGCGCCCGACCCAGAAGGCCCGTCCCGCCCCACTTTTGCCACATTTACGAATCTTTGGGTGTTGCCAGTATAACATCCAACAATTACAACTACAATCAACAATTACAATTCAACAATTATATTGAAACCTAACAGGTCGTAACAGATTAATTAGATACATAGAAACAAGATTTTATTATTATGCTGTAGCTGGAGCCTCGTTTAAGAGGAGGCTCCCTAAATTGTATGTTAATTTGCATTCATCAAAATCTGCCTAGCCTTTTCACAACAATGTTGAGGTCGGCTTCCAGTCCAACCGGATGCAGCCGAATACCAGCATTTTACATGGAGCGACTGTCTATCTGACCTCCACAACCCAGTAACTGAGTAATACGATACCCCTTGGTAAGACTGGTGTCAAGACTTTCGGGCTTCTGACGACTCGTAACGACTGTCAAAGATCCACGAATGACAGCCGGGACCAACGGCTTAACGTGCTTTCCGAGGCACGGAGGAGTCTCGCTATGTAAAGATGGTGACCCATTCACGAACCAACCCCGGCAAGCGTAGCTTAACCCGATGGATAGATCCGTTCGGCTGTTATTACTTAGCTTTGCTTACTCTTCAAATTCTGAAAAAAATACGCATACAATCAAAAAGGAACTTTAGTTTATGATTTATTGGATCTTTTTCTTTCGATACTAGTATATAAGACAGTTACGTAATTGGATAATTTTCGCTCGATTCATTTTTTATTCGAAAATCATCTCTCTATTAAAGATTATTTGAAACAAAAACAAGATTACTCGTATTTTATATCTAAAATAACGATTGACAAAGAAAACATCGTTTAAAGTTAGTTTAGTTTACATTTTAGTTCAGATATTTTTTTTCTCTAGATCAATTATTACTTTAGTTATAAACAAAATAAGAATTGAGACATATGACATTTAGTTCCGTGCTCGAACACGACCTAAGAGCGCAGGCGATATTCAACTTTATTACTGATGTGTTAGCGTTTAGCACATAGTGGAGTGATGGGGTGCATGGGGGCGGAGTTTGCGTGGAAATTGTCTTTGGAGTGCCTGGTCTTAACCGCCCGGGAGATAGGTTTAAAGCTACAATTCTCAAGCGGTGTTGTTGTTAGCCACCATACCGTGAGTAATAGGCTGCATGACTACGGCCTACGAGCATGACGCTCAATTATACGTCATGGGAATCGCGCTCGTCGAAACGAATGGTGTAGGGAACACTTGACATGGACCCAGGAGCAAAGGAATAATTTTTATTTTGCGATGAGTCCCGGTTTGGATTTAAGCTTGATATGAGAAGGGTAAGAGTGTATCGTCGTCCCGGAAATACTGAACGGGTGAGATGCGTCAAGGAAGTGCACCGTCACAGTGGCTCCATAGTGCTGGTATGGGCATGGGCCTATTGCGTGAAAATTGTCTTTGGAGTGCCTGGTCTTAAGCTAAATAAAACCTGTATCAGGAACAACACTTCCTTAGCTAGTAGCCACTTAAAGAGTAAATAGTAAATACTATAGCCACGTGCTTGTTTTCATGCCAAACTAATTACACAAAGTAGAAAATAGAAATTATAAGGGGTAAATAATCAATCTCTGTAGTTATTTTAGTAATAGACTAGCTTCTGCCCGCGACTTCGTTCGCGTGGAAATCGTAAGATACCACAATATACTACAATAACATCCACATTTTTATAAAACTTCCCTGTATACTACGTTTTTAGTTTTATTCTCAGCAGCCAAAATATAAAGAGAGTCAGGAATGGTGACTCGGGAGCAACAGTCTGTTGTCCGTGTGAGAAGCAGCTTGTCCTGAGGTCGACACCCGCAACCTTCAGCCTTCGGTGTCGGCCCCTGTGACTTGTTGATCGCAAAGCATATGCTTCCAGAGAACTGCACGCGCTTAAACTGGTAATGGTGGGGAATTAGTGGTATACGCGCTATAAATACTGACTCGCCATCGCCACAACCTGTTAGAATTTCCGTCTCGATGACGTTTCTCTACAAAGACATGACTTTGAGCCGGGTTCCGTTACACAGATATACAACCGGAAGTCTACTTGCCATTTGCGAATTGAGAAATTCTACGGGGTAATGTTCGGCATCATCTTCCTCCACATCATTCAATTTGTGAGAGAATACTGTGGTTGATCGATGCAGCTTGGTCATTTTCGGAGTAAAAATGGAAACACGTCCAAGAATTCTCTTGGTACGGTATTTGACTGATGTCCCCGTATACCAGACAAATAAGATCTTCTAAAGTGGGATCTACTCTACCAAGAGTCTCTGATAGAGTGCCTTCACCAACTTTTAGAAGAACATCAGAGAATTCTTGAGCATTTGAATTCCCGCCAAGCCGAGCTCGCATAGTGATGGTCAAGCGCAGTCTATGAACTCTCGACCATAGAGTCGACCTTTTCAACGAAGTATTCACTTTGTTTGTCAGAACTGTGACACCACCCATCATATCTTGGTTCCTGCGGATGTCCTGCAGGGTTCTGTTGACAGCTTCCACTGCTTTACTATTTGCCATAATGCATTCATACCATACGATGAAGCGCAATCCCTATGCACACATCTCTTGTTACTGTTGCGTGACACCCCACATACAGGCGTTTCGTTGCTCTCTAAATCGATGGGAATCTTAAACATGGAGTGCGCTGTTTTGTCACCAGGAAGCAGTGTGGCAGCGATTCCAGAAGATTTTAAAATCGCTAGGACAAATGTGCTGTCAAAATCTGTAAAAATCATTCCTTTAGTCTAGCTCTAAAATGATCAAAACAACCTTGAATGTTTTGTGACTGTAAAGTACTTGTAACGTAGTAGTTTAAGTTTTCCTTTTTTAGTGAATTAATACATTCTATGAACTATTACATACACAATAAAAAATAAAAAAACATTTTACAAAATGTAAAAAAACAGGATTACAAATCATTCGTCCAACCGCTTAGTTATTCGCTTTGTTGAAATTTAGCTAAAATAGCCGTTCCTATATAATTATGTCATGATTGACTGCAGTTCCATAAAGGTATTGCGTAATGATAATCATTTAAATCTTAGTTAAATCGGTAACTATCTACATTCTACAATATCCCAACCATTTGGCGCGTCCTTTTACAATTTGCGGAGAAAAATACGAACCTAATGTAATATTGCTCATCCCCCATAGCAAATAGCGTGATAGTCTACCCTACAGTTGGAACAGATAAACATTCTAAAAACTATATTTTCGGCATAAGACTCGATCCCTAGACCTCGTAGCAATAACTTTCTTTCAAAAATATTCAATTTACAGTTTTTTAACTTCGCTACGATTTATACGAATATGAAATATAAAAAAGAAAATCGTAGTAGAAAATGTGACAAAAAAGAAAAACAAAAAAGTCCGTAGCTGGGAATCGGACTTGCAATCCCATGTTTGCAAAGCAATCGTCCAACCGCTGAATTAATTGAATTGTTGAAATTTCCCTAAAATAGCCGTTCCTATATATTTCATGATTGACTGCTTAGTTCCATAAAGGTATAGCGTGATGATAATCATTTAAAAAGTTAAATCGGTAACCATCTACAATATCCTAATATTTTGGCGCGTTTTTTTCCAAAAATAGAAAGAAAGAAAGAAAGAAAGAAAAAGTATTTATTGAGACTCGCACAAGGAATAAAAAAATAAACTAAACACCTTCACCTTAAAACATTAATAAAAAATAAAATAAAAAATAAAAAACAAGGTAAAAAACCAAAAACAGAAAGTCCTGTACGAGGCCAAAAGGCTCCTATCTCAGCATATGCTGCGACATTTAAAAAATAAATGTCGCAGCGCTGGTATTCTGATAGGGCCCACAGTGATGTCACGAATAGATAGATACAGAAATAAACATTAAGTAAAATAAAATAAAAATAGATAAGTGAAATACTTTTAAAAATAAAATATAAGTAGTCCGCGTGTCGAACGAAAATACGAACATAATATAATATTGCTCGTCCCCCATAGTAAATAGCGTGATAGTTTATACCCTACAGTTTGACCAGATTTATAGGGAATATTTATGCAAAACTTTAACAGAATCTATCCGGTAGAATTTGCACCATGCTAGAACATACAAATACGACATAATGTAATATTGCTCACCCCCCATAGCAAATAGCGTGATAATTTATACCCTATAACTTGACCAGACACACATGGAATATCTAAGCAAAATTTTAACAGATTCTGTCCGGTAGAATTTGCGCCATACATACAGACAAACAGACAAAAATTCTAAAAAAAATATTTTCGGCCTTAGAATCGATCCTAGACCTCGTAGCAATTACTTTTTTTCAAAAATATTCAATGTACAGTTTTGACTTCGCTACGATTTTATTATATGTATAGATACGTAGGTAGGTAGTCTTAATTACTCATACTACAATAAAAATCGGAATATTTTATCAGTTAACTCATAAAGCCAACCGGGTATTTACATTATTTAAAAACTATCAGACTTAAAATAATAATATGTACAAGTATATAAAAGGGGGGGGAATAATCATAGGGCATCAAAAAATTCGTCCGCATCGCTGTCAATAGGAAAAGTGGCTGGCAGCATTACCACGTTGTATGGCAATGCTGATTCTTTGACCAAAGAATAGGCCAGCCCTCTGGTCACGTGAAGAGTCAACCAGCCGCTTGGCGATATCTTGAAAAACAAGGTGGGCACTCGGGCCCTAGTGTTTCAACCCCAAACGGCTCAAACATATAAGTCCTAATACGTAGGTAAGTAAATACAATATTTTAATATCGTTTTAAAATTAATATAGGTACAGACGCCAGCACATCAGGCTACTACAATCTGTCAAATTTATTTAATAGATTTTCAACTTTATCGCTGAACCATAAGGTTCAAAGTTGATTGGGGAAATTTGACAGTTTCGGGTAGCTTGATGTGCTGGCGTCTGTACAACAATATTAAAATAGATTTGGAATTTTAATATTCGCGACTGTACCTACCAAAACAAAATGTATTTAGAAGTTTACATGAAAGTTTAACATAGTAAACTAAATTATCGTGGTTGGAGACGACTATTTCTTGACTATTTTTTGACACCAAATTAAAATTAAATAAAAAACGTATACGTTCCGCGGTAATCAGGGGGCCTACCACCAGCTCATAAACAGTATTATTTTAATATTACTTCAGTGGGAGAAAGAGATGGAGCTATACGTCCTGTAGAGCTTCATCTCTTTCCCACACTGAAGTAATATTAAAATAATACCGTTTTATGAGCTGGTGGTAGCCCCCTGGTGAGGATTGTGGCGAGAAAGGCTCACCACATAATCCTCACCAAGACACCTTTATGTCTCTGGAATCCCTTAATGACTATTTTCGAAATTAAATTCTTTTTTTTTAAATTCTTTTCTTTATTGCCATACAAATATTACAGAAAAATTTGAGACCCTGGCTCCAGAGCTAAGTTAGAGAACCTGTATTTCAGGAGCCAGTGACTTCTTCCATTTGTGTTACTGTTAGCAAGTATATACAGCAAAAGATGATTATCTTACTTAAAATTAAGTTTAAAAAAAAATAAAATTAGAAAAATTAATTAGAATTAATAAAGCAAATAATATACTTTCATTAAATTAAAATTAAATTACAATTAATTTGGATTCACTGCTACATACGGCGTTGTTAGGAATCATATCTTTAGTTAGCCACGAGTAGATAAGTATTGTTTATAACACAGTTTTAACTAGTTTTAGCTGGTTGCTACTGGTTTTCATTAACAGCAAATAAAAAAAAAATGCAATTACACTGTAGGTTATAAACATTAAATAAGATTATAATCATAGAACCACGCTAATAAAATATCGTTTATGTATTAGCGAGGTAGTAAACCTAGACGGTAGCGCTTACTTATTCTTAAAACACAATTATTTTCATTTCAAATGAATAAAATGCTGCTTCTTGCTTTAGTTGCAATATCACGTAAGTGGCTTCATACAATATGATACCTAATAACTATTTGAGAGTACCTCCGCTGCCAGCGCCGGCTCCCGAATTGGCTGCCGGCGCCGCCGCCGTTTGCTAAATTGGAAGGCGTGAGTTTGAAAAAAAAAGCGGAAAACGGGTTTGGCAATTCGGCAAATTGGAGTAGATAGGCATAATTAAAAACACATGTAATAAAGCATATTTTTTTTCCATAAATGTATTTCCATAATCCAGTAATCAAGTACTAAGTATTCGGAACCGAACTAGTTAGATAAGGTTAAATATTTTTACTCACAAAAAAAAAGGTTAGGTTTAGTTAGAACTGTGACCCCCTATGCACGAGCCGAGCTAGCGATGCTAGCAGTGCTGCGGCAGCGGCCAGCGAGTGTCAAAAACGACTAGAATATTTAGAAAAATACTTCAGTTAGAGTTAGTTAGTTGGAGTTCTGAATACTGTGAGGGTTTCTAAAAACGCCGCGCCGCGTGTCCATTATGGGAGCCGGCGGTACCGGCAGCCGATGTTTATAATCTCGGTTGCCGGCAGTAATGTCATGCCGGTTCCCAATGGCGTTATTTTTGGGAGCCGGCGCCGGCAGCAGAGGCACTCCTCCCTAACTAGTCTTACTAAAAACATCAAAAAGTCTAAACAACATGTACGGTTTTGAACTATTGAACGATTTCTACTATTGTAATATATTTATATTTCTTTTATAAATAATAACTAAGCATTTTTTGATGCATTAGTGACTAAAGCAACAAAATCCATCATTCAATTGTTCATTTAATCACATTAATTAACAATATGTGATAAAATTAAGCTTCACCTGGCTACCCTACTCTTTGGCACAATTCTCACAAAGAAACCAGACTATTTATACAAGAAACTGTCTTGGTCACGCGATGTTAACAAGATTAAAACCAGAGCATCTTCGTACCTCATGTTGGCATCGTCGCACAGAACTGCTGCTTTCCGTGGTAGTTTCAAATTCGCTGCCTCTCGCTGTTGGAACGACCTGCCGCCTCCTTTTCGTGCTATAAAGACAGTTGGTACTTTCAGAATAAAATTTAAACAACACTTACTTCAGCTTCAAAAGGATACCACACATTAAACTTACCCTTGATATGCACGTCAGTCGATGGTGGCGAGCGTTTCGCAGCGATTATGCTCTGTAATTCACTGAGACACAGCAGTTGTTTCGCATTTTGTTTAATTTATAACATTGTTTGTCATAGGTGAAATTTGAAATTCATAAACAACTCAATCACTCATAACGTTAGTTTATCGGTATTTCTCCAAATGCCGTGAACTGACTACCACAAAACACTTTTCATTATAATAAACACTGTACTATTATAACATTCACACAGTACGTAGCTTAATATACAGCCGTAATGTTTGTTTTTATAACTATTTTTTTTTGCCGGTGTCGGCGTCTGCGTCTCATTACTTGTCTCAACGATGCCTAGAGTACCACAGATACTAAAGGCATAGACAAGTAACTGATGTTACGTCGGGTGCAGACACGCGGACTACATAAAGTTTATTTTTTAACCTTTAGTATTTCTCAGATTCTATTGTTTATTTTATTATATTTATTTCTGTATTTTATCTATCCGTGACATCACTGCGGGCCCTATCAGAATACCAGCGCTGCGTCATTTATTTATTTTTTCTTAAATGTCGCAGCATATGCTGAGATGGGAGCCTTTTGGCCTCGTACAGGACTTTCTGCTTTTATTTTAATTGTTTTTATTTTTTAATGTTTTTATTTTTTATTAATGTTTTAATGAGCGTATTTTAGTTTAATTTGTGATTTCCTGTGCGAGTCTCAATAAATACTTTTTCTTTCTTTCTTTCTTTCTTTCTTTTCTTTCTTTCTAAATTAAACTTTTCAAGTTTAAAAAAATTAAAGAACGACATTTTTTTAAATTATTTGGTAAGTAATTCAATACAAAGTGTGACCGATTTTTCATTGATTTTATAATACTGTTTATCTGATCCTGCGGCAATCGCTCCCAATGGAATTTTAATACTTTCGGTTGTCGACACTCCGTCCAGGTTCTCTAGAACACGTCTCTGGATTATGTCCCATGCGTGCTTTATGGAATTGAGGTCGAACGACAATTTATGTTCATCACTTAAGATATTTTGTTTAGTTTCTCATATTTAAGTGAACTATCTAAGTTCTTTTTGAACCGAAACGGAAAAACGAGCTCAATTCGTCTGTTCTTTATAATATGGGCCCATACCAGCACTGTGGAGCCACTGTGACGGTGCACTTCCTTGACGCATCTCACCCGTTCAGTATTTCCGGGACGACGATACACTCTTACCCTTCTCATATCAAGCTTAAATCCAAACCGGGACTCATCGCAAAATAAAAATTATCCCTTTGCTCCTGGGTCCATGTCAAGTGTTCCCTACACCATTCGTTTCGACGAGCGCGATTCCCATGACGTATAATTGAGCGTCATGCTCGTAGGCCGTAGTCATGCAGCCTATTACTCACGGTATGGTGGCTAACAACAACACCGCTTGAGAATTGTAGCTTTAAACCTATCTCCCGGGCGGTTAAGACCAGGCTCTCCAAAGACAATTTCCACGCAAACTCCGCCCCCATGCACCCCATCACTCCACTATGTGCTAAACGCTAACACATCAGTAATAAAGTTGAATATCGCCTGCACTCTTTGGTCGTGTTTGAGCACCAAACTAAATGTCGTAAGTCTCAATTCTCATTTCGTTTATAACTAAAGTAATAATTGGTCTAGAGAAAAAATATCTTAAATCTGGATAATAAACTATATTTTGTTACTGTCAATAATTATTTTAGACATAAAAGCCGAGTAATCTTGTTTTTGTTTCAAATAATCTTGAAAAAAGATATGATTTCCGAATAAAAAATGATCGAAAATGTTCCAATTACGAAACTATCTTATATTTGGAAAGAAAAAGATCCAATAAATCATGTACTAAAGTTCCATTTAGATTGTATGCGTGACTTTTTACTTCGCCTCCCTCCAAGCCTCCTCTTAACATCGGCTGACGTCTTGCTGTCAGTTGTATGTATCGGTCCTGTCAAGCAGTTGTACTCCTTCCACGTCCTGGGCGTTACTCAGCAAGATCCCTGTACTAACGTAACGCTGCCAAAGACGACAAATCACGCTCCTATTGACACCAAAATGCCGAGATACCTGGGACTGATTTCTGCCCGCTTGTAGCATTCCTACAGCTCTTTGCATTTCATCAGCAAAAAAAAATACAATAGACGTGGATATATTTAGTAACTTGTTCCGCTTAGCTATTTCTAAAGAGCCATAAAAAACTCCTGAAATAAATCGACACGTGTTTCACACCGAGCGCTGAGTGCACTCAGCGCTCGGTGTGGTAACACGCCTTGTTCGAGTTCGCAACAAGTCCATCGTCATCCTGAGGATGCCTCGTTGAGAGGTGAACACGTGTCGATTTCTTTCAGGAGTTTTTTATGGCTCTTTAGAAATAGCTAAGTGGAACAAGTTACTAAATATATCCACGTCTATTGTATATTATAATGGATTTCCGCAAGGTCACGCCTGAATCAATTAATTATTTCATCAGCAGTCAAATGGCGTTACTCCATTTCATAAAAAAATTACTCACCACTAAACTTTTTCAAAAACTCTAATTAATGAAATTTAAATACTTTATTTTAATGAAAACAAAACACAATGGAAAAGTTTATATTTTTTAAATCAGCCAGTAGGTACCTATATGTTTCCGAGATCAAAAAGACTATACCAATCTATTTTGTTAAGAAAAAAATAATCTATCAATTAATAAAACATTGTTGCTTAGACTTTTTTGATGTGTGTACGGCTACGCTTCCGACTACGGCGAAACAAAAAGAAGGGTTATGATTTTGACCGGTATGTATGTATGTATGTTCATCTATTCCCTCAAAACTTCTAAGCTACTCATCATAATTTAACAAATGAGGAATGGTTGGAAGCGTCTAACGTCTTGGTCGTCTGCTGGATACAGGCTATGTGACACATTAAATTGAATATAGAGCCCTCTAGAGGTCATAAAAACATGAAATAAAAATTATACCATGTTGGGTGCCAAATGAAAGGGCTTAATTAAAACTCCGGAGTCACACGTGTAATCACGCATAAATTAAACAGATTCCGTGTGACTTAGGACTTTTAATTTGTCTGTCTGTGATGTCTTGTTTATGGTACTCCCTTTCTTCTCCTAAAATTGTTTGTCCGAAAATCATTATCCATAACACGTTTGCTATAAACTTCAGTAATCATAATGCTCAAAAATTCGAAATTTTGTTTTACATAATTATCTTTACTTCTAAAACTATTCTGTCATAATATCGAGTAAACAGATTCCGTGTGACTTAGGACTTTTAATTTGTCTGTCTGTGATGTCTTGTTTATGGTACTCCCTTTCTTCTCCTAAAATTGTTTGTCCGAAAATCATTATCCATAACACGTTTGCTATAAACTTCAGTAATCATAATGCTCAAAAATTCGAAATTTTGTTTTACATAATTATCTTTACTTCTAAAAGTATTCTGTCATAATATCGAGTACTATAATAATTGAATCTCCTAATTTTGCATGAAATAAAGTCCTAAGTATTGTATTATATAATATGTATTATTCCGAATGTTCAAATAAAATTGTAAGTCCTAAAACTTTTGCTAAAAATTAGGTTTTAGTGACAGAAACGAATCGCTGTTAATCCGACTCCACGCAGTCTTGTCTGCCCTACCCCTAGAGTGTAAATAAAAACCACATGTTCACAATCAACTGTTTTATTGATTAATAATACATGCAGCGCCGGAGCCGTGACAAAAGCCATATTGCTTTTGCATCCTTACATTTTTTTTTGTTGTTACCTAATGTCTATTAATCTAAATTTATCCTAATAAATAAACATTAAATAATTTAAATTTAGGACATAACTTTTATTGAAAACGGTTTTAAGTCTTTTGTATATTATGGATTGTAACATTTATGACAAACAAATTTAGGACATATTGTATTTAGGGATTTCAATTTTATGGCATGTTATATTATGTAATATTAAGTTCGGGCAAGTTATCATTCGGACAAATGATCATTAGGACTAAAAACATTATGGCACTTTAGATTATGGATTAAAAAGTTAGGGAACACAATAGAGAACCCTTGTTTATACTTTTTTAGTTGACTTTTTTGTCGTAGTTGAGTTTTAGTTTTTATTATGTACTTACCTAATAAGTACGTACGGTACGACCACTGCTGGCTGACCGCTCACCGTTAAGTTTAAAATTATGAATAAATAACTAAATTATATTTCAGTCATAAAAACGTCACAATGTGTGAAGGCAACCCTCGGGCAGCCAGTGCCACACGCCGACGATCTCGACGATATGCTGGCCAAGTTCCTTGGCGACAGTTACAGCAACAGCGCCTTCTTTGACTACATCCTGGGACAACCCAGCAATGACCGAGACAACCTCACGGGAGACAACCTAGACATCAGCATACTTGACGTAAACAACCTCCGTAAAATTATTACCTTTGCGAAAAATAAGTACGATAATGCAAAAATTGCGGAAGAAACCTCACAATCTGCCCAGCACCGTCGGTATAATGCATACCCGAAAAACGAAGCGTATCAATGGCATCGATACGTGATCAATAAAACATATCATCTAATGAAGCAATCCATTTACATGACCAAAGAAAAAGTTAACCTAACTAGACCCTTCAGGCAAAAATATAAGGATATTGTCAGTTACCAAATTGCAGTACTGTACGGGGCGTCAGCAGCGATCTTAAACAAAATGGAAGCTCTTTACAATCGAATGTTAAATTTTCAATACAAAGCACATTTCATTTGGTATATTATCATTTATGAGAAGATATTGACGTGCAGTATTGATATTGCCGACTCCATTGAGAAAATATTTATGGTGCAGAAACAGTACGAAACAGTTAGGGGACAAAAGGACGATTTTAAGCGTGAGGTAGGGAATTTAACACGAGAACAAATCATGCAGATGCAAGCGGGATCATCTCCACCTGAAGGGGGGGGCAAGGATGTCCCCCCCTTTTGATTGCAAGCGTTGTTTTAGCGGAATACAACGCTTGCAATCAAAAGCGTTTTTTTCTTTTATTTTTAGGTAGATACTCACAAATGTAATAGTTCCGTCAACATTAATTCTAAATTGAAATATTAATCGGGCACCAGATAAGATATTTAAACTTTTATTTTATTTTTATGATAAACGTTTTAGTTTTCTTTCTGAGTTAATATCTAATTAACAATATATTCTGACTAGTTGACAAAAAATGCAAAGAATTTACAGAAGTTTTGCGTATGAGCTCAAACACAGACTATAATTATTAAGCTCAAATCAGAATGTTTTCATCAAATGAATCAGCAGATTTGAATATCTCAACCTTACAAAATCCGATAAATGAGAAGAAACTTTTCCAAATGTTGAAATCGCTACAAAAATATTCCTTCACTTGGTGATTACCAATTGTAGTGCAGAGCGCTCATTTTCACAACTAAAGAGAATATTTTTTTTATTACGAACGACACTGTTACAAGAACGACTCAAAATCAAATCAAAATATTTTATTTCACATAAACCTACAAGGGCACTTATGAAACGTCAGAAGCTAGATGCACGGTTCCAATTGGTCGCTTCCTATGGAGAAGAGCCGGCAAGAAACTCCACGGTTACTCTTTTCAAAATAAACTGTTTCTACAATGTTTTCAAATTACAGTGTTAATAGGTATGGGAGGACAGTGTAGGCCTATTAACAAGTACCAGGTACTTAGTAAAATAAAAAATGGTACACAAGTTTACAGCCTACAACGTTCTCACATTCACAAAATCTAAAAGAAAATAATCTTTAAAAAAGATAAACAAAACAATAGAAAATAAGAAAGAAAGAAAATTCGTTTATTTGCGGTAAACATGACGCAAAGAAAGATTTAAAAAAAAAAACGTAAACCTAGAACCTATTTAAACCAAATGAAATGATTGCCACTAACTAATTTGTCAATTATGTACTTATAAACGTGATGGGTATCCTTAAAAAAATTTACTGAGGATATAATAGAAGTTTTTTTAGAACAGAAATCCCGAAAGAAACCACTATCGTAAATTCGAAACCAACTCAAACCTGCAGGATTTTATTTATAATATTTGATTTGTACCAATTACCCATAGTAAATCATAACAGAAAAATGTTTTTTTCATTTCTCATATTCGGAAAGTAGTGTTTGTTTGATCCAAGTAGCGGGTGGAAGACGCTGATCCCCACCCTTGGGCGGGAAAGACTCATAGTAATTGCTTCCCTCTCTAGGGCGGGAATGAATTTTAAAAATAGAACGAAATTTGGTTAGGTAGTCGCTACGAAATTTTATACTAAGGGGATATTTATTTATTTATTTATTAAATAAATAAATATCCCCTTAGTATAAAATTTCACTTTAGTATTAATTACACTGTCGAGTCTGTGGTCATGGATCTGTGATCGAAGATATAATGGAATTGTAAAATAGACATTTATTATGGGTATTTCCCCTTGGGGGATATTACACTATCATATTATATCATATAAGTACCTATCTACGAAGCTAATAATAATAATAATGGGCGCTGGTGTGTGCCTTGGACTCGCAGCTTACGATTTTTTTCGAGAACAGTGAGGATCTCATTGATACTCACTCGACCCTGTATAGCGCGGCTGTTGCGGCATGTCGTTTAGCTAACGTCAAGTTTCCAAACTGCGACGGAGCTACTCGACCCAAACCAGCCGTACCAGCCTGGCAGTACAGGATCGAGCGACGTATCGATGGGGCCAGGGTACTCATCGGCAAACTATACTGCTTCAGGGAGGGAAATACACGACCACGAGTGATGCGCTTTGTAAGGCGGGTATTCTCGGGGATTGGAATCAGTCCTCAAGAATACATGTCCCGTGTCACAGAGCGCATCGACTTCCTGAAGCAAAAATTTTGTGCATGGGCGAGCCGTATTCGGCGATATAAGCGGCGGGTTGACACGCAGAATCGCATGTTCCAGAGCGATGAGAGGTGGGTATGTAGAGCTTGGGAGCGACCTGAACAAAATGTGACGGACGTGCGCCGCCCGGATGTTGCCGCCACGAGTGCATTCTAGCGCAGCATCTGGTGGTGCCCGTCTGTCACACTGAGGCTGGCTGGATGCAGGATGTCGAGCGAGTGTGTGAAACTATACCAGAAATGGATACTGTGCTAATCACGCCATTAGACGTAGCCAGAGCAGTCCGTCCGCTACCGAATTGGAAATCACCAGGACCGGACGGACTGCACCCCTTTTGGTTAAAATGGCTGAGTAGTTCACACACTCGCCTGGCATCTCAATTCCAGTCATCCCTAGAGTCTGGGTCGCTACCACAGATTCTTACAACAGGCGTTACCCACCTGCTCCATAAGTCAGGTAGTCCCGCAGAACCCAAGAATTATAGTCCGATCACATGTTTGTCGTTTGTCGACGGTCTATAAACTTCTTACATCCATTTTGAGAGCGAAAATTAACACACACATTGACAGTTATTCAATTATGTCAGCCTCTCAAAATGGATGTAGGAACGTGAGTGGTACTAAGGAGCTTCTCCTCATCAACATGGCCATAAGCCAACAGATTCGTCGATCCCGCAAGGATCTGTCGACATGCTGGATAGACTATAAGAAAGTCTATGACTCGGTGTCACATACATGACTCATGAAGGTGCTGGAGTTGTACAAGATAAATGCAACTCTGCGCACCTTCCTGATGTTATGTATGGGGCAATGGAGGATGGTCCTTCGCTACCCAGGATGCCGATAGATCCAGGGGAATGACGAGCCTGTATGGATTAAACGGGGAATATTTCAGGGCGACAGTTTAAGTCCACTTTGGTTTTGCTTAGCCCTTAATACTCTAAGCACACTGCTGGAGGATTCAGGTCTGGGCTATAGGTTGAGGAGAGGTAGTCAGGTCATATCTCACCTCCTCTACATGGATGACTTGAAACTCTTTGCCCCCAACAAATTGCGACTGATGGAGCTACTGAAGATAACTGAAACATTCAGTGGCGCCATCAGGATGGAATTTGGTGTGGACAAATGTGCAGTCATGCATGTAAAGCGAGGGGAGATTATGGAATCCGAGGGAACCCAACTCTCGGACTCCATACACCTCAGATCCCTCTCCTCAGCTGAAAGCTATATGTATTTGGGTATGTCAGAAGCGTTAGGCATCAACGTTGCTGACATGAAGCAATCGTTGAAGGAGCGTTTCTTTGGTCGCCTGAAGAAGGTATTAATTAGTCCTATTTCAAGCGGAAACAAGGTGCGCGCCTTCAACGGTTGGGTCATGCTGGTTTTGATGTACTCTTTCGGCATACTCAAATGGACTCAGACCGAACTGGACACCCTGGACAGGAGGTTCCGTACACTCCTGACCGCAAACCGGATGCATCACCCGCGTTCATCGGTGATGAGACTGTACAGTAAGCGTTCAAAAGTGCATAGGCACGCTAAGAGTCGTATTGCTGTGAACACGCGGTATAATCCGTACATGTGTATGTGTAAGCAGTCAGACGTTCTCTGTGGTGTGTGTACGGTACACACACCACAGAGAACACAGTTTTGCACTACACACTGTCGTATCGTCGCGGTTCGCGGGCGCCGCACAATATGAAAAGAAAAAAAAAACGTCATTTTTGTGAGACACGGTAACACATACGCGTGACCTTGGCCAGTTTATGGCATTGCTAAAATTCGAAAGTAAATTATATGTGCAGATAGCAGAAGGCGTTAAGCGTTGGTCTTATATTCAAGATGGCTAAGGTTCTAATCTCGTAAATCACAGCGCTGTTTTTGCAAATATTATTATTTTTGTTTGCAATAATAATATTTTTTAAATATTGCTGCCTTTTAATTAATATTGTTATTGCAATAAAGTGTTTAGAACAAAAAATGCGTGATATGTGATAAGAAAATTAAAAAATATTGATTCGTTATATTTATTTTACTTAAGTATAGTTAACAAACTGCTACAATTATTTATCATTACTTCAGCTGAATAATATGTGAAATAGATGTCCAGAAACTTAGAAGCAATTTGTATTATTTTGACGTATTCAAATTTTGAAATGTTTTAAATTTTAAAATGGATTATTTTTTACCATAAATATAAAGCTTTGATCATGGTCGAAGTAATTAAGCAATAAATAAGAATATTAGACTACTTAAAATGTAAAAAACTACTGACAAAATAGGTGATTTTAAGGTTAAGTATAGGCAGTTTGTTTACTTACATTAATTGTTTTACATTTTATTTGGCTTTAGTAAAAATATTGGTTGGTATTGATTTCATTTTCTTTACGAAAAGAAGATTGAAACTCAACCTAAAATTTTAATCCTAAAATAATAATATTACTAAAATAATATTAAACATCTTCGGTCTATCTGCAAGAAATACGACATACACCATATTGAAACGTGCTTAAAAAATTCGTTACCATAAATTCATGCAATAACGAATCTGTTGTTTATTAAGTTGGTACGGTCAATATTTTAAGGTCAAAAACGGTTTTCTAGCTGATCTTCAGTGATGCAAGCCTTCAGAGTGCACGGCGAACGGTTCTTAATGACGTGTTTTTAATAATTTAACAAAATATCTCGTAGGTATGAAACCATTTGTTTCATATTCATTCACCATTTGACGTCGCTGCTACTCGATAATAAGCCCCTTCCTCATATCTCTTAACCCTCACAGTATTTCTCTAGAACAAAGAATAACAATGCATTTATTACACATAACACCTAATTATTTATAATTCACTAATCGAATTAAACCTCATAATCAATTTAAAACTTTAAAGGCATCTTCTGTCTCAACAATACCTCTGTTCTATCAACAATACCCTTGATTAAGATTTATGTTTAGTAGAATATGAAATATTTAAATGATAACCTCACGCTTAGTCCGGTTTCATTAGATATTTGTGTAAATAACATTCACTTTTACGCAGCGCAATAATATTCTCTGATCTGATCAGTGCCCTAATTGCATAACTTATTTTCATAAACAATTTTGCCTAATTTGTTTCATATTGACAGTTCAACAACATTCATTGCGTTATTTACGTTGTTGAGCAGATTTTTTTTTCCAACTTATGAAGCAATGGATTAGCAATCTGTTTCAAATCGAAACAAATTGTGGTTGTGTTGTATTACGCAATTAGGGTACTGATCTCTCTTCAATATTTATATCTGCTGCTTTTTGAAAATAATAACCACAACACTGCGCTAAATACTTGTCACCAACATTATCCACGAACCAACAAAGTTCTATTACTTAAGTGAATACTCGTAACGAACTGCATCTACCCCACAGAAATCGAAATAATGTATTTGGTTTTCTGTGGTCTACCTGCTAAACTTTAATATTTATGTGAACTAGACGAATGAAACAAAAAACGAATGATTATCGAACTAGTCATTGGTTGCAGACAAAGTGAGTGTGTGTGTAGGTACTGTGCGTGTCTATAGTGTTGTAACAACTTATAGAAGAAGGTCGTAAGTCAAACCGAAGTTATTCTCGAAGTAGTCTATTGCTTTGTGAGATTGCCAATGGACTTTTGGTCGGTACTGTACATCCCGCGGAAGTGCGGGGGTCGAGGCTTTTTAAATGCGAAGGCCCTCCACAACCGCGAGATTTACAGCCTCAGGAAATATATTTTTTTAAACCGATGTGGGTATGCACCGTGATGTGGTCGCAGTGGACAACGGGCTCACCCCGCTCTCCATGGCTAAAGAGAACTGGTGCAAACCTGTAGTACTTACTACAGATGACCGCAAGGAGGTATGGCAAAGCAAGTCGCTTAGGGGCGCTTCTATCGGGCTCTTCGTGAGCCCGGTGTAGATTTCTTAGCGTCCGTATCCTAGCTACGTTTTGGTGACCTTTTCGGGGAAACCGAAGGTTTCGTCTGTGCAATTATGGACGAAGTTATCTTGACGAATAACTACCGGAGACATATTATGAAGGACGGTACGGTTGTCGTGTGTCGGGCATGCCATCGTCCGGGTGAGTCCATCAGACATATTATCTCTGGTTGTTAGCGTCTAGCTAACGGCGGGTACTTGCACAGACATAACCAAATGGCCAGGATTATTCACCAGCAACTTGCTTTGAAATATAAACTTTTGGACTCTGAGGTACCGTATTACAAGTACGTGCCCGACTCAGTTCTCGAAAATGAATATGTCACGTTGTACTGGGATCGGTCTATCATTACTGACGAGACTATTATAGCAAATAAGCCTGATATAGTAGTGATAGATCGATTAGCGCGCAGCGCAATAAGAGTTGATGTTACCATTCCACATGACGAGAACCTCGTGAAAGCTGAGAAAGAGCAACAAATAAAATATCTCGACTTAGCACACGAGGTTGTTGAAAATATTGGTTACATCATTCGTGTTGAACTTATACATGTGAGAACAATGTAGAAAGACGTGCACGTTAAAAGCGTCCGTAACAAAAATATAATATCAATTCAAAAATTTAAATAAATTAAAATAAACCTTAGCAGCTAAGAGATGACCAGTCCCTACTGACGGCGCCCGTTCACGAACATGACGCATGGATCAGCACCATTTAGCTCAACCATTTTGAAGGGAACTTAATGATCCAACACACACGCCACCATCAGCGAGACATTTGAGTGAGCATGACATACTCTCAGCCGCCAGGGCACATTCAAGTCAATGAAAGACGTACCCAGTAATGTGACGTGACGTACCCTGATGGCCGAAAGCCTCGACCAATATCACTCGAGGCTCTCGTTAGGCGGTGGGATCAAACGCCTGATTCAGAAGGCGGTACTCCTCGATACGGCTCGCATTTTGAGGAGGATCCTGTCTCTGAAGCCCTAACCACCGGTAGCTTGGACCCTGCTCCCGACACCGGCGGACTTCTATTTTTTATATTTTTAAATGTTTTTTAATATCTTTTTATAGAATGAAATATTTAAAAATGTGTGTGTTTATTGTTAGGTACTAACATTGTATGAGTCTCATTGTTACTCGAAATAAAGAATTTAATAATAATTAATAATAATAATCTGTGGCCCGACTGTCAAGCCGACTGACATAATTTTTTTCTCTCCGTTTTATATTTATAGAATTTTTACCGATTTCTTTGCTTTTTACCTATTAAATATGACACAAAGTTGCGAAATGTGAGACCAAAATAACCCCTGAGGAAACCAAAATGGGCAACAAAACCAAAAGATTCACCACCCTGATCTAAGAAGTAAAAGTATGGACGGAGAAGAATGCAATGCTGACGCGAAGTCGGGCACAACGATTAATACAAAACACACACCCAACATCTTCGGGTTCGTCGCTCAGCTCCGCCTTAGCAGTTGCCGGATCCTGCTCCAGACGTGAGTCCAGTGTTACCGGCCGCTGCAGTTGCGTCGAGCTCGAGCGACGAATACTTCTCGCCGCCGACGACACCACCACCAGTACGTCGGCGCGGAAGAGGCCGACCACCGGCCAGCTTAGGACTCCGAGGCCCACTGGCCTCTGATAGGGTCCCCGCTCCCGGTGGAAGTGTGCAGCGCATCAAGTGGACACACACTGTCAATGAAAATGTCATGCGTGCATACTTTGGGGCTACAGAGGGGGGAACTAACCTGACTGCGTACCGTGGTCGGATGCTCTCTCTGTTTCAGGTGCTTGAACCAGCTGTCAACGTGACGGCGCAACGACTGTCGGATCAGGTGCGGGTCATCCCGCGTAACCATATGCTGGATGACGCCGTACTTGATCGACTACGCCTCGAATCACGGAATAACCATATATTACCTGCTTCGCCACTGGTCGCGGTGCAATTGCAAAATTTACCCAGTTCTTCACCGCGACCCGACCGCGTTGGTGAAGAGGATGATGACGGGGTTATATCCGTGAGTTCCCAATGCAATGCACTATTGAGGAGCGCTTTGGAGGATGCTTTTCGGGAGTACCGTTCTATTCCGCCTAGACTTAGACCACGATTACCTCGTTTGCCCATGCACAAGAAAAACAAGGCGGTGGTGTGTACTCTAGACTCGCTTCTGTCAAACTGTTTTGACGGCAGCAAAGACCTCGCCGATACCCACTCGATCTTGTACTGTGCAGCTGTGGCGGCATGTCGTGTAGCTCAAGTTAAATTTGCCAACAGTGACAGAGCTCCACGACCAAAACCAGCTGTACCAGCTTGGCAGTGCAGGATTGAGCGTCGTATCGGTGAGGCTAGAGTACTCATCGGCAAGCTAATCTGCTTCAGGGAGGGCAATACTCGCCCTAGAGTGATGCGCTTTGTAAAGCGGGCGTTCTCGGGAACTGAAATTAGTTCTCGAGATTATTTGACCCGCGTCACAGAGCGTATCGACTTCCTGAAACAGAAGATCTGTGCATGGGCAAATCGCATTCGACGGTACAGGCGGAGAGTGGAGCGGTACACACAGAATCGCACATTCCAGAGCGATGAAAGGTGGGTTTACAGGGCTTGGGAGCGACCGGACAAAAGTGTGATTGACACGCGCCTACCGGATGATAACGCCATGTGCTCGTTCTGGCGAAGCATCTGGTCGGCGCCTGTCAATCACACCGAAGGAGACTGGACTAGGAAGGTCGAACGAGCGTGCGAACAAATACCAAAAATGGGGGCACTCACCATCAGCCCCCAAGATGTAGCTCGTGCAGTCCGTCCGTTACCTAACTGGAAATCACCAGGGCCGGACGGGCTGCACAATTTTTGGATAAAATGGTTCCAAAGGTCGCACGCCCGTTTGGCATCCCAGTTCCAGTCAGCTTTAGAGTCAGGGTCGCTGCCCCAGTTGTTAACGACAGGAATAACCCACCTGCTCCATAAATCAGGTAGTACTGCGGAACCCAAAAATTATAGACCGATCACTTGTCTACCGACGGTCTATAAAGTTTTTACATCCATTTGGAGAGTAACAATTAACAAACATATAGATACCAACTCCATCATGTCTGCCTCTCAAAATGGATGTAGGAACGGGTCCCGCGGTACTAAGGAGCTACTCCTCATCGATATGGCCATTAGCCAGCAGGTTCGGCGTTCCCGAAGGGATCTGTCAACATGTTGGATAGATTATAAGAAGGCCTACGACTCGGTGCCACATACATGGCTCATGAGGGTGCTGGAGTTGTATAAAGTAGATGCAACTCTACGCACCTTCTTGATGTCATGTATGGGGCAATGGAGGACGGTGCTTCGCTATCCAGGATGTCGACATATCCTGAGGAATAGCGAACCGATAAGGATCGAGCGAGGTATATTCCAGGGTGACAGTTTGAGTCCACTTTGGTTCTGCCTAGCCTCGAATCCTCTAAGCACACTGCTGGAGGATTCAGGGCTGGGTTATCGATTGAGAAGAGGTGGTCAGGTTATATCTCACCTCCTTTACATGGATGACTTGAAACTCTTTGCCCCCAACAATTTTCAACTGCTGGAGCTACTGAAGGTAACCGAAACTTTCAGTAGTGCCATCAGGATGGAATTTGTTGTGGACAAATGTGCGGTCATGCATGTAAAACGAGGGGAGATTGTGGAATCCGTGGGAACCCACCTCTCGGATTCCATACACCTAAGATCCCTCTCCTCAATCGAAACCTACAAGTATTTGGGTATGTCGGAAGCGTTAGGTATCAACGCTGCTGACATGAAGCAATCGCTGAAGGAGCGCTTCTTTAACCGCCTGAATAAAGTATTAAATAGTCTTTTATCAGGCGGAAACAAGGTGCGCGCCTTCAATGGTTGGGTCATGCCAGTTTTGATGTACTCTTTCGGCATACTCAAATGGACTCAGACGGAACTTGACGCCCTGGATAGGAGGGTCCGCACACTGCTGACCGCAAATCGGATGCATCACCCATGTTCATCGGTGATGAGACTGTATATCCCGCGGAAGTGCAGAGGTCGAGGTTTCTTAAATGCTAAGACCCTGCACAACCGTGAGGTATGCAGTCTCAGGGAATATTTCCTAGAAGCCGACGTGAGGATGCATCGAGATGTGGTCGCGGTGGACAAGGGTCTCACCCCGCTCTCCTTGGCTAAAGAGAACTGGCGCAAGCCTTTAGTGCTTGACACTAACGATCGCAAGGAGGTATGGCAGAGTAAGGAGCTTCACGGACGCTTTTTCCGGGCCCTACATGGACCCGATGTAGATTTACTAGCGTCCGTGACCTGGCTACGTTTTGGTGACCTCTTCGGGGAGACCGAAGGTTTTATCTGTGCAATTATGGATGAAGTTATCATGACGAACAATTACCGGAGATTTATTGTGAAGGATGGCACGGTTGACATCTGTCGGGCATGCCACCGGCCGGGAGAATCAATCCGACACATTATCTCCGGGTGTTCTCGTCTAGCTAACGAAGAGTACTTGCATAGACATAACCTTGTAGCCAGGATTATCCATCAGCAACTTGCTCTGAAATACGGCCTTGTGGAATCGGAAGTGCCGTACTACAGGTATGTGCCCGATCCAGTTCTCGAAAATGGAAATGTCACATTGTACTGGGATCGATTCATCATCACTGACAGGACTATTGTTGCCAATAAACCTGATATAGTGGTGGTGGATCGAGTAGAACGGCGCACAATGATTATTGACATAACAGTCCCGCATGACGGGAACCTCGTGAAAGCCGAGAAAGACAAACAAATCAGGTATCTTGACTTGGCTCTCGAGATTGTCGACATGTGGGATGTGCACTCAGCGATCATTGTGCCGATAGTCGTATCAGCCAACGGCTTAATTGCCAAGAGCCTCGACCAACATCTAAGGAGGCTCTCGTTGGGCAGCTGGATCAAGGGCTTGATTCAGAAGGCGGTACTCCTGGACACGGCTCGCATTGTCAGGAGGTTCCTCTCTCTCTGGAGCCCTGACCGCCGGTAGCTTGGACCCTGTTCCCGATACCGGTGGGCTACTATTTTTTATATTTTTAAATGTTTTTATATTTTCCTTATTCTAATATTTAAAAATATAATTTATAAGTATTTAAATGAAATAAAAGAATTCAAATTCTTTATTCACAAAAAACATAAACTTTGACAATAGATAGGTATACAGAAAGGTAAGCAAACTTAAGTATAATCATAGAAAAGTGAGGTCGAAAGTCCAAGAAGAAAATATGTACCCTGCCCCCAAACTAGGAAAATCCTGTATCTTGGGCGGCAGTGTCTTCGCGTAGATACAATAAGGTCGAGCGATTATTATGAGCATACAAGTTGATTTAGAGTTAGAGAATTGTCAAAGATAAGATTAATGTACGAGCGAAAAGAAAGAAAAAAAAAATAATAGCTCACAAATTACCCATGTTATGTCTATTTTACAATTTAGTGTCTTTGATCATGGATCTGTGATCGTAGATATGATAGTGTAATACCCCCTTATAGAAAAATACTGATTAAAAAAGAATGCTGCAGTCTTGTCATTGTATAAACAGCCAGTGTGAATTAAAGAAATACCTAAGCGGGACGATCCGCGGCGGTGACGCGGTGTGTGTGTTCCATATTTAAAATAAAAAAAGACTAATAGGTATCTACTAGAATACTCATGTTATTATTAATTAATATTTTAGAAAAACTACAACTTTTTATTTTCCAAATTCGAAATGAAAAGTAGAGTGTTTAACACGGGTGAAAGTCATCAATTCCTACTCGGACTATAGCCGCCCTCGCTGCGCTCGGGCGTCTAAATACCTCGTATGGGAATTGATTCCTTTCGACCCTTGTATAACAATCTACTATTTTGTCGTAAACTTTTTTTTTAAAGTAAAAAAATTCTTGTGGGCCCAGGGGCCCCGGCTTGTCCTAAGACGGCCTTGAACGGGAAAAAAGTACTTTATGTCCTTCTCCGAGTCGTGGTCTTACCATATGCCAAATTTCATCCAAATCACTTCGACCGTTTTAGTATGATACCGTGACCAAAGGAAATAGGGATTCAGTTTTATATAGTGTATAGGGTGGCAGGGACATCGACGCGAAAACAGTTACAGTACATGATACTGAACCCCCCTCTTTTTTGGGTGGGAAATTTTCCAATAACTTCTCCCGCTCCGGGTAGAGCGGGAGGGCGTGTCAGACTCTTACTGACTAAAACCCACTCGTGTTCCTTCAGTTACCATGTTGCCGGGGGCAACGATATCCCTTTCGGACTTCTTCAGAACTGCATTAAAAATGTTCACATAAGGCCTACAGCGTTAATCTAAGCATTTATACCGACTTATTAGAGTTCACCCGGGCTGCAACAGCTGTTTAGAAGAAAACGAGGCTCACTTTAACGCTTTCTTCTGTACTGTAAATCTATTAAACACCACAAACACGCCACAGATATCACTGTTATTCAGCGTTTAGTAGTGCAGTACCCTATCTGCTGCAAGAGCGCATGTTTGTGAACACAAATAATGCAGTTTCCTGAATAAAAACCCAAGCGTGTAGGTACTTTAAAACCGTTGCATTTAAAGAGAGAACATAATGAACTACTTTAACGTCTCCAGTTACTTTGTGAAGTTATTAACAAAGAATTAATGCTTTATGCTGCATACAGATAAACTTTTACCCTATTAGTCAGGTCACAGATAATATAATACTACGTGTCAGGTGTTACTTTACACTCGAATAACAGCATTTATTTAGGCCGAGTCAGAACTTAAAGTGGACTTTTATACAGTTACATAGCAGCAAACCTGGCAGCCATTCTGTCTTGGACTGAATAATTGAACTTGCGTAGGAATTTAATCTGCTGATTGAATTATATGTAACATGAAACGAATATTTCTACACCAGGCTATTTTGACAGCTTCTTAACGTCTTTAGTTGTTTTACGAAATGTGTAAAGCCAAAGAAAGAACTGGTGGAATACGCCGTAAAATCAATGCAGAATACTTAAAAATTGTAAATGGAAATACAGCTAAAGCGGGAAAAAACAAACAACCTACAAGTTTAACCGCTAAAGGACCGCGGACGCACCGGTGCGTCCTAGTACCCACGCGGCTTTAATCTCTATTTGTACTTGCTGTAATGGCTATTATTGTCTGTGAATGAGCCTTTGTCACTACTAGGAACTCTTCACATCGATCCACGACTGATTTGTTTCTCACAAGTGCTTAACTAACTTACTATTTGCTGAATTATAGGCCACATGAGAACACCCGCACAGACCTTACCATTAAATTAATATTAATTCAGTTCACTTACTATCCGCCATTTTCACTGCGTGACTGTGAATTATTGTAAAATTTTATCTTTTTATTTTGGTTTATTTTAGAAGATTTCGATTGGAATTGATTTGGTTTACAAATAATTTACACGTAAACAGCTTTTCATCAATTTCTTAGTAAAAAACAATAACATTTAATTCGTTTACTGTCCATTTGCCACTGCCTAAATCCTCAACACCCCGTTGCTTTTATTCCTCAATCTACTGGCTCATCAAACTCTTTTGTAATGCTCGATACAGATGAATCAGAGGTAGAGCGCCTGATTTTGGATCTTAAGAATGTCTGTAGTACTGGATGGGACTCTATATCCAACCACCTCCTCAAAGAAAACAGAAACGTGCTCATCCCTGTTCTGACTCATATTTTTAATATGTGTTTAGACGAAGGAATATTTCCCACTGTTTTGAAGAAGTCGGTCGTTCATCCGATCCATAAATCTGGCGATAGAGATCGTGTCACCAACTACAGGCCCATTTCTATTCTCCCGGCGGTCTCTAAGCTCTTGGAACGCATCATCAACAGTAGATTGGTCGAGTACCTGGAAACGAATAACCTTCTCTCAAACAATCAGTTTGGTTTCAGAACTGGCAAGTCTGCTGGTGATGCTGTCCACGAGCTTGTAGATTACGTGGTTAGGAATATTGATTCCGGTAAAAAAACTGTTGGTGTATTTTTGGACCTGGCAAAGGCCTTTGACACGGTTTCTGTGCCATTGCTTCTCAGTAAATTGGAAAGGTTGGGTGTAAGAGGTAAACAACTAAAATTGTTTGAAGATTACCTCTCGGGTCGCTGTCAATCTGTCAAAATTGGTAAATTTGTTAGCAGTGACTTACCTATCACTTTTGGTGTACCACAGGGCAGTATTTTGGGGCCCAGTCTCTTTCTTGTGTACTTAAATGAACTCTGTGGACTTACTTCTGTAGGTGGAAAGGTAATTTCTTATGCGGATGACACTGTTCTTCTTTTCTCGGCTGATACGTGGGAACGGGTCTATGAGGATGCTCAACGTGGTTTTGATACTGTGTGCCACTGGTTGAGGAGTAACATGTTGACACTTAACGCTGATAAAACGCAGTACATAACATTTTCAATGCGTAACTCTAACTCACCTCCTACTTTACTCTCTTTAATTGCACACAACTGCTGCAACAGTGGAATCTGCCAATGTGCAACTTTGGTCAGGACCAAGTTCATAAAATATCTAGGAATAACAATAGATAACAATCTCTCATTTAAACTCCATATAGAATTAGTCACTGCTAGGCTAAGAAAACTTATATATGTTTTCAAAAATCTGAGATATGCTGCAGACCCCAAACTAATGAAGCAGGTATATCTGGCACTTGGTCAATCAATTGTGTCATACTGTATTTCTGTCTGGGGTGGTGCACCAAAAACCGTACTAAAGCCACTTGAAGTAGCCCAAAGAGCAATTCTCAAAGTTAGCACTTTCCATCCGTATCTGTTCCCAACTTATCATCTTTACCAAGCCTGTGAGGTCCTCTCTGTCCGCCAATTGTTCATACTGCACACTGTCTTGTCGCAGCATATGAGAATGAACTTTGAAAAACCAGCTATACCTTCCAGACGACGAAAACCTATACCCAGTACCGACAGATCCATGTTTAAACACCCATTCGTTAATAGATACTTCTGTTTCTTGGGTCCGTACCTTTATAGCAGGATTGATAAAATCGTTGACATTCTTACCTTAAATAGCAGAAGTTGTAAGCATGAAGTGTTTAAATACATTCATAAGCTGACCTATGACGAAACTGAAAACCTATTAATTGTACCACACTAAGTTCTCATACTCACCCTCCTACACACACTCACTCATCTACATTCGACACAAAAGGAGGTCTACTCCACACCCCACTCCACTTTACTTAATTTTTTTTTTTACTTTATTTGCATTCTTATCTTATTTTATTTGCTACTAGTTGTTCTAAAAGTAACGAAATGTGTCTATTAATATAACAAATTTAAATTTGAACTTGTAAGCTTTTAAATGGTATTTTAGGAATGAGCGCTGTTGTCTGAGATACAGATATTTATTTATCTAGTTCAGGCACAGATGTCTTGTCGAATTTTTGTTAGTATAAGATCCTTAAGATATGTTTTTATTTATGATGTACTTACTATATTACTTGAATTTGAAATAAAATAAATTATTATTATTAATTATTATTTAAGTTTGTATATAGTGGTATTTTGAGAGCGCGTGAAAATTTTGAACTAAACATGTTATGATGGTATTTCACAGTAAAGTTACCTCCCCAATAAGATTTCAGACATCGAAGGAAGAAATCGAAGTTTTACAAAACGTAAATTATATTTATCTTCTATACACGTATTTTTACAAATTGACGTTCATATTAAAGAAAAATAAATAATAAAGCTATTGCATTCCACAATTTCGCTCACACTATCACTTAATTTCAACTGTGTAAAAGAACCGTGAACCTCCAGAAAACAACCGTGTCCGGTGAGGACCTGCGTCAGGCGGAAGGTGAGGACGCTGTGGCGCCTCTCTAGCCACTCCCCAAAGAGGCGACTTATGGCGTGCCCAGCGCTGGGTTGCGACAATCGCACTCTCCATGACGCCATGAGATCCCGCCGGAGCTCTGTACTCTGTGCCGTGATTTCTCGTGGCAGCGGAGTTAAGCCCCAGCGTTTCGCCTCCTCACGCCACTCCCAGATGTGCGCGAGGATTAAATAATCATAGTTTGGCAGTTTGCCTAATTTATGCGACCTACCCCAATGTCCTTTCTCTGGTATAATTTGCAGTGGCGTAGCGAGGGGGGTGGAGGGGCGGACCGCCCCGGGCGCCACCATTAGAAGGGCGGCAAAAAAAAAATGTTTTGTGCGGTCACTGGCGGTCAGTCAGACAATTAATTTTTCAAGAAGTAAATTTTTACCCACTTGCACATATTAAATGTCCCTCCCGCCCAAAACAATTGTTGCAAATCACGAGTGGCAGACGGCCCTTGTTTGTGTTTAGACGTGTACAGTACCGACCAAAAGTCCATAGGCAATCTCACAAAGCAAATAGACTGACGCTTCGGTTTGACTTACGACCTTCTATAAGTTGTTCCAATACTATAGACACGCACAGTACGCACACACACTCACTTTGTCTGCAACTCATAGTACTTAGTTCATAATTTCTAACAATTCACTATAATTATGGTATGCTAGCTCAGTGGATAACGTGTTTTGGTATGTGCGATTATGGCGAGCCGAGCGAGGGTTTGAATCTCATCTACGGTTTGCTTGTAATTTTTTAATAATTGCTATTTATCGTTTTTGTTATTTTTTTTATAATTACTAGTTCGATAATCATTCGTTTTTTAACCGACTTCCAAAAAGGAGGAGGTTATTATGTTCGTCGCGTATGTTTGTTTTTCTTTTTTTTTATGTATGTCCACCGATTTCTCCGTCAATTGTGGACCGATTTTGAAAATTCTTTTTTTGTTTGAAAGGGTATGCTCTCAAGGTGGTCCCATATAAATTGTATTAACTTTGCTTTGATAGTTTTTGAGTTAGCTTCAATAATTCGTACTTTTTCCCACTTAGTATGTAGATGATATGATAAGTTCCTGTCACTGGTAGCAGGTAGTGGTATTCGAATGTGTGTGGGGTAGATACCACAACAAAAAAGTGAAAAATAAAAACTTTTTACAAAAAAAAACAACCGACTTCCAAAAAAAAAAACTACAAAGTGAAAAATAGCTTTACCCAAGACACCGATTCGTTTCATACGTCTTGTTCACATAAATATTAAAGTTTAGCAGGTAGACCACAGAAAACTAAGTAAATTATTTCGATTTATGTGGGGTAGACAGATGCAGTTCGTTACGTGTATTCACTTATTAGATTACTTTGTTGGTTCATGGTTATTGTTGGTGACGAGTATTAGCGGTGTTGTGGTTATTATTTTCAAAATGCAGTCAAATATAAATATTGAAGGGAGATCAAATATTATTGCGCTGCGTAAAAGTGAATGTAATTTACACAAATATCTAATGAAACCGGACTAAGTGTGAGTGTTATCATTTACTTAATATTTTACTAAACATAAATCTTAATCAAAGAGGTATTGTTGAGACAGAAGATACCTTTCAAGTTTTAAATTAATTATGAGGTTTAATTCGATTAGTGAATGATAAATAATTAGATAGGTATTATGTTTAATAAATACAATATAATTCTTTGTTCTAGAGAAATACTGTGAGGGTTAAGAGAGCAGCGACGTCAAAAGGAGAAACCCGTTTCTGGGCCTAACTGTTCCACGAATCAGATATGTACCAAAAAATTCGTTTATTTTGCTTAATTAACCCATTTTAATCTTAGCCTCAATAGCAATGGCCAAGTGTAGAAAATAAGTAGTTTTCTATTTTTTGTTTTAAACAACCTTTGTACACCATTAAAACACTTATTTCGTTAAACATCACTAACTTCACAAACGCTAGCATTATATCAATAGAGCGTGCCATAAGAATATAATCGATTTAGTGGAAATTGATACTGTTACAAATAATTAAATAATACTCCATTATTTTATTATAATTGTTTTTTATATTAAAATCATTGTAAAATAAAAAAAAATTTTGAAATCTAATTGATTTTTAAAGTAACCACCATAAAAAAATCATTAAAAGAAATAAATAATCGATAAAAGTGATTGCACCACGGATTACACTAGTAAACGGCAAATGTCAACGTCTGTCAAATGTCATGTCATTGTTGTCATTCGCTTTTATTGTGTTTTTTCGTATTTCTCGGGATTTATTATTTCTTAGAACCTCTTCGAATACTGAACTCCGAAATTGATTGCCTTCCGACTGCCCTCGCTTGAACATTGGACGCCGTACCCTGCCACCCCTGTAGACCTTTGCTGGAAAACCAGATCTGTATAATGATCTTTTGAAGACTGGTCAAATAACGACATCATGAGCCTGTACATTAATTGCGGAATAGCAACAGACCGCTGCAATACAATAGGAAGGCAAAAATTGGAAGATGAAAATGATTCTTTCAATTTACAGGAATGGGTCGCGCCTCAAACGGTTAGTATCCGATATTTTTATATCGTAACATTTTTGTACCATGTAATTATTTAATGCAATCAAACTAAATAGTATTATCGTTTGTGTCCAGTTGTCTGTTGATAGTTGTATTTTATAAAATGATACCAGAATGTGCAACAAATTCATATTCGAAGCCATATCTGACATCGCCAATCCGGACTGAACCTGCATAGTTAATTACAGCCTATTCCATCTTCAGAGAGGAGGTCTGTGTCCCTGCAGTGGGAATGTAGGTAATCAGGCCGCTTATGTTTATAGATTGTGCAATCCACGAAGACGCGCCCCACTGATTACTGTACTGTAAGTTGTACTTTAAGTACGGAGCGGAGCGGAGTGGGGCGCGTCTTCGTGGATTGCACTATCTATACCCAAATGTGCCACTCAGATGTTTCTTGCTAAATGCTAGTGCTAGACCTAATAGTCAAATGATAAATGTTTGTTTCAGGTACTTAAATGAAAATGAGTTTATCTGCCAAGCTTGCCGAAAACATGCCAATGCTGTATCTCTTGATTGAAATAAGTAGACCAGAAGAGAGTGAACAGACACCTATAGGACACTGATGAATGGAAGTGTGTAGAGAGGTGGACGGTGGCCTACAGCAAGAGCTGTCAACATCGGACTCAAACTGGATGTTGAGAGAAAGAATAAAATCAAGCATATTATTAATAGGATGTATTTCGTTTATATATTAGTCGACAGCTCTCTAAGTGGGAGGGATCCTATACTTCAATATTATTGCACCTGTTTTGTTGGCAAAAGAATGGTTGGTAGCCGTACCCACACGATGAGGAGAATTATGATAATTATCTTGGTTAGGCACGGCACCAGGGTAGCCAAATGCCTTCTGCACAATTTCTGGATACTGTATTATTATATTACGATAAACCTAATGAAGAAAGTGATTAATAAAACCATTTATCACAATTATGTGTTTTTACTTTATTTTACTTAATATATTATTGCAATCTCAGATTACTGTAATATGAGATTGCATAGCCAGTAATGTTGTAAGTGAGCCTTGTTTATTAAATATAGTTTTCAGCTGGCGTTTTCAGTAAGATCAATCAGATAAATCTAAAGGTCACTTTAGATTCCCCCCCAAGCGCTTTTTGTGTACCTACCTAAAACCTCATCATGATAGACTGCAGGCGCTGCAGCACAAGCCTCAAACATATTTTTTTTATTGAAATAACTCAAATAATAAAAATAACCTAAAATGTAAACATTGTCTGATTTGACCAATTTGGCCATTGCTGGGAGACGTGAAAATTGGGGTCATGAATCCTTCCTAAATACTCTAATTTATGTCCAAATTCCAGTCCTGGAACGCCAGGCCCAAGTTTCTATGGAGTTTGGGTTTCTCCTTTGACGGCCATTGAGGTGGCCCTTGTGACGAATAGAAGCCGTATACCTAGGGTCGGATGGAGCATGCAGAGTAGCGGACATCAAAACCACAAGAGGCACACTACGTAGAGCTGTGAATCGTATATTCGTATATGTCCCCTCATGGAAGCTTGAAATGAAGTCTCAAGGCGTTGGAGGAAGTTCAAGCCAACTATCTATGCGCACGTACACACATAAACCGCCGGCCGGCGGCGCACCCACACTACGTTGCGCGCCCGCCATCGCACGGGACAGCGCGCGGAGCTAGCGCCAGTGGCGAAACTAGTCTTCATGTGGCTATACACCGCGCTCAATCAAACCACAGATGACCAAACGTTGCTCTGTATAAATCTAATATATTCGAAAGTACTATACCTATCTAATACTGTTCATGTAGCTAACTACAAAATTAAACTAATTCGTTTTCTATTAAAACTTTTATTCAAAATCAACATTATCTTAAACAATTTGGTCAAAATTTGACGTCGCTGCTCTCTTAACCATTATGAAACAAATGGTTTCGTATGAAAAACGAGATATTTTGCTGAATTATTAAACACGTCATTATGAACCGATCGCCGTGCACTCTGAAGACTTGCATCACTGAAGACCAGCTAGAAAACCGCTTTTGATAGAAAGGCACTAACAAGAACGTTTAAGTTTTGCACGATAATATTAAGACTTCAAGTGGGACACTGCTATATTTTAACCTTAAAATATTAACAACAGATTCGTTATTGCATGAAATTGTGGTAACGAATTTTTTAAGCACGTTTCAACATGGTGTTTGTCGTAGTTCTTGCAGATAGACCGAAATTGTTTAATATTATTTTAGTAACATTATTATTTTAGGATTAAAATTTGAGGTTTAGTTTCAATCTTCTTTTCGTAAAGAAAATGAATACGTATGCTACCTATAACCTCAACCAATATTTACTAAAACCAAATAAAATGTAAAATCACCTATTTAAATTTTGTAATAAATATTTTTTAATTTTGTTATCACATTTCACGCATTTTTTATTCTTAACCCTTTATTGCAATAACAACATTAATCAAAAAAGCAGCAATATTTAAAAAATATTAAAATCGCAAACAAAAATAATAATATTTGCAAAAAACCGCGCTGTGCTTTACGAGATAAGAACCTTGGCAACTTTAATCTCAGACCAAGCTATCTGCACATATAATTTTCGTTCGAATTTTAGCAATGCCATAAACTGGCCAAGGTCATGCGCAAGATGCGTGTGTGTTACCGAGTCTAACAAAAGCGACGGAAATATATTTTTGTTTCGTACACGTACAGATGTACGGACTATACCGCGTGTTCACAGCAATACGACTCTATCCAGTTTTGAACGGTTACTGTAAATGCACGGTGTTAAGGTGTGCGCGCGAGGCGTATGCGGGCACGTACACTGTCACACCATGCGTGTACACGTCTAAACATAACCAAGGGCCGACCGCGCTCGTGATTTCCAAGAACTTGTACCAGTAAAGGCTCCTTCGTCTGCCGCGCTGCCGTTTTAATAGTAAGTAAGTTTTAGTTTGTTTTTTATTATAAGTCTCACGGAAAATATGAACAAAATCGGCTGCCCTGCTTCCTAGTTCAAGATCCCGTTCCGTGTTTTTTCATCAACATTATTATTTTTACGACGTCAAAAGGGCGGCAAATTATGACTCCGCCCCGGGCGACAGTGACTCACGCTTATAGATGTAAAACAACCGATTTAAAACGTTTTAAATCAAATGTTGCGGTTACCCCAAATAAATCATTTTAAACGGTTGAAAACTCGCCTACAAAAATAAAAGAACTGTGTTTTACACTTCACTATATTGTTGATCGAAGCTTCACTACGAGTAATTTTTAGTTTATAGAAAATCAATAGAAATTACCTACCTACCTTATCTACTACACGAAAACGTAAGTAGATAAACCTACCTTATTTTTGGGTAGTTTATGTATGTGCATGTCATGCATGTGTGTGTAGGGTAGGCGAGCTGGCAACGTTGCGTCGAGTCACGAGTGACGACTGACGACGTCAACGAGAGTGCGAGAGTGTGAGTTTGGTTTTAAACTGAATCAAATTGATTACTTATTTAAATCGTTTGTAAACAATGAACAAAATTTTTATTTACCAGCACAGAGTTTTTAACTTATCAATAGAGTTTTTATAACTTACGTAGGAATACCTACGTAAGTTATAAAAGCTCTATTGATAAGTTAAAAACTCCGACCAAGCGTGGGACGGACTAACTAGAACTAAACCCACTAAGTATATCAAAATCAATATCAGTATATCACACATTTAAAAAATCTTTACACAGATTATAGGTACCTACTCCGTTATATCCCTACCTCAGTAAAATCAAGAAAATGTTGTTATAATTAAGAAAAACATAGTCATCAGCACCAACCATTTTAAATCGAAAAAAATGGTCTATTTCGGTTTTAAACGGTTTTTTTTCGTTTTAAACTGATTGGTTTAATTGGTTTTAAACCGGCCTTACATCTATACTCACGCTACGCCATTGATTATTTGTCGAACCGTTGAGACTTGAGCTCCTTCAGTTCTGAGTTGAGCTGCACGATTACTAAACAGTTTCACTCAATCTTTGTGGTTCTTTCCTCAAAAGACCATTTCAAACACTAATCTACGTGATCCTCACATGATCTGACCAAGATTAGGTATGTCTGGACTTATAAGAGACTTTGACTTCTAAGTTTTTTTCGGCCTTTCTTCTCAGAGTAGTCAGATAGGAAACGCGGCACCTCATCTAGTTTTAAAAATATAATTGACGTGTAAAAGTGTTTGTACAAACCTACTTAACAGATCGATAGGGATTAGTTAAGAGAGTGTTAGTAAACCCACCACTTCTCTTCTGCCGGAGATACATAGTCTTTTTTTTTAACCGTTTTTTTATAGATATCACATAAATCTCATAAAAAGATTGATAAATGAAATGTAGAGGAAGGTGGAAGGGAGGAGAGAGGGTGCATTTCCAGTGACCTCGCATTGTACGGAAATCCTATGCAATGCGAGATCAGCATAAATTGGAAATGTATAGCTTGATGTGTAGCCGTGTGTACTTGAGCCACGGTAACCCGTGTCTGTATTACCTACAGTTACGATGGATATATTATTCAAAAACATATAATAAATAAAATAGGCAGTCATGGGGACTGCCGACAGAAGTGAAAAAACTTAGAACTATGAACTATGAAATAACAGTTTTTTTATAATCTTCCAATTCATTGTAGGATCAAAAATTAAAATTTCACAATTTGTAAATTAATATTATTAACATTAGTCTGGTTTTCATATATATCGGCACTCCCGAGCAACAACAAGCGCAACACGTCATACTCATCGGTGCTGTGCTGTTAACATTAGCATGTCGCCATGTCGGTGAAGCAAACCCATAAGATTTTCCCCTACCAAAAATCGCTCAACGCGCCTAACGAAGTTTTCACTTCAATAAGTCAATTATAATAAAAATGTGACTTGGATGCAATCAAGAGCGAGCGATGCAAACTCGGAAATTTGGGCACCTCGCTCGTACGTAAGGTTTGAAAGTCTAAGGTTAAAGCCAGATACTAAAAACTAAACTGCTGTAAAACTATTGAGTTTAAGATTTTCTTCATAACTTGACAAAGTAAGTTCTAATTCTGTATAATGGTCAAAAGAAAACAGAAGCTTTTCAGGATGGAGTGCTAAAATTTTCAGGCTCGTTTCTCTCGCTCTTGCTTTCTCTTTAATTCTTGACCTTTTGTTCATAAGTCGACAAAGCAACTAATTCCTAGTTCTTTTGGAATTATCAAAAGAAAATCTAACCTATCAGTGTGTGCAAAATTTTCGAGCTCACTACGCTCGCTCTTGCATTCAACATTCAGTTCAAAAGAGTTCTTATGGTTGAACCACAGATTACAGGGTTGAACATATTAAACAAAACCTACTATTTAACAAAATTTTCAAGCTATCTTCGCTCGCTCTTTTCATAATCTACTGTTTTAATACCTACTATCTATCAAAAAGTGCTGCGACTGCAACCAATTTGCCCGCAAGTACCCCCCCCCCCCCCTCCAACGCATGAAAAAGCTGCATCCCTGAATAGCATACCTAAGTAATGTGGAGCTGGAGATATATATATGCACATATCATTCTTGATGGAAATCCCCAATAACCCTTTACCCGGCAGTAGCACTTGCGACCATTAGACCAACAAAATGTACCTCCCTAAAAATATATATTCCTCGGCACCCATGGTGACCCCCCCAAAATCTTCGGCTGCGACCGCGCCTGCCGTCATCCCCTTCAAACCTAACCTGTCCGAGTCAGGGTGCCCCCAAGTCCCAACAGCATCCGGACATGTTTTTCAACAACATTGTTAAGTTTGTTCTTGGGATAAATTCATCCCATCTACGGAACCCTTCATTGTGCGTGGTCCGACACGCACTTGGCCGGTTTTTAAATAACTGCTACCGCAATGAACTTAATTAGAAGCAAATTATACAATTAATTAAATTAAAAATAATTAAAATTTATTTGTACTCTTAAAAGACCGTAGCCGCCATCTTGGGTTTACATTTTGACCCCACTATCGGCTTTAGTTCCCTCGAAAACCATGAAAACGATACCCATGATGAAAAATTTAAATAAAAATATCAGCCGCCATCTTGGATTTACATTTTGACCTCACTATTGGGTTTAGCACCCTCGTAAACTATGAAAATTACAACCATGACGAAAAATCTGAAAATATTTGAGCCGCCTTCTTGGCTTTTCATTTTGACCTAACGATCGGCTTAGCACCCTCAACAACTATAAAAACGACACCCATGACAAAAGTTGTGAAAATTTTCGCAGCCGCCATCTTGGATTTTCGTTTTGACCAAATTCACACTTCCTCTCTCTTTCTGTCGAATTAGGTCGCAAGTTTGAAGCCGCATTAAAGAACTTCGTTCCAAAAACCCGTTTACTATCACACTATGAAGTCTGCAACAAGAAAGATATGTCGTGCCTCTAGATTATGACACATTGTTGACTCGTGCTAGCGTTTAAGAGAAATTGTAAGACATAATATAATTTATCATGTCTTGTCACAAACGTCTTGGGTAGATACGCCCGTGCTCGCCCCACTGGTCAAATACATGCGAACAGGCGGCCGGCAATGTTAGAATTCAAAAAATCCATATCTGTCGTGTTTAGCGGCCGAATAAATTACTATGAAAACTCATATCTGTCCTATAAAGAAATGGAACGAACTTTTTACTTCGACACATGGCAACCAAAGAGGTACCATGGCAAAGATTTTATTTAAATTTCGATTTGGATTGCAAATGGAGCAGTTTAAAGTAAAAAACAAACAAATGAACATATTGGCGCGTGAAAAATTGTCGTTATTCGTCATTGATTCTGGAATTTCTACTTAATTTACTTAGTTTGAATTTCTGCGAATCATTTGAGAAAAGTATGTACTATACAAGCTTTGGCCGCAGCCAGGCATTGATGGACTCACGTAGGCATGTGTGCCGAGGCGACATCAATGCCGCTTTTGCAGGCCGCGGTAGTAATGTACCATGATAAAATTGTACATTGATGATTGAGTTTTTTCTTCTGTGTTGCACCCAATAAATGATACATAATTATGATTTATATCTATTTAGCTGCCGCCGAAGCGTCTCCGTAGTGTCACGGTCAGGGGCGCAAAAGTTTGCGATATTTACAAAAAAAAATGTGTTATTTATTCAAAGGAGATGGAAAATGTTGGGCTCAAATGTAATAAGTTGAGATATGATCTAAAAATTAGTCATATTTTTTTATCCTTGAATATCAAAAATCAACTCAATTCTCAGCCTGGAAGCGGAAAAATATGATAAAGATAGTTTTCGTGAGATCATCGATTAAAGTAATCGATTACACAACTACATAAAGAAAACCTACCCAATAGGTAGCACTAGGTAATATAGTTAACTCAAAGTAATTAAATGCACTATATATACTTTTATACAATATAGTGCATTTAATTTAAATAAAATATCATTAATTACTGAAAAACCAAAATAATGATTATCAATTTCATATCGATTAAAATCAGTTTTATTTTTTGTCTATGTCACTGGCAGTACATATTCTGCACTGGCAGACTGACATTGACAATTTGACACTAGACATTAGTGGTGGGTCATTCTCGATTTTTTGGCGACCGAAACCGTTTTCCCTACGACGAAAACAGTTGCAGAAAACGGTTAAAGGACGAAACTTATCCAACATGGAATAGAATTGCGTTTTCGTCGAGCGCAGTTTCTTAAAACTATCAACGATTTCAAATGTATGAAATGGTTTTTTCGCATCACGAACGACAGCATTGACAACGGGTAATACATTACTGACTGTATTTCATTTCAAAGAGTTCACTTTTTATTGGAAGGACTGTTTTACGAGTGTGATAGATAGTTGAAACATTGTACCCGACTATATTTTCTTAGATATAAAAATCGCACCAGGTAATTCGAACACTGGTTGAAGTTGAACTCAGGACGTAAAACGGTTTCATCATCACAAAACGGTATTTCTAAACGGTTCGATGTCGCAACGCCCATCCCTACTAGAACTAGACAGCTGTCACTTATTTCGTGTTTTCGGATGTGTTTTGAGTGCTTTCCCAATTATTTTTCATTTTCAACGATCACTGCTTTGATTTTTACAGATTCTGACCCTGCCTACCTTGTACGACCCTTGCTTTCACACTGGACACCGAAGATCGCTCACACGATTGACTTGGAATTGTTATTTTGGATTTTACGCCGCTTTGTGGATTGGATATTGTTGAAACTATGGATCGCTGTGTGACTTATGGGATAGCAACTAGTCACTGCAATACACTAATGTATATTTGAATCTATAAATTCACACCATTTACATCTCGTTACATTCAGGCCCAAGAGTGTATGTAATCGTTTCCATCTCCTTTAATTAAATGACTCATGGAAAAGGGAAAAAAAACGCAGAATAAAAACGTATTCGCTATTAACTAACTTGGTTTTATTAACAAAAAAAAAACTAGGACAAAAATCCTTGACTTCATAAGTAGGTAATAAAAACAATTCCTTTTACTCACGATACTCTACTAATACACATACCTATTAATATGGAATAATTAACTAATCTAAAGGAAGAACAATAAGGCCGGATAATTATGATTGCACAAAGGAAGGATATAGGAAAATAATCTCAATTGCATTAACATTAGCGTCATTTTAGCTTGTACTGATTTAACCATGCTCTTAAAATTATGACATAATATTACAAATGGCCTTCTAATTTTTAGCTTGAAGAGGCCAATTATTGGCTTATTAAATATTTGTGAGTAAAATAAGCACATGATTCGTATTTAACCTGCCTAAAGTTTAAGCATACCTACATTTACAATATTTTTAGAATAAAATGCAATATATCTTACAATACCGCTTTATACAAATGTTTTGATATTTTCTCGTAATAATAATAAATTTCTTATTTTCAAATTAAGCATTATAACAACATGTACCTTAAAAGTAAATGCACACAAAATTGTGTGTTATGAATGCTAAACCCATGTTCGCACGGACAGTGTTTACCTAATCGCGGTGTTTTTTTTTTCGCAACCTAGTTTTTCAACGTACTGCATATCGCCAAGAGTTGACAATCCAACAGTGTGTTTTTTTGACGCGCTGAGATGCACTCTGTTGGATTCTCAAGAGTTGAAAAGCCAGTGCGCTATAAAAAATCGCACGATCGTGGAAGGCCAGTCATAAAACGGAGAAGCGAGGCGGCAGGAGACACAGAAAATACTTTTCCGTACTAAATGTTCACTGTCCACCAACGACTCTTCGCACGTTCGCTGTCACACGTATTATGACCGCGGCTGCCGCGACTTGCCGTTTAACAAAGTACCTATTCTGCCGCGTAAGCCGCTGTATCTGTCATCTTTTTTTAATATAAAAGTATTACAAAAGCTCAAATTTTAAAAACTATTCCCCTTGTTCATAAACGTCTTTGAACTAAAATGATGTTATGATGTACCTACTGCCCTTAATTGACATAAAATAATAAGTACGGTCAAGAGCACATCAGTAGTAACACATAGCCCTTACCGATACGAAAAAAATATGCTGTCAATAACAATTCTTATTTACTAGTAGTGTTTATAAAACCTTCAATATCAAACATTTATGATTAAGTAGATAAGGTGTACATAAATACACTGTAGGCAACTTCTATGTGAATATAGCTTTAAGTAATTAGCGCTGTGCGACCTGAATTGCACTTTATTGTGTCGTAGCAAGTCGCTTTTTATTTAAATGAATTTCTGAGTGAACAATCTGTACTAAAAGCTGTACAAGAACCAAATGGCGCGTGGGCAAATCGGAACTAACGCCGCCCGCCATCTTGTTTTTCATCAACGTATAAAATAACACAATAGACGTGGGTGAACTGTCAAAATGAAACCCATTGCGATCAATTGTCATTTTACGTGTGTTACGCAATTATCCGCCGGTATGGACTACAAAAAAATTACACTATGTTATGAGCCGCTTTATCTAATCCTTTTTACTGACTGTAGGTACATCATGGAACGCGTCCTTAAGATTAAAAGCTATACGTTATCCTAGAAAAGCGGTGGCCGCCACATATTTACCGACAAATGACGTCACTGAAACGTTATGTATAAAAGCAAGAGGGAATATACAAACGCACTTTAAAAATAATGTTTCACACTTTAAAATGTTTAGCTTTATAATTAATTGCATAAACAATGTGACTACTGAAATAACAATAATTGCCAAACTTAAGTGGCAATGGGCAGGGCACATTGCTCGCAGAACGGATGGCCAATGGGGCCGAAAGGATCTGGAGTGGCGGCCACGTACCGGAAGACGTAGCGTTGGAAGGCCTCCCACAAGATGAACCGACGACCTTATGAAGGCCGCAGGAATCCGCTGGATGCTGGGAAGCATAGAATCGGTCGAAGTGTAATAAAATAAAAAATTAAAGGGGATCTCCATACAAGAAACATGTTTTTTCGGCGTTTTCTGCTAAATACAGTACGACATAACTTAGATGTAGTATCGGCAAAAATCGTAAAACCGATCACCTTCTGACCTGAGTGCGGCTTCAAAATCACCAATATAATTTAGGTAAAAATTAACTTTGAAGAAACGCAATAACTTGTGAAATCATATATATAGGTACCCAAATACATTCATAAAAATGAATGAATGCAAATTTTCAAATGTATGCTACATCCAAGTTGTGTCGTACTGTACGGAACCGTTCGAGTGCGAGTCTGACTCTGTTATCCGGTTTTATTATGACGGCCGTCACTGCGACCGCTATTTAGCGGCCACCGCTCCTCTAGGAAACCGTAGCTTTCGTCATAATATTCTCTAAATAACACACACGGCCAATAATTGACTTAATCACTACATAATATCTTTAGAATAAGGCGTACGACTAAAGCTATTCACAAATAAATTATGTTATCACTAGACATTTATCAAGGATGAATAACTACCCTAAAGATTTAAAGCATTGTGAATATAAACACAACAACCCTAAAATACGCACACGTGTTCTAATGCTTTATAACATAATTAAAAATAAATTTAAAATGCAGTATTCGTACACATTTCTCAAGCATCTTTAAAGTCGTTATTCACCCCACACGAAAGTTAAGACCGATTTACACGATGCAGTTTTCTTGCCTATGGCATACCATAAAATTTAAGCAAGAAAAAAAGAAGAAAAATAAAATGTTTTGCATCGTCTAAAGCCTAAACACTGTTCAGACAGTGCATTGTTGCTTGACGTTATGGTATGCCAGAGGCAATTAAATCGCATCTTGTAAGCCAGGCTTTATTCTAAATAATTTCACATGCCAGTTATCTGCAGTTTCAAGTCCATACATCACTTCACCGTATCCGATTATCGATGTATCATTCCATTAAACGAGAACTATACAGGGTGTATCAAAAAGGTGTGGTCACATTATTTTAAGGTTGTGGCACAGAAGGTTACGCTAGTCGACGGCTCGAACTCGTTGGTGGCGTGGCTAATATGGATGCTATTTAGTAAAGTTATTTATTTATTTAGTTTTCATTTATTTATTTATTTAGTGAAATAGACGATGATTTATAACGAAAACGAGCGCGTAAAATTTCATGAACAGACCTTTGGGTGTATAGATATTGCGGAAAAACTACTGGATGTATCTACTCAAAATAAAATTATTTGAACTTTTCAATAAATTATCTACCTCTGTACGGTTTCTATTTTGCCATTTTTATATAACATGAGTTATTTATTTACGCCCAAAAACGAGTTAAAATTAGTGTTGAAATATAAGTTTCGACGCTCATAACTTCCAAACCAATACTTTTTTCCCAATTCTGCTTCCATACAGGGCGAGAAGGCAAATTGATGTTTTTAGATTTGAACGTACACCGTCAAACAGACGAGTAATCACCATACTACGTTTATATGGAAGAATGACCGACTAGTGTACCCTTAAATATCACACCTTTCTGGTACATCATGTATAAATAGATAAATAATACATACAGGCAAGTCTACATAAGAACAGCTACGCTACATGAGCTTGGAACATACAAATCATCATTGTGAGCAATTACTTTACATAAATAAAATAATAAAGTATATAGTATAAGCAAAGATTAAAATCGCTAGATTTGCCCTCACCGTACTTAATCACGCGAAAATGTGTCCGTACAGAGAAGAGTGAGCTAATACATGATTAAAAAGCGTTTCCATGACAATCAAGTCAAGTCACTGCGTCATTGTGTATCAGAGGTGTCAAAAAGAAACAGAAACGCCTATCTTTTGACGCGGTAGGGCGAATCTAACGATTTAAATATTTGAGTACCTATAAGTATTTCATGAAATACTGAGAGTATTTTTATTAAGTGATGAAGCGATTTTTTATGTTTACTGCATCAGCACTTTCACTTAAAAAAAATTATATGTTTAGACTGGCCTTGACCGGAAAAATAGCTGAAGAAATAATTAGATTCAAACCCTGCTTCTATAACCTGCTAGTGTCCGGGCCAGCCGGGGTATCTGTGTGATACTTTTATGCCCAGTTTCCCGAACGAAAATTAATGTGACAAATTTTCAAACACGCGTAAACTACTCCAATTGGCTGATGATAATTCATTCAACCAATCAAAGCAGTTTACGCGCGCTTGACTTAATTTTGCGATAATTTTCGTTCGAAAACCCGGCCCTTTGACCAGTCATAGTTGAACCGAGGACAATGTTGATTGGCTATCCAGTGTAATTTCTCAGTAACTAATAGCGTGCTAAATTTATTTTTTAAATGAGGTCGCCAATTTTTTTACTGTTGACGTAGGTACTTTTGATTTCACTCCGAACGAGGAGTAATATTCAGCTGAGTGAAAGTGAGACTGCAAAGCCTGATTCCCATTTCAGGGTTCTAGCAAGATTTTAGTGTAATTGTAAGAGAGTTTTGCCCAGCAGTAGCCTCAATACTTTGACAATTTTGTTTATCCAACTTATGCTAAGGGGGGTGCGCTAAGGTAACCAGCTCGTGAAATTCAAATTTTACAAGGTTTTTGGTAGTAAGGATAGGGAGTCAGTCTAGTAGATCATTAAAACATTGGACACATATTTTTTCTTTTTTTACGTTATCAAAAGATTACGGCAATACATTGAGTTAAAATGTGCCATGACGTCACAAGTATGTAGATTTTATACCTACGTGTGACGTAGCGACCCCCACTCTCTCTTTAATGCGTTTTATCTAAGTAATTTTTTTATTAATTGATGAAGCAAAAAATACGTGTCTAATATTTTTTTATTATCTGTCTGACGGACTAAACAGTTTTTTTTTTTTTACCCAGGCATCATCCCTATTTACAGGTCAGTGTCGGGTTGTATTCTGATTAAAATATGATTCACGACCGTAACTATGATCATTAGATTCATCAGTAGGTACTACTCTCAGTTATTAGAATTGGCCTCAAATGTCAGGTTTTCATGAAATAGTCATTCAATAGGGTAATTTAAACTTAGAGAGTCGTATTGATGATTTTAATGATTATAATAATTCTGTAAATATATATTTGTTTCGGTCTGACCTACAAATTTAGGCTAGGTACTCTCAAATTCTAAAATCACATTCTCGACATTTCTCCGAGTCTCTCCACCCTGCCCTGGGTGCGGGTCGGTTCCTGTCGCTAGAGCACCTGGCTGCAGACTGTCGGGATGTGACCTGGTGACCCTCACTGAGTCTTCGGCTTGTGATGTGTCGTGTCGCACGCGAATACAAACGCAAACTCAGCTTTCTTCTGCGCGTATGATATGAATTCATCTGGAAAATATGATAATTCTATAATAATTGGTTTGAGAACAAAAACCCAGGTCTCCTCTTTGAGAAAGGGCACGATGGCACGATTAACGACCTTGACTTGCCTTACACTGAAACCGCCCTGCAAATGGGGCACTTGTACACGTACATTTTATGGTGAATGAGTACTTAAAAACTAGGATGGTGCCGGCATTTCCTAGCTGACCTGAGAAAACTCAATTTTTTTTTTTTTTTTGCCCCACACTAGGAATTTCTCCTGTATTGTGGGTGCGTTTACAAACATTTAAACTCACATACACAAACAGCCAGACCCGGAACAACTACTTGTAGGTCATACAAATATTTGTTCCGTACGGGAATCGAACCCGCGACACGCAGCGCAGCAGTCAATCGCTTAACCACTGCGCCAACCGTGCCGCCAAACTCAGAGTTCAAGATCTCTTTTAAAGTTCCAACATTTTATTATTAAGATTTTATGTGAGCCCAACAATGCAGAATGGGCTTTTGAAGCTAGAGCCATTGCAGCTTTGAGTTCACCTGTCCGGACAGACGGCTTGCATGCATCAGCCATCCATCGTAAGTTCTGTTCATGACAGAGATAAATCAATCTGCCTAGCCTTTTCCCTATAATATTAGGGTCGGCTTCCAGTCTAACCGGATGTAGCTGAATACCAGTATATTACATCGAATGACTACCTATCTGACCTTCACAGCCCATTTACTAGGCAACATGGTACCCTTGGTAAGACTGGTTGTCAGAATTTCAGACTACCCGTGACGACTGCCAAAAATCTACGAATGACAGCCGGGCTTTTCGAGGTACGGAGAAGTCTAAGTATGTAATGGATCACCTATCCACGGACTGACCTGGGCAAGTGTAGCTTAACCTTCGAACTTAACAGACAGCTGTGCTGCTGGGGAGTTCGTTGCGTCCACTTCTTCTTCCCAGCTAAAGCACTAGGAAGTGGTAAAGGGTGGGCGTTTTGGGGGACTGTCGTAATTTACGGCTGTTTATTGAAGTGAAAACTTCTTTAGGCGCGTTGAGCATTTTTGAGATGGGACAAAACAATTGAACTCGCAACACCGTTACCGACACCTCATTTTTGTAAACGCGATTGTGCTCTTATTTATATTACGTTACGGATCAATGTTCTATGCAAGTATTTTTTATTTAAGAATTGCAAGTATTTTTTTTTTATTGTTCAAGTTTTCACTTCTGTCGGCATTTCCGGAGTGCCACTGTTTTTTAGAGAAACTTCACGAATATTGACTTACCGTAAGTCAAGGAGCCCTTCTCGTCCAGGTCGGCCTGTTGGAAGGTGTTGTGTGCGTCCTCCTGGCACAGGCCCAAACAGCGCGTCGCCAACTCCTCGAAGTTGGCCAGGCTCAGCCGACCAGTGCGGCTACTGTCGTATAGCTGCAAATTAAACATGACATACAGTCCTTCCACAGTTATTTTACCTCTGACAGCAACAACCCAATAGCAACCTTATTGCAACAAAAATAAAGATCATTGTGATTTTTACGGCGATGCATAAACAGAGGTAAAAGTATTGTGAAAGAACTATACATTTATAGACTTATGAGGAACAGGGTGTAAAGTCCACTATCTTCCTTACAAAAGGGAGATTTTTTTAGGGCTCCCAAGCAAAGTGGGGCTTTTTTTTCTCGTCTGTCCCATGGCGTGGGGTGTCGTTGGAAAGGTCGTTCAAAGATATTGGGAGTTTGTGAAAACCATTTTTGTATTCAGGGATCCGTTAGCGAAATAATACGCTTTAAAGTGCTGATTTTTATTAGAGTCAAGTGTGTGTGTCCTCTGCCAGCTAAATGATGTGGAAAAATTCACAGCAGTAGTATATACAGCGTGTAACAAAAACGCTGTCCGATCCGTGAGGGAGTTGTTAAGAATCATACTGAGAGTCTGTTTTATGTGGCAATTCTCTGAAAAAAAGAAAAAAAAAATGGCGCATTTTTTTCCCGTTTGGCCATGGTTTAGCAGGTGTCTACGTAGATTTGCTAGTGTAATTTTGGTATGTACTAAAAACGTGAATTTTAAATAGCAGTAACTTTTTAATTCTTTTTGTTGGTAATGTTATTACGGTACCAGTGCGGCTCTTTTCGGATCGGACAGGGTTTTTGGTACATGCTGTATAAGGAAATTAAAAGGAAAACTATTATAGCTAAGTAGGCTCTACATGTTAACGAGTAATAATCAACCAACTTACATTTGCAGTTGAAAAAACATGTGCTCCCGTACATTCCGTATGGGAGAACATGTTTTTCAACTTCAATGTTAATTTTATTTTGGGATAAATTCATTCCAACTATGGAACCCTTCATTGTGCGTGGTCTGACACGCACTTGGCCAGTTTTTTAGGGTTCCGTAGTACACAAGGAACCCTTATAGTTTCGTCTAGCTCCGAGACCCTTAGTACTACGTACTTATATTAATTACGCCGACAAGTTGGTAAAACAAAATTATGAAAAGCATTCTTTTTAGGGTATCTCCCATACACGCAAAGTGGTGATGTTTTTCTTTTTTTTATTCCGTGATGTGGGGTATCATTGGAAAGGTCCTTCAAAAACATTGTGAGTATGGGAAAACCATTTTTGGATTCAGGGATCCGTTTGCGAAATATATTTTTTTTGTTGGACAGGCGCCTGAATTACAGTAACACAAGGATTGAAATAAATATAAAATAAAGATGGCTACCTTGAATGCAACGGACAGAAGGTGTGACAAGGGCGCATTTTGCAGTGACAGGAACGCAGCACACAGCAGGTAATCAGGGAAGTACACTAGACCACTCGACCGCTGAAAATTGTTAATTATAGTTAAAAGAAGTCAAAGTCAAATCATTTATTTCAAATAGGCCCATATATGGCACTTTTGAACGTCAAAATTTACAAAATAATAGAATTGATTCTAGTCGCCCCTTCCAAAAGGTAGTTTTCGTATTGAGAAGAATGGGCAAGAAACTCCACCGTTACTCTTTCAAAATGTTTTACAATAGTTTGTATAGGTACGTACATTAGTTAAATAATTATTATATGTGAAGACGATGCACCTAGAATAAAATTACTATACCACAATAGGTAAAAAGAATTAAAAATGAAGCAACGACAGATAATTTAACTAAGTATCTAATAGATACATGAGGCTCACATATTTACAAACATTGTAAAAGTAGACGATTTTCCTAAAATTTTGTAATTAGTAAGTCAGAGTAAGTAAGAATTACGAACACCTAGTTTTATTGCAAATCAGTCTGAAAAGACGAATAATCCAAAGATTTGCAATTCATGCCAGGAGCAACTCCAGCATTGAGCAATAACGGGCAATGTCTGGCTATCCTGTGAACTGTGATGTAATAATATTACATATACGTTAATATTACGTATCGAATTGAAAGCCTCCTTTTTTTAAGTCGGCAAAGTACGAGTTGAAAAAGTCACATTGGTACTTGCCCGGATTTGACCCCACAACGTTGTGCATCTCTCATGCTCTAAAGCGTTAACAACTGGGCTTTTACGACATGTACCTAATATTATTATATTTTCAGAGCTTGTTACAAGAGTATTACGAACCTGCATGAATATGTCGAAGAGCCTCTGCGAGCGCGTGTCAAGCGGCACTCCCAGGCGGCTCGCGAGCTCCTCGGCGCCTAGCCAGCGAGCGCGACCCTGAAGTCCCGCCGCCGCCAGGTGCAGTTCCAACTGGGAGCGCTCCAGACTAACCAGGGGGGAAATATATTACATAATATCCAGGGTTCCATTTAATATAAGTAACGAATACATTGTAACAGCGAATCAATTTTCACGCCTCCCCCTTAAGACCTAGGCCAAATATTTTTTGATATTCTCATGACCTAAAGAGGTGCCATAAAGAATATGAATTAAAAATATAAAAAATAACGAACAAACAAACTAAAATAACGAAACTAACGTCATCGCCGTCTGGTCTTGTCCATTACAATCCCATCAAAAACATATCATGTACAAAAATGCAAGTCTTGCAAAGCAGTTCTTCTAACACAAAAACTTGTGAGATCTAAGATAAAACTAAGTAAAAAAAAATACAATAGACATTGATATATTTAGTAACCTGTTCCGCTTAACTATTCCTAAAGAGCCATGAAATACCCTGTAAGAAATAGACACGTGTTTCACCTCTCAACGAGGCATCCTCAGGATGACGATTGACTTCGCAAAACTCTGCGACTCTCGCTGTGGCAACACTCCGTATTCGGGTTCGCGACAAGTTAATCGTCATCCTGAGGATGCCTCGTTGAGAGGTGAAACACGTGTCGATTTCTTACAGGGTTTTTATGGCTCTTTAGGAATAGTTAAGCGAAACAGGTTGCTAAATATAACAACGTCTATTGTATTTTATCATGGATTTCCGCAAGGTCACGCCTGAATCAATTAAAAATCAAGTAAAACCAAGTCGGTTAATTTATTCAGTACCTATCTATGGGAGCATCTATCCAACAACATAACATAACATCACGCCTTGTTTCCCTGAAGGGTTGGGCAGAGGTGTACCTGTAGTAGCTACACCCACATTTCGCCAGTTATGTTTAAGTCCCATGTAATAGGGGGCGAGCCTATTACCATTAACCGGGCACAAATCCAGACTCCGAGCTGCTACTGCGAAATTTCAGATAGAAAACCCAATAACACTTTGCCCGACCCGGGAATCGAACCCAGGACCTCATGCTCAGCAGTAGCGCTTGCTACCACTAGACCAACGAGGCAGTCCTACCAACAACTCCAACAACTTTATCATAAATTGTTACCTAACACATAAAATAACATTCTCGCCTGTATGGGCCGGAAGGGTTGGGCGATTATACAATTTTGTACCTCAACCTAATGACAAAAGGAATTAAAATGTTATAAGCAAAAAAATACTTCTAACAACGAGTACCTGGTGAAAATAGTGATGTTAGTGATGACAAATACGGGGTGGCAGGGACATCGACGCGTAAACTGAAACCATGGATTCAGTACCTACATGATTCTGAACCCCCCTTATTTTTTTTTATTTTTTTTTGGGTTGGAAATTATCAAATAACTTCTCCCGCTCTGGGTGGAGCGGGAGGGCGTGTCAGACTCTTACTGACTAAAACCCACCCGTGTTCCTTCCTATGCCATGTTGCCGGGGGCCACGATTTCCCTATCGGTTTTCGAACCCCCGGCAGGCATTGGCCCTAGCGGACCCCGTCAATTCTGCTGACATCTCTTTGAGGCGCGCGTGGAACACAACGCGCCGTCGACCCGGGCTTGGTTCTTATCGGACGGCGAGCTACCCATTGCTCACCGTCCGCAAGCCCGCGCCTACGGTGGCCGGAAATCTGCCTGTGATTCCCGACGCCCAGGGCGTCTCCTCCTGCAGCGGTTAGGGGCGCGAGGGCGCGAAATTTGCCTCTCCCTCACGCGCTCCGTCTCCTCCTTCGCGAGCATTACTGCTTCGCAGAAAGAGGTGACGACCTCCCATTTCCTCTCGCTCCGTAGCATGGCCCTGATCAGGGCCGGACGCGAGAGATCACCGCCGCCGATCGCATCCACAAGGACACGGCGATGCCCTGCCCAAGCCGGGCAGACCTCCACCGTATATTCTGAACCCCTGCGTTGAAATTTTTCGTCGGTTATTTTTTTTTAAATCAGCTGTTCCATACATTTTGACCGCGTAGGTATTGCACTTTTCTATGAAACAGCAGATTTTTTTTAAATAACCGACGAAAAATTTAATCGCAGGGGTGTTCAGAATCATGTACTGAATCCATTGTCTCAGTTTTCGCGTCGATGTCCCTGCCACCCTGTATGTGATTGAACGGCAACAGCGAGATTTTCGTAAAAGGAACACTTAAATTCTAAACTCAAGAGAATAAATCTACCCTCGTTTATTAAGAATCTGCACCAAAAACTTACATTTTATGTAACTAAATAAAAACATATTTGTAAATGGCATCTATGTTTATTTTGTCTCTTACCCCAGTTGTGCTCGGATCTCGTGAACTTCCCTCGTAGAAGCTGCGCAAGGGATGCCCAGCTGCTTCGCGCGGGCTATGAGCCGACAGTCATCGTACGTATAGTCCAGAACAGGAATGCCAAGTGCTCTAAAAGTACACGAAGCTCAGTCAAAACTATTATGGGTCCGTGATTGGGAGAATGCTATAAAAATAATTAAAATATAAGTCTGCACGGCAGCAGCAATCAATATCTATATAAAGTACAGAGCGATATTTCATAATTTCATTTAGTAAATAATGAATGTTCATTTTTTTTATCTCGATGGTCCTAGTTTATCATTTATAACTGCCAATTACAGCTTTATGTAAGCGGGCACGCCCTTTATGTCTGGAGGCTTTTATTTAGATATTTAGTTCTGTTTACGTTTAGTTTTATTTTTTTAAATAATGCTTGAGTATAGTCCTCGATGTTTTTGGTTGGTATATTGGCGTGTGCTAGCTGACATATGGCCTATAATTTATCATTTGAATTATGTTTTGTGTTGCATAATATAGGTTATTTTGTATACTATTGTATAGAATCATTCTTTAACTTGAACAGACAGCTGTGCTGCTGGGGAGTTTGTTGCGCCACTTCTTCTTCCCAGCTCAAGGCACTAAGAAGTGGTGAAGGGTGGGCGTTTTTGGGGGACTGTCTTATGTAATTTTGACGTTCGAAAAGTGCTGATTCTCAGCCTAGTTTGAATAAATGACTTTTGAATTTGAATTTGAATATTACTAAAACTAATTATACTAATATTATAAATGCAAAAGTGACTTTGTTTGTTATGCTTTCACGCTAAAACGGCTGAATGGATTTAGATGAAATTTGGCATATGGATAGACCATGACCCGGGTTAGGATATAAGCACACTTTTTATCCCGATATTCCCATGGGATCGAGGCCCAGCTAGTATTAATTAATTAATAAAAATAGTGAAATATTTGACAGCTATTTGCAACGATACAAACTTTCGTAATGCACCCTCTTAACACGTTCAGTGCCAAGAGCCCTCCTGGAGGGTTCACCTAGTCGCATATGGGATGCCAGGAGCCCTCGCGGGGGGCTCATTTTAAATGTAGGTTTTTCTTAGCGAGGACAGCATTATAAACCGTGAAAATAAAATCTCGTGTTTATTTTAACAAGATTTATTATTATTTAGTATAGGCGTTGGTTTTAAAATCTTGCTGGGATTTTAAAACCAACGCCTATACTAAATAATACCAACGCCTATACTAAATTTTTACTTTTTTAAACATTTTTGTTCACGTTTACAAATATTCACAAAATATTAAAAGGTTTGAAACTACTTAAAGCGACAAGACCCCTGAAAACACTATTTTACAGTGTTTTATAAAACGGTTTTAAACCTAACGCCGTTGACCGTCCGCGATGGTTAACCTTAGCGCAAACGTTATGCCGGTAACCCTCCCGGAGGGTTCACTTCCAATATGTATGGCGGCATGGCATATGAGTTCTATGAAAAGTGGGTGGAGTCGAAAGTGTACATAAATAAGGTAATAAGGTCACTATAGATGACATTGCTCATGTTGGGAACTTACCTAGCCATGACATCTCGAACATTCCTGGCGTAAAGCTTGGGGTCTCTCTTCTCCTCCTCGCTAGGGTAGTACACTGGCAGGAACTCGATCTCACACGAACTGTGCACTTGAGTCAACGTCAGCCACAGCAGCTTTAGACTGAAATTGTTTAAAGGAAATATTAATAATACATGTAGTCAGCCCCAGATCTAGGGGGGGCAAGCCGGGGCCCGTGCCCCGGGCGCCAACTTCAGGGGGCGACAAATTTAAGCGTAGCAGACAAGTGCACCACCCAGCACACAGCAACTTTGCAATAAATGAGACGCGCAGCACATTTATAATCTTTCAATTTTTTTTCTTTTTCTTTTGTACAACAGTTTGGCGCCCCTGTTGAATTGGCGCATTATTGATCGATATAATTTGATTAATATGTTGCTGCCAAAATGTTCATTTTGAAAAAATTTCCGTCGTTAAAAACCCTTAGAAAACCCGTTTCCATGGTTGTCACGCTACGAGTGCTGAGCGCTCAGACAGCCCTATTACTAAAGGACTGGACAGACTTTAGGCTTGTGCAGACTAGCGCAACACGCGACGCGACACAAAGACACCGTTCGTCGCGTGACTAGCTGGTCTGCACAAGCCTTTAGATAGCTCTATAAGGGATCTCGCGCACTACGCAGCAACGACCACGACTTGTAGCACAACTAGTCGCAATCTTGGCCGCAGAACATCCGACCAAGAATAAAGTTTGGCCGTAGGACCGTTCATCCGACCAGGGGGCCTCAAACAGCTGCTTTGGCAGAATCATAATATGATAATATTAAGAATCACACAAACTGTCACAAACTGACAAGTCATAGATAGATAGATCATAATAATATTATTATCTGCGTTCAATTCATATTACGCAATTCATCTGTTTGACAGTTTTCTATTATAATAAGATAACATTTAAACTGTTTATATAAAAATCTTATTTGATAAATAAAACCTATAAAGAAAAACTATCCGGTAAAATTACGGTCTTAATTTTTTCATGCGGCAATATTTACACCAAATATGTGATTCTGATATGAATTGAATTGAATATGATTAATTCAGAAAATGAATTGCTTTTAAAGGAATTGCTTAATGTGGTTTTAGACCCACAGTTTTGTTTAATATTGCGGCCGGTCGTGCGACAAGTTGTGGTTATGACCACGTAGTGCGTGAGGTCGATTATTAAGGACCTACTTACAACAATTTGGATTGAATTTCTGAAGTATTTTTTTTTAAATTATTATTTATTATTTCACTATAACTCACGCTCCAGGTCCTTCCCAGGTCCAGGTGACGGTGTCCCTTGCATTTGGGTATCGTATGGTGACGGGCTGCACCGGCACCCCGGGGTAGAACCCTCCCGGCTTGAATGTGATGAGACACGATCGGTTCGTGCAAGTTCCTTCAGGAAATATCAAGACCTGTAACGTAAAATATTCAACTCAGCTTCCGCTTCCAGTCTAACCGGATGCAGCTAAATACCAGCATCTAACCTCCATATCCTAGTTACTGGGTAACACGATACCCTTTTGGTAACTTGTTGTCAGACTTTTGGGGTTGTGACTACCCGTAACAACTGTCAAAGATGTAATGACCGTCGGGACCAACGGCTTATTAACGTGCTTTCCGAGGCACGATGTAACACTCAACTGTTCCCACAAATTACATTTTTAGGGTTCCGTACCTCTAAAGAAAAAAACGGAACCCTTATAGGATCACTCGTGTGTCTGTCTGTCCGTCTGTCACAGCCAATTTGCTCCGAATCTAATGAACCGATTAAGTTGAAATTTGGTACACATATTTATGTATTTCGGTGACCCAAACACGGACGTGTAACGTAAATTAATATTTTTTTAATATGGGGCCATTTTGGGGGGCAAATAAGAAAATAAAAATAAAACAAACTGTACCTACCGTGTGACAAATGAAATGAATGGCTTGTTGCGACAATCTCAATTTTTTTTTATAGTTGGATAATAAATAAATTTAAAGATATTTTAGACAATAGATGAAAATTTACCAATCCCCCCCCCCCCCGTATCTCCGAAACGACTGAAACGAAATTTTTGAAAAAAAATACTGAGAATGACTCTTTACTCATAGATTACAGGAAAACCTATAAGAAGTATATGCTCTTACAATAACATGGTAAATCTCTCAATATTGTGCGTACAAACTTACATTTGCAGTTGGAATGTATGGGAGAACATGTCACATTTTCAGCTACAATGTTAAGTTTGTATTTGGGATAAATTCATCCCAACTACGGAACCCTTCATTGTGCGTGGACTTTTTTTTTTTTTTTGGGTGGGAAATTATCAAATAACTTCTCCCGCTCTGCGTGGAGCGGGAGGGCGTGTCAGACTCTTACTGACTAAAACCCACCCGTGTTCCTTCGGTTGCCCTGTTGCCGGGGGCCACGATTTCCCTATCGGTTTTCTTCGAACCCCCGGCAGGCATTGGCCCTAACGGACCCCGTCAATTCTGCTGACATCTCTTTGAGGCGCGCGTGGAACACAACGCGCCGTCGACCCGGGCTTGGTCCTTATCGGACGGCGAGCTACCCATTGCTCACCGTCCGCAAGCCCGCGCCTACGGTGGCCGGAAATCGGCTCGCGATTCCCGCCCCGGGCGTCTCCTCCTGCGGCGGTTAGGGGCGTGAGGGCGCGAAATTTGCCTCTCCCTCACGCGTTCCGCCTCCTCCTTCGCGAGCATTACCGCTTCGCAGAAGGAGGTTTCGGCCTGCCATTTCCTCTCGCTCCGTACCATGGCCTGAACCAGGGCCAGACGCGAGAGATCACCGCCGCCGATCGCCTCTACGAGGACACGGCGTTGCTCCGCCCAAGCAGACCTCCACCGTATGCTCCACCGTGTCCTCAGGCCGATCCACACAATGGTGACACCCGGGTGTTTCCTCCCGCTTTATCTTAAACAGGAACCTCCCGAAGCAGACGTGTCCGGTGAGGACCTGCGTCAGGCGGAAGGTGAGGACGCCGTGGCGTCTCTCAAGCCACTCCTCAAAGAGGGGTCTTATCGCCGCAATTGTGGCGTGCCCAGCGCGGGGTTGCGACAATCGCACCCTCCATGACGCCATGATATCCCGCCGGAGCTCTGTCCGCTGTGCCGCGATTTCTTGCGGCATCGGAGTTAAGCCCCGGCGTTTCGCCTCCTCGCGCCACTCCCAGATGTGCGCGAGGACCTTTGCCTCCAGATCCCATGGCGGTAATCCGGCAAGGAGGCTCGCCGCCTCGCAGGAGACCGTGCGGTATCCTCGGGCCAGCCGAATGGCCATGACCCTCTGGGACGCGTTCAACCGGCGGGCTGGCCGCAGCCTCAATGAACGCGCCCACACCGGCGCCCCGTAGAGGGCCATGGATTGTGCGTGGTCTGACACGCACTTGGCCGGTTTTTTCGATAGCAAGCTAAGCCGACGCGACAGCTGTTAGCAGCGGTGACGTTAAGACACATAACCTTAGGGACATCTGTTATTGCAGAGGCATCCCATTACATGCGTAGCCATCAGAGAATAAAAAGCTAAAATGTCTCATGTGTGCAATGCCACCTGGCGGCAGAAATAGGTAGTGGATACTTCCCTGGCCGAGCCAGGCAGATTAGTGTGACAGTCTAGTCTCTATTAGGTAACACCCGGGAAGCTATAGATTTTGAAGCAATAATTTTTTCAAATTTTGCATGCCTTATTTGGTAGAACATAGTGAACTGCGCATTCACCCAACTTCTTGCAATATGTGTGCAATGTAGTGTTCAGCAATAAAGATTCGATTTGATTTTGAGTATCGTACAGTTTACATGAGTCAATTTTTATCTTCTTTCGGTTCTCGTCTACTGCTGCACGCTTAGCATGACCACAATAGAAACTGGTTTTGTCGACGGACGAATAGACAAAATGACAGATTGTGATTGTTTACCTGTAATTTTGTCTATTCTTCCATAGAAATATATAATCCATAGAAAACCCGTTTCTATGGTTGTCTTATTTAATATAATTATTAAATTACCTACTGTTTGACATTTAGGTGAATGCTTTTTGCGTCTTTGCGACTTTACTTCTAAGCGGTGTACCTATCAATGTTTACAAATTTCAAAGTAAGTATAACCCGTTCCAGAAATGCCTGCTTTATAATAACCATGCGCCCGAGTACGTCTATTTGTGGATCGATGCACGATGACTAACTCCGTACTATATTATTTCTGGATTATTAAGACAAATTGGAAAATTTCGATGGATGACGTGGAAAGGATATTTTGTCGGCTCTGTTGGAATTCTGTTGTGTGTTAAGTCGATCCAAGGAAGCACTAGCAATAACACATTATCAGTTTCCATTCTTCTTCTTTTCCGTACATTGTGCGTGGTCCGATCCACTTAGCCGGTTTTGAAGCTAGTGATAACTATACAAAGAAGAACAAGAAGATGAAATTTTAATTAATTGTGTGTTCCTTTTAATGGTTTGTGTGCAGCCGCGGATACAGGGGAGCCGGCCAACGGATGCAGTTCCCCCCGGGGCTTCGACCAAACTGAACCTAAAAGTCTAAATTAGACATACCTAACCATAGTTTTATTATATATATATAAGGGTTCCGTAGTAAACAAGGAACCCTTATAGTTTCGTCATGTCCGTCTGTCTGTCTGTCCGCGGTCTAGCTCCAAGACTGTTAGTACTAGAAAGTTGTAATTTGGCATGGGTATACATATTAATCATGCCGACAAAGTGGTAAAATAAAATTATGAAAAATATATTTTTTTAGGGTACCTCCCGTACACGTAAAGTGGGGAAGTTTTTTTTTTTTTTCTATCCCTTGTTGTGTGGTATCGTCGGAAAGGTCTTTCAAAAACATTGTGAGTGTGTTTAAACCATTTTTGAATTCAGAGAATCGTTTGCGAAATATTAAGCTATAAAGTGCAAATTTTTGTTAGAGTCAAGTGTCCTTTTCCCTCCCCCCTGCCAGCTAAATGGTTGGTTTTATAAGGAAAACTATCACAGCTGAGTAGGCTTTACAAGTTAACGGGTAATAATCAACCAACTTAGATTTGCGGTTGTAAAAACATGTTCTCCCATACATTCTGTATTAAAGATTTTTTTTTCAACTAGAAAGTTAAGTTTGTTCTTGGGATAAATTCATCCCCACTACGGAACCCTACATTGTGCGTGGTCCGATATGCACTTGGCAGGTTTTGAAGCTAGTGATAACTATACAAAGAAGAACAGGAAGATGAAATTTTAATTAACAGTGTGTTCCTTTTAATGGTTTGTGTGCAGCCGCGGATACAAGGGAGCCGGCCAACGGATGCAGTTCCCCCCGGGGCTTCGACCAAACTGAACCTAAAAGTCTAAATAAGACATACCTAACCATAGTTTTATAACCTGTATTTTTACTTTGTTTACACATACAGTATATTACATCCTCGGATTTTTTTAAAGGCTTTCACGGCTTTAAAAGTCCTAGATCCTATTTGCGTTCTAAAACAATTTTCAAGGAGGATGCGGAGCAGTAGCCTGATAATATCTACCTCCTACCCTTCATCTAGGAATCATGATATTTGCAGCAGTACTGACCTGAGGCCAGTCCTCTTTGGAAGTAGCTCTTTCAATGATCTCCTTGATGGTATTCTGCCTGGAGTTAGGGTCATCCCGCCACACGTACACAGGTTGCGTGTAGTTGATTAATTCTGAAAAAATATTAATAACAGCTTTAGTGTTTCAGTAGTCAAAAATATATGGTTGATGCGGAGGTATTTTTGAGTTGAGGGCCTTTCCAGCGAAACATCGCCTTTAGGTACCTACTTTGTTTTTGAGTTACATTAAAACGGTTACAAGACGATAAAATAGGAACAAACATGACCTATAAAAAGTGGAATGTGTGTGTGTGTGTGTGCGCAAGAGTGAAGCATCTAGAACTATTGCATCAGTGACTTTATTAGATGAAGCGGCTTTACGATGTTCTAGAACAGGGATCCCCAAACTATTTTGAACAAGTGACCCCTTTTCCAAAATGAACTGTTACCTCAGACCCCCATGGCCAAATTACCTACTTTTAAGATCAACCCCCTTATTCATAATGGTCCGCTAACTTAAAACAGCTGCTACAGAGTGTTATTTTTCATTCTGACTTCGTTTATGTCGACCCCTAGGAAACCGATATCGACCACTTTGGGAATCCCTGTTCTAGAAGAACAAAGTAAAATCTACAAGAGAACACTAGCGCGAAGAGGAACGGAGATGTGGAACAACCAATAAGTTTTTTTTTTTAACATAACATAACGTCACGCCTTGTTTCCCCGAAGGGTTGAGCAAAGGTGTCCTTGTAGCAGGTACACCCACATTTCGCCAGTTATGTTTTAGTCCCATATAATAGAGGGCGAGCCTATTGCCATCAACCGGGCACAAATCCAGACTCCGAGCTGATACTGAAAAATTTCAGATAGAAAAACCCAATAACACTTTGCCCGACCCGGGAATCGAACCCAGGACCTCATGCTCAGCAGTAGCGCTTGCGACCACTAGACCAACGAGGCAGTTAACATCTAGCCTCGAAATACAATAACGTAGCTAAATTGGTTGTATGCTAGACATCTCATCTCATCCCCGCTTTGAGAGACCGCCTTAAGATGAAAAATTCCTGTGAAGACACTAACATCCTACAATTATGATCGTAATATAAAATATCATAGCAAAATTATAATAGTTTTACACCTACAAAACAGCCTTAAAGCCGACTTCCGTAGAAAACTCAGCTTTCTCACAATACTTACTAAATCCAATGAAGCGTTCAAAATAGGCAAAGATTAGTTATCACCAGATAGGCGACTTGACAAGGACAACAGTGCGGCAGCCAACATGAACAAAAGCAAAGCAAGAGAAAGTTCGGGAAAATTGCGCTCATTATGACGTGTCTACTAGACTCAATTAGCGGACACGGTGTCTAGGCCTAGCTCAGTTTACAGTTACGATAATAAGTCTGGACATTGTTGCAGACCTAAGAAATATTACTTACACAGCTTTTTAGCTAATATTTAACAAGGAGAGTAATATTATTTTGTTGGCTAGTGACAGCTTTCCAGATGCTGAAATATTTTAGGATAATATTAATGTACCTACTCGCTAAACACGCATGTTGTCCTGTGGTCTAGAGTTTATAAAAATCGCTTAGAGAAATCACTTTCAGTTTTCCAAAATTTTTACGTTTTCTGCCCAGATTTTTCAATTTTTCTTTCCTAATTCAACTGTAAAGAATATTTTAACACAATAAATAGCTAAATCGGTTCAACCGTTGCCAAGTGATGCGCTGACCAACGAACAGCATTTCATTTGTATTTATAGAAAGATAGAGAAATATACTGTCGTTGTTTTTGTGTAAATATGTTTTAAATTATGCAGGATGAGCTTCCGGGGGGGAGGAGCTCGTGGCCCTAAAAATCTAGAAAAAATATATGTTTAATATCAAATAGGTACTACATTTCTGTAAAGGCGAATTGATATTTTGGAGCCCTTACGTGGAGATTCTAAATGTGCCCAGTCATCCAGGCATCAAAATGACTGCCCATTTTTTACCATTGTTTAAAAACAAAGGTATCAAATAGTAGCAAATACTAAGGTATTAGATTTAAGTAACATTTTAAAGCTGATCGGTCATTTTGGCCAGTCATTCTGATGTTCACTGAAAATACGAACAGAGATACTACATATAGCGATAAGACACCCTGAAAACACTATTTTACTTCGTTTTATAGTGTTTTATAACGCGGTTTCAAACCTAATGCCGTTGACCGTCCGCGAGGGTTAACTTTAGCCCAAACGTAATGCCGGTGACCCTCCCGGAGGGTTCACTCTCAACATGAATGGCGGCATGGCGTATGAACTCTATGAAAAGTAGGTGTAGTCGTGTTAAAATCGAGTTTCTTTTAAGTATTCGACCGACGTAAATTTACCTACAGAAATGAAGGTCAGCACTGCTCAGAGCTGACATCAAATGATGCATGACTTGACGAGTTTCCGGTTTATCGAGAAACTACCGCCATTTGTCCTCCTTACGAGTGTTGATTTCCGTATTTGGACAAACATTTTTGACTCTTTACTTTGCACTGCATGATGGGTCTGCCATCGCAGTACCTAGTATATTGGTCAGAATTTAACAAAAAGTGAAGTGTCATGCGATTTTAAACCATTTGCGGTGCAATTGTCTTACTTAACTGTCACCTCATCTTACCCTGCTGAGTACTAAAACTGCCAGTCTATTCTGTAAAAATCTCACTGTAAAAACTTAGGTGACACCTGTCATTGGTGACAGCTGTCATTTCACCTAATGCTAGGGTATGACACTATTAACGGCTCAATTCACTTAAGTTTGCACGGTGAGATTTTTACAAAGTTGATCAGCAATAAATAGTAGCGCAAGCCGCGCGCGCACGCGTGCTCGTGCATGTGTGCATGTGGCGTGAAGATGCATAATTCCCAAAAAAAATTTGAATAAAAAATCGAAGTTGAATGTAAATCCCTATTATTTAAAGTATTCTGAATAATTGAATTGTGTTAGACATTGATTGCAGCTGCATTTACGGATGGCCGTCGCAATATCAGCTTTAGTGCTTAAAATCGAGTTTGCTAATTCCCCGCAAATAAAGAGGGCGATAGACGTACGACCATGTAGGCGTATTTGTAGCTCGGCGACCTTTTTCGCTCATGTTTCATTCTTCTTCATCGTGTCGATGGCACGACAGTGAATAATATTTTGTTGGCCTAAAACTTCGCCACTTTCATGGCATCATCGTCGGTGGCAGCGCAAAGATCACTATGGCTGCATTTTTTGGGGCACAGAGGGCAGGATAAGATGTAGAACATACTCGTAGTTTGTGACACTGCTCCACATACACACCCTGCTGCCGTAGGTACCGTCGAGGTAGCCCCACTTTACGAGGTTGCAGATACATCTTCTCACTTGGGTTTGGAAGCACCACGATGGAACGAGCCGCTCTTTCTCAAGACCTATCCCAGACGGCTTTTTAAGAGGCGATCTCCGGAACTTGTGGCTGGCTGCTATAGCGCTGTAGCGCGGTCTCGCTGGTGGTTGGATTGCTGCTGCGAAGTGGTCTTGATATGTTCGGTATCACTCACACGGTTGATTTTAACGGCCAGCGCTCACACGGTTGATTTTAATGTGGGCCGTGGTAATAAACTATTCATTTTCATACAAATTAGCGCCGGTCCACGTGTTGTCGTTGTGATGTGGTTTTGATGTGGTTGTGGTACATGTGATCGGGTCCTAATAAGGCATTTAGATCCAAAACTTAATATTCAGTGTTACGATATTATTCATTGCATTTCATAATCATCAGTATAGTGCATTGTGGAGCGATATTTCCGTACAGTAATTTTGACAAATTAATAAAATCCCCAATCATTTTGAAGGATATTGCTAATCCATTGCTTTATACCTATGTTCGAAAAATTTGTCTGTAATTTGTAAATAACGGAATGAATGATGTTGAACTGTCAAAATGAAACCGATTGCGATTTATCGTGTGTTAGGGTGCAGGTCAGATTTTGACAACTATATTTGCAACGTTAGCAACTTTCTGACTACAAAGTCATGTCATAGTATAAAGAGAGGTAGTAAGCTATCTTCATAGAAACGCACCGCGCGCGGCTTGTATGTGTGGGGCCATAGTATATATGCGTCGCCGCATGCACACTTAACAAAATCTCGGCTGGTTTCTCACGAGAAACGGGTCGAGATTTTGTTAAGTGTGCGTGCGGCGACGCATAGATACAAGCCGCGCACACATACAAGCCGCGCGCGGTGCGTTTCTATGAAGATAGCTTACTACCTCTCTTTATACTATGGTCATGTGGAGTGGAAAGGATAATTTTGTGAGCTGTGAAGATGGTTTTAAGCCACATGTGGATGCATGTGATCTGTGACATAGAACAATGAATACCATGTGCTAATTACAGCATCAACGATAAATGATTAGTACTTACGTTAAAGTTAATTTGTAGGTGGAGGAACGATGGCGTTACATTGCACAAAACACACATTTTCATGTACTTAGTTAGCTGAAAAATCTGTTATTCTTTACCCAAAGACTGAAACTAAAACGTTTTCAGGACCACTAAATGAAATCCTGCTAAATTAAAAAGCGCACTGTTGGATTTTTGACGCTCGGCTCAGTGCCGAGAGTTGAAAATCCAATAGTGCAATATGAGTGCAATCATATTTGCGCATGACATTTAGATGCCCCACCCGTTTCGTTAGTGAAAACGGACATAAAGAGTCTGTTTCACAGCTGCCTTAGTATAGGCTTTAGGCTTCCAAGTAAATTCAAAAATTAAAATATTATTTGTAAGAAATTATCAGCCTGATCCTAATAAGTTATCCGGAGGTGAAGGACAAACCTGGAGCCGTACTGAGCCATAATTGTTCTGTTGTGAAAAAGTGATAGTGCTATATTCGTCCTGTATAACTCCATCTCTGACGCACACTAGAACAATATAATGGCATGTTATAGTACGGCCCCTGTACCCTAATTGCGTAACTTATTTTCCTAAACGATTATATGACTAATTTGTTTCATTTTGACAGTTCAACAACATTCATTGCGTTATTTACGTTGTTGAGCAGATTTTTAGCAATCTGTTTCAAATCGAAACAAATTGTGATTGATCGTGTATTACACAATTAAGGTACCGGTCGTATTCTAGAGCGTCGTCGCTCAAACATGAATTTCGATTTAAAAGTGTAGATTATCTCTATTTAAAAATAATTGATTATAATGAAAGGTCTATAAAATGTTTATTGCACGTAATATAATTTTACAGTTTTTAACACAACTAACCATTTACACTAGGTAATAAATTAAAAGACTAACTAATTATCTATATAAATAAATACATACAAAAACAAAAGGACACTTTAGTCGTCAAAGTATTCGTCCGCATCGCTGTCATTCGGAAACGTGCCCAGAAGACTGCAGCATTGCCACGTTTATTTGGCCAAAGAGCGAGCCAGCCCTCTGGTCACGTGAAGTGTCGACCAATCGGCGAGAAATTTCCTTAAAAAGGAGACTAGCACTCAGGCCCCATGACCCGAGCGTTTCGACCCCAAACGGCTCAAAACTGTAGTTACCCATAAGGTTACAGTATTTGCGCCGCTTGTGCGGTCTCAGCAGCCGCAGCAGCGGCGCCAGCACAGCCCGCCGAGCTAGGAACATGAGATGGCGACGCGAAGGGTGTCGACACAGGTTGCGTCCCACACCAGAGGCCTACCCACCTTCCAAGGCAACAACGTCATCCCGTCTAGTCTCCCCATCATCACGTCCCAAGCCGTTTCGTTCTAATACTGCTGGTATGCCGGCGGTGACAAGGGCTCGACGAATAATGTCATTGATGCTGGCATGCCGCGCTATGCTCGCCAAAATAATTTAAATTGAGATCAATGATTGTTCGAAAAACATGGGCCTAAAAGATGTTACGCATAAAGTCAGATGGGCAATGTGAAATGTGAAAATTTCTTTAGGCGCGTTGGGCATTTTTGAGATGGGAAAAACAATTTAACTCGCGACACCACCGACACCTCATTTTTGGAAACGCGATTGTGCTCTTTATTTACATTCAAGTTTTCACTTCTGTCGGCACTCCCGGAGTACCACTGCATTTTTTGTTTTAGTTTATTCTTGTGAAACTACTCAAAATTAATCAGTATTATGGGTGGCCAGTAAAGTGATAGTATGTCCGCTAATATTCTTGCTGCATGCGCCCCAGACTATGTAAGAACGCATCGTTAAAATTAAAAAGTAGGTGCCCAAAGGTGCCTACAGATTTGCTCGATTTTTCAAATTCAAATGATTTAATTTCACATAAACCTACATGGGCACTTATGAAACGTCAGAAGCTAGGTGCACGATCCCAATTGGCCGTTTCCTATGGAGAAAAGCCAGCTCCACCACACTACACTACTTACGTTACTTTTTTTTAAATAATTGGCTCTTACAATGTTTTCAAATTACAGTGCTAATAGGTATGGGAGGACAGTGTAGGCCTTGTGACGATCGACTCGTGTGATACAAAATCGAGTAAATTTATATTAGCAACAGACGATCGACATCGTATTTATCTTCGATCGCTAAATCAACAAGTGATGTCTAAATACATCTGTCTCAATTTTAAGCTTGATACATAATTTATCGATCATTAACAGGCGATAATAATGATCGATAAAGTAGAGCAAATCTGTAGGAAGCTCTTCAAAACACAGTATATCGACCGACAGTTACGATCGTCAAAAATCTAGCAAATCTGCAAGCACCTTCATAGAGTAATTTTCCTTTTTTTTTTCTTTTAAGTCTACACTTATTTTCTAGACAGAGTTTGAATCCACGAGGTCTTTGAACCCATCAGTTATTATTTTACCATCTATAAAATTCTGATTACTACGTTACACGCATAGAAATATTATATCTATGGTTACACGCAACCATCCTCCATCACATAAATTAATATTTTTCACGAAAGTCTAGCATAGGCAAAGAACCTTTTGCCCTGAAAACAGTTCTCAACTGACACGCGAAGTTAACACAGGCGGTTGTTAACCTTCTCGAACAAACCTCATTGAAGGACAACCTAGTTAACCCCTTAGGTGGTTACGGTAACGCCCCTATCTATGCAGCACGCGTAGCATGACGGGTTTTGTCGACGGAAGAATAGACAAAATGACAGATTGTGATTGTGTATCTGTCATTTTGTCTATTCTTCCGTCGACATAACCCGTTTCTATTGGGGTCATGCTAAGCGTGCAGGAAAGTAAAGGTGCTTAATGAAAATACAAGACAACATATTATTATCTTTCTCTTACCCCCCAATTTATTTGGTGTCTTCTCTATAAAGGCAGGTTTATACGAGCCTAGTAATGTGACAGTACAATAACTAAGTTAGTCTCGCGCTGAATTGCAACTGGGCTCGTGTAGATATTAGTTTCAACCCGGTCCAGTGCTCACTTTGCGCCCTCAACCCAGTCCAGTGCCGACTTCGCGTCCTCAAGTCAGTCCAGTTGACTATCCTACCCGTCTATTTTCGGGCACAGTGGCGTCCCCCGCCTGACCAACTAAATGTATGTCTGTAATTTTGATGGTGTACTTAATAAAGAATATTCTATTCCAGTGTTTTTCAACCTGTGGGTCGCGACTGCTTAGGGGGTGGCAAAGCCTCTATAAAGGAGTCGCGAGGCCTCAGTAAAAGAAAAAAAAAATTAAAATATTTTATTTTTATTTTTGTTTTGTTGCTTTAGTTTCCATCAAATTTTATTTTAGGTTGGTTCCCAAACTTGCCTCATCTATAGCTGCATTTAAAAACGTATATTACTCTAAGTACTGGGAAATATTTAATTTTACAACATAAAATTTACTTCAGATATTTGAAGTAAATTTTATGTTGTAAAATTAAATATCCACATTAAATATCCCACAAATCCATCGTATCGCGTTTCTGTGGAGGCGTTTGGCGATGTAATATGTCTGTTAATTATGTAATTAGCCGATACGTAATCGTAAAAAATAATAAAAATGTGGCACGTATTTGATATTTGTATTATAAAAAATACAGATTATAAACAGTGGAAACATTTTTCGCGACACCCTACCCGGTGGCGCGAAAAATGTTTTCATACTAAGGGGGTCGCGTCATGAAAAAGGTTGAAAAACACTGGTCTATTCTATTCTATTCTATGACCGACTATCTGTTCACACACGTCCCTGAAATTGACGTGACTGATCGGTGACTTGACGTTGACGTGACTGATGTGAGTGCATATTGTGCATAACCTGTTTTGACTCAAGACAAAACTGTTCTGTCTCATCATTTTCCTGCCCTTATTCCAATCTTCGGCGCAAAATGTCTTTTTCTTCCACACTTATCTATTAGACGTCGTCTCGGTAGTCAGGTCCTTTCTAGCCATAATTATCATCTTTAATAAAGTCCATTAATTATTCTTTGGTCTTCCCCTACTCTTACAACCTCACGACGTTTTCCTCATTCCTCCGAATCATATACCGCATACCATGACAACCGATTCCTACTCAACTTTTTAGACACAGGTGCCACTTTCAGACTGTTGTCTATGATAAACAAAATTGTCTTGTTTCTAGTATGGATACTGCTAAAACCTATGTGTTTTTCTCTGTTGATTAAATCCTAATCTTATCCTGTAAACGATGTCTAATGTCCAACTAATGCCCCATGTATTTTTATATTTGCATTAATTTTGTGAGGCTCTATGGCCCCATTTACGGCCACGAGCGAAGCCACTTGCGTCAAGCGACGTGACTTGCGTCAAGCGAGGCGTCGTCACTTGACTCCGTGTTTCGCTCAGCAAGTCGCGTCGCGGTGACTCGCGGCATGCTCTAAACAACTTCTTTCATTTATTTTCTCCAAAGTCTGTTCCAAGACGCATGTCGCTCGAGCGTGTAGCTCGTGGGCACGAAGTATGAGAGATTTAATTGGTCTTGATACTTTTGAATCTGTGCCAAGACTTGGCACAGATCCAAAAATATAAAGACCACTTAATTAAATCTGTTATTTAAGTTTTTTGATCTTGAACTTTAATCAACTTCAATGATATGTCTGTCTAGATTGATTTTTAAACTAGTTTTGTTCTCACCAAAAAGATAACAAGACCTTCAGAAACAAAAGTTATTATTATTAAGACTTAAAACCGTGTCGGGTCCAAACAACCTTGAGTTCCAGACTTAGGTACCTAGTACCTAAGCTTAGGTAAAAGGCGTGAAGAAGCCCTATCAAGGCATGCATGCCTCATGTAACTTCTAAATATAACGTATTTTAATAACGTTATAACATTGTTTTAGCTGAAGTGAAGCCGTGTGTGAAAACACCGTCAGTTACGTAATGTTTTTTTTTTGCTTTCATAAGAAGAAAGGATTATTAACCTCTATTTCCCGTCGTAGGTACACGCAAGGTTATGTAATGGTTACCTGCTTCAATATCTGATTGCCAACACGACAGTATTCGTTCGGTTAGAATATATCAAGTTCAATTTGATTTAATTCGATTCAGTAAAAATGAAGGAAACTATTAAAATCCGCGGCTTGCAAATGTAATGACGTCATCCTTTTAAGTAACCTACTTTAAAAACTTCAAAGAAAAAGAACTTCTTTATCGATAATCTCCAAAATTATTATTTTAATTAAACTATTCTTTGATTAGATAGTTTTATGTTTAGCTGATCAATACTTACATAAGTTACAAACAAACCCACTTATTAAAAAAAAATCTCTCTACATGATTACCAGAGGCAGAGGCTCATAATTAACAAAGCTCACGTGATGATATTTAACTGGCATTTACCGAAATAATTTTCAGTGAAACGATGATTACATTTCGCGGTCACGTCAATTACAATTTAAAGTAACTGTATAAAAACAATGCTATCGTCGTAATCATATTGCCAAAAAAAAGAACAACAATAAAGAACTATTCTTGTTCTTAATAAAGAACTATCACCACAAAACCAAATTTAGGTTCAGCGGGTCTAAAACGGCCACATTAGCAATTCCTCTAAAAGCAATTCATTTTCTGAATTCCCAGCAATTCCTTTATGGTGACACACATATTTTAGCTGAATCCAATTCAATTCATATCAGAATCATATTTGGTGTAAAAATTGCCGCATTAAAAATTAAGACCGTAATTTTACCGGATAATTTTTCTTTACAGTTTTTATTAATCAAATGACATTTTATTTTTTATTTTTACAGTTTAAATGTTATTTCATTATTAAGTATTACAAAACTGTCAAACGGATGAATTGCATAATATGAATTGAACGCAGATAATATTATGAATTTTCAGTTTGTGACAGTTTGTGTGATTCATAATATTATCATAATAATATTATGATTCTGCCAAAGCGGGCGTCTTAGGCCCCCATGCTGTGCAACTCTGTCTAAACTGTATGTCAAATGGATGACGTGTCATCAATCATTGTTAAACAAACACAGTAAGTACCAGTGGCGAAAGCACAGTAGAACACGATTCCTACCGGCTTCCCTTCGGAGGTTTGTATCAGCAAGTCTCGCTATTGAAAAGTGGCATAGTCAATAGTGTCTACTACTGCCAAAAAATATAGTTATAATATGGGTATTTATTCTAGCTAGCAATCTAGCTTTGAATTATAACAACAAAAAAAACCCGTCGCCAAAACGTCATAATCGGGAACTAAAAATTCATACAATAGCAATCCCGTCATGACGTCACTTTAAGTCACGTGGCACCGCTTGATCAGGGGGCCTACCACAAGCTCATAAAGCAGTATTATTTTAATATTACTTCAGTGGGAGAAAGAGATGGAGTTATACGTCCTGTAGAACTTCATCTCTTTCCCACACTGAACACTGCTTTTGAGCTGGTGGCCAAGGACGAGAGCAAGCGCTGTACAACGGGTTACGATAGAGACAGATATAGAAAAAATGCGTCAGCGAGAACGAGATAAATAGGAATATTGGAGGAATATTGCACATTTTATTTGGTTTTTACCTGTTCAAGTGTATTTTATTCGATTCTTTATATTCCTTTAATAATTTTAGAATGATAGTACCTAATACAGGGTGACAGGGACATCGACGCGAAAACTGTTACCATGGATTCAGTACATGATTTTGAAAATCTGCTGTTCCATACATTTTGACCGCGTAGGCAGTGGCGTTCCTTTCATACAAGCCGAAAAGCCCGGCTTGCATTCTAAGATGAGCCCACCAAAAAAAAAAAACTACACCCGTAAAGCAACCAAGTCATTCATTCATGTCGCAAGAATTGATAAGAATAATAACATTAAACTCCGCGCTGCACCGTATCAGCCGCGCGCTTTAGAAGCTACGATGCCAGGTTTCCGTACTCAAAGAATAATATTTAAATTCCGCGCCGTTTTCATCCCGCACGTTGCCAAACTATCTCAGTTGCGATCTCACTCTAACACTATAGCGTTAAGCAGGACGCGAGATCGCATCGATGAATGAAAACGTCAATTCTGTGGTACATTGCATTGCTTTCTCGCTCACACAAGGGGGCTTCTTATGAGGCTTCATACCTCTCATCTTTCGCATAGAAATTGTTAACGTTGTTGGTACCATTAGTATGTACTCATTTCGCAAAATGTTCTAATTTTTAAGCCCGGCTTTAGATTTTTTATGAATGGAACGAATCGTGTATTTGATTTTGTATAATAGGAGTAGGCAAGTACCTATATCGTTGCAAGACGCTGCGCAATACGTGATTTTCTATAGAATGATACAGTTTATATCAAATTAGTTCAAATTTGTTTTGAGCGGCTATTGGCGCATTTTTTTTTGCTTTGTATTTTTTTCATTTTCTGTGAATTTAAGTGTTGTGAATTGTGATTAGTTTTTGCTGTGATTGTTGAAGTGATTAAAAAGTTTCTTATCATTAAAATTAATTCGGAAACGCATGCAACTGTTCCTTGTTAAGGACTAAAGTGTGTGAAATTGTTACTCGGCAAGGTAATTTTATCATCAAAATGGGAATTCGGAAACTGTGTTCGTAAAAGTATTTATATTGATTTTTCTGACAATAAGTAATTCTTTACTTCACCGTAACCAACCTCAAATTATTGTAGGTACCCATTTCTCGGAAAAAAAACATGGATTTTTGTCAGTCGAAGAATAGATTGAAATAGGCATTCGATTGTCTATTACACAAACTTATGTAGGTACTAGTAGCTGGTGCCATGAAAGCATATGACTAGTGTTGTTTTTATGGCAATGTAGTTTTGGAAAACCACTGAAAAATTAACCATCCTTTTATGTTATTACATCTCATTGAGATCACAAAACAATAATGTTCGTATCGAAGAGATTCTTCATAGGTGTTTTGAAATAAATATTAGAGTTGGCTATTGTCATTATGATTATGATAAATTATAAAATTTTGTTTAGGTAGGTAATATCTCATGTTAAAATTATCAATCGATACTATGGGAGCCATCTAGTGGCTTTTGATTCAAAAATTTTGCATGAGACAAGCGAACATGAATAATTATGGTAAAAAGGTTCGGCTACGCGGTGTAATTACGCGCATTCGTGGCGATAGATGGCGCTTATGACAATTACGTGCCTAAAATAATATGTAGAACTTTTCGCATTTGAAAGGTTTTCTAACCAAAATTATAATAATGTTGTACCATGAACAACATAAATGAAAATAAGTCAATCCCTCACTTGGCAGATTTTTTTTTTCGTAAAAATCTGTCGGCTTGCCCTAATTTGGACCCCTAGGCACGCCACTGCGCGTAGGTATTGCACTTTTCTATGAAACACCAGTTTTTTTTTTTTAATAACCGACGAAATATTTCAACGCAGGGGTTTTCAGAATTGGGTGCTGCGCGCCAACCTCCCTACCGGCGTCAGCGTCGTTTGTTACGCTGACGACACGCTGGTCCTGGCGCGGGGGAGGTCGTACCAGGCGGCGGCCGATTTAGCGACACGCGGGGTTGCGACAATCGTCGACAGAATCTGGCACTTGGGACTCGAGGTGGCCCTGCACAAGTCCGACGCCATGGGTTTCTATGGTCCTCGTAGTGCGCCACCGTCGGGTTCCCAGGTAATGGCGGGAGGGGTTCACATCGGCGTCGAGTCGACGATGAAGTATCTGGGACTCGTCCTCGACAGCCGGTGGAACTTCGTGGAGCATTTCCGACGTTTGGCTCCTAGATTGGACCGGGCCGGGGCTGCCTTGAAGCGGCTCCTGCCCAATCTGGGAGGTCCAAATGCCTCCTGCCGGAGGCTCTATGCGGGGGTCGTGCGGTCCATGGCCCTTTACGGGGCGCCGGTGTGGGCGCCTTCATTGAGGCGGCAGCCAGCCCGCCGGCTGAACGCGTCCCAAAGGGTCATGGCCATCCGGCTGGCCCGAGGATACCGCACGGTCTCCTGCGAGGCGGCGAGCCTCCTTGCCAGACTACCGCCATGGGATCTGGAGGCAAAGGTCCTCGCGCACATTTGGGAGTGGCGCGAGGAGGCAAAACGCCGGGGCTTAACTCCGATGCCGCAAGAAATCGCGGCACAGCGGACAGAGCTCCGGCGGGATCTCATGGCGTCATGGAGAGTGCGATTGTCGCAACCCAGCGCTGGGCACGCCACAATTGCGGCGATAAGACCCCTCTTTGAGGAGTGGCTAGAGAGACGCCACGGCGTCCTCATCTTCCGCCTGACGCAGGTCCTCACCGGACACGGCTGTTTCGGGAGGTACCTGTTCAGGATAAAGCGGGAGGAAACGCCCGGGTGTCGTCACTGTGTGGATCGCCCGGAGGACACGGTGGAGCATACGGTGGAGGTCTGCCCGGCTTGGGCAGGGCATCGCCGTGTCCTCGTGGAGGCGATCGGCGGCGGTGATCTCTCGCGTCCGGCCCTGATTCGGGCCATGCTACGGAGCGAGAGGAAATGGGAGGCCGTCACCTCTTTCTGCGAAGCAGTAATGCTCGCGATGGAGGAGGCGGAGCGCGTGAGGGAGAGGCAAATTTCGCGCCCTCGCGCCCCTAACCGCCGCAGGAGGAGACGCCCTGGGCGTCGGGAATCACAGGCAGATTTCCGGCCACCGTAGGCGCGGGCTTGCGGACGGTGAGCAATGGGTAGCTCGCCGTCCGATAAGGACCAAGCCCGGGTCGACGGCGCGTTGTGTTCCACGCGCGCCTCGAAGAGATGTCAGCAGAATTGACGGGGTCCGCTAGGGCCAATGCCTGCCGGGGCTGCGAATATGGGCCGATAGGGAAATCGTGGCCCCCGGCAACATGGCAACTGAAGGAACACGGGTGGGTTTTAGTCAGTAAGAGTCTGACACGCCCTCCCGCTCCACCCAGAGCGGGAGAAGTTATTTGATAATGTCCCACCCAAAAAAAAAAAAAAGAGGGGTTTCAGAATCATGTACTGATACCATGGTAACAGTTTTCGCGTCGATGAAAATTGGAAGTTATGTTATGCGTCTTTTTTAAAACAACTAAAAAAATTATGTGACCCAGACATGTTACATAAATACCAGCAAGTAATCTTTTATAGAATGCTGTCTACAGATATTAAAATCATTGAATATTTTTATTTATTTAATTCAAACCTGCCAGTGAAAGTTTACATGTGATTATTGTGAAAATTATAACAAAATTATTAAAGGTAATGGAAAAAAGTGCCTTTTATATTACGTACATCGTACATGTTCTTCTAAAGTTTCTAAACTGTAATGTGGTATGGTGGTTTTAATGATTTGTGATGCAGAAATGTTAATTAATAAACATTTAACTGTGAACTTGATTATACTGAAAGTGTTAGCTGCATTGCGTATGCGCAGCCTTTTTTTTTTGGGTGGGAAATTGTCAAATAACTTCTCCCGCTCTGGGTGGAACGGGAGGGCGTGTCAGACTCTGACTGACTAAAACCCACCCGTGTTCCTTCAGTTGCCATGTTGCCGGGGGGCCACGATTTCCCTTTCGGCCCTTATTCACAGCCCCGGCAGGCATTGGCCCTGGACGAACTATGTCTATCAAAACAAAGATGGACACTCCTCACAAAGTGATCACAAGTCTAATTGATAAAGTTGTGATGTAACCAATATTTTTATTTAAAAGACAGTCCATGAAGTTTCTTGCCCATTCTTCTCCATAGGAATCTAACACGCTTTGGAATGGGTAACTTCTTTCCGACTGGCCGACTCCTTAACAATAGGGATGATGACTAAAAAAATATTTGTCTTGTAGATTATTAAAAAATATTGGACACGTATTTTTTCTTTTTTTACGTTGTCAAAAGATTACGGCGATACATTGAGTTAAAATGTGCCGTGACGTCACTTGTATGTAGATTTTATACCTACGTGTGACGTAGCGACCCCCACTCCCCAACTTTAATGCGTTTTATCTAAGTAATTTTTTATTAATATGATAAAGCAAAAAATACGTGTCTCATATTTTTTTATTATCTGACTGACGGACTAAATAGAATTTAATTTTTTTGACCCCGGCATCATGCCTATTCAAAAGTGCCTAAAATTTGTTTAATTGAAATAAATGCTTTAAGTTTGAGTTTAACAAAAACGTACCTGAAACCAGTTATGACACAAAAAACTGTTCTCACTATGATAGTTAAGCCGGTTGCAGACAAAGAGCTAAGCTAAGTTAGTTTAGCATAGCTTGCATAGCTGACGTAATTTCTCATAATTGTGTGCAAACCGCAAACTTGAACTCAAGTATGAGCTATTAATAATATAACCTCACCTATGCGAGTTATGCTTCTTTCTATACTCCGTGGAGCTATGCTAAACTAACTTAGCTTAGCTCTTGGTCTGCAACCGGCTTGAAGGTCAGTTTAGTGTAACTCTACCAAATTATTTTTGTGTAAACAAGGAGACACAGCATTCTTTCGTTGGTACTAACTATAAAGAGGCCTGTGAACACGGCTCGCTACTACAAATCAAGATGTTTGCAAAATTCAATTCCAAGCACGTTGCGCTAGTGTGAGTGCCTGTCGGAGCGATATACACCTAGCACCTACAGTGAGCAATACTACCACGCACACATTGACAATTATTGCTTGACGCGATAGCACTACTAGCTTTCGAAAATTTATGATAAATTTGAATGTGTTCCGTAATACCAAAAATTATGAATGAAGACTTAATATTTTTCTATTCTTTTTTTTCGATAATTTGTAACTTGATAATATAAGTTATGCTTCTGCAGAAACAATATTTGTTTATAATACAAAAAACAATATGAATACATGTAATTTACGCTTAAAAATGTACGAAATTAAATTCGTTTAAACTTCATTTTAGAAAAGTTTTTTGGAAAAAAAAAGATGTAGGAGCCTAGATAAACACTGTCTAAATCCGAATGACAACATAGGTAATATGGTGGAAATATTCCCAAATTGCAAATGATTTAGGTATTACGTTTGTATGGACAATTCAAGCGTCGCCGCGTTCTTAAGGTCAATCCAAACTTAAAACCGATCGTCCACCGCCAGCTAAACTAAGTTAACTCAACTATACAAGCTAACTTAGTTTAGCTAGCGGTAGATTATCGGCTTAAATGTCAAGAATATCAAGATAAGAACGCTCTTGCTTTTTGCTTTTTCTGGTTCTATGTTCGTTTGGTTGGAGAAACCTGTTTTGTTTCTAGTGTGCGCACTGTCTAATTAAGTTCCCAATTTAACCGTCTTTAAAAAAAATTGGATTTTCCTATAATAAACGAGAACTAGTCGAAGTAAAAGGAGTATGTAAGGATCGTAGCAGGTGGCGTTATGTAGTTTATGCCCAAGGGAGGAAAGCGTGAGTTTATGTATGTGTAGTACCTAAATTACCGTAGGAGGATAAAATTGTCTTAAATCCTATTTATATTAGTATCAAGGTCGGCTTCCCCCGAATAAGGTATTTTTTAGATCATATTGTTTTAAGCCAGACAAGGTGAGTTCAGGTGAACGGTACTCGATCGAAGGGAATCCAGTGACTGGAAAAGGTCGTTCAGAGAACGGTGGATAACACAAAAAATATACCAAACTACTTATTAGGGTTTATTTATAAAGAGACGTTATAAGGTCAAAATGGTTTAGCAGACGTCATTACTTTTAAGCAACCGTCTGTCTGTCTGTCTGTCTGTCCACGGTTTAGCTTCAAGACTGTTAGTACTAGAAAGTTGTAATTTGGCATGGGTATACAAATTAATCATGCCGACAAAGTGGTAAAATAAAATTATGAAAAATATTTTTTTTTAGGGTACCTACCTGCCCTACACGTAAAGTAGGGATGTTTTTTTTTTTTTTTTTTCTATCCCTTGTTTCTTTGTGGGGTATCGTTGGAAAGGTCTTTTAAAAACATTGTGAGTGTGTTAAAACCATTTTTGAATTCAGAGATCCGTTTGCGAAATATTAAGCTTTAAAGTGCAAATTGTTAGAGTCAAGTCAACCAACCATTTAGCTGGCAGGGGGGGGGCCCTGCCAGCTAAATGGTTGATTTTAGATATGTGAAAAGCTTATATAACGAATTTAAAAGAAAAACTATCACAGCTGAGTAGGCTTTACAAGTTAACGAGTAATAATCGACCAACTTAAATTTGCGGTTGTAAAAACATGTTCACCCATACATTCTTTATGATTTTTTTTTTTTGAACTTCAAAGTTAAGTTTGTTCTTGGGATGAATTCATCCCAACTACGGACCCTACATTGTGCGTGGTCCGACATGCACTTGGCCGGTTTTTTATTATTTTTCGAATACCGAATTTATGTCTATTATTCGACATTCGGCATATAGTTGTCTCTAAATAAAAATAAAACTTTTAATGATCAGAAAAACTATACTTTAAAATAATTTAACTATTATTTGCTTTTATTAATCTTTAAAAACAAAACACACTTAGTACCTATTGTTAATTGATTCAGGCATGACCTTGCGGGAATCCATTATAAAATACAATAGACGTAGATATATTTAGTAACCTATTCTGCTTAGCTATTTCTAAAGAGCCATAAAAAAACCTGAAAGAAATCGACACATGTTTCACCTCTCAACGGGGCATCCTCAGGATGACGATTGACTTGTCGCGAACTCGAACACGGCGTGTTGCCACACCGAGCGCTGAACGCAAAGCACGCACGTGCGCGCGTTCAGCGCTATATTTAAAAATAATTAAACTTTTTTTTATATTCCTTTTTTTATGTCGAGTAATAATAGGGAAAGATTCGATTATTCGCCATAGGGAAAGGCGATAAATCGGTATTCGACTATTCGCTATAACAACTATTCGCGGCATCTCTAATAAACCCCATTATGTGGGATCACTCAAAGACAGTTTTCGGCGTGGTGAAATAGGAGTGGTGGTCCTAGTTGCAGACATAGCTCTTTCAACTAGGACCCCCCCCCCCCCGCCCCCTCTACCTATTTCTACCGCCATCGCCAACAATCAGTTCTGTTTCGATTCGGTGGGTATGTTAAGGCTCGTGCAGACCAGCGCGACACGCGACGCGACACAAAGGCACCGCTCGTCGCGCGACGAGCGGTGTCTGGTTCATCTCATCATCAACTTTGTCTCTACTAAACTGAATTCTCATACATACATATTGTTACTAAAGACGAGGGACTCGCTCTAAACGTTACTTAGAACGTACTTTGGCTAAGCATTTAGTCCTGTCACTGTCTCACAACTGTCAAACTACAAGTGCAAGATAGAGACGGGAACATGTCGTATGCTCCATGTAAACACGTCAGAAAAATTGCCGTCACGTCACTACTGGCGCGTCTCAGTAGACGTCACGTCACCGGCAAGCGTTGTTATGACTGACTGACTTTTTCACACACGTCCCCGAAATTGACGTGACTGATGTGTGTGCATGAACCCTAAGCCAAAGCACGTGCTAAGTAACGTGTATAAATCTCGGCCTTAGTCCATGGAAATTGTAATTTTCCTGGAATATTACTGCTAAGCTTGATTGAATAAAGTTTGTTTAAACATTCTCTAAGATAACGAATCCGTGACAGACAATACCAATATTAGGTACCTAATCTTATCATTTAGAACAAATTGATTCAGACCATGATGATAGATGATAGATAAAATTATATAGTAAACGATCATCATACACATACTGTTCTACTTTTCATCTTTCTTATGGCAAGATTTACAAATTGCAGTTTGCTAAATAAAGTTTGCATTTCATACTAATATGAACCTTATTTGTAAATAAATAATGTTCACATTCCATTCGTATAAGCAAATGTCCGCGACGAGCCTCTTCACAAACAGCTCTGCTATTATTACTAGCTACAGAATAAAACCAAAATATCTAATGTAAAATAAAATGACCAATCTATCTTTTAAAACATGTTCCTAAATCTCGATTTCGGATGTAAACGAACCAGCATGCAACATAATTCCGTATCGAAAGGGGCCAACTCGAACAAAAGCTAACATGAATGGAGAATAAAAATCCATTCCGCCCATTGTGGGTCCGAACGTGAGAGCACACAATGCTATTGAGAAAATATACTGCCCATGACAAAACAGAGTCGTATAGCTTGAAATATACGCTGTTGGTTCGCCATTAGACATGGATGGTAGTGATTAAAACCTTTAGACATGGCGCACACTATGCGACATGCGACTGCTACAGTTCGGCGACTAGATGCAACGAAAGGCGGCCGACAATTTTCATTTATTTTGTTCAAAGCTCCGCACACTTGGCGTCGAGTTGTAGAGTCGCAACGACAGGTTAGGGGACTCGCCCGCTTTCGCTACTTATCGCAGCGACTAGACGCACGGTGCTCGCGCACACCCTACGGCAGTCACAAGCGTTTCGCCTTCTCATTTTAAGCACCAAGGCAAATGCAACTAGATGCTCCAAATACAAAATGAACAACACGACCATCTATCTCGAATACTCAAAGAAAATGATCGCTTCCTTCACGGTGTATGTTGTACGCCTAGTCGCAGACGCATCCGACAGCTTTACGTACTGTAGCAGCAACAAGACGCGGATGCAAACGACAACTCTACGTCTTGTTGGAGCGACTCGACGCACAGTTTGCACTGGCACTTAGTTGCCAAAACCGTAATGTGGCTTTGTTATACACACTGCGATGGAGGTAAGTTTACAGGTATAGAGTAAGTAGTCCAAACTCTACCTATTATAAGAGTTAAAATTAAAACTCTTTTACCCTCAGACAAAAATTCCACTTTAGAGCGTTTAAAAACACCAATTTATTTAAAATGGTATTACCATTTGAAATAAGTTATCATTATTTAAAATGGTAATACATAACATAACATAACATCACGCCTTTTTTCCCCGAAGGGTTGGGCAGAGGTGTCCCTGTAGCAGGTACACCCACATTTCGCCAGTTATGTTTAAGTCCCATGTAATAGGGGGCGAGCCTATTGCCATCAACCGGGCACAAATCCAGACTCCGAGCTGCTACTGAGAAATTTCAGATAGAAAAACCCAATAACACTGCCCGACCCGGGAATCGAACCCAGGACCTCATACTCAGCAGTAGCGCTTGCGACCACTAGACCAACGAGGCAGTCATAAAAGTCAAAATGGTAATAATACATATTATTATTAGCTAAACGGCTAAAGACCTTTCGTGGTTTTCAAGAGCAAATGCGATTTGGAGAAAAACTATGTTTTTTTTTTGCTTGCAATTTGTACTGAAGCACCTATTATTACCACATGCACATCTCGGGCAAAACGAGAAGTAGTTAACCGAGTTCAACCTTCAAACTTATTTATTTTGTTTGCTGTACATTTGTAATCATCCCACATTTAGAGGTAGGTACCTCTACCTACCACGGCAGCAGTTATTTGTCTGCCTTTCAATACTTCCCTCAAGATATCAGACACTTGTTCTCAATTGTTTAAAATATTTATCTACCCCATTACCATGCAAAGACGTACACTGATTTGCTTAAAATGTAACTAAAAGAAGACATGTTTAATTTCACCAAGAGAATGCGAAAATAACTTGAAATAACGTAATAATCAAAAGGTAAAAAATTGCGAAATCTTAGAGATTTCGAACCAACCTTCCCCACTTAATGTTACGAATAAATATAACATGCAAATTACACAATGTAAAGATAAAAGAAACAGCGTAACCATCACCAAATAGGCCAGAGCTATGCCACAGCAGTTAGGCTTCGACTCCTCAAACATTCAAACTCGAGACCGTCGGCATTAGAGGTCATAAAGAATCAGTGCCTCACCACCGTGGTATACACCCAGCTTTTTTTATTCCATTACAAAGCAAAGAACAATCCATTTTGACATTAAAACCCAAAAATACTAACTCTAACATTAAAATAACCATCACCGATGTTAAACCCATCACCAGACCACTTAAAATGGCCACCACCTACTTCCAACATAATTGTCCATGCTCTCCTTCCTGACGATGACCGAAGACATCTTGGTGGCATAGACGATACAGCTGTCTAAAAATGACGAGTGGGGGGCGACCACCAGGATGGGCGCCTCCTTTCGGCTAGCCTGCCTCCCTCGGATGGTGATCGCCATACCGCCGGCCAAGTACGACATTTTCCCGATGAAGCATATTAACGGCTTCAGGGCCCTATAAAAATAAAATAGCAGTTCAAATGTTGTTCTACAAGTCTTGAGACAGCCAAATTCCCCCGGAATTTACGATAGTACAAACGTTGTGTAACTTGCTCGGCTTAGGATTTTGTCAGGACGATACAAGACGAGTTTTTAGGATTATTTTTAATTATTATTGTGAACGTGTCACCGTGTCACGCAAGTCACGCAATGACATTGACGGTTTTAGTATCGTTTTCTCTAATAAATAAGATCCTATAAATAAAATTGCAGAAGATAAAATAAGAGACAGAGTAGAGGCACTTAGAGGAGGAAATTAAACTTCATATTCTTGCGGCAATTTTACGACAGCCATTTATGGTTTTGCTGAAGCAGAATCTGCATAACATAATAATTGAAGAGCCGACAACTGATATTAAGCATCCCTAATAATCAGGCAAAACAGGAATAACTTCCTCATCTGTGTCATCATCATCTCATTTCTTGCCATCCTTTATAACAGACCACAATTTGACTTGACAAGTATCAATATCAAACTTCCGGAACAAGAATGCAGACAGTGTTTTTTTGCAATGTATACTATATTAGCCATGTCAATGCATGGTTAATATATTGGTCTGTTACGGCGTGCGGATTGCAAAATTACGCCGCGCGCCGCGCCGCTCCTAAGATCTGTTGTCGAGGAGTTTCTTGCCCGCTCTTCTCCATAGGAACCTGCAGTAGGTTCCTATGGAGAAGAGCTTTAGAATGGGCAGCTTCATCGTTCTGACTGACCGACCGACCCCTTGACGATTCAAAAGTTTCGAGTTTAGAGTTTGTAGGCGCACCTGTCAAGCCAGTGAAACGACGGCCACGAAGTATTGGAATAAAAGTCTAAATATGGTTTCATTGGGCAAGGTCCATGAAAGATTCAACATGGCCTAATTTCTAAGAATGAGAACATTGACCGACATCTGGAAGGTAACGTTGCCTTGTTCTCACAGACAATATTCAATTTGTCATCAATATTATAAAGGAGAAATTAAATATTCACCATTTATGAGTATGCAAAATTTTTGCAGGTGGCATTCAGTAGTTTCTGGCTACCCTCGTGGGAAAAGGCGAGTTTTATGTATGTATGATGAATGTATGTAATAGTATGTATATGAATGTGTCATCATCATCTTCCTATGTACATATGATGTATGTATGTAATCGTATGTAAGTAGGTATATGTATGTGTCATCATCATCTTCCTGCCCTTGTCCCGTGGTACGTGGGGTTGGCGCACACGTTTTCTTTTTCCACTCTCCCATGTCAACCGTCACGCTATCATTCACTCCCTTCTCTTTCAGTATGTATAAATGTATGTATAATATTGATTATTCCAAAATAAAGTTGTTGTTATTGAAAAAATCGGCAAAGATCATAATAACTACAACATTGTTGTAAGGCCGAACTAGTTTTCAAGTCAGTACGGTTTATTGTATTTTCATAAAGTAAGAAACAAAATATGGTACCGTTGGGTAATTTTCCTGTCAGTTATAAAAAGAAATACGTAGGTAGTTTATTAGACGCATGCAAAGGGTGTGTACTGAGCGCGACCTGCCCTAAGCCATAACTTATTCATTTCATTTGTAAACTAACGTCCAATAAGCACGCTAATACTTTGTTATACAATATTTTATCATTTTCTCGTTTCTAGTCTTTCGTTTTATCCTATGTTCACGATTAAATTCTTAATACAATAAATCTATAGAAAGCGGATCTATTAAAATCTTCCTTTTTTTTGAGCAGGTTTCTCGGATCTTGAAACCAAAGCGAAAATTCACTCTATCTCTTAAAAATACGATAATATTTGTATAGGTAAGTAATGTGCGTTAAAGAGATATAAAAAACTTGTTCGCACGTACATGTTAAACATGCATTCTCTGAATACAGTTACTTTGTTGGATAATCTGTCAAATTTCACGTATAAGCTTTGTCACAGTGCAAGCTAGTGGCTTAATCAACTCTTAGCGATTAAAAAGCCATACATACGGTATCTGCAATCATTGCAGGGACGATGAAAATCATCGATTTGATTTTAAATTATAACGAACATTCTAAAAGAATGATCAGCACGATGAATTTGACTCGGAATGGACATTATTACATTATTTTATTAATTATGTGCATGCCATTGGCTATAAGACCCGCACGGGTCGACCCATCAATGCCCCGGAAAGCACGTTAAACCATGGTCCCGGCTGTCATCAATATATTTGACAGCCGTTACGGTTAGTCAGAAGCTCGAAAGTCTGACAACCAGTCTTACCAAGGGGTATTGTATTACCCCGTACAGATAGTGTGATCCACGAAGACACCCCACTTTTCATCCTAAACGCAATTACTGTACTGTAAGCGTGGGGCGCGCGCGTCTTCGTGGATGGCACTATCTATAATTGGGTTGTGTATGGAGTTGCCATCCGTCCGGATTAAGCTGGACAGTGTTAGGCTTTTTGACCTCTTGCCAATTTGACTGCGTGTTGCCCGTCCGGCTTTTGTTAGGCTTTTTATTCTCTTTAATAGGCCAGCAATGGACGAAACAAATAAACAGGTTAAAATCGGAAACTATTGCAAAAACATGTAAGTAACTTGCAAAATGTTTTATGATAAAATTATTAAGGAGGTTGAGCTTTTAAACGCGTTTCTACGAAAGAAAAACATACAAATGAAAATGATAATACCAATTAAAACTTTATTTTAAAAGATAGTGTTTTATTTACATTTTTAGTAAAAAAAGTCAAAACTCCGGCTTTTTTAGCGGGTAAGTCCGGTTTTCTGATTTTTTGAGATGGCAACACTAGTTGTGTCACTCCATGTCAAATACTAAAAAATCCGGTTACACTGGAAGCCGACCCCAACATAGTTGAGAAAGGCTACGTAGATGATGACGATGTGAGACAAACGTGGTGATCTGCTATTATCTCTCATTAACCGACTTCCAAAAAGGAGGAGGTTATATGTTCGACGCGTAATGTATGTCCACCGATTTCTCCGTCATTTGTGGACCGATTTTGAAAATTCTTTTTTTGTTTGAAAGGGTATGCTCCCAAATTGGTCCCATATAAATTTTATTAACTTTGCTTGGGTAGTTTTTGAGTTAGCTACAAAATACTTAGTTTTTTCGCACTTAGTATGTAGATGATATGATAAGTTCCTGTCACTGGTAGCAGGTAGTGGTATTTGAATGTGTGTGGGGTAAGTATCACAACTAAAAAGTGAAAAATAAAAACTTTTTGCAAAAAAAAACAACCGACCTCCAAAAAAAAAAAACTACAAAGTGAAAAATAACTTTAATTTCGGAAGTCGGTGGCAAAAAACGAAAACACAAAACCCAAGACACCGACTTCCGAAATTAAAGTTATTTTTCACTTTGTAGTTTTTTTTTTTTTGGAGGTCGGTTGTTTTTTTTTGCAAAAAGTTTTTTTAACATCTCTTCTTCTTGTAAGTATACATTGTACTGATGTTTGAGCAAATAAATGATTATCTTATCTTATCGAGCACTTGAAATTCATATTTCTTGTCAGAAATTACGATCAATGTTTGACACATTTCCATTTCAACAGTTCTTAACGGTCTCTAAAAGAAAATTCATGGCCGTTGGCCTAATAGCCCAAGTACCTCAACCTGTGACCTCGACCGCAACATCAACAACGCAGAATATTTTAAAAGAATAAACGGTGGAGTTTCTTGCCCAGTCTTCTCCATACAAAAACTACATTTTGGAACCCCTAGAATCGCCTAATTGAAATAAATTATTTGACTTTGACTTTGACTTAAAGAAGTGTAATTAAGCAGTTCGGTACAATAAGCAGTACTTCTCGATAGAGAGCGTATTTTAAAAGAGGTTTTCCCTCTAGAACCCTGATTCCTGATAGCTTGAACCCAGGTAACGATACTTATGCGCTATTTTTTATGGTTCCGTAGAATTCGTGGCCAAATGGCAAAAACGGAACCCTTATAATTTCATCATGTCCGTCTGTCCGTCCGTCCGGAATATCCGGACGAGACAAAGCCATCTTACCCGGTGACTATTGGCACTATTTACACCGCTTAACAATGGCGTAGTAAAATTACGATTCTTTACTTATTTTAAAATGTATTAAATAACAATAAACATGAAACATACATTTCCTACATGAATATTACTACGGGAAGCTATAAATCTTATGGAGATACATATTATTATGGAGATTCGACGTAAAGTTGTCAAGTAGGCGAACCTACTTGACAACTTTACGTCGAATCTTCATTGATAACGGTAAGCGCAATTTTATTCAGAGTTAACAAAAATGTTGATTTACAGAAATATAATTTCACTTGTTATAACTACAAGATGTATAACGAGTTTTTAATAAACGTAGCACAATTGTACCGGTTTCGTTCTATTTTAACGGTTTAAATTGACTTTTTATTCGGTAAAAGTAACTTTGAAATTAAATATTTAGGAGTCACTTTTCGCTCTCTTATATTTTTGATTGTTTTGAAACTTTTCAATTACTAAAAGATAGTTAATTGATTCAAGCGTGACCTTGCGGAAATTCATGATAAAATACAATAGACGTTGATATATTTAGTAACCAGTTCCGTACGCACGCAGAGCTCGGTGTGGCAACACGCCGTGTTCGTGTTCGCGACAAGTCAATCGTCATCCTGAGGATGCCTCGTTGCGAAGTAAAACACGTGTCGATTTCCTACAGGGTTTTTATGGCTCTTTAGGAATAGTTAAGCGGAACTGTTTACTAAATATATCAAGGTTTATTGTATTTTAAATACTTACAAAAATTCGAAATTACAATACCTACATTATGTACAATTTCAATTTCCCGCGACCACATCAAGGCAGTTCGACGCGAGAGCAACTTGCCACGGGACTGTCTTGCTTGAGCACGATTGTCGAAGATCTTCGAATGATAGCCGGGACCAACAGCTTAATAGCACGTTTAATCAAAGTCAATATTATCAAGTACAGTCAGCGACAAAATAAATGCAGTTTTTTTTTTGTAATTTTTACCAATAAGTGGATACCGATTTATTTAAAGCTCCATGTTTTGCGAGTGCAGAATACAGAAAAAGAATTTTTACCAGTGTTATTTTCAAATTCTAGATGTGAAAACCACGTAGGTATCTAAAAAGTCGTCACATTAAAAACTGACCTACGTCACCACAGACAAAAAAACTCACAAAACATTTGACACAGTGTAGTCACACAGAAACCGGTACGACATGACATACCTACACTATGGCTTCCATTGACGTAAAGTAACGGTGTCAAGATGTTAGTACCTATACATATATCAGACGGTCAACGAGATTAATTTATCGACGACGATGAAAACTAACGTAACGTACAAAAGAATTACGTTATATAAAACATTATTAATTACTAGATTAATGGGTTATGGGTGTGCTGCATTTCTAGGCCTGTTTCATGGGCTGTGGGCCCACATAGATTGATTACGTATTTTGAGTTTGAAAGATGAAAACCTTTTAATATTTTTTGCGTATTAATGTAGGTGATGGTACTAATAATGGTGGTCCAGTGGTACACATTAGCACTGGAAGTCATGGGGAGAGGGCTTTGCCCAGCAGTGGGATGCTGCAGGCTAACAGTAATGTCGCTAATATTGATACATCTGTCAGATGTTTAGTGTGACAATTAGAGAAAAGGTAAAATAGAGATGAACTTTATTCCTTTTTATGATTCAATGTCAAATGAATGCCTTAGGCATTAAGTCCGGCTTTGTACAGTATTTTTTTACTTGTGCATAAAGTTTTAATAAATAAATAAATGTGTCACATCAAACATTAAATGTTAATGATAAGAAAAAAGCTATTTTTTTTTCTTAACATATGATTACTTAGGTTTGCAATTATCAAAATTTAATTTCATAGTACATATAAGTTTGCACGAAATACCATCATTGTCAGTGTAACGATTGACCCCATGCATTTGGCATTTTAAATTGGTACTAATGTGACACTAAGTAACTGCTGTCGACGACTGTACTTTAATGTCTATGTATTTAAGGCCAAGGGAGAGTATGATGAGAACTTAATGTTAGTTAAGTACCTAATCTTTATGCCCTTGTAATACCACTAAGTCCAGCATACCCTACCCATAAATACAGATATAAATACAGATGGGACACTCCACAGTTTAGGTACGAAGCTACGCAGCGGGCCCGTCTTATCGGGCCAAATCAGTGAGTGTAACGTAGTCAGCACGCGTATGCATGCCACGCAAAGCGTTTCTACGGTGGTCATGCCTCTCTATCGCGTAACTCTTAGATCTTCTGCACGCGTAGCATGACCACCGTAGAAACGGGTTTTGTCGACGGAAGAATAGACAAAATGACAGATTGTGATTGTTTCTGTCATTTTGTCTATTCTTCCGTCGACAAAACCCGTTTCTACGGTGGTCATGCTACGCGTGCAGAAGATCTAAGAGTTACGCGATAGAGAGGCAACTTCTAGGTGAATATAACTGAAGGTACACTTTATTGTGTCGTAATAAGAGTAGCTTTTTATTTAAATGATTTTGAGGAATGTCCCATCTGTATTAATCTGTGCCCATGCTAACGATCCCATCACTGCTGGGAGCTACGCCTTCTTTTTACCCGACTGCGCAGCAAACACATGGTTATAGTTGATAAACTTACTCGTAATATAGGTACTTACACCTATCTAGCAAGACATGTGCGATTCCTGACTGTAAGGGTAGTTAAAGGGACAAAACTTCGCGTTAACTTAAGCTTCGATCTGTCACAATCACGCCAATATCCAAGATCCGTATCTGTATTCGCGAATTTAGACTCTTATGATCCGTATCTGTATCCCCGGATCGCATTTTTTTACGATCCGGCACAACACTGATAGAGACTGCCAAGAGACTTCGAGTAACAGACACTGTCAATAGACTTCGAGTATTAGTGACTGCCAAGAGACTTCGAGTATTAGATACTGCCAAGAGACTTCGAATATTAGTGACTGCTAAGAGACTTAGAGCATTAAAGACTGCCAAGAGACTTCGAGTATTAGATACTGCCAAGAGACTTCGAGTATTAGAGACTGCCAAGAGACTTCGAGTATTAGATACTGCCAAGAGACTTCGAGTATTAGAGACTGCTTAGAGACTTCGAGTATTAGATACTGCCAAGAGACTTCGAGTATTAGAGACTGCTAAGAGACTTCGAGTATTAGAGACTGCCAAGGGACTTCGGTATTAGAGACTGCTTAGAGACTTCCAGCATTAGATACTGCCAAGAGACTTCGAATATTAGTGACTGCTAAGAGACTTAGAGCATTAAAGACTGCCAAGAGACTTCGAGTATTAGATACTGCCAAGACTCTTCGAGTATTAGAGACTGCTAAGAGACTTCGAGTATAAGAGACTGCTAAGAGACTTCGAATATTAGAGACTGCTAAGAGACTTCGAGTATTAGATACTGCCAAGAGACTTAGAGTATTAGAGACTGCAAAGAGACTTCGAGTATTAGAGACTGCCAAGAAACTTCGAGTATTAGATTCTGCCAAGAGACGTCATCATCATCATCATCATCATTTCAGCCGAAAGACGTCCACTGCTGGACATAGGCCTCCCCAAGTGTTGCCGCTGGTTCTGTGCTTCAGGCATCCAGCGGATTTTTGCGGCCTTCACTAGGTCATCGGACAGACTTCGAGTATTAGAGAGCAATGATGGATAAATGAATAATCGTAAAACCAGGTTACGGTCATCTAGAAATTTTTAATTTGATATTGTACCTTAGTTTAAGATCGACAGTTGAATATTTGTACACCATATACTTTGTGGTAGAATGTATATATTATGTAGAACTAACAAAAATATTAATTAACACCATACTATGTAAAACTACATTCTTACAAATAAATAAACTCTGATTCTGATAGACAAAGTCAAGCAGTTTTAGATTCCAAGACTATACAAGTAAGTAATAATTTAGTCTGACATAGTGTATCTCGACACTAGCGATACAGCGTTGTGTGTTGTGCGGAAATTACACGCACGGACTTAAATTAGCAAGTACATAATTATGATACTTAACTGCCTATCGTGTTGTCTCGGCAAGACAAAATATAAATGTACTTACATAATACAAATTTATTTATTTATGTATGTCATGCACACTCAAATGTCTCGCTGGTGGTTGTGTTGGGTCAGATAAGTTCCCTTCAAAATGGTTGAGCTGAATGGTGCTGATCCATGCGTCTTGTTCGTGAACGGGCGCCGTCAGTAGGGACTGATCATCTCTTAGCTGCCACGGCTTATTTTAATTTTTGAATAGTTTTTTCTTTTAACCTTCTTATTAAGGACGCTTTTAACGTGCACGTTTTTCTATATTGTTCTCACATGTATAATTTCAACATGAATGATGTAACCAACATTTTGTAACAATATTTTGATTTAAAAGAGTGTCCGTAGAGTTTCTTGCCCGTTCTTCTCCATAGGAACCTATTACACTTTAGAATGGGCAACTAGCTTCATCTTTCTGACTGACCGACCCCTTGACAATTCAAAAGTGCCTTTAGATTTTCCTCTATTGATCTCTTGATCTTTCCGATCAATGGTCAATAGTCATGTCTTCTCTGTATAAGAAGAGAACTTTACCCTGCATTGGGACAATTTAAGGCTGTTTTTTTCGGCTTGTGGCTAAATAATAACAGCCGCACGGGTCGATCGATCAAGTTAAACTACGCTTGCCTTACGCTTGATTTTCAAACATCCTGAAATTAAATTTAAGCTAACGCAAACATGTTTCGAATTAAAATTTAAGATAACGCAACTCAGGCCCCCAAGTCACAGGAGGAGCTGCCTAGTTTGGGGACCACTGTTTTAATACTATGGTAAATATTCTAGTTACGGTAAGCATACAATATCATTATTTTCTGAAATTTATCTTGTAACAATGGACCTTCGATCAACAATACCAATTGTTGATCGAAGCAATGGACCAATAAAAATTATTCTTATTCGTGGAACTTTGACAGTCGTTACGGGTCGTCAGAAGCCCGAAAGTCTTCAGTCGTCTTACCAAGAGGTTTTGTATTTCCTAGTAACTGGGTTATGGTCTCGTGGAGGTCAGATAGGCAGTCGCTCCATGTAAATTACTGGTATTCAGCTGCGTCCGGTTTAGACTTGAAGCTGACACCAACATGGTTGGGAAAAGGATATGCAGATGATGACAGGCGTGGTGATATGTATGTGCCTACATAATACCTACAGATAGTGCTTGCTAGTAACTTTTAGGGTCAGTTTAGTATGGTTTCGTTAAATGTTTCAATTTTGTCTTTTGTGGCCACTTCAGGCCAAATTAACAACTTGACTTGTTAGTTTTATCATCCTGTGTGTATGATTCGTTATTAAATTGCTAATTTGCTTCACAATTTTCGGGCACGTGTAGCATAATGTTCCCATTGCTGGGACACAGACGTCCTCTCTATGAATAGCGGAGAATATGCGGATGTCCCACATATTCTAGAACCGAAAAATCGAAGCTATTGACATCCACCAACCCGCAGTAAGCCCGTGGTGGACAAAACCCTCTATTTATAGAGACGTTGTCTGTGTCCTAGCAGCGGGAACATTATGCTATACGTGCCTGCAAATTGTGAAATAAATCAACAACAGTTCTAGAACACGCGGGACATGGCACATCAACAACGTTGAGAAAATTATCGTTTCCACTTTATCGACTTCTTCCACGTCTATATCTTCTACGCAATAAAAGTTAATGTCCCGGTATGTAGATAAGCAGGATGATAGCTTGCCGACTGTCCAAGGTGCCGTCTACCAGCATTTACATAACAGTCACACGTTGAGGGTTTTTGTGCCCCCACTGCCGCATTATGTCTCCTCATAGATCGCCAAAGCGAAAAGTACTAAGTGCACTATAACAGGTACCCACTAATCGTTTATATTATTACCAGAAGTAAACTCTTTATTTAACGAGAAGACCTCTTTAACATGTATTGGATGTATTGTTTAGAATTTTAGATTCTATTTGTTAAAGAAAAAGCGCATTTAGATCTCGGAAATCCTCAAGCCTCAAGCAGATAGGCGTGACGCGACTCTAGTAAAACAAATTCTATAAAACATATGAAAATTGTCCTGCCAGAATCGCGTCGCGCCTGTTTGCAGGAGCTTTAAGTAAGTAAGTATTAAAACGTTTTTCATTCCAAAAAGTACCTACTTAGTTACCTAACATAAATTACTGTTTTTTTACAGTAGTTTTACGAATATCTACTGCAGTAATATGTAGGTACTTGCACGAAGCTCTGCAGTCGAAATTAATGAAATTTTCATGCATTCAAACTACTGTTTGTACTTTTCAGCTAGTGAACTGTGCTCATAACTCGTTTGGGGAGATAATTAGCACTACATTAGGTACATCAACAGCTGTTCATAATACTAAATATAATCGATGCATGTAGATGCTAACTATCAACGAACATACAAAACTTTTATAGAGGTAATGTCCCTCAATCCTTATTTTATGGATTGAAAATCATTTCGTTTTGGCAAAGTGGGTCAGTCATCAAATAATTTGTAAAAAAAAAAAAAAAATTGGAAAGAGGTCACCATTAAAGGTAAGGCTAAAAACTATGTCCATATTTCCTTCCTTATTTCGCATTTTTAACCGACTTCCAAAAGGAGGAGGTTCTCAATTCGTCTGTGTGTATTTTTTTTTTTTATGTTTGTTACGCGATTACTCCGCCAATTATGAATAGATTTTGATGATTATTTTTCTGTTTGGTAGATCATACTTCAGAGGTGGTCCCATATAAATTTTATTAACTTTGCTTGGGTAGTTTTGAAGTTAGCTTCAATTATACGTATTTTTTCCCACTTAGTATGTAGATGATATGATAACTTCTTGTCACTATTATTTACATAGCAGGTAGTGGTATTCAAATTTGTGTGGGGTAGGTACCACAACTAAAAAGTGAAAAATAAAAACTTTTTACAAAAAAAAAACAACCGACTTCCAACCTCGCCGCCGAGGTCCTTCGCGATCGCGACCGCGTCCCCGAGTAAATGATACTCCCCCCCGACCCTTGCTCGATAACGAGGTGCCAGCAGTTGTTGCAGCTGAACACGTAGCTTTAAATTCCCCGACTAATCATCATGATCAAAACTTCGATCCAGCCCGTCCCATCAATGATGTCCTCCCTCCGGTTGACGCCCTAAGCCGAGGTTCGTACCCCACAGGGGGTGCCCTTAGCGAGCGTTTATCTAGTTTTAATTAGAATAGTTGAATAACCCCTGGCTGGAGGTTTTAAGAGTAGTAGATTAAGGCACCCACAGGAAAGCCCGGTTAAGTAGTCATGATCTCAGAGGTCAACTACGAGATGCCCTACATAAAAAAAGAACTTACAATAAAACAATATAGCTAACTCTTCATTAAGGATTCAAACAAGCTCTCTAAATACTTGGTAAGGAAAACACACAATGTACACTAATTTACTGTGACTGTTGCTCAATAGCACCGTGAAGGCTAATTCATGAGTCTGCATAGTAATTCATGCTCTAAATATTTTCGACGAGCAGAAGTTATGCTGAAACCAAGAAGAATGGTGCCAGTGTGCCGAAACCAGGTAAAAAAATAATTGTCCAATGTACCTGTGAAGTATTTAGAAAAATAGTCAAGAGAGAAAACAAAAATTGAAAAAAAAAAGCTAGCGGCAAGCATGCTACACACTGCAAGCGAAACACAGCGTTTCAAATAAACCAACATGCGACTATAGACCTACGTCCTATGAACGGCAACCGCGCAGTGTCCGCTTTGGCAACCACGCTAGGTGCGCCGAGGCAGACGATGGCCATGGCGTCGAAGAAGGACGAATGTGGCGCTATAACCACCACTGGCGCGTCCCGAGGGTTAGATGGCACATGCTGGCGCCCCCGCACCCTCACTCGATGGAACCCCGCGGCGACCACCACCAGCCGCATTAGTGACAAGATTGAGAAGCGGAGTTTGCTGTGGAATAAACCTTATTGTTATGGAAATTGAAGTGAAGGAAATATTAGTAAAAGAGTAAGTTATCCAAATGCCCCAGTAAAAACATGCATATTTTTATAAGTTTTTGTTTAGATAGACGAACTAATATTCTATTAATTAATATTGTGCACTATAAGATAGGCTGGAAATAAATAAGCAGAAAAAAGGCTAAAGGCTGTCACAGACAGGCGCGAAGCAACAGCGCGACGCGACTCTAGTAGAACAATTTCTATGAAAACTTCATGGAAATTGTTCTACCAGAATCGCGTCGTACCGTAGCGTCGCATCTGTCTGCGGGAACCTTAAACCGTTATATATTGTTTTAAACTTAATAATCCGTCATATTAAAGACCGTTCACTATAACTTGTCCCTTTATATTATATTATATTCTTTATTTGACCAAAAGCCATCACAGTACAAGAACCAAAAACTAAGAGCATAAAAGGCTTATAACTAGGTCACAATAATTTTAATTCCCTGACTCCTAAACTAGGTGTATGTGCCTGTGTCTTGCCGTCATGTTGGCATCATTGCTTGTCAAGCTTAGTTTCAATACTAATAGAGTTCAAAATGGCGACTGACAGAACAGTGCTACCGATCGCGTCACAGGTCCAGATATCATGAACGCACTGTAGCACCCTATGTGCCAACCGTTGTTGAGTGATTGACGAGAGGTTCCCACAGACAGACGCAACGCGACACAACGGTACGACGCGATTCTCTACTATAGACACGTCGCGTCGCGATGTCGCGTCGCGCCTGTCTGCGAGAGCGTTTACATCAATGTCAAATCAACTCAGAGCCTGTAAGGAATCCTTAGAATACCTATGAATCGGAAATCACAGTATCATCAGTTTTGAAATTTTGAATCGCAAAACATAATAAAAACACGAAAATAACCTGCTAACACAATCAGTTTGCATGAGAAAGTAGCGATCTCACTCAAGAGAAATAGAAAGTGTTGATTATTCATTTAATTTCATTTGAAAACAGACGTCTGGACGCGAAAGACATTTAAATTAGACAAACTCACATTTAATTTTATAATTGATTTAATTGGAATGAACTACTTAATGTAAGTTTAAAAGTCAGACCTAATTTAACACTGGCAGAAGGTTTACTCTGATGCTAAAACAGTGTGGTTTTAATTAGTAAGCCCTCGTAACCAAGGGCAATTTTTTTTCGCGCACTAGATTTTCAACTCACTGCTGAACGCCGAGAGTTGAAAATCGAACAGTGCGCTTTTTTGCCGACTTCAGTTGAAAACACAGTACAGTCACAGATTACATATAGTACAGTATAAAAAATCGTCGTTTATTAATCGTTATTAATTTTTTCCGTACAGCGTGTGTTCTTATGCTTTTTTTGTTCGCTCGCTTTACTTGTTCCTAACGATCCGCAGCAAATAAAAACTGCGCTCGCGCACGCATAATCGTGTGAATGGAATTCAAATAAAAACGAAAGCAATGTTGCAGAAATATTCTGATTTGTTCAAAACGGCCGATAAATTATGGCCGGAACTTTGCGCAGAAGTCTGCGCGTGCGCAATAACATTTTTAGGAACCAAATGGTGACATGGCGAGTGTGCGTGAGAGACCATGCGCGAAAGTTCAGAGAGCCTATTTCCAGACGAGCCATGATTCATCGATGATTAAGTAGAACCTGATATAGATTTAATTTAATTTAATCGGTCAGTGATAGTCAAACTACATATTACTTGGGCACAGATATGTTTTGATTAGTTTTTTATTAGTTTATCACTATATCGCATTTGTTATCTAAAGATGATTTAAGTATGTATGATTCACGATGCCGAAAATTTACCTACTAGTAACGATGACGAATACCTTATTGCAAAAAAGTGTCAGATCAGTTTTATAAAATAAACCTTAAAGCATATACCCATGCAATAAATAAATCTTCATCCCAAATTAGCGTCCTTTTACTTACTCATTACCAAAAATCATAAAATCATTAATACCGGATACGGAAATAAATGGATTACATAAAGGTTGACCGGTCAACATTGTGTCACAACAAGTGTCAATTTCGCGACCTTATCGAAGGCTGTAAGGCCATAGGTGATTAAAAAACTATAAGGTTTTCTTCGCTTTTTCATAATTCAATTAGGCTACACTAGTTAGGTGAACTTGGAAAGTATTTATACAAATCCTAAGGAATTGTTTGAACTTTATAAAATAATGCGTCTTGTAAGTGCCAAACCTAGGTGTACAGTCAACACAATTAAGAAATGGAGAGAAGAATCAGTGACAATTCGATACAGTTGCACGGCATATCTACCAAACTAAAGTGCGCGCAAGACAAGTCTGCGCGCGACTGGTGGCGCTGGCGTGCATGTAAAAATATTTAATCTATCTTATCTTAATCTTAAAGTAATATTAATGAATAAATACTTAATTTGACCTTGCATAAACTTGCGGCATACGATTAGTTCTGATTTCTGACGCGCGCAGACTTATTTTGCGCGCACTCTACATAGTGTGGATTTTACCAATAAAACTGAACGCGACCAGCACTTCTAAACTGTGTTCAAGAGCTGTCAGTGTCAATAATTCACAAAAATGTTGTCTCTGACAGCTCTCTCAACTCGGTTAAAAGATGTACTTACTGAACGTGTTTCATGTCATTTGTGAAATTCACTTTGAGAGTTAGCCTGTACCCTAATTGCGTAACTTATTTTCGTAAACAATTATGCCTAATTTGTTTCATTTTGACAGTTAAACAACATTCATTGCGTTATTTACGTTGTTGAGCAGATTTTTTTTTTTCAACTTATGAAGCAATGGATTAGCAATCTGTTTCAAATCAAAACAGATTGTGATTGCGTTGTATTACGCAATTAGGGTACTGGTTGATGGGGTTGGGGTTGGGATACATTCTTCTTATGTTGCCCCGATCCTAAGTAGGTGGTCAGCTCTGCATTCTTTGCTTTGTTTTTTGCAAAGCGAAACATTTCGGGCGTCACCCAAGATCCATACATTCCCTAATGCTTCACAGCTAAACTTTTTCCTACGACCTTCGGGGACGGGGTAGTTGCATAAGACATTCACAATCCCAATACTGTTCATTTTGAAGATTCAACTATATTCATTGCGTCAAATTTTCGTTGTCGAGTTGACGAATAAAACGAAAACAAAAATGTAATGCAATTAATTTCAAAATCCTTCGGATTGTGATAAAAAGTGTCGTTACTTATGAGGTGCTCCGTTTAACAGGCAATTTTCTCACCATTATAAGTTGCAGGACTCAGAAGGGCGTTATGGTAGGGTTTTCTGATCTCTGATATACATTTCAGAAAGAAAGACTACATGTAAGCACAGATTACATATATGTAAGTATACATGGTGGTGGTTAACGTGATCTCTTCATACGGTATTCTTATTAAATAGTGTGGTTGGTTTTGCGAGTACTACGCACCTGACATTTCTGAAGAACATCAGTGACATCACCAATAAAGTCACTAACAACACAACAAGGACATAATATATATTATGTCCTTCTAGCTAAGGCGTCCCGACATTTCCACTTACATCTGCCTTGTAAATACTTTTTGTTAGTCGCCTTGCGTTTTGGGGGAATGTCTTATGTAATTTTGACATTCGAAAATTGCTGATCCTCAGCCGCGTATTTCCAATCTATACAAGGCCAGAACGCAGCCATAGGAAACTGCTCGCGTATACATTGTAATGCTGTTTTTAAATCTGTGATTACAATGTATACACAAATTTTGCATATTGCTGGTGTATAGTTTGTAACGTGGACGTGCGCGTCCTGGTTCCAAACTATACTACATCACTTACGCCTGATAAGAGTTTTAAAGATATAGTCTATAAAAAAAAGAAAAGAACAAAAGTGTGAACTGGGTGAAATGGGTTAGGTTAGGTTAGAACTGTGACCAACCGCGCGCGAGCCGAGCGAGCGTAGCGAGCGGTGCCGCGTCAGCGGCCGGCGAGCGCTACTTCCAAGTTGCTCGCAGCCAGGCAGGCTATTTAATATTAGCGCAAGGTGCATTACGTCGCAAACAAGTTGGTTACCAGTTCACAATTTCTTGCAATGTAAACTCGATTAGTCCGTATGCGTACTGGCACTGTATACTATGGAATGAGGTAGTTAATTTGGTCACTACGAAGTATACGCGAGTATTTGCGTACTACGCTTGTATAGATTGGAAGACCTTAGTAAAAAAAGTGATTTCCAATCTATACGCGAGCAGTTTCCTATGGCTGCGTTCTGGCCTTGTATAGAATGGAAAGACGCTCCTCAGCCTAGTTTAAATAAATAACTTTTGAATTTTGAATTCATCCTCTCAACATGACCAAACCATCTAAGCATACCTACTCTTTTCAAAGTTTGTCGTTACATCTTCCAATCATCATCATCTTTTTCTATTTAAATAATTAATGATGTCTTCATACCAACGATTGCAAACTCTATAATAAGCACTAAGTAGGATATTTTATTTCGACAAAACAAAGTTCGTTGCACAAATAATGATCACACCGCAATTTGACTCGTACAATTTCGTCAGATTAACTATTGCCGTATTCAGAAAACAATGAAATTCTCTGACGTTCACTTCGAACAGTTGGCCGCCACCAACCAAGGTTAAAGATGATGAAATGTCTGCTTCGGTACTTAGGTATATTAAGAACCTACAATATTATGTTTGTTTTGAATCCTACTATGATGGTCCGTCAGTACCTACGCAGCAGGACGCGTGGAGACGGGATATTCGGGGAGGCCCTAGAAGCACATTAGTGACCTTATTCGTGATGTTCTTCAGAAAGGTCAGGTACTCAGGTACGCGAATTGCGTGGGGTAATTGCGTAATACCATCGTTACACACATAAACAGCAATCGATCCCAATGCATTTCATTTTGACAAGACCATCCAAATCCATTCCATTGTTTGAAAAATTCATCTGCTCAACGTAAATAACACAATGAACGTGGCTGAACTGTCAAAATGAAAGGTATTGTGATTGATTGCCATTTTATGGTGTCACGCGAGTCCCCATGGATGTATGACCGTAAATAAAGCAAAAGGAATACGTAAGGATCGTAGCAGGTGACGCTCTATAGGTTCGGCCTACACGCATGGAAAAGTCGTGAGTTTATGCATGTATGACGTATTTATATATAGCAAAGTGGCTGCCAAGTTCAAATGAGATTGGGCGAGTCACGTCAGTCGCGTGAACCATGCCCGCTAGGCAAAAGTCTCCACGCAATGGGTGCCTAAAGACGGAAGGCTTGGCGGCGCTGAGGCCGGCCCAGAGAGAGGTGGCGAAATGAACTGGACGCGAACCGTGAGACCCGGTATGAGGTGTGGAAAAGAGTTCCTGGAAGGACTTGACAAGGCCTCCCCCTTGGGAGTAGGATAGACAGGTTAAGTAAAAAATATGTATTGTTTTCTGAACGGCAAGACTAGTCCATGTGGCATTGAACTATTCAAGCAATGCAGACAAAAAAAATTAAGTAGTCCACTTAGAGCACCCATCTGAATAGCACCTGCGCGAATAGCACCTAGCCTAGTCCACGAAGAGCACCCAGGTGCTCTTGGTGGATTAAAATTTTAAAAAATCCCATAAAAACGTTTACCTACTGCAGTTTTTTGCTTGCCGTACAAAAAGGAAAGCATTTTTTAATAGCGTACTCTAATGATTACTTTTGGATTGTGTTGAATTACGAAGGAACTTTTCGTCTTTGCAGTGGTTGGCAAATTTATATGTATAAATAGACGATAAAGAGGACGATCGTCACTCGCTATGGACGCCTAAGGGAGAAGACATCCTAAGACATCGCCATCGAGGTAGACCACGGCGAAGGTGGTGTGACGATGTAATAATATTTGCGCCCTGCATGGCCAGAGATCGCACAAGACAGGGAGGTTCGGCAGGACAAACAGGAGACCTTTGCCCAGCAGTGAGACACCATCCAAGCTTCGTTAGCAAAAAAAAAAAAAAAAAACAATAAATGGTTGGCATTGATGTTCTACTAAGTTAACACAAAATAATATTTTGAACCTACTTTGTCATTTCATTTTTAACCGACTTCCAAAAAGGAGGAGGTTATATGTTCGACGCGTATGTTTTACCGATTTCTCCGTCATTTGTGGACCGATTTTGAAAATTCTTTTTTGTTTGAAAGGGTATGCTCCCAAATTAGTCCCATATAAATTTTATTAACTTTGCTTGGGTAGTTTTTGAGTTAGCTACAAAATACGTATTTTTTTTCCCACTTAGTATGCAGATGATATGATAAGTTCCTGACACTGTTCGTAGGTAGTGGTATTCGAATGTGTGTGGGGTAGGTACTACAACTAAAAAGTGAAAAATAAAAACTTTTTACAAAAAAAAAACTACCAACTTCCAAAAAAAACACTACAAAATGAAAAATAACTTTAATTTCGGAAGTCGGTGGCAAAAAACGAAAACACAAAACCCAAGACACCGACTTCCGAAATTAAAGTTATTTTTCACTTTGTAGTGTTTTTTTTGTAAGACACTTTTTGATGTTGACTGTACTTACCTACCTATCTGCCTGTGACGTCATCCTATTGATCCTATTGTCAATTATTATTCAACACTTGTAGGGCCTTGAGAGCCAAATAATTAACACTGTTTGTATTGTTTTAATTTACATAAGGTTATGTATTACATATGGTATTGTTCTAAGACGATAAATCTAGAACGTTGACTAACTAGGTAGATAAATAATTTATTAGATTTTAAAACAATTAAGTTTAATAAATACTTAATTATTTAATTGTTTTTGTTTTACGGGTAATTTACTTTATTTTTTATTATTTTTTTATACAAATAAATAAAAATATTCAATTTATATAAAGTAGGTATAAGTATATAAAATGAAATAAACGAAATAATATTTTTTTATTATTTCTTACTATTTATTTATTTCTTCTTCTTAATTATTTCTTACTTACTAGGTAAGTAATAGTTATTTCTTTCTACTAAAATCAGTTACAAAACCATTTCGCGTTAATTACTGCCAATACAACCCAATAATAAAAAACAAACCCGAACTGCCTAAAAAGGAGGTCAAGAATCAAGATGATTCTGCCTCAAGAATAACCTATAACCACTTTATCTACTTTCCCGCGCTTTCTAGAGAGCGGCCATGATCCAACGATACTTTGACACTTTATTGGTTCTTCAAACGTTTTCAAGTACTGACACAAGGTATATGACATTTCTCTAGGGATGTTGTGGAATGAACAGGCCTTGCACAGAAGGATTTCGGATCGGTCTTTTCAGAGGCAGCGGTGCCCGCTTCCATGTGGTGATGGTGACCACCGGGGTAGTTTTAGTGAGGTCAAAATCCCAGTCTTATCCCCAAAGCCAAGGCGCCTTGTGAAGGTTACCCACGAAAAAGAAAGGAGATTTATATAAGTAATATGACATTATTTCACAGAAAGGTTTTTCATTAGGCCGTTTCCCAAAGTTGCAATCGTCATTTCACGAAAAAAACACTTTTCAATTTTGACTAGGCACTTCCCTCATTTTTGGAACTCATGCAATGTTTGATAAATATTAAAGTACTTTCCAACTCTAGCCTTGAACCTAAAACATCGGGGTTTTGGGGCCAAAGCAAAATAGGTACATAGGCTAATAATTTATGTAATTAATTGACAACAAAAATAATAGGAACGGGGTTCCACATAATAGACATACTAAAAAAAGCAATATGTCACATCTAAACTATTAATAGGTTCTCAATTCAAAATTATATAAATAGTAGAGACGTTTGACTGAGTGAACTTTAAAAACCGGTTTTACCGAAAGTACCGGTTTAGCGTTTGCTCATAACGTTCGACGTAAAAATGCATCCGCAACGTACACGATGCTATTTTTGTCTTTTTGATCAAGGTTTCACTTTTATAGTGTCAATGTCGGTATTTGTTTCAAACTAATTTTCGAATCTGTGTCGGGTTCTGCAGACTGTTGAAAACGTCATCAAGGTCAAAACTAGCAAGAAACATCGTAAAGCTATCATTTCACATTGAGACCGAGCGCCGTATCTGGCATACATACCAAAGAAAGTAAATTGCACAGATAAGTACATATCTATCCAGCGTTAATAAATTACTCTTACGTTTTGATAGCGTCGTTTTGACGATGAAGTATAGCTGATTGACATCGGCGATTGCCAAATAAATGGAAACCGTGAAAAACGAACCGGCTAAAAATACGAAACCTTTATCATGTCGCCAACTATTGTTTAAACTTCACCTTGTACCATTTTTTCTGCATAGTTAGCTTCGTGAATTTGTGAGACAGAGTTTTCTAGCATTCCCAAACACTTAGAGCGTTTTTGCACTACCTACATCCGATCCGAATTCAATCCGAATTGGGAATGTTCTTAATTCGGACGGACAAAGATCGGATCTAGTGCAAAAGGAGCTAATACAAATAGTACTATGGCTACTTCGGACCGACATTTCTCGAATTCGGTACGTACGGACGTATCGCGATCGGACGTAGTGCGAAACCGCTCTTAGGCAGCTGACCTATATAAGGCACGCTCAGCACGCTTAATAACGCTTTAACATGACCACAAAAGAAACGGGTTTTGTCGACGGAAGAATAGACAAAATGACAAATAAACAATCACAATCTGTCATTCTGTCTATTCTTCCGTCGACAAAACCCGTAGAAAATCCGTTTCTATGGTTGCCACGCTACGCGTGCTTTTGAGCTTCAGACAAGTACCTAAGAGGTGGAAAAAATCTTGTAAATACATTATACACGGTGCAAAAAATGCAAAACATAATAAATAATATTTGGATTTGATACTTTCCGCAGCAATGGACTGTAGGCATATTTAGTTATATTAATAGCAAGAGGAAGTAGAGAACAAGTTTCAAAAGTACCTAATTTATCACAATCAAAAGAGCTGACCTTGGACTAACTAGGTTATACGATAAGGAAAAGACTCAAAATAATTATAGACTTTTCAGTTTAAAGAAGTATTTAGGTGTAAACTCTTATGTCAAGTAAGAAGCAAGCAAAGACTTTCTAACTTAAAATAAATACTTATTAGACCTAAAAACTTTCTGAATTTTTTGTTCTTTTTTTTCAAAAGCTAAACCACTAGAATAATTGGCATTTCAAGACTTTGTAATTGGCATACATTTTCGTCAGAAAAAAAGAAATGAGTTTACCTTCTCCATCCTGTCATAGGCTGTCTCCTGAGGTCTTCTTCGGTGAGGCCATAGAGGCCAATACATGCGAGGAACCAAGCTGTCACTATTAGGTAACAGATGACGATGACCCGGAAAGGCAGTAATATTACTGTGAATATTGCCGTCTGCAACAAAAGATAATAAAATTGAGTGTGTGGCTGAACATAAAGGTACAGTTACAAACAAAATAGGTCAGAATTTCTATCACAAGTACCTAGAAGTGGCATTATTTGATTTATGATTAAATTAATACTTTTAACAATTGTTTGAATAATAAACTTATTTTTATAACTTTATAATTGTTGTAGTTTCGAAATAAATTAAATATTGACTTAGCGATTGAGGCTAAAGCGAAAATAATAGTCTGAATAGAAGATTTGTTCGACTTGTTACTTTGACGTTGTGTTTGAAATTTATTCATAATTATGTGGAGGCTACAATTTGTTTGCATAAATCGGTCAAGTGCGAGTTCGTCTTCCGCAGTCAAGGTTCCTAACTTACTTTTATTTTTCCGACTTCAAAAAAAGGAAGACGTTCTCAATTTGGATGTTTATATTTTTTTATGTATGTTCGGGCATAACTCCGTCATAATATTGACGGATTTGCAAAATGTTTTTTTGTTTGAAAGGGTATGCTCTAGAGGTGGCCCAATATAATGTATTTTTCCCACTGAGTCTTTATAGATGATGATATAATAACTTCCTGGCACTGTTATTTACATAGCATGTAGTAGTATTCGAATTTGTGTGGGGTAGGTACAGGTACCACAACTAAAAAGTGAAGTTTTAGTCGCAATGGCGACAAAGTCATTATAAAAAACACTTCAAAGTGAAAAATTACTTTATTTCGGAAGTCGGTTGTATTTTTAGTAAAAAGTGTTTTATAATGACTGTCGCCATAATTATGTCACCCTTATTCTTTTTTTATTAGATAGCAAACATAAAAACGTTAATAACACGCATTATTATTAAGTTTTCTCGTAGGGTCTTAGCATTTACTTATATGTAATTTTAATTAGCTACCATTACGGTTACTTATTGTTTTTTTTTTCATTTTTCTCTATTTCATTCGTTATTTGCATAAAGACGTGTATCTTTATATTACAGTTAACTGAAAGAAAATTTAAAACGCATATTAAAAGTACTCTTTGTAAACAAGCATATTACAAATTAGAGGATTATATCCTAGATAAGAATGCTTGGAAGCATGCTGGTCTAGCTCCATAGGACAATTTTGAGTCTAGACAAAATCAAACTGGTTGCTAAAATTGTGTAATTAAATATTTTTTTTTTTTTACATTTTGTGGTTACTTGAACTCACACACTGACGAATTAGTATCATCTTGTAATTTTTTTAGGAATATCGTATAGGTACCTTCTTTTACAATGCTTGTAAATATGTGAACACCATGTATCCATTACATAATTATTTTTTCTATCATTGCTTCATTTTTATTTTTACCTATTGTGGTATAGTAATCTTATTCCAGGTGCATCGTTTTCACATATAATTAATGTATACAAAATATTGTAAAACATTTTAAAAGAGTAACGGTGGAGTTTCTTGCCCATTCTTCTCCATACGAAAACTACCCTTTGGAAGGGGCGACTAGAATCAATTCTATTTTTTGTTTTTGACGTTCAAAAGTGCCTTTTTGTGCCTAATTGAAATAAATTATTTGACTTTGACTTTACATAATAAAACCGGCCAAGTGCGTGTCGGACCACGCACAATGAAGGATTCCGTAGTTGGGATGAATTTGTCCCAAAAACAAACTTAACTTTGTAGTTGAAAAATATATTCTCCCATACGGAATGTATGGGAAAACATTTTTTGCAAATGCAAAGTTAAGTTGGTCGATTATAACTCGTTAACTTGTAGAGCCTACTTAGCTGTAATAGTTTTCCTTTTAATTTTGTTATATAAACTACCGCTGTGATTTTTTTCCCACACCCAAAACCAACCATTTAGCTGGCAGGGGGGGGGGGGGGACTTGACTCTAACAAAAATTAGCACTTTAAAGCTTATTATTTCGCAAACAAATCCCTGAATCAAAAAATGGTTTTCACAAACTCAATGATACCCCACACCATGGGATAAAAAAGAAAAAAAAAAAACATCACCACTGTACGTGTTAGGGAGGTACTATAAAAAATAATGTTTTTCATAATTTTATTTTACCACTTTGTCGACGTAATTAATATGTATACCTATGCAAAATTACAGTTTTATAGTACTAAGGGTCTCGGAGCTAGACCGCGGACAGACAGACAGACAAACGGACAGACAGACAGACGGACATGACGAAACTATAAGGGTTCCTTGTTTACTACGGAACCCTAAAAAGTTCAACAAAAAAGTCCGCGATGGCGTATGTCTATCTTCTATGGATGACCCACAGTAACCATTATCTTTCAGAATTTTATGAAAATTTCATTGTTATTTCCGAAGCTTTTTTGACCGGTATTATAATGCTATTTAAATTAGGAATTTAATTTAGATTAAAAAATGCCTTGACATCATATCATTTAAATGAATAGTTTAAAAGAACACACACAGTTTCAAAATTACGCGTAACTACATAATTATGGTTGACGGACAACGCGGGCGCAGTGGTATTAGTCAATGACATTTCCTCGGCTATTAGGTATGTAATCCCGGTAGTACGTTCCCGTGGGATATTTTTCGACATCACATCACACAAGGACAAGCTAGTGTTTAATATAAAATAATAGTCTTTAAACTTATCAAATATTCAATGATTATTCTTATGATAATAAAAATAAAGCAGTCTTCTCATTTATTAAGCAGCACCTTTTTTTGCTATAGGAATCCTTCAATCCTACTTCCTACTATAATATATTATATGATTATTATAATTTATTTATAATATTATAATATATTTATAATATTTACATTTATAATTTATATTTATAAAAATATTATAAATGCGAAAGTTTTTGAGGATGGATAGATGTTTGTTACTCTTTCACGCAAAAACTACTGAACGGATTTGGATGAAATTTGGCAAATAGATAGTTTATAACCTAGATTAACACATAGGATCTTTTTATATCGATATTCCCACGGGATCTACACTTACGCGGGTGAAACAGCGGGGTACTGCTATTACCTACATAAGCTTGCACAGTAACTTATTATATAACTTAGGAATATTTATCTCTGAATTAAATGTAAAAAATATTTAAATTAGTATCATATCAATTTGACCAACGGTGCCAATTCCGTTACACACTTACAGTGGTAATCACTTTTATTTTGACAGTTCAACAACATTCATTGAGTTTTTAACGTTGTTTACCAGACGAATATTTAAAACATTAGAAGCAATGGATTAGCAACTTCCTTCAATATCTTTCGGATTGTGATTGTGAATTTATAATAATAACGTTGCGCAATTATGGTGCAGTTCTGTCTAATTCAGCACTTTTCCAAATATCTAATCATCAATCATTGGTTCTGGCAATACCTACTAAACTTAACGAGTTTCTAAAATAAACTAGGTAGATATCTAAGTAGGTATATTAGAGTTGTTAGATTTGGCGACCGGCAATAAACCCTTTGTGATATGAATATTTTTGAATGCAATGCGTATTTCAAACACACGTGTTTGATTTTCATCGCCTGTTGATGCCAATGCCAAATGAGTCTGTAAAATAATTCACTCTCACTCGAATGACTCAGAGTAGTCTTAGTTTACAGTGGTGATGCACAAAAGTACTGAAGCTTTAGCTTCATCAAACAAGTATACTGGGGTAGGTATAACCGCGGACATTTGTGGTTTGACCACTTTTCACCCTTAGTAATAAATAAAATTAAATAAGGTTGAAAAGTGGTTCACCGTCAGTGTCTGCGATGGTACACGCGGCTACACACCTAGCTATACATTTCGTTTAAAAGGAGGCTCCCTAAATTGTACGTTAATTTACATTAATATTCTGAAAAAGTCACGCATCAATCAAAATGGAACTTTTAGTATATGATTTATTCATTGACATATAATATATTACTACTGTTTAAATCAATGGATTTATTGGATCTTTTTCTTTCCATTATAATAAGACAGTTACGTAATTGGAACATTTTAGCTCGATTCATTTTTTATATTTGATAATCATATCTTTTTAAAGATTTTTTGAAAGAAAAACAAGGTTACTCGGCTTTTATAACAAAAAAATTATATATTATAGAAAAAAATTTGTTTATTATCCAGATATAAGATAACTTTTTCTCTAGATGAATGATTAATTTAGTTATAAACGAAATAAGAATTGAGACTTACGATATTTAGTTCCGTGCTCGAACTCGACCAAAGAGCGCACGCGATATTCAACTTTATTACTGCTTAGTTAGCGTTTAGCACACAGTGGAGTGGTGGGGTGCAAGGGGGCGGAGTTTGCGTGGAAATTGTCTTTGGAGTGCCTGGTCTTAGCTGACCTCGCATTGAACGAAAATCCTACACAATGCGAGATCAGCTTATACTGGAAATGTATAGCTTGATGTGTAGCCGTGTGTATCTACTACTTAACTTCTTATCAAGACTTTAAAACGTACGCTTTTCAACCGAAATTATATGACTAGTTTTAAGTTAAAATCTTTAAAAATGTTACGTCCACTGTTATAATAATAAACAACAATTATTTGCCAAACGACATGAATACTTATGCAAATAACGAAGCAGGTAGATGCTACCAAGCTTGAGTTACACAACAAAAATAATTATATCATCATACTACTTTCTCTAATAAACGTTGCCTCTTATAGGTACTATGTTTGTATTATTACAACAGCTCATTGCTGGCACTCTTTCATTTTCATAATCATTTGTTTATTGTGTAGGTATTACGTAAGTAACTTCAATGAGCGACGGAAATCGGAAGAAAATTGTGTCACTTTCATCGGCCGATTGCGTGACCAGTGTTAAGATTAAGAATCCCGCAGACAGGCACGACGTGACTCACAAATTTCCATGATGTTTTCATAGAAATTGTTCTCCTAGAGCATGTCTGCGGGGGCCTTTATAGTATAATGCCTAACTGTCTGCCTGCGTAAAACGGTACCACACTGCAGCGTATCATGTAAAATGCTGACTTTCCCTCACATTATCACATACAAGTATTTATGAGTAAGTACCTAACGGCTTTCTGCAACAGAACTCATGATTAAAATCTCTTGTTCTTCACGTTCCAGTTACAAATATTACAATAACAACATTTTTTTAAAATTAATTTCAAGTTGAATTTTATTAAACGGTGATCTTTTAGAGTGGTTCAAAAACCGTAGTTCTATGTTATTGATCAAGAGACAGAACTTTTCGAGTTTATGGTAGGAACATACGCAGTAAGGAACCGTTATTTCATCAAAATGATAATCTAAACACTGCACTTTCTTTATTACGCGTAGGTAATCGTGATTGGCCAGCTCTTGCTAGAAAGCAGTTTTCAAATACCTACCTATTTAAGCGTATTTTTTTTTAGAGTTATTGTTAGTTTTTAAATAAACTTGTTAGTATTAAATTGGAAGATGATTAAGTAATTTTAAATGTGCTTTTACTTTAGAGTTGGACTTGGCATGGACCGAAAGTCTGAAAATCTTGCCATGCCAAGCTTTAAATTAATCTTAAGTAGATACCTACTTGATTAAATATTATTAACTCGTTGGCTATTAGGTACCTTTACGTAGGGTATTTTGTCTATCTGTCACAGGGTTGTAGACATACCAGCTTTTTAACCGTAAAAGTAAAAAGTAAGTACCTAGTCAGTTTATTTTTTACAAAATACCTAAGTAGGTACATGGCCTCTATCTTGGCAAAAAGATCCCCAAGCCATACAGGAAACCTCGGAAAAAACTTTGAAAGATCGAGGTCAAGACCGGGACACATTTATAGTAAAAAAAAATCTTCCGTTTTTATTTCTGCTCTTTATGTAATATTGTAAATACGCAAATGCTACGGAACTCCTAGTACCTAACCAGTAGGTACCCTAATTGCGTAACTTATTTTCGTAAAAGGAATAATTTTATTTACACACACGTATTTACATTATTTAAAAACTATCAGACTTAAAATAATAATATGTACAAGTATATAAAAAGGGGGGGGGGAATAATTTTCGTAAACGATTATGCCTAATTTGATTCATTTTGACAGTTCAACGACATTCATTGCGTTATTTACGTTGTTGAGCAGATTTTTTTCCAACTTATGAAGCAATGGATTAGCAATCTGTTTCAAATCGAAACCGATTGTGATTGATCGTGTATTACGCAATTAGGGTACCGCACTCGCACTTCGCTCGGTTCACAATTACAATATTAGGCCGGCCATAGGTACAATTTATTCGGAATTTCGAAGGCAGCAAATACATACAAAAGGCCAGCCATATACAGATGGAATTCCGTTTCGGAATTTCGAATCACAGAAAATTTCGAACGGAGAACTACTGTTATGAGTGTGATAGATCCTTGATTTTGTATGGATTTGCTGCCTTCGAAATTCCGAATCAATTTTTCGAAACGGAATTCCTTAAGTATGACAGCCTTAAAAATACTAATGGAAATAGGATTTAAATAGTACTTATCATCAGTTTAATCCAATCTCACTATAACTTAATTTATGCTTCAAGTTAGCGACAATTGGGCGAAAACCTCTAATTGTAATAAAATTATTAAAAATAAAAATCACATCAGTAGGAAGGTGTCGATTTATTTGTATTCAATTCAGTGTCAATAAACAAGGCACAAGGCCCTGTAAACAAACGTTTTCCAGAGTACATATTTGGCAATCACATCTAATTTAATTGTTCCTCATTCAATGTTGGAATATTTTAGAATAAATTAAAAACAATAAGTCATAATGCATTGCGTGGATGTCTCTATTAAAATAGAATAGGTACCTAAAAGACGATCATATTTTTTTGGCACCAATTATGTGTTGTTTTTGTTACCATAATTTTGCAACAAAACACGAGCAAAACACTTTTTATCCTATGTGATTATTGGATTTAGACATGCGCAGAATGTTTCAGTAATAGAATCTTTAAACATTCACAACTTATTCAAATAATACTTTCACTAATAATGTGTTATGCAATTTAAAACCTTCTTGTTTCATCGCCGTACCTTTATTTTGTCATAAGTGTTATCTAGCTCCAATTTGTGAACGAAAGGGTTCAATATTTCGGCGCGCATGTCGTCAGATGAGAAAGCGCCGGTTTCACTATGCAGTTTGCCATTCATTTTCACGAAAGTAAAAACACAATATTCTTGAGATACGCTCAAATTAAATCACACTTTTAACACTCATTTTACGCCACACTTCATTAGGGAAAAATAAGCAAGCACTTAATGTTTTAAAAGATTTCCGACGTGTTTTCATTTAATAAAACACAACGACTTTAAAACACACATTTCTCCTCGCATCAAAATTGACACTGCTGCACACTTGCACAGAACACTCAAGGGACTGGCTGGTGTTTTTCGAGGTCACTCACGAAGCCTGCTATTGGTTTAGGTTTGACAGGTGCAATCGACCACCCGTCTAATGAATCCAAACGTGACAGAACTGAAACAAGATTTTACAGAGGACACAAATAATGTGAAATAATGTTCTAGTTAGAAAATGTTTAATTTATTATAAAATAAATAATTTCCGGACAATACCGGTTTTCTGAAATATACGGTTTGTTATCAAGATAATTTATTGTAGACTTTTATAAAGATAGCTACTGATATTTTATAGCTATTTAGATTTTCATGCAAGTAAACAACATGTACAGACGCCAGCACACCAAGCTACAATCTGTCAAATTTATTTAATAGGTTTTCAACTTCATCGCTGAAGTGTAAGGTTTAAAGTTGATTGGGAAAATTTGACAATTTCGGGTAACTTGATGTGCTGGCGTTAGTACAATGAAGTAACAACAAATAAAAAAACAATTATATTAGTATTATATTATTGCATTCATCCCGTTCAAATGTCACACGTCAGAACCACATGTTTTATTTATTTTACAATGTCTTGATAACTTACCGCGTAAATGCATTTGTTGTCAACTTGTCATTCTTGTCATTCTCACTCATCATTATTTTACCGTATACAAACGCAAATGTCTTGTGATTATTGTGGAAAATAAACGAATAATATGGATTTTCTCTCAAATAATGGAAGCGAAAGTTCAAAAACAATTGATTGACTACTTTTCTTATTTCGACGAATTTCACACCACAGCGAAAACAAGTTTGAATGATTGCCAAAAGTGCGCTGCGTCTATAAATACACTGATAAAGCGTTGTAAGAACATAAACGAGTGAGTGAAACTAGAGAAATGTTTATTGTTTGTATTTTACGACTGTGTGTAATGGTATTGGTCGTTGTAGGGCTGTCGTGACGGGGACGCCTTTGGAGCAATTCGAAGGATTACAAAGCAAGTTGTGTGCTTCCATACATAACCTAATTTCGGAGAACGCACAAGAAATACGAAGTAAACTGTAAGTTTAAGTACTTATCATAGATTTGCGTCTTATTTATTTGATAAGCCTCTATATCTTCTTTTGAATGATTGTTATATAGACTTGTTGTGGACTGTAGCTCAAGCCATGACATTGGCAATGGTACTTATTGTTTACCTTTGTGGATTGCATCACTGGAGATTTTAATTTATTTTACAATTGTAAAGTCCTAATTTTTTTTTACTATATCTTTCAGACATAAATTTTGAGCATGAACTTTATGCCTAATTGATGTAAAATCAATGTCAAACATGGCAACATCAGAAATATAGAATTTTACTTTATGTTCCTAATTTTTTCAAACCAAATATTTAGAATGAAGTCAAAGTCAAATCATTTATTTCAAATGTATGGCACTTTTGAATGTCAAAATTTACAAAATAGTAGAATTGATTCTAGTCGTCGTCAGTAGTTTTTGTATGGAGAAGAATGGGAATGAAACTCCACCGGTACTCTTTAAAAATGTTTTACAATAGTTTGTATCATCATCAGCGTATAAATGTTCCCACTGCTGGGACACAGGTCTCCTCTCTGTGAGAGGGAGTGGGCTGTAATCCACCACGCGGGCCCAGTGCGTGGTAAACCTAGAATAAAATGACTATACAGCAACAACAGATAATCTAATTATGTGATAGATACATGGTGCTCACATATTTACAAACATTGTAAAAGTAGACGATTTTCCAAAATTTTTATAATTAACAAGTCAATGTGTGAGGATGTAATCACAGAATGTAAAATCAATGTCATATAACACAAAATATTTTTTTTTACAATTAAATTAGCAACCAGTTTGATTTTGTCTTGATTCTAAATTGTCCTAAGGAGCAGGACCAGCATGTTTCCAAGCACTCTTATCTTGGATATAATCCTCTAATGTGTTGTAATATGAGTTTTAAACGTTCTCTCATTAAATTGCAATATGTCACAAGGTATTTTATTGTAACATTTAACACAGTACCCCATAAAAGATTTATGTACTTTAGATAATCTGGAAAATGGTCAACCATTTTTACAATACATTTTTTAAATAAAATAAGTGATAGACTTAATTTTAATACTAGAAATAAAATTAAGTCTATCACTTATTTTATTTAAAAAATGTGGATTTTTCCTTACATACATAATATTTTCATAAATGAATTGGCAAGGTACCGTCATAATATTAATCCTTTTAAATAGTTCCCAGAGAGATTCGCGACGACGTAGATTATAAATGGCTCTGACAGCTCTCTTTTGCAAAATAAAGATGGATTCAATGTCAGCAGCCTGATCCCGCAGTAAAATGCCATATGACATAATGCTGTGGAAGTAGCTAAAATAGACCAAACACGCGGTTTCTACATCTGTTAACTGTCTTTCTAACAGCATAACCGGCCGAGCTTAGCCGCCCTGCAAGAGATGTTATAATGAGGTCCCCATTGTAATTTCTCGTCTAACGTGATTCCTAGGAAAACCGTTTGATTAATAAATTCCAGTTTTTCTCCATTCAATATAATGTCACATTCGCGACTTCTAACATTTGGTAATTTAAATCTAATGCATTTGAAGTAAGCGTAAATAATAATTATTTAATCTGTCAATTCCAGGTGCACTTTAGAAGACTTATTTGAGAAACTGTGCAACAAAAACAAAATACTCAGAGATAGCTGCAGAGACATTAACTTTGAAGAGAACTCTGCACTTGTAAAGGGCACTCCACTGCAACCATCACTAACGCAGCTGCTGGAGTTTGCAGATGATACAATAACCTTTGGAAGCCAAGTGTGCGCCCAAATAGATACGTCATTAAACGTATTATCCTTCAAAGAGTTAAATACAGAACATTTTGCAGACAATTTTCGGTTCCCAAAAGACTGGCAGCGGCGCATACCAGAAATAATTTCATACACATTGTTCTTGTCTGAAAACCAAATTTAAACATGGATCTACTGGACTCAATCCTTAATTCCATGCAATCGCCACCAACGGCTAGTGAAGCACAGAAAAATGCTATGCGGAAACAAAAAGAGGCTATAGAAAACAGACAGAAGGAGGAACGAAACATGATAAACAGATTCAGAAAGAGAGTCGAAGAGAAAATAAGCAACTTTATCAAAGATGGCACAAAACCTCACATTCAGTTTGAACCTATGGAACAAATGTACAGATCTATTATCAGGGATGTATCCGAGATTGCTGGTTTACAAGTATTCTCATTCGGACAAGAGGGAGTAGACCGGTACTCAGTTATATACCTCAAAGACAATGGCCCTTCAGAAGATGAGCTGACAGTACGCAGGGCAGGCGGAGTATGGAATGAAGATAAAGCCGCTGAGATGGCCGTAGCCCATTTCGAAAAGCGAAAACAAGCAGCTATAGATTTAGAAGAAGAAAAGAATAGAAAACGTAAGCGTGGTAAAGAGGAATTAAGTGGAACTTTCTATAAGCAAAAGTATGCTCATCTGATTGGTGAGGAGGCAGGTGGTGATGCAGCTAAGAAAACGAATGTCAACAAGAATTACGGAGAGGTTCCTAGTGAAAATAAAAAGGATCAGCGATCAATTGAACAGACAATGGCTGACATAAAAGCGAAGAAAATGAAGAAAGCGGAGACTGAGAAACGTGACGCAGACAGTAGTGAACAAATTTAGTATTTGTTTAAATTAAAATACGTAGTTAGTCTGTTTTAGTCTGATTCTTAATATTTGTTATCTACAACCACTTATTTTAAGACTATGATTATTCACATTATAGTGCAAATAATTAATTCTTTTGAGTGTACAATTTGTAACAAAAGATAAAATAATACTTTTGTGTATAGTCAAACTCTAAATTGCTCTATCACTTTAACACGTTGCGGGACGGTAATGACTTTTTCAAATTATGCGATATGACAGTAAAATTGCCCATACAAAACACATATATTTTCAATGTGTGACTTTGTGCGTTCTAATGCTTCTATACGTATGAGGGATTGATGTGATACGACAGTAAAAACGGTTTTCCTTGTTCCTCTATACAAAATTTCGCTGTAATGCCCGTACCTCACTTTAGAAGAGTTTAAAATTGTACGGCGGTGCCTGTACTGTCATTTTTCAACTTCAAAAAATCTACTGCTAATTCAGTGCGTCCCGCAACGTGTTAAGGTTGAATGTCGCTTGCATGTCGTAAAACGACAAGGTCTATGACAGTTATGAGTTTAGACCTTAATTTAATGTAAGGGGGATATAAGGTAGCCCCTGAAACTCAAATTTTCCTGTTTTTTTTGCAATTTGCAAGTCATTGTCGGGTTGTATGTTGATCAAAATATGATTCACTCATCAATACAAGTCCCTAAGTTATAACGGACGTAGAGCGATGATTGTCAGCTTTGAAAAAGAGTTATTTTTTCTCACAAGAACCTGTTTGTCATACTAACAAGTGGGAATGCATTTTGATAATATTATAATAATACTTTATTCTCGTAATTTAAGGTCTGTGTTAAATCTTTGAATACTATTGTAATATTTTGTAACTTCGTAATTAGCTGTACATATAAAAATTAGGAAAAAAAAATGAGCAGATGTATAGCACCCACAGATTCCAAAAATGACATAACACTAAAACTAAGATATGGCAATTATCATTTTATTCTCCAGGGACGAGGATTTGTTAGCCCACGTTCGCACGGAGGTAAAAATATCGCGGCGGGATTTTATCGCGCACTGGATTGCGCGTTGAAAAAACACAGTTGGAAACTCGGCGCTAAGCAGAGCGTCCAAAATCCAGTACACGAAAAAAATCGCCACGATTTTATTATGTCCGTGCGTACGTGAGCTTAAAGTCGCGAATCATATTTTGACCAACATATGACCTAACACTGACCTGCAAATTGCAAAAAAACGTAAGAAAATTTGAATTTCACGGGCTACCTTGGCGCTTTCGCCTTGATGGGAATTGTTGTCAAAAGTGATAACGCAATTATGAGGTCAACTATACAGTTGTAATTGTTATTCAAGTAGAGGCTGCCTACAGAATTCTCTGCCTGCGTGGTCACTTCGTAGTTAGCCATTTTCCTGTGAGGTTGTGAAAAACTAAAGCTATCGTATCTATGTTACTGCCAATTTGACAGCTGGGCCAATTTCGGTTGACAGCATAGTGTAGTTTTTAAAATTAGGGATACTGTCCTACCCTAAAGTGTAACACAATATTTTTGTTAAACCTTGTGTTCTATTACGAAAAGTATTTTATTACATTGGTATCAGATTAATGGCCGTAGTGAATTCTCCAAATTTTATTTTTATTTTTTTATAGACCTTTATTTAATCGATCCTCTAATAATTCCCATTTTGCGCTCCTTATAATTATTTTTAATGCAAAAAGTGCGTTTGTTTGTTTTTGCGTTTTCACGCTAAAACGGCTGAATGGATTTTGATAAAAAATAAATCACATGGTTAGACCCCTGGGTTAGAATTTAGGATACTTGTTATCTCGGTACTACGTTCCCGTGAAATAAAATTGCTCTTTTTGAGAACCTCAAACAATTCCCTTTTTGGGGTCCTAAAAATAACCAATTATCTGAAACCAACTTGGATGTAGCGCTCGCCGGCTACTGCCGCGGCACCCCTCACACGGCTCGCGCGCCGTTTGTCAGAATTCTAACCTAAGCTTAGTTACTGCGACGAACTGTGAGAAAAAGTCAGAAAGTTAAAAGAGGCTTAGTTATTGTTTTTAAGTAAGCATCATAAGAGGCGCAAAAAGTTTTTAGAGATTCATTAATCTGTTATAATTATATTTCCCTTATTTTTATTTACGGTGATTCCTTCGACGTAGCCAGCGACCTTAAAAAATCTTAGTTTTTGCAAATAGCCGTGCTGTGTAGTGATCACGGAGCAAATACATGCTCCGTGGTAGTATAGTCTAGTTAGTGGTGTGACCGTCATACTGACAATTCGTAGGTCTCAAGTTCGAACCCAAGGCACGCACCTCAGACTCTTTGGATTCATGTACGTATTGTATAATTATCACTTGCTCCAAAAACGGTGAAGGAAACATGGCTGAGAGATATATCTCGACGGCATGTAAAGCCAAGTCAGAAGCCCATGGGTGGTTTTAAAACTGACACCAGGTTAGTCATTAACCACACGAAAAGAAGATCAATTACCCTTGGCCTTGGGGTCGACTTCCAGTCTAACCGGATGCAAAATCCGATCCAAAATCGATCAGGAGGCTATCATTATTATAACTCTTGAAGTTACATTTGCTGCAAGTAATTTTGAGAGCCTGTATGGGTGTTTAAAATGATTATAATTTAGTAATATATTTTTTAGATTTCGCGAGCTACATTGACCAATCAATCCCCTTTAGAGAAACATCCACTAAATAGTGCAAATTGAGATGAAGCTAGTAAACGGATTGGTTCATGAACCATATCTGAGATTTAAATTTTTTAGTGCAAAAATTATTGGCGATACAAGAAACAAATCCCACCTTAAATTATAGGAAGTTTCTTCAAGATTAAGGGCTATTATGGTTTGTAGGTTTGTATTCAATAAGCTGGAAGCCTACCACCAGTTTAAAAGCAGTATTATTTTAATATTACTTCGTGGGAGAAAGAGATGGAGCTATACGTCCTGTAGAGCTTCATCTCTTTCCCACACTGAAGTAATATTAAAATAATACTGCTTTATGAGCTTGTGGTAGGCCCCCTGGTCTGTCAACTGCTAAAAATAAGTAACCAAAGAGGGTTGTTTTTAATAGTCGTTTTTAGGCAAATTTTATTGTTCTAGGAAAAATATTATTTGTGGCCTATGAGGTAGTGTCAGAATCTTTCACACGCCTCAGTCGATTCAAATTTCAACGACAGGTCTTTAGTACAATAAAGACTCGTGCAGACTGGCGCGACTTTTCGCTCGACGCGTCTCCGGTAATTGTTCCACCGTGAAGTTTTCTTAGAAATTGTTTTATTAGTCGCGTCGCGCTTGTGTGCAAGATCCTTTTAAGCTGTCTCTGTATAGATATAGATGTGATAATATATTTTGAACTACTTACACCTGAATACTCAAACGGGCTGAGACGCATACAGCGAACTTTGACTACTCAAGCAAGTGCAGTAGCATTTCATACGAAAATGAACCTTTTTGGTATACAATTTAAGTTCATACTCGTATAAAATGCTTGATCACAGTCGGTTAAAAGAATATGCACATAAATGTCCCAGGAATAAGGTTCATTTTCATAATGAACCCTACTGTAATTAGTTTGAGTCAAAACAAAGTTTGCTCTTTAGATCTCAGACTTGCAACGAACACAGTTATTTTACCCCTGATTTTGCATCAAAAATTCAGAATGATCATTGTTCTTGAATAAATAAGTTTGCTATCAGAGGTGAAATAACTAATTGTTTAACTGCAGATACTTGTAATTTAAATATACCTACATATTTTGTCGTATTGTTATATATAATTTTATCTCACGAAGCGTCCCGCACTTTACTTGTGATTACCAAGTGTACAAACACGCTGTGAATGTGTGTGTAAGCGCAGGAGGTCTCGGTACCGTCCGAGATAATGGCGAAGTATAAAGTGTGTGTGTGTGTGTTATGCGCTGATGCTACTGGTGTTCACGCACACTTTCACAGCATGTTTGTACATTTTGTTACTAAAGTAAAGCGAGCGCCACTTTGCGAGATAAAAAATACTGTACTATACTTTGTGCCCGGTTGATGGCAATAGGCTCGCCGCCTATTACGTGGGACGTATACATAACTGGCGAAATGTGGGTGTACCTACTATTGGTACACCTCTGCCTTACCCTTCGGGGTTACAAGCGTGATGTTATGTTATTATATTAAATAGCTGAATTTCATAATTTTTTCCCCGTCTTCCAATGAGCCATTAATAAACAATTTTAGAGGATCAGGGTGTAAAGTTCACTCAACCTCTATAGAAAAGGGAGGATCCTCCGACCAGACGGCTGTCGTGTCTGGCGGGCAATTGCCCAACGATTGATGTCGGGGAAGTTATATACTGTGTGATTTTTTTTACCGTCTCGAAATTTTTACAGGGTTTTCTACCCATGAGTGTAAACAAATCACGAAAAAAAAATCTGCTGTTTATACAAAAGTTCAATACCTACTTGACCAAAATGTATGAAACAGCTGATTTTTTTTCGTGATCTCAGAGTTGCTCCAATAGTAAAAGTTGTTTATATTCATGGGCAGAACATCCTGTAAAAATTTCGAGACGGTAAAAAAAATCATCCGGTACCTATATGGTGTTCGCGCGGTAAACTCTAATTGCGCGATGCAGGATTTTTGTGACGTCAGGTCTTTGATGCGTAGTTCGCATGTGGCGATGTAGATGCCGCCACAGTATCAAAAATAATTTGAAACTGAAATGTCTAAAATAGAGATTCTTATCTACCAAATATAATTTGCGGTGCCAGTTTATAATATTGAAGATAATGTCATAATATTTTTATAATAGCTGCTTAATTTGGACATACAACTTGCCTTTGTCTAGTCTTGTCCTTATGTATTTAAAGACAAAAACTTTTGTAGCTGTTATGTGTTCGATTTTATTGTTTCCCTTTTTTTTTTTGAATTAGGTATGCACTACAAGTTGATTAGTTTTACTTGGCAATAGAGAGATAGATTGATTATGAAAAAAAAGCTTATAAATTAAACAGGTTCTTTTAAAATCACCAAGGAAAAAAAATTGCGGAAAGGGAGATTATTCTTAAAAAACTTCGATTGTTTCAAATAGTCCGTGATTCTACATTGTCAATTCCATATCTTTTTAACCAACTTCTAAAAAAGTAGGAGGTTATGAAAGAAAGAAAAATATTTTAGTTGGGACATGCACAGGAAAAAAAAACATTAATAACAACTAAAAAGGAGCATCTGAAACTAACAAATTTTTAGAACTACAGAAAAAAAAACGCAAACAAATTATGCATACAATGGGTTTTTTTTCTCCTCGCCTTATATGAATGTAACTGTTTGGTTTCGTTCCTCATAAAATACAATAGACGTGGATATATTTAGGAACCTGTTCCGCTTAGCTATTTCTAAACAGCCATAAAAAACTGAAAGAAATCGACACGTGTTTCACCTCTCAACGAGGCATCCTCAGGATGACGATGGATACGGCGTGTTGCCACACCGAGCGCTGAGCACGTGCACTCAGCGCTTGGTGTGGCAACACGCCGTGTTCGAGTTCGCAACAAGTCCATCGTCATCCTGAGGATGCCTCGTTGAGAGGTGAAACACGTATCGATTTCTTTCAGGAGTTTTTTATGGCTCTTTAGAAATAGCTAAGCGGAACAGGTTACTAAATATATCCACGTCTAATTTTATAATGGATTTCCGCAAGGTCACGCCTGAATCAATTAATTTTCGTTCCTCATATAAATTAAAACAAAATACTACCACGTTATTTGTAATGTGGTAGTATTTTGTTTGCAAGAGGCAAGATGCATTGCAAGTTTGCAAGAGGTTGGTTGGTTGGTTGTTGGTTTACATTAAAGTAGGCTATCTACCAATCAATTTTAACCTCTCCCGCTTGTTATGTTAACTGCCAATATTGGCCAATCTTTTCATCGAAATGATCTTTATAATATGTACCTATAGCTATACATTTATCCAAATATATTACCTCAAGTATAATGTACCTTAAGTATCCAAAGTAGATACAAGGAAAAAACTATTTTTTTACCCACAGTATGAAATAAAGACTGGGTTGATTTTGATTAGATAGCAATAAATAAGTACCTAGTTGATAATGTTACTGAATATAATATTAAATTGTATCTTTTGAAGTTGAAATAAAATGTATTCAGTACATGTTTGTTTGTCTTTAATTAATTCAACTCCTAGCTCACCAATTTATTGTGACCATGAGAGACTGGGACATGGTCCTTCGAGCCGGATAGCGAGGATATTATTCCTGCAATTTCAAGTGCCTTGGAAGCAAGTAGGTGTCAACACCGAACGCTACTGGTTCCGAGACTCCAAGTGGGTACTGTGCTGCTGCTGCTCATTCCCTTTAAGGTGAACGCGCTAGGGTAGCCCGCGAAATTCAAATATTCTTACGTTTTTTTTCTTCAAGGTCAGTGTCAGGTTGTATGCTGATCAAAATATGATTCGTGACCGTAACAAAATATTTCCATACAAGAAACATGGTTTTTTATCGGCATTTTTTGCTCGGTCTTAATACGGTACGGAACCCTTCGTATGCGAGTCCGACTTACACTTGGTCGGTTTTTTTATATTGGCAGCTCAAGACTGCCTAAAACGGGAATCCAGCGTATTGAGTGCTCTCCTGCATCCTAATTGCGTAATACACGATCAATCCATTGCTTCGAAAGTGCGAAAAAAAAATTTGCTCAACAACGTAAATAACGCAATGGATGTTGTTGAACTGTCAAAATGAAACAGATTAATCTTAATAATTTACGAAAATGTATTACGCAATTAGATAGTTGAATGACATCGACACTCGACAGGTTTGTTGATATAGATAGTCCAATCCACGAAGACGCGCCCCACTCCACTCCGCGCCGTACTAGAGTTCAGTTTACAGTCTGTAGGTAGGTACAGTAATCGCGGAGTGGGGCGCGTCTTCGTGGATTGCACTATCTATAGACATTATTTTGTGCAATTGTTTTGTAAAATCCTATCCATAAATCCCATTTCAAACGTATTCAAAAAACAAGATGGCGGCGCAAGTTCTGATAAAAATAACATTGTAGGTACTTAGCGCTATACCTACGTTTTCAAGTTTCAGGTTTAAAATAAAACAAAATGTATTTTTTTGAACGTTTATTTACCATCAACACTTTATTTATTAGGCATACTTACTTACACAGAAACAACAATATTTGCGATAGGAATTTATATTCTCATCGCAAAGCTATGACTAACCAACCTACCCGATTCGCTAACAAATTTCGCACCGATCGTACTTTACCTAGGGTGTTATTAATATTAAAAAATAATGAACATGAAGGCAAATTAATGTTTTGTGTGCATCGATCACTAATAATAGTGATCGATGTTTGCGTGTTATATAAAGTCACGGTAAACAAATTGTTTATCAAATTGACATACTACGTCAATTTTCCGTGTTATAGTATAGCCATTTCTTCATAAAACTTTAAAAGAAACACAGTTATGATTAGAATATGCCTACAGACCGCATTCTTAAATTCAATTCAATTCCTGCCATCATAAGTAAGTCGGTATATCTTGAGATAAATAAAATTAAACTTATTGGCGTTCATAATTTCGTGTACCGAGCAAATTACACCTTTATACATCTTTGTGCTATATTAAACTCGCAACAATCTAAGAAGTCCGATTTGACAGCTATAAAATCCTTTGTGTAGTGATGGAAAAAAAATCGATTGCTTAAAAGTAGATTCTCGAAACATGTCGATATAACATACTGAGAGATTTTGAAACCGATGATTTATCTACATTGCTTGAAAACTGATTCTCGAGGCATAACGTTATATTACACGTAGGAGTAGGAAACGTCAAATCGGACTTCTTAGATTGTCACGAGTGTATGTATTTTTCTCTAAGTTTTGTGTGTATTTAAATGAATAATAAAAATACACTGTGTTATAAGGTCTATCCAATCATCATTACATTTAACATAATTTATATAGGTATACTTAGGTAATTTTGTGATTTCAAATACAAACACTTTGCAAAAACAAAAGAAACTTAGAAATTGCTACATAGGTTCACGTACATAATAGTTTTTACGCGGCTTGCGGTAGGAGTTGACTGGTAGAAATCATCACGTAAGGAAATAACGATATGCGGCTTTCTCCCTTCGTCACGTAAGGGAAAAGCGTTATGCCCCCGCGATGCGACTTTCTCTCTCTCTCTCTATCTCTTTCTATTATACGAGTGTATGTGTGCGTACGAGTATAGGAACTTCGTTCCGGACGGGGGTCCCTCGATCGCACACGTTTTTGATGTGAAACATCTATAGCAGCAGGACTGACCGACTGTTGGCGTCGACGCCAATGTTGTAAACTATCCTTTTATGCATATTACCTGTAAATAATAATTTCGATGTTTCACATCTGCCAGGCGTCCCGCGACGGCTCATATTTTTTTTTTTTTTGCTGTCATTTTCAAATTCAAGTAGATCTTAATAGTTTTTTTTGTTTCAAAATGGATTATGTATTTTAATGATACGATAGAGTTTACATTGAATAATTGACTTCAATTAAATAGCTGCCTTCTTTTTAATCAATTTCATGTAGGTAGTATTCAAACATCAAGACCAAATCACAGATTAATACAGAAACAGATGGTTCACTTAGCTCCCTTCAAAATGGTTGAGCTGGATGGTGCTGATTCATGCGTCATGTTCGTGAACGGGCGCCGTCAGTTGGGACTCGTCATCTCTTAGCTGCCATGGCTTTTTTTTTAGTTAAAACTTTAGGCGCGTTGGGCATTTTTGAGATGGGACTAAACCATTGATTTCGCGACACCATGACGACACCTCATTTTTGTAAACGCGATTGTGCTCCGTATTTATATTATGTTACGGATCAATGTTCTATGCAAGTATTTTTACTTTAAAGGTTTTGTAAACGCGATTATGGTCTTTATTTATATTACGTTACGGATCAATGTTCTATGCAAGTATTTTTACTTTAAAGGTTTTGGAAGTATTATTTTTTGTAAATGCGATTGTGCTCTTTATTTAGATAAGGTTACGGACCAATGTTCTGTACAAGTATTTTTCTTCCACCAAGGCGGTCTTGTTCAAGTTTTCACTTCTGTCGGCACTCCCGGAGTGCCACCACTTTTTTTTTGTTTCCTCTTTTTATTACAGACGCGTTAAACGTGCACATCTATCGATATTGTTCTCACATTTATAATTTCCACATGAATGGTGTAGGTACCTACTTAAACAATATTTTGTAACAATTTTTTTATTTAACCGTTTCCATGGAGTGACTATCTTGCCCGTTCTTCTCCAAAGATATCTACAACGCTTTGGAATGGGCAGCTTCATATTTCTGACTGAACGACGCCTTGACAATTCAAAAGTGCCTGTAAATGGTTTAATTGAAATAAATGCTTTGAATTTGAGTTGATACCGCAAAATTATTTAAATAAAAAGCGACTCTTGCTACGACACAATAAAGTGCAATTCAGGTCGCACAGCGCTAATTACCTACAGTTACACTCACTGAATTGGCCCGACAAGACGGGCCCGCCACGTACTTATAGTTTATTACCTAAAATGCGGAGTGAACCATTTGTATTCATCTGTGACCAAATTCAAAACACTTGGGCCAGTTTCTCGAACGAAAATTACCTATCCCAAAATTAATCTGACAAATTGTCAAGCGCGCGTAAAATGCTGCGATTGGCTGTGGACAAGGGATCTCGCGCACTACAGCAGCAACGACCCCGACTTGTAGCACGACTAGTCTCAATCCTGGCCGCAGAACATCTACCAACAAAAAAGTTTGGCCGTAAGACCGTTCATCCGACCAGTTTTGCGGCTAGTCGTGTGACAAGTCTTGGTCGTGACCACGTAGTGCGCTTAATCATTCAACCAATCACAGTAGTTTACGCGCACCTGACAATTTGTCACATACATGTCATATTGCGATAAAAAAATCAAGAAACTGGCCCTTACCTACCTAGGAACTTCTTATTTAAGATAATAGTGGATAGTAATTTTGTTTTTCTTGAGTAGAAATTTTGCCGTCCTTGAATAAAGCTACATGATTCCCAAAACTTCTTTGAGTTTCAAGACAATAAGCATAAGATTTTCGTATCATAATTATTATTATGATTATACACAATAATAAATTATAGGTACAGACGCCAGCACTTCAAGCTACTACAATCTTTCAAATTTATTTAATAGATTTTCAACTTTATCATTGAAGTATAAGGTTCAAAGTTGATTGGGAAAATTTGACAGTTTCGGGTAGCTTGATGTGCTGGCGTCTGTACATAAGTACAGGTTCATACAGCTAACCTTACTTATATTTTAATGGCATAACAACATCAATTGGCGTTATTTTTGTGCATAATGTTGAAGAAAATCCTAAAGTGTTCCATAATATTTTGAATTACTTAATATTAATTGCTAGATATGTAGAATATACATTGCACGATGTTATTAACTGTTATCTAGTTGTTACATTTTAACTTATAGTCTAAAAAAACAGAATCTACCATGTACAGACACATCAAGCTACTACAATCTGTCAAATTTATTTAATAGATTTTCAACTTTATCGCTGAAGCATAAGGTTCAAAGTCGATTGGGAAAATTTGACAGTTTCGGGTAGCTTGATGTGCTGGCGTCTGTACAATACGGCTGATGAATCATGGTCGGTCCGAACTTAGCGCAGAAGGCTGCGCAATAAAATTTTAATAGTGACATGAGGCGAGTGTTTAGTGAATGAGAGAACATGCGCGAAATTTTAGAGAGCCTGTGTTCAAAGGGTTAACAATCATTTAAGAGACGTAAGGGGCCGTTCAAGTATTACGTAAGCAGATTTATTACAATTATTTACCCCCACCCCCCATGTCATCAAAAATAAGCAAAGCAAGACCCCCCCGCCCCCCTATAGTGCTTACGTAATACTTGAACGGTCCCTAATTCATAATTTCATTGGCCGTATTGCAACAGAACTGAATGAATATCTAGGTCTTCTATAGATATGTACATACATGTTATAAAATTAAGTCCATTTTTGTGTCTGTTCTGTGACCACGTTGTTCTTCTCAACTACGCAACAGATTTTGAAGAGGTTTTTACCATTATTTAGAAAATTTATTCCAGAAGATTTACGTGTCCAAATACATTAATATTAAACATACAAACAAGAAATCTCTATGTTTTGTCTCGTGGTTGGTCACAGTTCCAACCTAACCTATAATGAATATCATTCAGGCCGCTAGTTGAAGCGCGCCGTTTTGTTAAAGGCTTAACTGAAAGGCTTTAAGCTAGTTGGCTGCGACATACCTATATTATGTATTATATTTATCTATTCGTACATTCTGCTGGCATACACAATTTACAGTCTGTTAATTTAATAGGTATCTTACCTATTTGTATACTTAATTTTTGGAATGAAGTTCCTTATCGCACGTTATACTTGGCGAATGAGAGCTAGACCAAAACATTTGACCGTTGTCGTGACGGTCAAAATGTTACACTTTTGCTATTGTACAGACGCCAGCACCACAAGCTACTACATTCTGTCAAATTTCTTTAATAGATTTTCAACTTTATAACTGAATGTTAAGGTTCAAAGTTGATTGGGAAAATTTGACAGTTTCGGGTAGCTTGATGTGTTGACGTCTTTACATGTTTTTTTGTTATTCACTCTCAAACTTTGTTAATTTATTTCAATGTGCCTGTTATACACTAGCTTCCGCCAACGGCTTCGCCGTCGTGACATCTTTGTAAGTTATAGCCTATGTTACTCAGTGAACTGGTGAAATATTTTTTACTTTATTTATTACTTGAAAAAGTAATACAAATCTTTTCTCTTTAAAATATTAGTGTAGATACAGCGAAAGGAACTTCGTTCCAGTGTGGTTGTCCCACCTCGACGACGTGACACCTCTCGAATTATATTAAACACTAACAACAGCAATAAGATTTTGTTAGACACAGGTAAATACATTATATACATCTGGAAGCATCTAAAACAATATACCTAATAATGTAGGTATTTATTTTTATTGTCATAGTCATAATTATGCATAGATATTTTTCAATACCAAATACTTTTTTCTAATCTTTAACCATATTTGGCTTGAAGCGTAACGAATGTAAAATTAATAAAAACTATAAAACATACATAGTTGTCATACTTTTAAGATTATTGTCGTTTTTCTTTTAAATATTAAAAAAAAAACGTTATAAAAATCACAGTCTTCAACAATAAAATATAATAGCAATAGCAACAATTTTATAATAAAAAGGTTACAAGGTTTTATTGTCAAGAATTATTTTATTATTGTCAATTATTTTCTAAAACATATTTAGCCATTATATACCTACGGGCTGTTTTCGAAGACGAATATATTTTTATTTTACTAAAGGCTAGAATACGTAATATAAAAATTCAACAGTAAATAGATTGATACAAACGGCAGGATATGATTATCTAGATATGAACTTAGTTACACGATTTGGATATTTCCAATTTCTTCTCAACAAAGATATGATGAATTCTAGAGTATTAATTTTGCCTGTCCCGGGTACGGTCAGCAACGAAAGACGATTAACACTTTTTTTTACATAACATCTACCTAAATAGACGTAATTTAAAGTTTGACACACTGATTTTCAGTATTTCATGTACCTACTTAGGTAGATAATAATAACTAAGGGTTTATATAAAATCCGGTAATCCGATTAAAAAAAAAAAATGCTCTACATAATTAAGTGTGATCACTACCACACCACACTTAAGGCGTGATGTTGTGTGTGTGTGTGTGTTGTTATTAAAAAAACAGAAGTTTTAATCGGTGTTTGTTGTTGACTGTACAGTCGACATTGTTTTTTTTACTAATAATTTCATTTTGTCATTTAGAAGCCACGTTAAGCTTATTCATAAGATAAAAGATAGACAAAAAACTCGTAGAAAAACCCTTATAATAATATAATATTCACTGTGGTTTTCATGCGCAAACATTTTTTAACTGTCATGCTCTTGCAACAAATATTTTCGGAAAAACGTGCATGACCCTAGACGGGGATTATATTTTATATTGTATTCCTATTCTCCATGTGTCTTTAAATCATTATTATACGAACTTCTACTGAGTATTGATTTCCAATATTGATTACTGCAGCGTGACGTCAGAGAAATACTTATTTTTATATAATTGCCAGGTACACACTAAGGTACAAGTTAGGTACGAGGCTATACTTATGAGTACCTACAATGATAATTATGATCCTGCTAGGTTGAAGTAGATTACATTGTGTGAAGCGCAACAGTTGAGTGGAGTGACTGTAGCGCAGCAGAATTCAATTACTTACATACATCATAAAGGCGCAGTTCCATTGCTGTCAAAGGCACGCTACGCACGGATACGTGGCGAGCAAACAAATGAACGTGCGTCACCTCCCCGTGCACATCCTACGCAGTAATTAAATTGCGTCTTTACAATCCCTCGATACCCACGCTGCAGTAACCCTGACTATAACCCCAACGACGTTCGAATTCGAACCTTCAACTATCTTCGAGACTACTCCTCATCGTCGGTTTCGCAGCATCCCGGCCAGCAGCAACCTTCGGTCCCATCAGGCCTTGTACAGAACAGCAGGGTTTCCGTCTTTGACACAGGTCTTGGCTCTATCCCGTGGAAGTCTCGTAACTCCTCGGCGGGGAACCAGGCGCGTTCTTCGTCATCTATGATGGGGATGCCGAAGTATCTGGAAGTTTTGGGAATGTTTTAATTGTGGTGCATGTTTAAGTCAGCTTTGAGAAAAGTTCGAGTTGCGATGAAGGCATAAATAACGGTTATGTCAAGACTTTACAAGGTTTTTACGAGACCTATGACATCTGAACAGTTTAAATCGGTGTTAGCAGATAAAATTAGTCTTTGCTTTGCCATCTTTATATTGGTGTCGATTCTCTTGTCACAAATGCTTCTAAACTAGACTAAAAATCACCAAAATTTAGTTTAATCCTGTCAAACGACGATTTCCCATTCTGAAATAGACTAAAATGACACAACTTAACTATATTTTAGTTTGACAGATATTAGTTAGTGAAAATGGCAATTTTGCTATTCTGAATTTGACGTTTTTCACCTAAAATTTAGATTTTCTAACTAAATCTGACTATTTTTAATCGCGACTAAAAACGTGTGGAATAAAATTGGTTGTCATGAACTTTAAATTGACACCAACGACTTCAGATGCAAAAACAGTACTTAACTGAATATATTTTTTTCTTTTGCTTATAAGTATCTCGAAAACGGTGTGTCCAATCGCAAAAATAATGAAAATTTCGACACCCTTTATAAAACCCTTAAACCCCTAACACTCTACATGTAGGTAATATTTTTTCTTATTTTTCATACAAAAAGTAAAAAAAATCCATATAAAACACGTCGAGGCTGCCCCCTCTACGCGCCTCAGACTCTAAAAAGATTCACGTGGTTAGGTATCATGTGTGGAGTTGCGATTGTCAAATTCGATTTAGATGTGTCAATGTCAAAATTATTTTTAAATTTAGAGAATTTATTTTGCAGAATAGCTTTGAGATTCTCATAGTCCAAAGTAAGGAATTTTAGTGATAGTTTTTTAGTTCGGTGTACAAGAGAATCGGCACCATTGACTTTCAAATTGCGAATATTTCCATCTACCTACCTTAAGAATGCAAGCGCCATTTAAAATCAGAATAGATGATGAGAACGAATCAATAAAAAACTTTTTACAAAAAAAAAACAACCGACTTAAAAAAAAAACACTACAAAGCGAAAAATAACTTTAATTTCGGAAGTCGGTGTCTTTGGTTTTGAATTTTCGTTCTTTGTCACCGACTTCCGAAATTAAAGTTATTTTTCACTTTGTAGTGTTTTTTTTTTAAGTCGGTTGTTTTTTTTTTTGTAAAAGTTTTTATTTTTCACTTTTTAGTTGTGGTACCTACCCCACACAAATTCGAATACCACTACCTGCTATGTAAATAACAGTGACAAGAAGTTATCATATCATCTACATACTAAGTGGGAAAAAATACGTATAATTGAAGCTAACTCAAAAACTACCCAAGCAAAGTTAATAAAATTTATATTTATATGGGACCACCTCTGAAGTATGATCTACCAAACAAAAAAAGAATCATCAAAATCTATTCATAATTGGCGGAGAAATCGCGTAACAAACATAAAAAAAAAAATATATAGACGAATTGAGAACCTCCTCCTTTTGGAAATCGGTTAAAAAAACCGGCCAATTGCGTGTCGAACCACGCACAATGAAGGGTTCCGTCGTTGGGACGAATTTATCCCAAATACAAACTTAACATCGTAGTTCAAAAACATGTTCTCCAATACATTCCAACTGCAAATGTAAGTTTGTACGCACAATATTGAGAGATTAACCATGTTATTTTAAGACCATAGACTTCTAATGGGTTTTCCTGTAATCTATGGGTAAAGAATCATTCTCTGTATTTTTTTCTTAATTTTAGACTTAGTAGTTTCGGAGATACGGGGGAGATGGCTGATAATCATCATCATTTCAGCCGAAAGACGTCCACTGCTGGACATAGGCCTCCCAAGCACCGCCACTTCAACCGATTTTGATTAATTTTCATCTAATTTCTTAAATATCTTTAAACGTTTTTATTTTTTAAATATTATATAAAAATATATGTTTAAGATCTTGCAACAAGCCCTTTCATTTGATATGTCACACGATATAGTTTGCAAAACTTTTTATGTAATTTTCTTTTGCCCCCAAAAGTGACCCCATATTCAAAATTAATTTATTTACATTACACATCCGTATTTGGGTCACAGAAATACACATGTGTAGGTACCAAATTTCAACTTAATCGGTCCATTGGATTTGGAGCAAATTGACTGTGACAGACGGACAGACTGACACACGAGTGATCCTATAAGGGTTCCGTTTTTTCTTTTTGAGGTACGGAACCCTAAAAATACACAAACACTGTACTAAACAAAAAAAAAACAAAATGGTTTGCCCCCATTTTAGGTTACTAACCTGCAAATAGCCAGCAAAGGTATCCACAGCACGGAAGCCAGCACCATCACAAGTACCAGCAGTATAGCCCACACCGGCCAGGGTTTTCTCTCCGTGTCCCCGATGGACTTAATCCAGGCATCGTATGCGGATCCCTCGGTGGCCAGTTCCCAGAACGAAGAGACTAGAATTGACAGCATGGCTAGGGGAGAGAGGTACTTCCAGCAGATCAGCCAGTATAGCCCTGGACGCTGCCCAGTCATCAGTTGGATGTCGTCTGCGAATCTGGAAAGGTTAATGTTCATTTTGATTTAGAATGTAATATCTGGAAAGGTTAGGTCAGTACTACTGTTGTCCGACCGAAACCTAAACCGAAACCGAATTTTGGCAACAGTCTCAATTTCGGCCGAAACCGAAACTTCCTTACAAGGATCATGTTTTAAGGGAAAAATAAAGAAAACGTTATTATAATCACTAAAATCACACGAAATTTCACAACAAACAAAACGAACTGCAAACACAAGCCAGTCACGACATGACTAATAGGCACGTAGACGCGGCAAAATGTTTTCGTCGGTTACTCGCTTGGATGGAATTTAACGCGCCAAACATGACCGATCACAGCGCGAGAACTCCCATGCAGTTTCGGTTTCGGTCGTAGTTTCGGCATGTATGCCGCCGAAACCGAAACTAATCCGAAACTCGTTTTTTTGCCGAAACTTGACCGAAACCGAACTTTCGGTCCGGCACTAGTTTTCAGTGACTCATAATTTTCTAATTCTATTAGGTATGGACAGATCCGTCACGACGAAACTTTTCGACGTTAGTTCATAAAAGCATAAATACGTCAGAATGAATGTGAACCAGTGATCCGGTTCCTACATCGCTAAGAACAGTCAGAACAATGTGTGGTTTTTTGTTTGGGAGATACTGTAAGTACCTAGGTACTTTTGTGGGAGGAGTTCAAAAAACAAAATAAACTTGGGTGAACATAATCTATCTTTAATAGTTTCAAATTTTGCCATGCCTACCCACTGATCCATCTCAAGAAATTACCCTGACAAGACACGGACCAAAGGAAACTGCAAAAAATGGGGCGGAAGAAACTTTGAGGACCGTTACGATTAGATTTATGAATCCCTAAGTTTTCAGACGCACCCAAAACTTCGCAGTTCTGAATTGGCAAAAAAGTTTGAGAAATTATTGAAAGCATTATATCCCTCAAGATATAGAGTGAACTGGCTGTAGATATACCATTTTGTGAAGCAAAAATATTTTTGAAACTGACCGACATCTAATTTCTGCAATCATCCATTTTACGATACTTTAATAATACACTATACTATCCTAACTTTTAATATACAATGTGTCCTGACATGGACTAGCGATATTCTAAATACTTAAATATAAACTATTTAAAAGTACAATTACACTCTAAGTTTGGGTCCAATAAACTTCCCCGCTATGTAGTAGCCATTTTGTTTTTTTTTTGTTGCAATATTCTCTATGCGAGTACAAAAAAAATCATATCTCTCAAAGTTTTAGTTATACCACAGATTACATATGTCATACTGAGATAAAAATAGGCTTATTCGAAAGGCAATAATATTGTCTACCCTCTGCATTACAAAATAATGTATTCACTATTCCAAAACTTTTGAAAAAAATGTGAAAGTCGAAAAAAAATATCAAAAAATTATGCAATTCAACCAATAATTTGTTAATTACCACAAAAACGGAGAGTGTATTAGACCCAAGCTTAGAGTGTAATTGTACTTTAAAATAGTTTATATTTAAGTATTTAGAATATCGCTAGTCAATGTCCGGACACACTGTAAGTATATATTATAAATGCAAAAGTGAATTTATTTGTTTGGTTAGAAAATAGAATTTTAATACCAGTAGTACGCTCCCACGGTTTATTTTCTTACCTCTACGCGGGCAAAGTTAGTTTATTAAAATAAAAAAAATAAAAAAAAATAAAATAAAAATACTTTATTTCAGACCTTGATCCATATGATGTTAGTAATACACACTACTTATAAGCTATGTTAGTAACAAACGAAAAACAACATTTAATTCATATATCTGCTGCACTCACCAGACGCACCGGGTATATATGTACATGTACACGTACCCAATGCGCCATAATGGTGCAGCACGGCTTATCACTAATGACCTTCAGAATGTCATTGCCGCTCCCAATTATTGCTGGAAATTAGGGGATATAACTTATTTGAAGGCGTAAATGTTGAGGTGTTTTATGGATTAGGTAGGTGTTACGTAGATACATATAGATAATGGAAGGAGCAAACACTGGAGTAAAATGGGGTAGGCAAAAGGAGTTGTCGAGCAAAGTAAAAGTGTACTGTATACAGATACAATTTAGGTACATTTTAACATACCGGAGAACTACTCTTCCTACATGATTAGGGTTGCCATTCATCCCGATATATCGGGACTGTCACCGTCATTAGGCCCTCTGTCCCGACGTCCCGACAAAGCACTATTACGTCCTGTTTTATCGCGCGGTCACGGCAATTCAAATTTCAAATACGCGCGCTGACGCAAAAACTTTTTGGAGGTCAAAGTTGACACGGAAGAGTGGAAGATCAAAAATTCTGTAGAATAGAAGTGGATTTACTTTTGAAATGAAACGGAAAATCCTGAAAGAAAATGCCAAATGCTAATTTGAGCATGCCAATATTTTGTTTGCGAGACCTTTTTTTTTTTGGGTGGAAATTCATCAAATAACTTCTCCCACTCTGGACGGAGCGGGAGGGCGTGTCAGACTCTTACTGACTAAAACCCACCCGTGTTCCTTCGGTTGCCCTGTTGCCGGGGGCCACGATGTACCTTTCGACCTTATTCGCAGTCCCGGCAGGCATAGGCCCTAGCGGACCCCGTCAATTCTGCTGACATCTCTTTGAGGCGCGTGTGGAACACAACGCGCCGTCGACGCGGGCCTGGTCCTTATCGGACGGCAAGCTACCCATTGCTCACCGTCCGCAAGCCCGCGCCTACGGTGGCCGGAAATCGGCTCGCCATTCCCGCCCAGGGGCGAGTGGAAAGAGTATTTTCATTAATGTCGAGCCAATGGACCGATGAAAGAAATCGCCAGCTGCCGGAGACTGTGGAGTCGATATTACAATTACAATGTCAGGTTAACTTCAACGGAGTTTTATAAATATGGACAGAAAGAATTACTTTAAAAAAGTAAAGTCTTCAGCGAAATATGATCAAGCAAAGTCTCTAGCACTGCTTCCACACATTAGAATTTGTATTCTTTTTTTTTATAAATATCTTATTTTTACTTATTTTATTTTTATTTCTCTTTGCGTCCCGACACGAGCCTTGCCAAATATGGCAACCCTATACATGGTGGATAATTAAAGCGTACAAGAAAGCTCGCTCGTAAGTGAGAGTGACTAGTATAGGTACCTACTTTGGAAACTCATTAGCGATGCAAGCGTACAAAGTTTCCATCGATCGATTGGAAGTGGGCTAAAATGAAGTTTCAACATTTTCTTGGATATTACCAACCTAACCTACATAATAATATCAAATAACACTCTAACGAGATAGGTAGGTCTAAATGTCAGTAGGGTGAACTCATCTAATTCTGTGACTCGCCTAATTCGGTGATATTTGGTTTGAGCGCTATCATAGGGCTATACTAGTGAAATCAATGGTTTGAAATACAACCTTAAGCCTCTGTGATAAAGTTCAAATTCGTCTGTAAAGTTTGGGGATGCTCGAGTGAGCGAGATAGAAACAGCTAACGGTTTTGTCAGTTCGCGCGCGAATCTCACCGGTTACGGCAGTGTTTGTGAATTGGTGGCGAACTTTGCTGTATTTATGTAAGTATTTAATCGATGTTTTAGCTTCTTTCTAATAAAATGAATTGTAATTGATATTCCCTTGATGTGGCAGTAAAAAAATCGTCATAGTTCTGCGTCTTTTTCGTGTTAGAGCTTATTTTGTTCGTCAAAAATATTAGCGTTTTAGCGGTTGAGTGGTTTCTGTGCTATCACAGAATTATAGTAGTTATGTACAAATATTTGTGGTTTTAACTGAAATTATTGACTTATTTTGAGTGTAGTAGACAAGATTGATGTCATTTTATTACTTTTATCTGGTCTTAATTAAAATGACGACTTTGAGCCAATATTATATTTTGCTATCACGGAATTGGGTGACACTTTTTTTGGACTTGTCACGTAATTGCGTGAGTAATTTACCAAATTTCGCAACTTTTTTTTTATTAATATGAGCTCAAATTTGGGCAGACGCTAAAATCTAAGCAGGTAGGTACGTATTTATTATTTTAATTTGCTTGTTTACTTTCAGATATATCATGGATGACCCCAACAAGAAGAACAGAAAATACTCTGAGACCGATCTCAAAACCGCTGTTGAAAATGTTTTGAGTTCAACAATGACAGTTTACAGAGCTTCGAAGGAGTTTAAGATTCCATGGTCGACATTAAAAGAGAATGTGACGAAGAACAACACAAATCAAGATTAAACATTCCGCAATCTCGACTAAAAATACACTCAACAAGCCCCTATGTAATGTCTATAAAAATATATAATAAACTACCTGAAATAATAAAAAAAGAAAAAAAATTAAACATGTTTATAAAAAAACTAAAACAATTTTTAACAGAAAAATGCTATTATAACATTAATGAATATTTAAACGATAAAATATAATTTAATAATATATAAAATTTCTATGTGTATTTATAAAGAATTCTTATTATGGTATTATTGGATTTATTTTAGATATAATATTATTATTCATTTTTTATTTTTTGTTGTATTTTTAAAGCTTCCTCTCTCCTACTATATCTTTGTCTTTTGCTGTGCCCGACAGGGTCCATAATGATCTCATTTTTAATTTACCACCTAAGTACACATTGTGGAATGCAAATAAAGTTTGAGTATTGAGTATTGAGTATTGAACAAAACTCTACGAGAGGGTAATCAAGATGCACAGATCGTAATGTCCAAGATAGGAAGGCCGTTTGCGTTACCTGTTGAAATAGAACAAAAGTTACTATATTATTGAGATGCAAGAACGTGGTTTTGGTCTTACAGTTACCAAAATAAAGCAAATAGCATTATCTTTAGCAAAAGCTGCGAACATTTGCTGCACATTCAATGACAAAAAGGGATCTGCAGGGATCTAAAATGTTTATCTTGTTTTTTTTTTTATGTTTATGTTAATTTTATTATAATATTAATATTGTACCTACTACCTACTTAAATAAAGTTAACTTGCCTAATTCCGTTATATCAGAATTAAAGTATTAGCTATCACGGACTTAAAGAGGTCACCACGGAATTAGGCAAGTTGACTTGGTTTAGTAAATTTGGTATAACTCTTAGGTTTCTAGAAAAAAATCTGATTATTTGTGCTAATATTCCTCATAAAAGACTGATTAAAACTCATGCTGAGACTGAATTAAATTAATTAATCATTTATTGGTATTTTATTACTCAAATGCCTTTGTCACGAAGTTAGATGAGTTCACCCTATTTTACTGGTACTGGGAATCATTTTCGGATTATACAAAATGGAATGTTCACAATTTTTTATCTCGAGAGTAAGTATATGAGACTGTAATTTGCTCCACTAAAATCAATTTGTGGGACACAGTGAACAAAAAAATTGTGAACGTTCCATTTTGTATAATCCGAAAATGATTCCCAGTACCAGTAAAATACTGACATTTAGACCTACCTATCTCGTTAGAGTGTTATTTGATATTATTATGTAGGTTGGTAGACAGATTAGTGGGGCAGTGTGGTATAATCCTCATTTTCATGCATCAATTTCCTATGAATTGGGCTGGCACGTAGCACCTATAGCTAAATTTGCTGTTAAACGCAGAATATCGTGAAACAAAACACTCATAATGAATTTTGGTTTCATTTTTGCAACAAGCGTGCTTTTCTTTGTTGTACTTATAGCTTTACTATTTATGATGATACGTAGGTAATTTTGATAAAGTACCTACCTACCAATAAACCGTCATCTGTACAAATACTCCAGACGTTTCACAATCCATTCATCGTTTCTTGGGTCTTCCTAAACTAGCAGTGCCCAAGTTAGCAGGGGACGATTTTTTTATCGTACACTTGGTTTTTAACTCTCGTGTTCAGCGGAGAATTCAGAACCCAACAAAGTTATCCCAGCGCGTCCAAAAAACATACGATTTTCAACTCTCGCCGCTAAGCAGCGCGTTGAAAATCGAGTGCGCCATAAAAAATCGTCCCTGGGTAGATACCGTAGGGGCTTATTGCCATTCTCGTTAATATTCAAAACTATATGTATATCACGACATGCCCTCGTTACGTCATAATAATATTCCCCCTACAGAGCAAATACGTGAACTACACGTGCCCTGAAAGGCAGGAAATGGGCTCGTCGAGTAAACAATGGATGCTCATAGAATGATCCCCGGATTAACCGTAACTGGCGCAGCTTAGCTTCGCAAATTAATCGACCAACGCCGTTGTAATTATTTAACAAAGAGTCCTGATGAAAGGCACATTAATCTTATAATTAAACCTATTATTGTTGAGACAGGGTCACTGTTTATAGGTCATGGTTGGTACAGCTATGATTTCCTTGGGAAGCGGTTCCGTCATAAAAATCTGTAATTGTCACTAGTTTGACACCCATTTCACATTTAATGTTAAAAACACACGTGCCACATGCTGTCATGTTATGTTGACAGCTGTTAGGTCTAGCACGCACTGCGAATTTTATTCGCGTGGTTTATATTCAGTGTACAGCATTGCAACGAGCGCGAATTAAACCGCGCTGATGCAAATTGCACTGCGATTTTTATCGCAGGATAAAAATTTCACACGTTTTCCAATCGCAGTGCCGCTAGGCCTTTTGGTGTGTAAGCTTTAGAGGAAGTCTTATTGTTTATACAGGATTCATCTTTATTGGTCATGGTTGATAAGAGGAATTCTGAAAGTGGCACCGGTGACTGAAAAGTTGAGTAATTTACAATCATATGTTACGCGGAGGAATACAAAAAAACCGGCCAAGTGCATGTCGGACCACGCACAATGTAGAGTTCCGTAGTTGGGATGAATTTATCCCAAGAACAAACTTAGCTTCGTAGTTGAAAAAAAATAAAAACATCCCCACTTTACGTGTAGGGGACGTAGCCTAAAAAAAATTATTTTTTCTTTATTTTATCACTTTGTCGCATGATTAATATGTAGGTATACCTATGCCAAATTACAACTTTCTAGTACTAACGGTCTCGGAGCTAGACCGCAGACAGACAGACAGACGGACTTGGCGAAACTATAAGGGTTCCTTGTTGACTACGGAACCCTAAAAATTAAGCGTGGGGAGTTTGTAGGTACCTACTGTAGAAGTTTTGTCCAGTTCGGTTTAACAACAGACCTTCGCGAATATTTCATAAGTTGATACCATGTATTTAAATGAGATAATCATATTTGGAAGATAGAGAATACAATTGAGACTCAGCTTGGAGAGCTGAGAGGGCATCATGAAGTAAAAATAAGTACCTACCTAGATTTTTTGATAGGAATAATTTCGAAATGAATATAAATAAAATACGCCATTCATTGATCGACCCTGTTATAGTACCATGCTATGAGTGTAGAATAGGAGGAAACCAAAGAAACGATGGATAGACTCATAGAAATATAAAAAACAGGAGAAGTGGCATGGGGGCGTGTCTGTGTCCGCGCGTAGTGATCAAAGTGCTCATTGCATACGAAAATGGCCGTCTCCGCGAACTAGTGTGCTTTCGGCCGTGATCGGGATAATTTATAAGAATGCCGTGTTGTTCAGTGGTTTCTTGTAAAAACCGAAGTCAAAACAAAAACTTTGTGAATCATGGAATCACTTACCATATGTAATTACAAGTATTTTACTATATTTGTCTTTAAAATAATGAAAAACAACAAATCGTAAAATATTTCTTGGTTTTACTACGTTATTTTTGTTTCCAAATATCACAGCGACTGTACTATTTTTACACTACATACATTGCTCGTTAACCACTACATAGGTAAATATGTCGCTCAGTGACTCAACAAGCAATGTATGACTCAACAAGCAATATCTATGGATAGACTGTATGACAGATGATAATGGCAAGAAAAGGGGTGACTCCTACTAAAGATCATATATCAACTCGGAAAGGGATCGTCACCATATCGCCGCGGTTGTGTCCCGAGGCGAGGCGATTAAGTTACGATTCCGAATAGTTTGCATTGCAGTAGGGAGTTTCATACAAAGAATACTGAATGACTCGAGTTGATACGGTGACGATCCCTTTACGAGTTGATAATGTATGCTATTTCCTTAAGTAGGTAGGTACGTATTGAGATGAGATGACGAGTAATAGAGATGTATGAAAGAAGACATACTGACACCAAATATATTGGGATAAGGACAGAAGAATAAATGATGATGACTGGTTATTTATTGGTCACGATCTCCTAAAAGAACACGGTTATAGGACACTTTAGCGTCGTAACCAAAATCGACCGACGCAAGAGTACACAATCGACACGATCGTTTCTATGAATTATGACGTACAAACGCGACTTGATTGATCGCGCGAGTCCGTCATATGCCTATAAAAGAGCGCAACGATCGCGTACTCGCGTGATGACGATCGCGTACTCGCGTGACGATGATCGCGTACTCGCGTAACGGCGGTCGCGTACTCGCGTGACGATGATCGCGTACTCGCGAGACGACGATCGCTTTCAGTCAGGATGTGGCCTTATTCGGTTGCCTATTTTTAAGGTAATTTCAAAGTGTGTCTACCTAACAGCCCACACACTAGAAAAAAAACTCGCGCTCTTTAAGACGTTCATTCTTGTACCTGACTAAAATAAAATGATCTGAAATTCCGAAGCAAACTACTACTGCAAAAAGTACCTATATTTTTAAAAGAGATGGCTCTGCCAAGCTTTTACCTAACTATGTTGGGGTCGACTTCCAGTCTAACCGGATGCAGCTGAATACCAGTATACTGCCTATCCGTCCTCCACAAGTCTACAACCCAAAATATCCCCTATACAAATACCTATGTCTCCTATATATTTAAAAGAGCTTCTATCGTTCTTAAATAAAACGCGAAAGGCGTAAGAGACTATATTCCGTTTATATAAGGTGAAACGAAACCAGCGATTACAACCAGTGACGTCAAAGTCTGGCCTCAAAGCAAATATTACATAAGGTATATGAAAACAAGCCCAAAGCATTTATGAATGTAAGTAGATATTCTATACTACAGCGTATGAATTAGAAGGGTGGAGCGTTATATCTGGGTCATTGAGAAAATGTTACATTTCAGGACTAAGTAGGTAGATACTCTAAGTATCTACTGAAAATACGACGTTTGCATGGACGTATAAAATTGCGGCGGGATTTTATCGCGCACTGGATTTGCAACTCTTGGTGTTAAGCCGAGCGTTGAGAATCCAACGCGCTGCCGCTGGAACGCACTCTCGTCCCAGCGCGTTGAAAAAACAGACTGTTGGATTTTCAACTCTCGGAGCTAAGCAGCGCGTTGAAAATCAAGTGCACTAAAAAAAATTGTTTCACATCTCAACGAGGCATCCTCAGGATAACGATTGACTTGTCCCGAACACGGGATGTTGCCACACCGAGCGCTGAACGCAAAGCCACCACCACCAGACCAGTACCACCACCAGTAGTAGAGTTACCAGTATTTTACGAGCGACTTTCACAACCAAGTAACTGGGTACTCGTAACACGATACACCTTGGTAGTCAGACTTTTGGGCTTCTGACTACCCATAAAACTAAAACGAATACCAACTAGTTTACCAACAGGTTTAGTTTTGTTGGACCAACAGCTTTACGTGATTTCCGAGGCACAGCGCAGAGGAGTCTCGATATGTAATGGATGATCACCCATCCAAGAACCAACCGCGGCAAGCGTAGCTTAACCTTCGATCGACTCGTGCGGCTGATAATGCCACGTCATACATTCAAATGTATTACTTACAAAAAAATTACTATGTATACATTCAATTATCCTAAGCGTTCATCCTACTTATTTTCAAAATGGCGCCGTAAGCCGGTCGTATGTCTTCACGGCACGTTTCACTGATTGGAGACCCTTGACGCGATTGACTGAGCCCATCGAACAAAGATTCTATCTTGTGCCATAAAACTGTAAACTTCTCCTTAAAAACTTATTGTTTTATTGTATTTATTTATTTATTTCTCAGTAAATGGTACATAGAGATCTTAAATTAAACATTGTTTCACACATACTACCATTGCTGGTGTAGAAATATTAAATAATAAGCTAAGTACATGCAAATGAGAACTAGGTACATTATAAGAATACAAAATTAAGAAATCTTGTATTAAGTTATGAATTTATAATTTAAATGACAAATTAATAGATTGCTTAAGAATAATCAAAAATCCATTATTTATAATGTCATAAAGTCATAATAGTGACCGTTTTAGTGACCGTTTTCAGATCCAGAGATTAGTTTTCAGTCGCGGTGGTGATACGTAAAGGCTTGTGCAGACCAGCGCGACACGCGACGCGACACAAAGACACCGCCCGTCGCGCGACGAGCGGTGCCTTTGTGTTGCGTCGCGGGTCGCGCTGGTCTGAACAAGCCTTAACACTCCTAACTCTACAAGGTGGCAGGGCCATCGACACGCGAAAAATTTTCGCGTCGAAACGCGTCGAAATTTTTCGTCGGTTATTTTAAAAAAATTGCCGTTTCATAGAAAAGTGCAATACCTACGCGGTCAAACTGTATGGAACAGCTGATTAAAAAAAATCCATGGTAACAGTTTTCGCGTCGATGTCCCTGCCACACTGTATAATAATCCTAACTATCCTAACTACACAGGGTGGATTTTTGAGATGGGGCAGTAAGGTCAGCTACCTTTAAACGTTGTAGCTACAAGAAAACGGTCTTAGGAAACTGTCCTTAACTTTTTGAGACATGTTGATCTGTAATTCATAGATTTCGAAAAAAAAATACAGTCAGCAAGAAAATGGGCAGTTTTCACAAAAACTTTTTTGATGCCAATCGATCCTGATTCTTATAAGGATCAAAACACTAATGGACCAACTGAGGTTTGAGTAGGTACTAGAAAAGTCAGAAATCGCAAAAAACATTTTCCATACTTTTGTAGGGTTTCCCGATATTCTCACGGGATCGAGACATGCGGGTGAAACCGCAGGGCGCAACTAGTCTTTAGGAGGTTCCTGTTCAGAATAAGGCGGGAGGAAACGCCCGGGTGTCACCATTGTGTGGATCGCCCGGTGGAGCATACGGAGGAGGTCTGCCCGGCTTGGGCGGAGCATCGCCGTGTCCTCGTGGAGGCGATCGGCGGCGGTGATCTCTCGCGTCCGGCCCTGGTTCAGGCCATGGTACGGAGTGAGAGGAAATGGCAGGCCGTCACCTCCTTCTGCGAAGCGGTAATGCTCGCGAAGGAGGAGGCGGAACGCGTGAGGGAGAGGCAAACTTCGCGCCCTCACGCCCTTAACCGCCGCAGGAGGAGACGTCCGGGGCGGGAATCGCGAGCCGATTTCCGGTCACCGTAGGCGCGGGCTTCCGGACGGTGAGCAATGGGTAGCTCGCCGTCCGATAAGGACCAAGCCCGGGTCGACGGCGCGTTGTGTTCCATGCGCGCCTCAAAGAGATGTCAGCAGAATTGACGGGGTCCGCTAGGGCCAATGCCTGCCGGGGCTACGAATATGGGCCGAAAGGGAAATCGTGGCCACCGGCAACAGGGCAACCGAAGGAACACGGGTGGGTTTTAGTCAGTAAGAGCTCCACCCAGAGCGGGAGAAGTTCTATGATAATTTCTCACCCAAAAAAAAAAAAAGGGCGCAGCTAGTGATTAAATAAAGATAATATAATTCTGTGGAATACCTAATCGAAATCTAAGCCCACCCTACTACAAATTAATACCATAAGCTTTAAAGTTAAGTTTACTTCTCGAGTTTACTTAGCTAAATAATAAAACCTACCATTCAAGTCGTTAAGCCTGACTTATCTAAGCAGCACAGTCTCACACCCCTCAAAGTTAGGCTTAAATCTGTGGTCAAGTCTCATGTCGTCATAACTATGTTTTCTTGCTCTTATTTTGGCCATCAATCCCAACAACTATCTTAAAATATAACAACAGAATTACGTCCAATCGACGTGCGTGTTTGACTAGGGTTGCCAGGTGTCCGGCTTCTTACAATCGTGTCCGGCCAAATACACACAAGTCCAGCCTGTCCGGCTTTTATTAGGCTTTTGGTCAACCCCGTCCCGCCAAAAGATGCCTGATTATTGATTGTTTTAATTACTTTCAATGTAAAAAAGTTAACAAAATGTGATTCATAAAAGTAGAGTAAGTTTCAAATGAATAACAGTAATAAATACACAAATAAAAGTATATACATTATTTTTTTCTTTTTAAAACAAGTGTGGCAAGGCTTTCAGGGCATTGAAGGGGTCCGCTAGGGCCGATGCCTGCCGGGGTTGCGAATAAAATCGAAAGGGAGATCGTGGCCCCCAGCAACAGGGCAACCGAAGGAACCCGGGTGGGTTTTAGTCAGTAAGAGTCTGACACGCCTTCCCGCTCCACCCAGAGCGGGAGAAGTTACTTAACAATTTCCCACCCAAAAAATAAAAAGACTTCCAGGGCAAAATATCCGGCTAAATATGAATCTGTGTCTGGTTTTTCTTTTTTTCTATGTATGATCCGCCGGTCTTGAGTTTGAAACTTGAGTGAAGTGAGCTGTTATTCCACCTGTACTGGGGATTGACACTATATTGACAGCTCACTTCACTACGTTTTCACGGTGACATTTTAACAGAATCGACCGGCTGTTTTCACGGTGAGATTCTTACAGAATAGATCGGATGTATGAACGTAAAAGAAACAAAAGGAGTACATCAGTACGCAGTATTTCTATTTTCTTGTCTCTCAGGAATCAACGCATTTCCGAATACAAACGAATGCTAAGTTCCATGTCCATCAATTATTAGATTTATCTTGTATAATAATTTTAATTCAGAACTAATACTTTATTATTGTTTTGTTTTGATTTTCGTGTGAACTATATAGAGCTGTAAAACTAATTTCCTATCTGTCGTGTCTGTGACTTTAGCAGCTTTCCTACCATTTTTTTAATTAATTACATTAATTAAAAGAGTATTAACAACTCTATATACTTCCAAGTCGATTGAGAGCGTCCGGTTTGCACCAAGTGCAAAGGGCAACTGATAGAAATCCGACGACTGACTGACGAAACACGAGGATTGCATATTTGTACTGTAAGTATGTAAGAATCGTAGCAGGTGGCGTTTTGTAGTTTCTGCCTACCCCATGGGAAGAAGGCGTGAGTTTTATGTATATACTAGCTTTTGCCCGCGGCTTCGCCCGCGTGGATGTCGGAAAATATCCCACTGGAACGTGCTACCGGGATTCAGAGTATCCTATGTCCTAACCCAGGTCATCAGGCCCTTCCAGAGGGGATCATACCCCTCCGCCCATGGCTCCGCCTTCTGCGGTGCCCGATGCGGACCACACCGACGACGACGATGCTCCAGAGGTGACTGAGGTAGAAATGAGAGTGGCGGTACGCAAGATGAGTGCGAAGAATACCGCCCCAGGACCCGACGGCATACCCGGAAAAGCCTGGGTCCTGGCCATGGGGGCTCTCGGGCCTCGACTAAGGGGGCTCCTAAGCGCATGCATGGAGAGGGGCCAGTTCCCACTTCGTTGGAAGACGGGGAAACTGGTCCTCATCAAGAAGCCGGGGCGCCCAGCGGACTCTCCGTCCGCGTATCGGCCCATTGTGCTGCTCGATGAGGTGGGCAAGCTCTTTGAAAGAGTCATTGCAGACCGCCTCGTCGGGCAGCTGGTGCGAGTGGGGCCGGATCTGGCGGAGAGCCAGTTCGGTTTCCGCAGGGGGCGCTCTACGGTGGACGCCATCATGCGCGTGCGGGCCCTCACGACGGGGGATGCTGTGGCCCGGGGTGGGGTCGTCTTGGCGGTGTCTCTAGACATCGCCAATGCCTTCAACACCCTGCCCTGGAGTTGCATCAGGGAGGCACTCCGGTATCACCGTATGCCGACCTACCTCTGTCGTGTGGTCGAGGCCTATCTGACGGACAGGGCCGTCATCTACCCCGGTCACCAAGGAGAGTGGAACCGGTAAGAGATGTCGTGCGGTGTCCCACAGGGTTCGGTCCTGGGGCCGCATCTGTGGGACATCGGATACGACTGGGTGCTGCGCGCCGACCTCCCTAGCGGCGTCAGCGTCGTTTGCTACGCTGACGACACGCTGGTCCTGGCGCAGGGGGGGTCGTACCAGGCGGCGGCCGACTTAGCGACACGCGGGGTTGCGACAATCGTAAATAGGATCCGGCAGCTGGGACTCGAGGTGGCCCTGCACAAGTCTGAGGCCATGGGTTTTCATGGTCCTCGGAATGCGCCACCGTCTTGTTCCCAGGTAATGGCGGGAGGGGTTCACATCGGTGTCGAGTCGACGATGAAGTATCTGGGACTCGTCCTCGACAGCCGGTGGAATTTCGTCGAACATTTCCGACGTTTGGCTCCCAGACTGGACCGGGCCGGGGCTGCCTTGAAGCGGCTCCTGCCCAATCTGGGAGGTCCAAACGCCTCCTGCCGGAGGCTCTATGCGGGGATCGTGCGGTCCATGGCCCTTTACGGGGCACCGGTGTGGGCGCGTTCATTGAGGCTGCGGCCAGCCCGCCGGTTGAACGCGTCCCAGAGGGTCATGGCCATCCGGCTGGCCCGAGGATACCGCACGGTCTCCTGCGAGGCGGCGAGCCTCCTTGCCGGATTACCGCCATGGGATCTGGAGGCAAAGGTCCTCGCGCACATCTGGGAGTGGCGCGAGGAGGCGAAACGCCGGGGCTTAACTCCGATGCCGCAAGAAATCGCGGCACAGCGGACAGAGCTCCGGCGGGATCTCATGGCGTCATGGAGGGTGCGATTGTCGCAACCCCGCGCTGGGCACGCCACAATTGCGGCGATAAGACCCCTCTTTGAGGAGTGGCTTGAGAGGCGTCACGGCGTCCTCACCTTCCGCCTGACGCAGGTCCTCACCGGACACGGGTGCTTCGGGAGGTACCTGTTCAGGATAAGGCGGGAGGAAACACCCGGGTGTCACCATTGTGTGGATCGGCCTGAGGACACGGTGGAGCATACGGTGGAGGTCTGCCCGGCTTGGGCGGAGCAACGCCGTGTCCTCGTGGAGGCGATCGGCGGCGGTGATCTCTCGCGTCCGGCCCTGGTTCAGGCCATGGTACGGAGCGAGAGGAAATGGCAGGCCGTCACCTCCTTCTGCGAAGTGGTAATGCTCGCGAAGGAGGAGGCGGAACGCGTGAGGGAGAGGCAAATTTCGCGTCCTCACGCCCCTAACCGCCGCAGGAGGAGACGCCCGGGGCGGGAATCGCGAGCCGATTTCCGGCCACCGTAGGCGCGGGCTTGCGGACGGTGAGCAATGGGTAGCTCGCCGTCCGGTACGGACCAAGCCCGGGTCGACGGCGCGTTGTGTTCCACGCGCGCCTCAAAGAGATGTCAGCAGAATTGACGGGGTCCGTTAGGGCCAATGCCTGCCGGGGGTTCGAAGAAAACCGATGGGGACATCGTGGCCCCCGGCAACAGGGCAACACGGAAGGAACACGGGTGGGTTTTAGTCAGTAAGAGTCTGACACGCCCTCCCGCTCCACCCAGAGCGGGAGAAGTTACTTGATAATTTCCCACCCAAAAAAAAAAAAAAAAAAAAAAAAAAAGGTCATGGCCTATCCTATGCCTTTCATCTAGAAATCCGTTCAGTCGTTACGTCATGAAAAGGTAACAGGCTGATATTAAATCTGTTTTAGGGTTCCGTACCTAAAAATTTAAACATTAAAACCCTTAAAGGATGACTTCATTGTCTGTCAAGACCCTTTTCTCAGGAACGCGTGGAGGCATCAATTTATATCAATAGATATTAAAAACTTAGATCTACGGTCTCTTGGAAGTGTAACGAAAATCAAACTTCCAAGTCAACGCAATAATGGGCACGCCACAACTGTGGCGATAAGTTCCCTCATTAAGGAGTGGTAGAGAGGCGCCACGGCGTCCTCACCTTCCACCTGACGCAGGTTCTCACCGGACACGGTTGTTTCGGGTTCCTGTTCAGGATAAGGCGGGAGAAAACAATGGTGACACCCGGGCGCAGCATACGGTTTAGGTCTGCCCGGCTTGGGCAGAGCAGCCGTGTCCTCGTGGAGGCGATCGGCGGTGGTGATCTCTCGCGTCCGGCCCTGGTCCAGACTATGGTAGAGAGCGAGACGGCATGGGAGGCCATCACCTCCTTCTGCGAAGCAGTAATGCTCACGAAAGAGGAGGCATCATAATAGCATAGTACCAGAAGGAGACACCCTGGGCATCGGGAATCGTAGGCCGATTCCCGGCCACCGTAGGCGCGGGCTTGCGGACGGTGAGCAATGGGTAGCTCACCGTCCGATAAGGACCAGGCCCGGGTCGACGGCGGGTTGTGTTCCACGCGCGCCTCAAAGAGATGTCAGCGGAACTGACGGGGTCCGATAGGGCCGATGCCTGCCGGTTGCGGGTTGCGGTTATTGTCCGAAAGGGTTACCGTGGCCCCAGGCAATATAGGCAACTGAAAGAACACGGGTGGGTTTTAGTCAGTAAGAGTCTGACACGCCTTCCCGCTCCACCCAGAGCGGGAGAAGTTATTTGATAATTTCCCAACCAAAAAAAAGTTAACGAAATAAAAAATACGGCCATTTGTGCCGCATATTTTGACACTCGCAAATAAACCAGTCTATTTGGTACTTCCCGTTGGTCCAGCAGCATGAAGTTTGTCGAGAAGTAAGGTCAAGTAAAGAGGAACATCCGAAAATTGGTAATTTATAGTTCTATAATGAACGGCAAAGTTAAGTTTTTTCTGCAATCTGGGGTTAAAAACTCATAGGCCGTGTCTTGGAGTAACAAACCTCAGTTGGCCCAATATAGTTTTTTGGTTCTAGTAATAAATAAGAAATAGGATAGACCGGCATCAAAAAAGATTTGTGAAAATTGGCCATTTTCTTGCTGACTGTACAATTTTTTTTTAAATCTGTGAATGCAGATCAAAATGTTTCAAAAAGTTAAGGACAGTCTCCTAAGACTGTTTTCTTGTAGCGACAACGGTTAAGGTACCTTATTGCTCCATCTCAAAATCCACCCTGTATATGCTATGATTGACTGCTTAGTTCCATAAAGGTATAGCGTGATGATAATTTTTAAAAGGTTAAATCCGTAACTATCTGCAATATTCTAACCTTTTGGCTAGCCTTTTTACAATTTGCGGTAAACTCTAAAAGAATACAAACATAATGCTATATTGGTCATCCCCCATAGCAAATAGCGTGATAATAGTTTTTGAAAAATCTATTGTGAAGTTACGATTATTTGACTTATAGATTATTTATACCAATTTTCAAGTTAATTAAGCCACACAGTAAAATCCTCCACTGTAAAAATTAATACCCCGTTTCACCCCGTTAGGGGTAGATTTTCAAAAAACCCTGATATACGTTTTTATTTATTGTCAGTTTTAATTATAAATACTGAGTTTCGAGTTAATCAGACCGCTCGTTAAAATTCTTCCATACAAACTTTGACACCCCCCAATCCTCCTTTTAGAAAAACTAAAAATGGCAAACTTTATAATTTACATAGATAAGTATTCGTGCCAAGTTTCAAGTTTATTAACTCAAGGAATAAGATTTTTCATACAAACAATATCCCCCCTTTTCACCCTCTTAAAGGTCGAATTTCCAAAAATCCGTTCTTAGCGGACGTCTACTAACTATAAACTACCTCCCTACCAAGTTTCATCTTCATACATCAAGCGGTTTTCGAGATTTCGTGATGAATGAGTGAGTGAGTGACCTTTCGCTTTTATATATTTAGATTTTTATGTAGAACTTCTAATCAGAGTTTGAAAGACATTTTTTTAAACCGCAACCGTCTTGTCTTCCATTTTCGTAATTATATACTTTCCAGCTGCGCCCCGCGGTTTCTCCCGCATAAATCTAGATCCCGTGGGAATATCGGGGTAAAAAGTATCCTATGTCCTAACCCAGGTCATGGTCTACCCATGTGCCAAAGGAGATTGCCCGAAATCAAAACCGCTTTGAAGAAAAAATGTATGGACATGTAAAAATATAGGTACTCATAAATCATTTTTTTTTTAAACTTTTCTTAGTTCATCTGATCGAAATCGTATGTGGGGTTAATATTTTGTATTTAATTAGTTATTTATTCGATTTTACTGCATGTTTTTTATGGCGTAATTTAGTGAAAGCGGTGTTGCCAATTTTAAAAACCTCCCCATAATCGGTCAGTGCAAGGGTTGAGTTTTAAAAATAATATCAACTATGACATTTTTCCTAGTTATTAATGGGTTCATACTTGAAATCGAATGTCGTAAGAGAGAGAGTCTATCAAACACAATGTCTCTATTTGTCTATCCGCTAGTGCAAATACAACTCGAGAACACACCATTACAATGTTTAATTTGTATAATTCATATGTAGATGAGTACGTTAACCTCTGTGTGTCTTATGTTTCGGTTAAGACTCGTAGCTAAATAATAACAGCTGCACGGGACGATCGAAGGTTTGGCTACACTTGCCGAGATCGGTTCGTGGATGGGGTGACCATCCAGTACCTCGAAAATCACGGGTCCCTGATATTCGTAGATCTTTGGCAGTCGTTACGGTTAGTCAGAAGCACGATTGTCATCAAGTTATCCAGTCTTACAAAAGGATATCGTATTACCTAGTTAGATAAAATACTGGCATTCAGCTGCATCCGGTTAGTCAGGAAGACCCCAACCCCGACATAGTTGACAAAAAGCTAGACAGATGGTGATATTGTCAGGTATTTCGGTAAGCAATTTGAGAGCGTACCTCCTACTAAAATCTGCTCCAGTATATTTGCGCCGAATCAGCACCTGCCCTGACCTAAACCAACAAACTTCGACCAGTATAATCTCTCTCAACTTAGCGCCCCGATAACTTTAACCAAGTTAAGTTAGGAGTCAAGTATAAAGGCTTACAGTTCATTGGTCAATGTTTGTATTTAATTTCTTCGTTTACTTAGCACTTAAAGTTTATTGAATTCGTAGAAAATAAAAGAGCGCACTAGCATAAAGTAAACGGTATAAATGTGTGAACGGTTTCTTCACAACAACAACAACAATACTATTATACTATTTAACACACAACACCAACAAAAATCTACAATTTCTAGTTTTCATGGACTGCCTACTTCTGATCTCAAACATTATCTGAGTGGGTATAAAAATAAATCATTATGAAACGTAAGCGATGGACCATTACATTTAAAGGCTTCTACATACAAAATCTACCTAAAATAATAGTATGTATTTTATTGTGTGTACCTTCATAAATAAAATAAAATAAATTGTTATACTGATTGTAGGAAAAGACTTTTTTTTTGGGTGAGAAATTATCAAATAACTTCTCCCGCTCTGGGTGGAGCAGGAGGGCGTGTCAGACTCTTACTGACTAAAACCCGCCCGTGTTCCTTCAGTTGCATGTTGCCGGGGGCCACGATTTCCCTTTCGGCCTGTGGTCACATAAAGTCACATTACAAATCTACGCACGCACACAGTCGCACACGTAATATAAGCGTAGTAGGTACTTCGTCTATTTTCATTTGTTTTGTCTGTACAGCGGAAGTGTGACTGTAAATGATGTAGTTACAATTATTTTTGGGATAAAAGGTACCTATTTTAAAAATGACAGAAATCCAGCCCCGGATCTAGGAGGGGGGGGGACAAACCGGGGCCAGTGCCCCGGGCGCCAACTTCAGGGGGCAACAAATTCAAGCGTAGCAGACAAGTGCACCACCCAGCACACACCAACTTTGCAATAAATGAGACGCGCAGCACATTTATAATCTTTCAATTTTCTTCTTTTGTACAACAGTTTTGGCGCCCCTGTTGAATTGGCGCATTATCGATCGACACAATTTGATTAATATGTTGCTGCCAAAATTTTTCATTTTGAGAAAATTTTATTTTTGCGGTGGCTTACTTTAAAAGATTGGCGGGGGGCGGCAGACGGCAGTTTTTGCCTCGCCTCAAAAAAATCTAGATCCGGGGCTGCAGAAATCCATTCAGTAAACGATTCTGAACAAACTACTGTGTAACTATTCATAATGTGCATAAATCTAGGTAGGTACTGTAATAATGACTCACCTTTTGACTCCATACACGTAAGCTATCCCAACACACTCGAAGAAGGCGATGATCAACAACGGAAAGTTTCCACTGTACATATCAAACAGCAGGAAAATATAGCTGCCAGAACCATGAGCGAAGGCCATAGATAAGAGACAGCAAAGGAAGCACAGTCCACCGGTTAAATACTCCTTTCTCAAATTAGGGAACAACTTCATATCCACAATGGAGGTTACAACTCCTTCTAGAGTTCCGAACTGGGAGTCTATGCCTAAGGTGAACAGCATCAGGAAAAACAGGACGGACCAGAATTGGGCTCCAGGGAACTGGTTGATGGCTTCCGTGAAGATTATGAAGGCCAGGCCAGTGCCGGAGGCTGTCTGTGGAAGGAGAATAAAATTTGTGAGCGTTTAGGAAGGTTTAGTTTATTACACACCAAATGAAGGGGAAAAGCAGAATTATTGCACACGACTTACATTATCCAGCTCTTTTTGCAGGTCGCACTCAGGCAGGTGGGGCATCACTAACGACGTCAGATTCCCGTTGAGGTCTACCATCACCGTCTGCCCAGCTTCAGGCAGCACCATGGACCTGAACGCAGGCCCGAACACCTCCAGCAGAGTCTCGTTCCTCACATCCAAACACTTCTCATACACCATGGTAGCTTTGAACCCAATTATAGAAAACACCACGATGCCAGCAAACATCGACGTTAAGCAGTTCGTCATAGAGACCATTATCGCATCTCTATAACAATTATTATCAACCGGGTTGTATGATGAGAAAGCTATCAAGCCCCCAAAAGCTAGGCCAAGGGAAAAGAATATTTGTGTCCCTGCCTCCAGCCATACAACGGGGTCTAAAATCCTGTGCCACTTTGGCGTAAATAAATGAATCAGGCCATCGCCCATGCCCTTAAGTGTGATGCCTCTAAAGAAGAAAATTACGAGGACTATGTAGGGGAATGTGGCTGTTACATAGACGACTTTCCCTGAAGAGGCAATGCCTTTGATCATGCACATGTAGACTAGAATCCAGGCGATGACCAATGCTAATGCTATCTTGTAGTTGAACGTCTCTGGGTAGTTTATGTCTTCTGATATCTGGAGGGTTGTGCGGTACCAGAAGTATTGGGTCGGACTGCTTACCTGAAACAATGAAAACACGTTATTAGTCCTGTGGAATTTCAGTAAAACTCCTACTGATAATTATAGACGATCTTATCAGTTGGCCTTCGTGACCTTCAATCGTACCCCTTGAAGTCTGTGGAGTCGTTTATCAGTATCATATTGTAAAGCAAAATCGCATCTCATTTATTTTTGGGCCTCCAGTACCATATCTCATCATCTGTTACAACGCCTCATTGAGGTAGATAACAATTAAAATTCTATTGTGTCTCGTTAATGACAGTTTGCGTAATGCACGATTAATCACAATTTGATTCGATTTGAAACAGATTGTTAATCCATTGCTTCATAAGTTGGAAAAAAATCTGCTCAACAACGTAAATAACCAAATCAAAACCAAATCAAATCATTTATTTCTTTGCAAAAATGTGTATAGTACATAGGTGTTTTTATAATAAATTTCTCTATATTTTACCGTCACGTGGGGGCATGCAAAGGTTTACAATTCCAATATTTTTTTTTTTAATATGCCGATCACGCAACAAAACGCAATGAATGTTGTTGAACTGTCAAAATGAAACAAATTTGTCATAATCGAAAACAAGTTACGCAAAGTTTCGGCATAAAGGCCTTAGTAAACTGGCGCGACGCTACTTTAATAAAACAATTTCTAAGAAAACTTTACTGTAGAACAATTACCGGTGTCAAGTCGCGCCTATTTGCGGGAGCTGGAGGCCGCGTCCTAACCGAAAGCGATTGTCGCGCGACTACGCAATGGTCGTGCTCATTTATATGAATATCTACTGTAATTATAGGGAACAAATTTTTTGAACTGTTATTTAAACATTCGAGAGGTCATTATGAGACAGTACAAAAAAAAAATTGGCCGGTTATTTCGTCTCACAATGTCAGTACTAAAAATACGTAAGCAGACTAATAAATAAATAGCCAGTGAAAATGATGGAATGGGCAGTTAGATAAATTGTTCGGCAGTTTACATGGAGCGGAGACACCCGAACCCGAACCGATTGAAATTCTCTATTCATGGTGACTCTATTGTTGGTGAATCATTTGGGTTAGGTTAGGTTAGAACTGTGACCATTAAAGCTCGAAGGCGAGCGAGCGAAGCGAGCGTGCCGCGGCAGTGACCGCCGAGCGCCAGAACCCCTCTATTGTTGGTGAATCACTTGGGTTAGGTTAGAACGTTGTTTATAGAACTGCTTAGAATGAGATTTTTTACCGACTAATTCCGATTTGTCAACTGCCCACTCATAACTGCCCATTTAGTTATTTCACTGCTCAGTATTTATTAAATGATCCATTTTATTATATTTTACGACTCATTTTTGTTTACTTTACTGCTAAGTTTTAACTGCCGAACTTGTTAATAAATATGCATTTTGTAATTTTTTACTTACCAGAACTACTATATACAACTGCCGCTTTAAATCAATGCCATTATATACTCTAAGAATATGACCTACACGCGCGATCAATCAAGTCGCGGTTATCCGTCATTTATTCATGTAAGCGATCGTCTAATCGCGTATTCGCTTTCGGTTAAGACACAGGGTAAGAAGGATACATTTTATCTGCGTAAGTACTTCTCTTCAAATGCGAATGAAACCGCGGGAAACAGCTATTTAGTATTAAGAGTACGTGCACGAGATCGACTGAATTTGATCAATTTTGTTCATTCGTTGTGAGAAAAGGAAAAAGAATTTAAACAAAACTATTTGTGATTTGAAAAGTCGAATTCTTTGTTTGGCTGAAAAAGATTTTTCAAATAAATTAAGAATTCATAGAAAATCACAAATATTCGCAACAAGTTTTCCGAAAAATTACGCGAGACTGACGTTTGGTCACTTTTTTACAAGAAACTACTTTTGATTTTGAATGTTTAAAATTATCATCAACATCGTTATATGGTCTACTTGCATGTGGGTGAACCACTTTTTCAACTTCGATACAAAATATAGCAGAAAAATAGTGTTGAAAAAACACGAATAGTTTAGCACCACGAAAACTGTACTTTTATACTTACATAGACTTAACGTTTCAATTATTTCAAGCTTTCTTACAATTATTGACGAAAAAAGGTTTTTTTTCGTGCACGGAGCCTTAAAACATCACACGACGTAATTCTGATTGAAGAAGGAAAACATCTCAAATTGAAGAAGACACTAATTAAATAATGTCTCATCCAAAAAAAAATCCTATTGAAGACATCGGGCGGATTAATTGTCTTAATTACGGTAATAACATAAAATGACAAAGAAAATCTGTCTCTTCTTGTAAAATCTTTTGACCCAAATAATTGTCTGAAAAGAAGGACGATCTTTTGACCAAATAAGTCGGGGATTAAAGATAACGCCTTGTTTAGTTCTAGCATAAATTTTCTTCTTTTTCTATAATATAATATTTATGTAAGTATATAATATCCTTACATATTATAAAACAAAGTCCCCCACCGCGTCTGTCTGTCTGTCTGTCTGAACGCGATAAACTCAAAAACTGCCGAGCGGATTTTCAAACGGTTTTCACCAATGGACGGAGTGATTCATGCGGAAGGTTTTAGTGTATTTAATTCATTAAGATTTTGTGTAAATTGGCTGAAATATGACGATTATTGTTGAAGAAGTCGGAAAAAATCATGCCGACTGGGAGCTTTACTGGCGTGCGCTGCGTTAACGGAAAAAGATACGTCAAATTTATGTTCTACGGTATTATTTATCTTAAAAAGTTCAACAAAAAAGTCCGCGATGGCATATGTCTATCTTCTAGGGATGACCCACAATAACCATTTTTGTCTTTCAGAATTTGATAAAAAATTTAATTGTTATTTCCGAAGCTTTTTTGACCGGTAGGTATAATATGTTATTTAAATTGGGAATTTAATTTAGATTAAAATATGCCTTTAAATCAGATAATTTAAGTGAATAGTTTAAAAGATATCACAGTTTCAAAATTACGCGTAGCAACGCGGGCGCTGCGGTAGGAGTCAATGGCCTTTTCCTCTGTTATTACACTTATTAGGTATGAAATCTCGGTAGTACGTTTCCGTGGGATATATTCCGACATCCACGCGGGCGAAGCCGCGAGCAAAAGCTAATAATATTATAAAGATGTAAAATTTGTTTGTTTGTAAGTTTGTATATAGGGGGTAATCTCCGGAAATACCAGTCGGATTTGAAAAATTCTTATTACATGATATGGATAGCCTAACTAATGAGGAAGGTTATAAAACATCACGATAGGACCCTTAGGAGTCGAACAAAAAGAAAAAAAATCATAAAGAACGCTAAACGGAAACTAAGTTATTGCGCGGGCGAGCGATAGGATGCGATGCGGTTGGTCGGGGAGCGAAATTTCACGCGGACAAAGTCGCGGGCAGAAGCTAGTCTTTAAATATATTTATAGAAACAATGTGGGAACCAGGGATGTAACGGATATCCGTATCCGCATCCGCAAGTGCGGAGCATCCGAATAAATGATACCCGCAAAACATCCGCTTTCTCAACTTTTGATTTTAAAAGCGCCGCATCCTCATCCACATCTTCATAATTTCTATGCGGATGTGATCCTACGTTTTTCGATCAAATAGTGAATTTTGTCAAACTCGCTCCGAGCTAAATGTGCAGGCCGGAGTGTGAGTGACGCGTTCCTATTGCCTGAATTCGCAGTGTCCCTGTCCTATGACAGACGATCGGTCACACTTGGCAGTGGTGGCATGATTGTGGTGTCAGGTGTCAAAAACAAGGGCTATTTTTCATACGACATCTGCATCCGCACCCTCATCCGCATCCTCAATAAGGAATTTTCCAATATCTGTATCCTCATCCGCATCCTCAAACCCGATTATCTCGATAACCTCATCCGCATCCTCATCCGTTACACGTCACCCGTTACAACCCTGGTGAGAACGACTAAGTTTTAACAAGTAATAAACTTTGTATTTCTATTGACGATCCTAGTCTGTATAAAAGAATTCAATCAAATATAGCTTTAGGAGTATGAGGAACAGGGTGTAAAGTTCACTCATCCACCATAGAAAAGGGAGGATCCTCCGACCAGACGGGTGTTGTGTCTGGCGGGCAACTGCCCATCGGTTTGAAGTTGAAATCTTGTAAATGTGTGGATCGCTCGGTAAACTCTAACTGCGCGATGCAGGATTTGTGTGACGTCATGTCTATGATGCGTAGTTTGTATGTGGCGGTGTAACCGCTACATCACTCCCCTCCGGAGACCGGAGGTTGATAGTGGGCTGAATCTTGCGATGCTTCACACAGTACAGTGGTAAGATTCAGCCCATTGTAACCGCTACATAGCCAATAGTTTATTCACTATAGCCAGTCAAAGATCGGCAAAACCCATAATTCAGCTCATCTCTACTATTTAGTTAGTTTGAAAAATAGTACAGTACCACTCTGGCCAAACCTCGTGTTTCGTCAGTCGTCGGATTTCTATCAGTTGCCCTTTGTACTTGGTGCAGACCGGACGCTCTCAATCGATTTGTAAGTATATAGAGTTGTTAATACTCTTTTAAATTATGTAAATTTATTTTAAAAGTGGTAGGAAAGGTGCCAAAGTCGCAGGCACGACAGATAGGAAAATAGTTTTACAGCTCTATATAGTTCACACGAAAATCAAAACAAAACAACAATAAAGTACTGAATTCAAATAATTAGACAAGATAAATCTAATAATTGATGGACATGGAAATTTGCATTCGTTTGTTTTCGGAAATGCGATGATTCCCGAGGGACATCAAGAAAACAGAAATGCAGTACATTACTGACCCGGCCTGCAACAGAGGCACTGATGGACCATCGTGAAAATGTGGGCCGAAGCGAAGCCGAAGCGAAGCCGAAGCACACATACGTGAGTCCATCAATGCCTTTTTGTGGCCCAGGCTTGTATAGTACTTTTCTCAAATAATGCGCGGAAATTCTAAAAAAAAATCTTAAATTATATTATTCTAAGTAAATTAATTATAAATTCCAGAATCAATGACGAACAACGATACTTTTTCACGGGCCAATGTTTATTTGTTTCTTCTTTACTTTAAACAGCTCTATTTGCAAGCCATATCGACATTTAAATAAAATCTTTGATGATCCATTTTTAAATAACACGACAGATATGGATTTCGATGTTAGCTGACAGCTGCCGTACTACGAAAGTTGAAGGAATAAAAACCGGCCAAGTGCATGTCGGACGACGCATAATGTAGGGTTCCGTAGTTGGGATGAATTTTTCCCAAGAACAAGCTTAACTTTGTAATTGAAAAAACAAATCTTTCACACAGAATCTATGGGAGAACATGTTTTTACAGCCGCAAATCTAAGTTGGTCGATTATTACTCGTTAATTTGTAAAGCCTACTCAACTGTGATAGTTTTCCTTTTAAATTCGTTATATAAGCTACTGCCGTGAATTTTTTGACATATTTAAAACTAACCATTTAGCTGGCAGGAGGGGGGGGGGACTCTTGACTAACAAAAATTTGCACTTTAAACCTTAATATTTCGCAAACAGATCTCTGAATTCAAAAATGGTTTTGATACACTCACAATATTTTTGAAAGACCTTTCCAACTCAAACTCAAACTCAAAGCATTTATTTCAATTAAACCATTTACAGGCACTTTTGAATTGTCAAAGAATCGGTCAGTCAGAAATAGGTATGAAGCTAGTTGCCCATTCCAAAGCGTAGTAGGTACCTATGGAGAAGAACGGGCAAGAAACTCCACGGACACTCTTTTAAATAAAAAATTGTTACAAAATATTGGTTACATCATTCATGTTGAAATTATACATGTGAGTACAATGTAGAAAGACGTGCACGTTAGAAGCGTCCGTAATAAAAAGATAAAACAAAGAACAATTCAAAAAAATAAAATAAAATAAAAATAAGCCCTGGCAGCTAAGAGATGACCAGTCCCAACTGACGGCGCCCGTTCACGAACATGACGCATGGATTAGCACCATTCAGCTCAACCATTTTGAAGGGAGCTAAATGATCCAACACACGCGCCACCATCAGCGAAACATTTGAGTGAGCATGACATACTCACAGCCGCCAGGGCACATTCAAGTCAATGCAAGACATATTACCCGGTAAATGGTAACGTACATAGTGCTCACACCTGTGCTATGCAATTATATAATACAATGGAGATTGAGTTTATACAATGAAAATATAGTCTTACAATCTTCAGCAGCTCCAACAGTATTTGCAAATGTTAATCAATTAGTTGTGGAGCAGGACCAGCATTGAGCCAAGCATTTTTATCGGCGATGTAATCCCCCAACGTATAATATGCCTGCCTGCATAGTGTGCGTTTTATACAAGATTTGAATTTCGTCTCATTCAGTTGAAGTATGTGGGGAGGAATTTTATTGTAACATTTTAAACAGTATCCCATGAAAGATGAATCTACTTTAGCCAGTCTGAAACCTGGTTGAACTAATAGGTCCCTATTTCTTGTACTATAATTATGTCTATCACCTCTTTTGCTAAAAAGATGTAAATTCTTTCTTTCTTTCTACTTACTTCAACGATACCCCACATCAAGGGATAGAAAAAAAAAACATCCCACTTTACGTTTAGGGGAGGTACCCTAAAAAAAAATATTTTTCATAATTTTGTTTTACCACTTTGTCGATGTATACCCATGCCAAATTACAACTTTCTAGTACTAACAATCTTGGAGCTAGTCCGCGGACAGACAGACAGACAGACGGACATGACGAAAGTAAAAGGGTTCCTTGTGGAACCCTAAAAAAGCGCACAACGAATGACGCGGCTTAAAAAATACTTTCGAAACAAAACAACGAAGTCCATTCGAAATAAAGAATAACAGAAAAGCGTTCGAAATTTAAAATAAAAGAGATTGCGAATGGAATAAGGTTTTTTGTGATTAATGTCAGCATTGCCAGCCAGATGCGAATCTGAATTAAAAAGTCCGTTATATATTACTGAGAGCTTTCATTAAGATTTTTGATAGATTGCCAGAGTTTTTTGCACCCCTGAACTTTTATAGAGTTTATCTCTTTATTCTGTTTTACTAGCGACCCGAGCCTGCGTCGCACGGGTTTTACAACTTGGCAGAACATCGAGATTTCTTCATAATACGTAAGTTTAAATGAATGAAAGTGAAATCCGCATCCTGTTCGAAATGAACATAAAATATTTTTATTTTCATATCGGCACAACGTGCACCATGACCCAGACAAATTTTCTTAAGGGGGCGATAAATGACTTTTAATGATTTTATACTGAAGATGACATCTAAACAAGTAGTGTTAGTGATTTGAAAAAAAAATATGTTAAATTAGAGCATTTTTTTAATATTTTAATATAGGCATATTTTTGATTATGTTTATATTACATAGTGAAATTAATTTGTAAAGTTATGTCTAACGCGGATAAAAAACAGAATGACGCAAAATCTATCAAGCGTATTTTTCTGAAAACTTCACCATTTTAAAGGTAATTAAATTATCAATCTTTAGTACACGTGTTTTATTAAAATACCTTTTATTTTACGTGTAATAAATTAATAATGCGTCTAATTTGGGACACCGCTCCTTAATGGGCGAGTCCTATTACTGGCTGGACGTACGACGCGTTGCGTGAGCTCAGTACAGAACACGCAAGCTAACCATTCAAGGTCACTGTCATATATCTGCGTCTTAAGGCGAAAGCGTCAGGGTAGCCCGCGAAATTCAAATTCAAATTTTCTTACGTTTTTTGTAATTTCGAACAGGATTGATTTGATTTCATGAAATCATGACATTTGACACCTTTTCTAACTTATGGAGTTGTACTGCTGATTATAATGATTATAATTGAGTAAAACCATATTTATTACGGCCGCGAATCATATTTAGATCAACATAAAATCTGACACTGACCTGCAAAATGCAAAAAACTAAAAAAAAAATTGAATTTCACGGGCTACCTTAGCGCATCCCCCTTAAATACTAATGATACAAGAAGTCTAAAAAATTTTGCCAGCTTATGAAACTAGAGATGTAACATAACAAAAGGAATATTGGCTATGGTTATTAAATTGAACTAAGTATAAAACTATAAAATGAGTCTGATTCCGTAGCGTAGTTTAGAAAAACAACGCGATCACACAGACAGACACGAAAAGAGACTTTAATTTATAATTTGTAAAGAAGTACTTGTTAAAACTGCACAAAGGTGAACTTATATTCTAGCCACTAGGTACCTTAGGACGACGCAGAGACAAAACAGTAGAGTTATTATAACTCTCAAATAGGTTTGAGTGCCACAAAAATACAGTCTACTTTTCTTCTGTAAAATAAAATACCTATCGAATCTATTGCCTGCCATTTAGAAAGAAATAGTGCTGCACAGTGCACACCTAGGGCACTTTATATTTCAGAACCGTTGCGGCAGAAATATCGAATTTGCTTTGGACATTTTCTGTCAGTGATATTTTCAATCATCTTTAAATAAGATTCAGCTTTGAATAGGTATGAAAAAAAAATGTTTTGCAGAGTCGTCGCAGCTATAGCTTTGAACATCGACCCTAAGATAGAATTTATTGGACCTGCCAACCCTGTCAGTAATCGGATTTTATTTGACTGCCTCAACCTTTTTTCTCGAAAATGTTCATATTGAAATGAAATTTTCGGGTTAGTTATTAACAGAAAATTTTATTTTCGGGTTAGTTATTACTATAAAAGTTAATTAATTGATTCAGGCGTGACCTTGCGGAAATCCATTATAAAATACAATAGACGTGGATATATTTAGTAACTTGTTCCGCTTCGCTATTTCTAAAGAGCCATAAAAAACTCCTGAAAGAAATCGACACATGTTTCACCTCTCAACGAGGCATCCTCAGGATGACGATGGACTTGTTGCGGACTCGAACACGACGTGTTGCCACACCGAGCACCGCTTGGTGTGGCAACACGCCGTGTTCGAGTCTATTGTATAATATAAAAGTTGATCTTCGGGATTTTCGGTTTAGTTATTAATTGAAAAGTTGATTTTCGGGTTGATTTCTGTGTTCTATTTCGTGATACATAACATCACGCCTTGTTTTCCCGAAGGGTTGGGCAGAAGTGTTAAGTAAACTCACATTTCGCTAGTTATGTTTTTAAGTCTCATGTAGGACGGTGCGAGAAATTTCTTGTCTTTTTTTATTTCCATGCCTTGTAAAGTTATAACTTATAAGTAAATTACTTTACTAAAATTTATGGCTTTAACCGAACTAGACTTGTAAATGAGCAGCTTATTTAAAAACACAACTGCTAAGTAGAATACCTTTTACGCCCTTTAAGTGACAGAAAACAATTTGGAGTGAATAAACGGACGGATAAAGGTCAGACCCTTTTCTAACTCTTGTTATAAACGTAAATTTAGTACAACTTAAGATATAAAACTAATAAATTCACCACTGTTTTCGACCCGAAGAAATAATAACCTTTGTGCCCAAAATAACAAACTTAATTTAATGTTTTTATTAACTCTAGCTTGTCCTTTGCAAAATTTCGATGAAATTAAGTGATAGGAGTTTTAAATAGATTTTGTGAAAATAAAAAGGGTGAAATTAAACGCGAAAACTGTTACCATGGATTAAGTACATAATTCTGAACCCCTCTGCGTTGAAATTTTTCGTCGGTTATTATAAATGGTTCAGAATCATGTACTGAATAATTATAATTATATTATTATTATTATTTTAATTAAGACTTTGACATTTCTCGGGACCCTAGGGTCCCGGACCTTTGAAAGGCGTACGAGGAGCCGAAGCCAACTCGCAGAGGCACCTTAGACGTTTTTAATGAAATGAGGTACCAACCGACGATTATCCCTGTTCGCACTATGCAAGTGCAGCCAAGGACAACCCCCGGTTGGTGTAGGACTATTGTAAGTTAAGGAAACAAAGATATTGAACTACGGGTTTGGATGGCTAAAGTGGACTGGTCACCTGGAATTATGGAAGGACTATGGCCCCTGCCTGATCAATGTTTTATATGCACACGGATAAAGTGGCAGGGGGTGACTTGCACACTCAATAATGGGCCCCCGGAAACGGTCGCTAGCACAAAGTGTCGTAGCGACAAGGGGTTTTTTTAAGGGTCGTAGCTGGTGGCGTTCTGTAGTTTCTGCCCGTGGGAACAAAACGTGAGTTTATGTATGTATGTGTATTTTAATTACGGTGAATGTGAGGACCAGAGGACCATCTCGGACACTAATCTGCATGGTCCTCATAACGCTTGACCAAGATAAGGTATGTCTGGACTTTAAAAGAGACTGTGACCTCTGAGTTTGTTTCGGTCTTTCTCAGAGTAGTGTACGACCTGAGTGAAAAAGCGTCCAGCGTGGCGTGCAAGCGGGGAAAGAGCGTTCGCCCAGTGTAGTTTATTTTGAAAATCTATAACGAAATGGCGCGCACTCTTCAAACACACTGATTTGAACTTGCACGCGACGCGACGCGGCGACGCCACGCGACGCCACGCTCACCGCAAACAAGCACGATCCCTCGCCACTGCTCGACCGCCACTCAGGACACTCACAAGCAGTGTTGTTATCGTAATGAGCTGCCGTATGTCACAGTCTGATTTTTAAGGGAAAAAATACTAGATTGCTGTATTTATTAAAAAAATGTCTATTCCTCATTTGTTTCTTCTCCATAAATATTTCTTATCGTTTCTATTACTTTAGATTCATGTTTATCTAGTGTGTACTTATCCTTGCTTCTCGTACGTGTCACACGACACCATAAACTTGGTACAGAATCCTTGATTTTTGCCTTGATTTTGAATCAGTTGTCATCGATTTTTTAGGTCATTATCTGTTTTGACAATTGCCGTATTTTATGATACGGCAATGAGAGACCTACCGTATGCAGTATTTTCTGAATAAAAAATGTGGAATGCCGTATTATACGGCAATTGCCGTATCAATAACAACGCTGCTCGCAAGTGTTTTGATGTCTTTAACACGAACGTCGCACGCCCCGCCCCGCCGGACACTCGAGTCGAGCGTGCACTCAGTTCGTACACTTAGGGCGCGTTCTCTCTATGTCGCGTGACGATTAATTTATCGTTGGACGACTGCGTCTTTAGCTGTTCCCGTTATATCGACTGTTTATCGTCGAAATATTTTATCGTTGAACGACTGGCGTATCTAACTGTTCCCATTGGATCGTGACGACATTTCGCAACAAGACTCCGATTAGTAATGACACGTACAAAGCGAACCGAGTATGGGCGCGGCGGCGTGTTGGGAGGAGAAAACACGTGTAAATGACAGATAGTCGCAATACCTAACGACACATGATTATTCATGATTTCACAATAAGTCGTGACGTTTTTGAAGTGAAAACTTCTTTAATTAAATTCATTTATTTCGGATTTTTAACATACATCCATATAGTTGTTAGTAACACAGAAATGCTTATGAGAAACTAATGTTAGTAATGACAAGACAAAGACACTTTAAAAACTAAATACAAAATACAAATTACATAGGACTATTACATAGAAACTCCGATACCCGTGCGCGTGTTCACTTGACCGCGTGCAGTCGTATCCAGCGCTCAAGCATCGGAGAATCCCATCGGTCCGACAAAACACTCAAGATGCCATTGGTACTAGCACGCATGCGCGTTAGGACTGAAGTGCAACGCTTGCGCATGACTGCAGCGAAGCTGTCTACGCGGGCCTCAGCAAACATGCCAGAGGCACTGCAATATCGCGGCAGCCCCATCAGCATCCTGAATGCATTGTTGTACTGCACTCTAAGGTCACTGTACGCCCGCTGCAAATAGTCAACCCACAGGCTGCACGTGTAAAAGGACTGACAGTATGCTTTAAACAACGTTACTTTAACTTTATGTGTACACCGTGCAAACCTGCGAGCTAACATGTTACATCGTACAGACAATGACCTTCGCTCTCTCTCAATATCAGTACTGTCCTTTAGGTCATCGGTGACCCAGTGACCCAAATACTTATATTTTGTAACTCTTTTTAAAGAGGTACCACCCAAGTGAACTTCAGGTACATGTTCATAACATTTAGTCCCCGCCTTAAAGACCATTAGTTGCGATTTCACTGAGTTGTATTTAAGGCCATGGGCCTCCGCATATAATTCACATACATTTAGAAGCTTTCTCAATGCACAGATCGAAGGGCTCAGCAGCACCATATCATCAGCGTAGCTTATATTATTAATACACACACCATCTACGTGACAACCGATACTAGTGCTACGGAGCTCCTCGATCAGCTCATTGATGTAGAAATTAAAGAGATGAGGGGAGGAAAGCCCCCCTTGCCTCACCCCGCAATCCAGCTTGTACTCATCCGAGAGTGTGCCTGCCCACCTTACATGATTTCTCTGCTTATCATACCAATGCATCAGTACAGACACAATTTCCCTGGGTACACTGGTATCCTGAAGCTTTACCCATAACTTATTGTAAGACACTAGGTCAAAGGCCTTAGATAAGTCCAAAAAACAGGCATAAACTGGAGTTTTCCTAGCTGTATAATACTGGACCGTCTGTTTGAGCGACAGAATAGCACTTTCTGTTGAGAGGCCGGGTCTAAAACCAAACTGTGCATCGTTCAGTTTCAAGTGTGCCCCTAACTGTCGATTAATAAGACTGTCCAGTACCTTGGCTAAAGTTGTAGCCAGAGAGATTGGCCTATAGTTAGAAACCTCTGAAGGGTCACCCGTTTTATTTTTAATAACAGGGACTACTATTGTTTGCATCAATTTCGCAGGTAAATATGAATGACTTAAACACACATTAAAAAGCAACGAAAGCACTCTTGGAAGGTGGTCTTTAGGCGTGTTGGGCATTTTTGAGATGGGACTAAACCATTGACTTCGCGACACCATGCACCGCGACCTCATTTTTGTAAACGCGATTGTGCTCTTTATTTATATTACATTACGGATCAATGTTCTATGCAAGTATTTTAACTTTAAAGATTTCGGAAGTAATATTTTTTGTAAACGCGATTGTGCTCTTTATTTAGATAAGGTTACGGACCAATGATCTATACAAGTATTTTTCTTCCATCAAGGCGATCTTGTTCAAGTTTTCACTTCTGTTGGCACTCCCAGGTGCCACCACTTTTTTTTTATCTTTTTGTGTTTGACGTGCTAGCAATTCCCATTAACTTGAAAATCTGTCGTCACTGCAAAAAAAGTCGTGGACGACAGTTAATCGTGTCGTCCTATAGGTGAACACCTCCATTTAAATACACAAGCCACGACGCTTTAAACCACACGATAATCTGTCGTCACGACATAGTAGGAACGAGGCCTTAGTAGCCATCTGAGAAGAAAGACGGAAGGTGTTTTCTATCTAGAAAACACCGAACTCATATAGTTTTAAAACATAATTAATTTTTGACGTGTAAAAGTGAATATCATTTATCATTTAACGCAGCTTGTTTGAAGTTATGCCCGAAAACATTCTACGTGTTAACAGGTTTCTAAAAGCATCCCTAAACAGCGCCCCTTTTGCGTCAGTGGTTACAAACATATTGCAGAACAGAAAGCGTATACTACACCAATTAGAAACAACGCCACATGTTTCCGACCTCTGTCTGTGGCAGGGCTGTCACCCTTCCCGTTTTATAACAAACTGTACAAGTATGAAATATTATTCGTCCAGCTTACATTGAAATCTGTTGTGTCATTTGAGTAACTTACGATAATTCTGAGAAATTCAAAAGTTGCTTTGCTAATTCAGAAAATGTGTCCCTTAACTTCCTAACTAACTTTTTCTTCATTATAAATACAAACATTTTATTGATATCACCCTAAAAATAACGTTTTTTCAATGTTTATAAGTAGGTAATGTATTATGACATCACGCCTGTAATCCACGAAGGGTTAGGCAGAGGTATAAGTACCTTTAGTACACCCACAGTTCACCAATTATCTTTGAGTCCATGTAATGGGGAAATTCCAGGTGGAAAAACCCGATAACACTTTTCCCGACCCGGGAATCGAATACAAGACCTCATGCAGGCAGACCTTCTCGACCATAAAACATATCATGATATAAGTAAGTAACAGTAAGTAGTAACTCCAATCATGACCTATGCGGGTGCTGTTTTTGCACAAGCAATTCCCAGTCACATCCATAAGATGCAGACATTACAGAACGGTTGCCTTCGGAAGGCCTCGGGAGCCCCCTGGTTTGTTAGGAATGAGATCCTCCATCTTGACCTAAAAATTCCAGCCATCCACCAATTTCTCAAACGCTTTTCCAAGCGTTACTTCGATACTGCCGCCAAACATCGCAACCCTCTGGTTGTCGAGGCCGCTAGTTACACTCCCTCTAGTATCAATCGAACTCGCCGCCCTAAGCGAATCCTTACCGACCCTGACGACCCCATTACCCTCCTCCAGAAGAGCAGTAGGGGAACCAGCACAGTGTACAAAAACAGACGCCTTCCGTCATTCCGACCTCGCCGCCGAGGTCCTTTGCGATCGCGACCGCGTCCCCGAGTAAATGATACTCCCCCCGACCCTTGCTCGATAACGAGGTGCCCGCAGTTGTTGCAGATGAGCACGTGGCTTTAAATTCCCCGACTAATAATCATGATCAAAACTTTGATCCAGCCCGTCCCATCCTTGATGTCCTGCCTCCGGTTGACGCCCTAAGCCGAGGTTCGTACCCCACAGGGGGTGCCCTTAGCGAGCGTTTACCTAGTTTTAATTAGCATAGTTGAATAACCCCTGGCTGGAGGTTTTAAGTGTAGTAGCTTAAGGTACCCACAGGAAAGCCCGGTTAAGTAGGCATGATCTCAGAGGTCAACTACGAGAAGACGTACCTAAAAAAAAAAAATGTAAGTAGTAACTGAGTTGTGGAGGTTGGATAGGCAGTCGCTCCACGTAAAATACTAGTCTTTAGCTGCATCTGATCAACCCCAACAAATTAGAAAAAGGCTAGGCAAATGATGATAATTTAAGACGCAGATAATATAATGCCAGTGACCTTGAGACCTTGAGCTCACGCAACACGTCGTACATCCAGCCATTACATAGGACTCGCCTGATGGGCGAGACTCGCCCATCAAGGAGCGCTGTCCCAAATTAGACGCATTATTAATTTATTATACGTAAAACAAAAGGTATTTTAATAAAACACGTATTATAAAAGATCAAATAGTTAAAGTATCTTTAAAATGGTGAAGGTTACAGAAAAATACGCTTGATAGATTTTGCGTGATTCTCAGTTTTTTATCCGCGATACATAACTTTACAAATTAATTTCACTATGTAATATAATATATATTAAGTTTTTAAGAAAATGCTCTAATTTAACATATATTTTTTTCCAAATCATTAACACTACTCGTTTAGACGTGTTTGTTCGTTTTGTCGACTATGCAAAAAAACGGAGGTGAAAAAAACCAGTGTTTTTTTTTTAAACACAAATTTACGTTCTTAAATACAAAGGGGATTTTGAAAAAAAAAAAATTGTTAATTCCCAAGCCCCCTTTTAAAATTATTTTTCGATAATTTTCCATGAATATTAAGAAAAATGCGGGCGCCCATGCCCATGGGAGACATTGTATTAACTTTAATAAAATCAAAAGTGCCATTTGCTAACTTTTTACTCATGCTTCACGAAACTTTTGGCAGACGCAAGACATTAGGCAGCCCTAAAATTACAGCTTGTCTTTATCATAGCCGATGTGGGTCGTCTTTGAGGCCTGTGACGTAACGGGGACCCTTTCATCTCTTTGATAGGATCTTATTTACGGAATGACCATTACCGATTGTTGTTCTGTACTTTTGCACAGACCAACGACAAATGACGGAAATTTGGGCTTGAGGGTTTTTTTTTCTTTAGTTTAATACACGTCCGTTATTTTATCTTATTTCCGATAATTATCATTTCGTGGACAACAAATGGACAAAAATTCTAAATGTTATATTTTCGGCATCAGACTCGTTCCCAGTGCAATTTTGACTTCGTTACTATTTTAATACGTGTATAGATTTTAAATAGATTTTCATCTGTTATGGTAGCTACACAACAAATTACTTGCATAAGCCAAAATTTGCGCAAATAAACCGTTACGGTTACCATTATTTTTTTATCATTATACCAGCTTTTACTTTATTTTGAATCTTCTCGGTAAGTCAAGTCAAGTTTAAAACTTTTGTAAGCTTTTATATGAGGAAATATAACATAAAAAACGAAGCCTTCGCAGTAGTAAAGCTTGGAATTTGTCAATTTGCGAACTTTTTCCTGTAGCAGGTCATCCTAATTCTAGTGCTATTTTCAGTTCATCTTTAAAATAACTTTAATTTCGGAAGTCGGTGGCAAAAAACGAAAATTCAAAACCAAAGACACCGACTTCCGAAATTAAAGTTATTTTTCACTTTGTAATATTTTTTTTTGGAAGTCGGTTGATTTTTTTTTTTTTGTAAGAAGTTTTTATTTTTCCTTTTTTTGTTGTGGTACCTACCCCACACAAATTCGAATACTACCTGCTATGTAAATAACACTGACAGGAACTTATCATCCACTTACTAAGTGGGAAATAATACGTATTATTGAAGCTAACTCAAAAACTACCCAAGCAAAGTTATAAAAAAAATTATATGGGACCACCTCTGAAGTATGACCTACCAAACAAAAAAATAATCATTAAAATTAATTCATAATTGGCGGAGTAATCGCGTAACAAACATACAAAAAAAAACATACAGTTGAATTGAGAACCTCCTCCTTTTGGAAGTCGGTTAAAAATAATAAACAATTCATTCGCTTGTCTTGTTAAAACATTTTAGAGGGCAGAAGTTTTATGACCTCTAAGACCCCGAATGACCCCCGTATTCTAATCTCAATCTGTCAAAAATACGTCTAATTTCTCTAAATTTTTGACATTGATAGTCGCTGAGATGAGATCGCGACTAAATTTTGACAGAGTTTTTAAAAAGAAAAAAGAAGAATTTTTTTAAATTTTGAAAAAAAGTCATCAGACGGCTAATTCCCGTATTTAAAATACGGGAATTAGCCGTCTGATGACTATCCCTAGGTTGGTTGGCCCGGAATTACAAGAACAAACTTGAAAACCCTGACATGAGCCAAAAACATAACATTTCATCCGTAAATAATTCTACTATTTTCTTCAAACATTAAGTAATTGTATCATAAACAAAAAATACCACCAGTTCATTTCTGTAAATAAGTACCATTTTCCGTGAAATATGTACGAACTTAGCCAGTTTAAGCTCGCCTACGCAACGCCTACGCGCTACGCCGGCAAATTCTGCGTAGGCGGCTACGTGTTACGTGCTACGTCGTAGTAAAAACTGAGTTTTACTCGACTTAGAAAGAAGAAAGAAGAAAGAAAGAAAATTCGTTTATTTGCGGTAAACATGACGCATGATTTTATTTCATAGTTTATTATAGAACACACAATAAAAATCAATCTGCCTAGCCTTTTCACAACTATGTTGGGGTCGGCTTCCAGTCTAACCGGATGCAGATGAATACCAGTATTTTACATGGAGCGACTGCCTCTCTGATCTTCTCAAACCAGTTACTGAGTAACACGATAACCCTAGGTAGGACTGGTTGTCAGACTTTTTGTGCTTCTGACTACCAGTCATTAGGACTGTCAAAGATCTACGAATGACAGCCGGGACCAACGACTCAACGTGCTTTCCGAGGCATGGAGGAGTTTCGGTATGTAACGGATGATCACCCATCCACGAACCGACCGCGGCAAGCGTAGCTTAACTTTTGATCGACCCGTGCGGCTGTTATTATTTAGCGACGAGCATAAAACTATACATAAAGAGATACTTATGTAGGTATTTTCAATAATATTTATATCGTCAATTTTGGATTTTGTATTTATATTCATAAACGTAACACAATTTATCTTTTTAAATGATAAATGGATAGCTAACTACCAAATGTTTACATTCTTAAAAAGTTTCCTACAAGTTTTGAAGGTTTATACAAATTCCTTTAAGTATTTTGCTCAAGGAAAACAAAGTTATCCAAAGATTTTGTTGAATATTTTATGAATGATGACAAACAGAGTTAGCATCGAATGCTCGTTAATTTATATTAGAATAATGTCTCAACTTGGCAGAACTGAGAAATTAAATAAATTTCTAGACGTGCCCAATTTAGTTCCGAATATAATTATTTAACCTCAAAATGGATACTAATCCCCAAATGACGCTTTGCACGCTTGCTCGCAGGCAGAATACAATGACTTTAAGGCTGTAAGATCTTCCCTTGTAAACTGTGTATTTTCTTGCAAATAAACAATTTGAATTTTTTGAATGAATCTTAAAGTCGTTACCCCAATATCATAATTTAAACTGTTTAATAAAACTACATATTTACATTATTTCAGGGATAAAGAAAATAATATGAAACACCAAGATATTTTATCATTAATTTATATTTCTTTGCCAACATCAAATTTAATATTCTACACCATACCATCACATCTCCTATTCCCCACATAATATCACTATTTTAAATTAAGAGATTACCCAAATATACAGTAAATCTCCTTATCCCTGAAATATTGTAAATAGGTAGTTTTATTAGGCAGTTTTAGATTATGATATTGGGGTATCGACTTTAAGATCCATTTGGGAATTAGTATTTACTAGCTACGCCTCGCGGTTTTACCCGCAGAAGTGTCGATCCTGTGGGAATTTAGGGATAAAAAGGTTTAATCCAGGTTATAAACTATCTGTATGCCAAATTTCATCCAAATCCGTTCAGTAGTTTTTGCGTGAAGAAGAGACAAACATACACACACACTCACAAACTTTCGCTTTTATAATATTAGTGTGATTTTGAGGTTAAATAATTATAAAATTCAAAAAATTCAAAATATTTTATTTCACATAAACCTACATGTGCACTTATGAAACGTCAGAAGCTAGGTGCATTCAGTATTAAATTAGTATTTTAGAGCAAGGGTAGCTTCTTATTACATAATTATTACAAGAATGTCTCGTTGGCCTAGTGGTATTAAGCGCCAAAGCTTGTAAACGAGGTAAGAATAAGAAGATTTTAGGGTAGAAGGTCTCTTCTCATCCAGAGAAGATACTAAAATCATGTGGGCCGACAAACAGTACAAAAGGGGACAATCTCAAATATTTTTCAAGGAAAAGGGCAAGGGTTAATTTAGTGGTTGGATTAGAAGTTATACTGTATGCGAGGCAATATCGGCTATGTGCGCAAATATCTGCGGCTTATTGATTTTATGCCATTTGTAAGAGAACTGGACGACGAACAAAAGCGCTATTTGTACTGTTGACTAATCTGAACAACATTGATGTGTTTTGTTCCAAATCCTATACTATTAAATAAGCAATATTTGTATATACAGGGTGGCAGGGACATCGACGCGAAAACTGTTACCATGGATTCAGTACATGATTCTGAACAACCCTGCGTTGAAATGTTTCGTCGGTTATATAAAAAAATCTTCTGTTTCATAGAAAAATGCAATAACTTCGATTAAATCTAACGAATGTGAAAGTTGCAATATAGGGGTGTACGTGGGGCGAAAAATCTATATAGCTAGGTCTCATATCTGGGAAGATTTGTTTTCTTCGTATTTTCACCCGAGCAGAGCTCGGTCGCCCAAAGTTTAGAACAAGATGGCTTTCTTAGAATAATGACACGACAGCATGGAATTACTTAGTAAGTACCAACTATCATGGCAGTATGGAATTAGTAGGTACTATTCTATACTATTAAATGAGCATTCTCTATTTTTACCAGAGCCGTCGCGGGACGCCTGGCAGATGTGAAACATCGAAATTATTATGTAAAGATAATATGCATGAAAGGATTTTTTACGGCAGGAAATAAATATGGCGACTGTTGCGTATTGGCTGTTGGCGCCAACATTCGGTCTTACCAGCCGATATAGATGTTTCACATCAAAAATTGCAACTTTGAGAAAAGACTCATTTCATAATATTATGATTTCGATAATACTATATGTTTGTAACACCATAAAATATTTATCAACACTTTGACTGATAATCCAGAGGGGCCCGTGGCTAAGTAATAGCCGCACGGGTCGATCTTACTGGAGTTGCTCCGTGGATGGGTGACCATCTTAACATACCAAGACCCCTCCGTGCCTCGGAAAGCACGTTAAGCCGTTGGTCCCGGCTGTCATTCGTGGATCTTTGATAGTCGTACCGGCTCGTCAGAAACCCAAAAGTCTGACAACCAGTCTCACCAAGGGGTAGGTATAGTTTACCCCAGTAACTGGCTTGTGGAGGTCAGATAGGCAGTCGCTGCATGTAAAATACTGGTATTCAGTTGCATCCAGTTAGACTGGAAGTCAACCCCAACATAGTTGGGAAAAGGCTAGGCAAATTGATTTTAGCTGAAAATCGCTTTTGAATCTTGCGTAAGTGTAAGATATTTATGCTCGTGACTGTACAGAAAAAAGAGTTTATTTTTTGCAAAAAATAAACGCAATTTACAACAAAAAAATAACATAAAATACACATTCACCAAAAGCCAAAAGCCTCGTATAGCTGACGTTCCCTACAAAACCTTTTTAAATAAAAAAGTTTCTAATATAATTCATCCCTCGATGTTCACCTGAATACATTTTACCTGAACGACCCTTAAATAAAACCCTTTTTTGCCCACATTCATAAGGCTTTTGGACATCGATATTATATAACATTATTTAATTGAATTTCTACAATAATTTATTTTATGAAATCGAAATCATAATATTTTATTTCACATAAACCTACATGGGCACTTATGAAACTTCAGAAGCTAGGTGCACGGTTCCAATTGGTCGTTTCCTATGGAGAAGAGCCAGCAGGAAATTCCACGGTTACTCTTTTAAAAATAATTGGCTTTTACAATATTTTCAAATAACAGTGTTATTAGGTATGGGCGGACAGTGTAGGCCTTTCAAAAAGTACCAGATACTTAACAAAATAGAATATGGTCTACAGATCTACAGTCTACTACACCTACAGCGTTCTCACGTTCACAAAATAGAAAATAATATAAAGATAAATAAAACAAAGGTTTTATTGTTTAAGAAACCAAATGACATGATTTCCATTACAACTGTAACAATTCTGAATAATTATCATGTCCACCAAAGCCATTAATAGAGTTGAAATTAAATTGTCGGTATATAATGTCAAATGTAAAAAGTATGTTTTTTTTTTTTTTTAATAAACCTTTATTAGAACATTTGAAAGAAGGAATTAACTGACTGACATCTGACCACACAGCCTTAACTTTTGGGGATGGAAATTTGAAATACTGACTTTTATATGCTTTTAGGTGCTTTTAGGTGTATGAGGAACAGGGTGTAAAGTTCACTCATCCACCATAAAAAAGGGAGGATCCTCCGACCAGACGGGTGTTGTGTCTGGCGGGCAACTGCCCATCGGTTTGAAGTTGAAATCTTGTATGTATGTCGATCGCTCGGTAAACTCTAACTGCGCGATGCAGGATTTGTGTGACGTCATGTCTATGATGCGTATTTCGTATGCGGCAGTGTAACCGCTACAATACTAAGAATGCAGTCCAGCATCAAGTATGCAGGTGCAGCGCTGTATTTGAATGGAACAGATCCAGTGTTACTGGATTGCTGCATTGGATCAAAATCATCAGTCTAAATCAGCCTTAAAACACGTTCAGTGCCTAGCCCTCCTGGAGGGTTCACTCAAGTCGTTTATGGCATGGCGGGAGCCCTCGCGGAGGGCACATTTAATTTTTTCTTAGCGAATTCGGCATTATACACTGGGAAAATAAAATCAGTTGTATATTATAACATGATTTCAAACCTAATGCTGGTGACACTCCTCGAGGGTTAACTTTAGCGCAAAACGTAATTCCGGTGACCCTCCTTGAGTCAACTTGCAATACGTATGGCGTACGAGCTCTATGTAAAATTAAAAGTAACCACAATGCAACACAAAAAAAAAACAGTTGCACTCCGGAAGTGCCGACAGAAGTGAAAACTTGAACAAGATTGCCTTGGTGGAAGAAAAATACTCGTATAGAACACAATATTGGTTATCCTTATCTAAATAAAGAGCACAATCGCGTTTACAAAAAATAACACTTCCAAAACCTTTAAAGTATAAATAGGTACTTTGCATAGAGCATTGATCCGTAAAGTTATATAAATAAAGAGCATAATCGCGTTTACAAAACCTTTAAAGTAAAAATACTTGCATAGAACATTGATTCGTAACGTAATATAAATAAAGAGCACAATCGCGTTTACAAAAATGAGGTGTCGCGAAATCAATGTCCCATCTCAAAAATGCCCAACGCGCCTAAAGAATCCAGCCCGTCCTATCCTTGATGTCCTCCCTCCGGTAAACGCCCTAAGCCGAGGTTCGTACTCCACAGGGGGTGCCCTCAGAGAGCGTTCACCTAGTTTTAATTAGCATAGTTGAATAACCCCTGGCTGGAGGTTAAAATTGTGAAAAAAAAAGCGCCTAAAGAAGTTTTCACTTAAAAAAAAACATCTTCCTGCCCTTGTCCCATGTTACTTGGGGTCGGCGCAACACGTTTTCTTTTCACTCTCCCCTGTCAACCGTTACACTATCATTCACTCCCTTCTCATCATTCCTCACACAATCCAACAACAAGTATCAACACAAGTTAATAGCGCATACAGAAAGTGGGCAACGTCGCATATAGCTGTCAAATATTTCTCTGTTTTGATTAATTTGGCAATATTACTGTATGGAAATAAGAAATATGGCTAACTAGTGAATTAAAATACTGATTATGAATATCACTTCTTACATTAGTTACACCATAGAAATATAAACAACAGGAGAAGTGGCATGGGGGCGTGTCTGTGTCCGCGCGTAATGATCGAAGTGATCATTGCATACGAAAATGGTCGTCTCCGCGAACTAGTGTGTTTTCGGCCGTGATCGGGACAATTTATAAGAATGCCGTGTTGTTCAGTGGTTTCTTGTAAAAACCGAAGTCAAAACAAAAACTTTGTGAATCATGGAATCACTTACCATATGTATTTTACTATATTTGTCTTTAAAATAATGAAAAACAACAAATCGTAAAATATTTCTTGCTTTTACTACGTTATTTTTGTTTCCAAATATCACAGCGACTGTACTATTTTTGCACTACATACCGTAAAACGCTGTAACATTGCCTCGCATACCCAACTTTGCCAATTATATGAATTTACCAATATCTTTTTAAATATTGGTTGTAGCAACTTCAAATTGTTGGTAGTTATTTAAATCATTACCTGGCAACACGAAAAACCCGCCGCCATGTTTGTTTCCTTTAAAACCACATGACAGCGAGTTGTCAAACGCAACGAGTGATAGCCGGCTTCGAAGCTACGCGACAAACTTTTTCGGTAAGTCCATAAATATTTACTCTTTCGACAAAGTTTCGATATGTATATGTTGCTTGTAAGTTATCCTATAATTCTGAATTAATTTTGAACGTTTATTGTGACAAATAAAAAAGTTATAAATATTTCGGCAAAGTTGTCACAATCATTTCGATCTTGTATACCCAACTTTGCCTGAGCTAGGGCTGTCGCTAGCACCGTTGATTACACAACTACTCAAAAAAGGAGAGTAATGCTTTCAGCGTTCATATGTGGATGTGGTTATATGTATGTTTGTGGCTTTTTTAATTACCATAACTTCTAAACGGCTGAATTGATTTAGATTTTGTGATATCGTTAAACATCATCTCGAGTGAGATAGGGTAGTTTTTTCCGGTAGGTAGTCGGGTTAGTTAAAATCTTAATTTTGGTAATGGTTTTGCTGTTGGTATGAAATGCATGTTGCATAACATTATAAAACAAAGCTTATCATTTGTACCTACATTAAAAATGAACTTCATATGTGTTGTAACCACTCTGTTGAGACACATTTAGCAGCTACACTAACAGCTACTATAAACTGCATGATTCCTAATATTTCAGTCGTGGTTTCTTTCTTTTAGATTAAAAATGAGAAACAGAAGAAAGCCAGGGTCCAGGCGGTATAAAGATTATGAAGATAGTCTTCTTAATGTTGCTGTAGAGCTCGTAAAAAATAAAAATTTGTCAAGTTACCAGGCTGAAAAGCAATTTGGGATCCCCCGGCGAACTATTGCTAATAAAGTTAAATTAGTTCATTTGAAAAAAATTGGTTCTCCGGTTAGAATAAGTGAAGAAGACGAGAGAAAAATAGCAAATGCCCTAATACTTTGTGGAGAATATGGGTGTCCACTGACTCGTCTTGAGTTGCGTATGATAGTACACAACTATTTAGTTAATAATAATAAATCTTGGATTTTTAACGACAAATTACCAGGTGAAAGGTGGGTTCGAGATTTTCTTAGTCGCCACAAAGAGAGATTGACATTGCGATCTACACAAAATATAAAAACTTCACGCGCTGCTAAAACAGTAAGTGAATATGAGGAATATTTTGAAAACCTTAAAAAAAGTCTTGCGAATGTTGAACCACATAACATAGTAAACTATGACGAGACTAATTTATCAGATGACCCAGGATCGCAAAAATGCATCTTTAAAAGAGGAACCAAATACCCTAACAAAATTTTGAATAATTCTAAAACTGCTATATCAATTATGTTTGCTGCCACAGCTTCAGGAGAACTTATTCCGCCGTATATAGTATATAAATCTGTGCATTTATGGACCAATTGGTGCGAAGGTGGGCCGCCAGGTTCAAGATTTAATAAAACAAAGTCCGGATGGTTTGATACCGACTGTTTCGAAGACTGGTTTAATAATATGATTTTACCCTGGGCACAAAAAGATCGAGAACCAAAAGTTTTGATTGGAGATAATTTATCATCACATTTGAGTATACAAATTATAGCTAAATGCCAGGAAAACAATATAAGATTTGTTTTTTTACCCCCGAACTCAACGCACGATACTCAACCCCTGGACGTTTCTTTTTTTAGACCGTTAAAAAGAGCATGGAAAAATATTTTACTAGATTGGAAAGTCAGACATCCATCGGCAAATTCCTTGAACAAACAAATATTCCCAGAATTACTCCGTACATTAATTGATACAATAAAAATGAATTCAGATGCAATAATCAAGAATGGGTTCAAGGCAACAGGTATATACCCCCTACGACCAGAAGCAGTATTAAGAAAACTTCCAGAATATAAAGAAAACAGGGAACCACAAACGACCATCGACGAAACTTTCTTAAACTTTTTGAAGGACTCCAGGTCACCGTCTACCAGCAACACTACAAAAGGACGTAACAAAAAAATATGTACACGACCAGGAGAATCTGTTTCTACAGATGATTTCAGATTGAATTCCAATAATAGACTATCGGAAATCAATGAAGACTTAGAGGCAAATGTTAATTCTGTTATTTTCCCTGGTACTAGCACCAGTGTAGACAAAAACTTACACATTTCAAAAGACCGCTTTTTGTTCCGTAAATCACCTGTTGATAAAATAAATACCATTTCTGAAAAAAGAAAACAAATAAAAATACTTTCCAATATAGTTTTAAATTCATCAAATAAGCAAAACGATCACGATTCTAGCAGTTCGTCAGTATCGTCATCATATTCTTTACACGATGATTCCGATGATGATCCATTTATACCCTCTAATAGCGACACAGAGAGCGTTCATGACAGCGATTTGTTTTCAATGGAAGAAGATAAGTCTTCTAATGATAAACTAGAAACTGGAGAGTACGTTCTGGTTAAATTTTTGAACAGCAAAAATGCCAAATATTATGTGGGTAAAATAATTGATTGTAGAGATAACGAATTCACAACGAAATATTTGAGAAAAAATTCAAAAGGATCTTTTTCATGGCCCCTAGTCGATGACATATCTGTAATTACACTGCTCGATATTGAGAAAAAATTACCTAAGCCCCTAGTTGGTCGTCGTGGTGAATTAAAATTTATTATAGACTGCAAAATTCCAATGTCAAATATTTATTAATCCGTTATAAAACATTTTACATTGAATGTAACAATAATCAAAAGACTAAAGAAACCAAAAAGTGTGATATTATGTTTAGAATAGAAGTAAGTAATTGATAGTGGCGCTAGTTAGCTTCTTTCCCTTTTATCGCTTGACTGTGCTAACAGAATCAACATAAGCTCTCTCTCTAGTATAGGTACCTATGTCATGTGTCAATACTCACAGAACAGCTCAGCTTATAGTAAGACATTGTCACTGACTTACGGTCGACTGTTCTATATTTACAATTTTGATTATTTTGTAACTAGGTAAGACCTAAACAAATAGGCACGAAAGAACACCAATGACAATGTTTAAGTTTGTTTTAAGATTTTTGATAAAGATTTATACCTGATTTGATTATTTTGTACTATGTGTAGTAGGTTCTAAGTACCTACCTATTTTTTATCTTATGAAGGCGGGTCATGTGACTTTTAAGACTGATTATATGGTTGAAAGTGGAATAATTTACCAACCTTAATGAGATAAAAAAGACTATAGGTACAAACAAACCAAACCTCAAACATTAAATAGGTGATGTCAATGAGAATAGTTTTAAGCTCTAACTTTTTATAATAGATTTCTGTTAAAAATTTATAATGTGGATTATTTTTATAAGTACTTACTAATACTAACCAAAACAAATACTGGATGTTATACAATTTAATTTCTTTCTTTATAATTGATGAGAATACAATTTCATTTTAAAATACAGTTTTATATAATAAACAGTATTAAACACATTTTAGGTCGTTTTACTCCATAGTGTATGCGACAACCCTAAGCAATATCAAATAAAGTATGAAACTAACAGCAAAGTCGAACACAACATTGCCTAGCATTGTCTCTAGTGGTATAAGCAAAAAGTGACTGTTTTGCAATTCTTATCCCTATGTCCCATTAATAAGGGTTAACTTCAAGTGCAGGAATGATGTACTTAAGTTGTTTAGAGTGTCAAAATTGAAGCAGGCAATGTTACAGTTTTGTGGCCCAACTTTGCCTAGTGATTAAGACTGTTATATTTCGAAAATGAAACAGAGTAATCATAGTTCTAAGTACACTGCCAATGACCATTAATATAAGCTTTATCCCCAACCTGACAAGGGTGAAAATTGATTGTAATTTTTCGAAATATGTCAATGTTTCTATAAAACTACGGCAAAGTTGCAGCAGTTTACGGTACATTGCTCGTTAACCACTACCTAAATATGTCGCTCAGTGACTCAACAAGCAATGTAAAAATCACAAAACGATACTGTGGACTGCGGATGCATCGCGCAGTACGGCCGCTGTGTCTGGCGACGAGCTAGTGATGTGGTTGTGCAGATCCACTAACGTAGGCTATCGACAACAATGTCGTTTGGCGAATGAATTTATTGCTATTATACTTTATTCTTCAATTTGTCAACTGTTTTACCCGGGTGGAAGATCGATATGAAATAATGTGTTTTACTTATTTTGATTATTTTACAGCGTGGTAGAGAAATGCGTAACCAACGGTCGTAAAGTAAGTTAATAAAATTTTAGGTGGAGTGTTTTGGGTTTGAATTATCGCTGGTCCATTATGCCTTATACTCGTGCTATTTCCTTACTTTTTATGGTTTTGGTATTTTACTTCCGTTAAAGTCTTCAAAAGCTTCGAATGGTTATAGTAATCGGCATGGTTCAGATAATTACAGTGACTTTTGCTTAAAATAAGTCCACATATTCATGCTATTTATTTGTTATGCGTGGCAGTGTGTTTGTTTTCATATATTTAACTATTTCTTAACTACTAGGGTTTTTTATACCAAAACCCTATTGCCTGCTTATTGCATGGTAAGGTTTAAATGTACCTGCTTAGGATAATATGTAAATGATATAAATGTTTTTATTGTACTTTTTTAGTTTCCCAAAAGATGCGAATTTAAAAAAGGAATGGATTGATGCCACATGCAGGCCACCTAACTGGTTCCCTACAAAAACTAGCACCATATGCTCGGTTCACTTTGAGGCACAAATGTTCCAACCTCTAAAGAAAAATCGCAGGCTTTTTGAATGGGCAATCCCAAAATTAAGACTACGCCAGATTTTTGCAGAAGTGAGTTAAATTTTATTGAAGTACTGGAAGGTATTATCATCTTTTAGAGCACTCATAAAATCAGTCATTCAACTTTTCAGGATTCTGTAGCACCTATAACGCCGGGATGGTCCAATCAAAAGTGTAATGTAAGTAAACATTATCTTCTATTTCACCATCACTATGATAATTAAATTTTAAAACTTACCTTGAAAATAAATTTGACCTTGCTTGATTTTAAATCAAACATCTGAAAAATTGTTACATGGTATAATATTGAATATTGTGCGTTTTGTTCGTTTAGCCACCACAAGAATTGAATGTTTTGGAGTTATCTGACCACTTAAAATCACCTAACGAGCAATCTGATGAGCCATCTCTAAAACGCATATGCCTTAATATTCAGCAAAAGGAAGAAGAAAGTCAGAAACCCCAGAACCAGGATATGGTAAGAAGTTTTTAGAATTAGAGTTTCACTTTAAAATAAACTATGTGAATGTAACACTATAATTTTATGTTCTTCTATTTTTACAGAAACCAGCAGACGTTTTCGGTAACATTCAAATAATAGAAACACCCCGAAAACGGAGAATGCGCATCGAAATTTCTCAGAAAGAAAACTTGATAAGAAAACAAAGATTTCAAATTAAACGACTACAAAAGAAAGCATACCGGTATCGTAAAAAAATTGGTAATTTAAAAGATATTTTGACAGATATTTATGAACAAAAGTTTGTGAATACAGACCAATCCGCACATTTAGAGAACCTCGGTGTGAATGATTTAATAGCTCGTTACAGAAGCACTACACTAAGTAATAAAAACATAAAAACCAAGTATTCGCCAGCTCTTAGAACGTTTGCTTGTACCCTTCATTTTTACTCGCCGAAGGCATACGAATATGTACGAAAAAAATTCCAGACTTGTTTACCTCACTCACGTACTATAAAAAAATGGTACGAATCAGTCGATGCGCAGCCAGGTTTTACACAGGAATCTTTTAAAGCTTTGAAGTGTAAGGCTCGTAATACTAACTATAAATTGCTATGTAACTTAGTAATGGACGAAATGGCGATCAGGCAGCGTATTGAGTGGGACGGTAAAAAAATGCATGGTTATGTTGATATATGTAATAAGGGAACATCAGGCGACTACTTGGCAGAAGCTAAAGAGGCGCTTGTGTTTTTGGTAACAGCTATTAACGGAGCATTCAAAATACCAGTTGGGTATTTTCTTGTAGCCGGCGTTACAGGAGAACAGCGATCTAGTTTAGTAAGGCAGTGTTTAGAGTTGCTGGAAGAAACAGGCATTGAAGTAACTTCGCTGACCTTTGACGGTTGTCCAGCAAATATTTCAATGGCCAAGGAACTCGGATGCTCACTAAACACAGAAAATATGAAATCATACTTTTATCATCCCCTGACAAATAAACCAATATTTATATTTCCCGATCCATGTCATATGCTTAAATTATTAAGAAATGCGTTTGAAGCATATGGCATTATCGTCGACGATCTAGGCAGGCATATAAAATGGTGTCATTTGAAACAGCTAAATGAAATTCAAGAAAAGGAAAAATTGCATTTAGCAAATAAATTAAGGCGAGGACATATATTTTTTAAAAATCAGAAAATGAAAGTGCGATTAGCGTCCCAACTATTTAGTGAGAGTGTTGCCGATGCCTTGATGTTTTGTGCTGAACGTAACATGCCCAAATTTCGATCCGTTGATGGAACTGCTAACTTTTTAAAAATCATAAATAATCTTTTCGACATTTTAAATTCCAGAAATATGATGCAACTTAAATTCAAAAAACCACTTTTTCCAGGTAATAAACTGCGAACATTTGAATTTCTTGATAGAACTGAAACTTATTTGAAATCCTTACAGTTAACAGATGGGTCGCAATTAGTGCAATCTGGTAGAAAAACTGGGTTTATAGATTTTTTGGTGTGCATAAAAAGTTTAAAAGATATTTATATCCACCTTATTGAACAAGAAAAAAGACTGCAGTACCTACCAGCCTATAAAATAAGCCAAGATCATATAGAACTAATGTTTGGTCACATTCGCGCTCATGGTGGGTGTAACACTAACCCCACAGCCCGACAATTTCAGGCTATTTATAAAAAATTGTTGGTTAAATCCGAATTAAGAGACACAGACAAAGGTAATTGCACATCTCTTGAAGAAATATCTTTTTTAACATGCTCATCCGCTGTGCAACACATAAATGTAACTTTGGAACCACGTTATAACGATGAAAGTGTTGATGACGATATTGGTCAGCTATACGAGCAGGCACAATTTGACGAAGAAGTTAGTATGCTTGTCCAAGACTTGTCGGAGTTTGGCTCGCAGGCCATTTCTTACATTGCGGGCTTTGTAGTGCATGGTTTAATAAAAACTGTAAAATGTGAGACATGTACTGGTGCGCTACTTGCCGACAAATATGAAGAAACACATCATTTTATAAAGTATAAGGACAAAGGTGGGCTTATGTACCCATCTCCTGATGTTGTCATGATTTGTAAGAGAATGGAAATAATCATAAAAACAGCTTGTCTTACCAATAATAAATTAACTGTTAAAACTAAAAATGTCAAACAGGAACTCATGGCAAAGGCTTTGCCTCACTTCATAGGATTAGATCTCTTTGATAATATTAAGTTTCACCAATTTGAGCAGTCTCCGATGAATAATCACATAATATTTCTAATTAAAGCAGTCATGGAAAAATATATTAATTTAAGATTACACTATTTGACAAAAAATGCCACTCCAGTAATATCAAAGCGTCAAGTGCTGCATAAATACCTCCACTTTACAGGTCAGTGAGTAAACATCATAGCAGGGTTCAACAATATCTGTTTCAATAAACTATGACAGGTTACACCAACATAACTCGATTTTTTTATTGTTTGAATTTTTTGTTTATTATTTATTTTTATTATAATTTATTTTCTGGACTTATCGTTTTTATTTATTTTATTTTCAGTACACCAAATTTTTTAAAGTATAACGACGGTGAAGTATCAATATCTAAGAACTACAAAAACATGGTTTTACAGGAGGAGAAAAAAACGTTTGATTTCTATAGTTTTTGACCATTTGAAGTAAACATTAGTAACTGAAAACCGCCAAAATGTTAGTTATTAGATATTGATACTTCACCGTCGATAATATTAAATGAAAGAATCGATACCTTTCCGATTTAGTCAATCACTAGCGTATATGGAAAATAAATTGTTTCTGTACAGCACAACGATAGAAATGATGTTTTCGTGTGAGTGAGTTGTACGGTGCATGGTAAATGCACGCTGTGTTTGATGGGATAAGGTTTAGAATTGATTGTGTAGTACGTTCTGATTTATGAATTGCAAGAGTGAGCGCAGCCTCATATCTATTTCTGCATGTGTAGTTGTGGCGAGGTAGTGGGGACAAAGTGGAGACATTGGGTTTCGATACATTTTCAACTACCGGGCATATCTCCTTCTTTCTTATATCTATGAGTTACACGGTACACAAGTTATTGCCACGGGAAAACGACTGGTCGCTACACCTAATGCGGGGGACATTGCATTCTGCACCGCTAGCATTACTGCTACGAGTACCTGTAGTTCCTACAAAACACAATAATTAATGTTGTAACACCGAATATTTAGTTTTAGATGTAAAAAAGTATTTGGAAACTTTCCAAATGCCTTTGTTACACCTAAAACGGTTACAACATCAAATTCAGTGTTATAATTGCTATTTATTATTAATATTCTAATTCACTGGTTAGCCATATTTCTTATTTCCATACAGTAATATTGCCAAATTAATCAAAACTGGTAAATATTTGACAGTTATTTGCGACGTTGCCAACTTTTTGGATGAACGCTTAAATTATGAACTGAAAAGTCATTCTTAATGCTGGGGCTACATTGACGCGTTATCGCGAATTTTACTTCGTGCGCTCTCTGTTACTCAGCGAGACGTCAAGCGGTGTGTTAGAGAGAGCGCACGAAGTAAAGTTCGCGATAACGCGACAATGTAGCCCCAGCATAAGAAAAATCATGCTTAAATACGACAGCGACTTTCCGTTTAGATTTATGTCAACGTCGACCATTTCTCTAAGCCTGTTTTTTTACAAAGTTATGTAGGTACCAACTCTCTCTCAAAATAAATTTTCCATCCTGTTTACTGAAACGTTGCGGACTGCGAAAAGTCCATAAAAATGCGGTACCTAAATAAATGTTTTCTTCTATTTAATTCAAGTAATAAAGTTCTTCTCGGCTTTCTGTGCGAAGTGGAAAGTATTCTGAAACCTTTTACAATGAGTTTGTCGTAAAAACTGAAATAGGTACTAATATTTTATGGGACCTACTCTATTCTTTAAGAAATGAGGTAAAATTAAAAAAGTAGATTTCGTTACCGGTATCATTTTAAAAGAAAAATGGATATAATTCACATCACACAAACACACACACGCAAACACATCACACACACACCACATCACCACACACCAACCACACCACAACGCGAACATTTATTATTGTAAGCAGTCTTTTAAAAGTTCAGCAGACTACGTTCACGAGTTTCTAATCTTTTAGCGAATAAGCATTTCAATATTAAAATTAGAATCGTTGTGCGCTTTATAATTTCCAACGGGACGATATTTAAATCGTGGACGTCCGACGTGGACGTCCACGATTTAAATAACGTCAAAAATTTTTTTTTTTTTGGTGTACGTGCACAATATAATGTTATCGTGGATGAAAATTTAAAAGCGTCTTCATTATATTTTACATTTTACTTCCCTATACAGGGTGGCAGGGACATCGACGCGAAAACTGAAATCATGGAATCAGTACATGATTCTGAACCCCACTGCGTTGAAATTGTTCGTCGATTATTTTAAAAAAATCAGCTATTCCACACATTTTGACCGCGTAGGTATTGCACTTTTCTAAGAAAAAGCTTTTTTTTTTAAATAACCGACGAAAAATTTCAACGCAGGGGCGTTCAGAATCATGTACTGAATCCATGGTTTCAGTTTTCGCATCGATGTCCCTGTCACGCTGTATTATCGTGATGCAGTGGACGACGATAATATCGTACTATAAAAATATAAAAAAATACTAAAGTGCGTATTTATCTTTTATGATTTGAAAATCAGTAGGTGATTTAGACTTCATTAACGATAATTTGGAATAATACAGAAGATCTCAGAAGATGTTCGGAATTTCCAATTTGCCCGCGACTTCGCCCGTGTGGATGTCGGAAAATATCCCATGGAAATGTACTACCGGAATTAAAAATACCCTAAGTGTTAATCCAGGTTATAAACTACCTGTGTGCCAAATTTCATCCAAATATATTCAGTAATTTTTGCGTCAATCCGGAACATACATCAGTCAAAAATTATTCGTTACCTTTTTATTATATCTTTATAAATTATATTCTTCTGTACGTGTTTGTCACCTAACTCCTCCTAAACGGCTGGACCGATTTGGATGAAATTTTATGTGTATATTTAAGTGGGTCCCTGGATGGCTTGAAAATACAATTGGACCCGGTAGGTGGCGCTGTTCGGACAGGACAACGTCTGTCGGGTCCGCTAGTAGGTATATAATTATGTAAAGATATATAGATTGTGTAATTTCCAATAGTTGTGTTTACCTAAATGTGTAAAAAACTGTATTTTAGGCAAATTATGAAATTACTCACAGAATTTTATTAATAACATACTTTATAAAATACATTAATAATATAAGAAAAGTTTTATGATTACTAAGCATTAGATTAAGAATACAAAATTAAACAAGATAATCTTCTTTCGCAGATAAATAAATTCTCAATATAAACCTATTTTCGTTTCCTTTCGTTCCATACTTTCATTGTGGGTAGGTACCGAGTAAATTACTTTTTTGGTTATTGATCGAGTTCTTGAATGGAACGAGAAGATTAATTTTAGACGCATGACTGAGTTAACTTAATGGTGATATATATGGATTACGTACGCAGTCAAGTCTATGATCATAACCGTGACACCCAGGTTGGGTTGGGTACCCAAGTGTTTTTGGGGTTTTTCATTAGGAATTTTTCACAGTCAGCAGCGAACACTTATTATAGATCCAGCAGCGAACACTTATTATAGATCTAGGAACGGTTGAAAATACCCAGGCCGTCAAAGTACTTTTCTCAAACATGCATGGAAATATTGTCATTATTTTCGAATAAAGAACACGTGAAGTATCGAATTTACGGTCAAAGAAAATCAAATCCATTGCAGACGTTTTTTGAATTTGGAACATTACAACGCTCCAGCAATGTTGTATGAAATGGCGTGCTGGGGTTATTAAATACTCTTTGATTGGATCTCTTTTATCATTCTTGGCATACCAAAGTTCTCTTTGCTTAGTACAAATTGCGTTCACGTGGCTGTATAGCTTTGGAAATAGAAAATTGGTGGCAAAGCTGAAAATTCGTCTTGATTTGTTATTTACTTATTTAGTAGATAATAAAATGAGTTCCAACGGTTCAGAGAGTGAAATGGAGATTGATTGTACTCCACCAGATTTAAGATCAGAAGCCAAATTAGCAATGGTAACCTGCTTCCAGCGAAGTCAAAAGAAAAATACATGAAAGTAGATAAATGAAAATTTTATGATTTGGAAAAACAAGAATAAAGTGAATATTTTCTACAAACTGTGTATTTTTGGCGTATTTTAATGAGATTACTAAAACTAAAAAGCCAACTACATTATGGGCAATTTATTCCATGCTGAAATGTACAGTTCATGTTAAAAACGGCATTAACTTGAAAAATTATGGAAATTTAACTACTTTTATTTCCCTGCATTCTTTTGAGAAAAGCACTATATATGCACGGCGGAAATGTCAATTGCCTGTCTCGTATTAGTGAAGTCCTCGCCTAATAATGTAATATTATTCATTTGGGATTTCCCAGTAGCAATAACTAAACTATGAACTAAATACACAGAATTAAAGATAAACTCACAAATCTAACAGAATCTTCGGTTAGTGGTTTTGTTTGACCCCTAGACGGGAATCAATAAGTCGCCGAAATAAATTACTTTCGCCCACTGAGTCACAACGACCCTTTGAGCAAGCTGTCATTTTTGACATCGGCAAAACGGGCCTTGATACATTTTCTTTATCTATTGTTACTGTGGGGCTATCAAGCAGCCAGCTGATATTAATTGGGCAGTGACGCCTATGTAAATATCTGCATTGTAACCTGATAACTGACCCATAATACCTACCCTACCCGGGGTACTTAAAACGACCGCTTTGGCAGAATCATAATATGATAATTATTATGAATCACACAAACTGTATTATCTGCGTTCAATTCATATTACGCAATTCATCTGTTTGTCAGTTTTGTATTTTAATTAAATAACATCTTAACTCTAGAAATAAAAAATAAAAATCTCATTTGGTTAATAAAAACTGTAAAGAAAAATTATCCAGTAAAATTACGGTTTTAATTTTTTTCATGCGGCAATATTTACACCAAATATGATTCTGATATGAATTGAATATGATTTAACTAAAATATATATAATGTCACCATAGAAGGAATTGCTGGGAATTCAGAAAACGAATTGTTTTAGATGAATTGCCTAATGTGTCCGTTTTAGGCCCCCATATCTATAACATTATGTGAAACTCGAGGGACTTATCACAATACCATTTAGCAATAAAAAAAAGTCAAGTTGTACCAAAACAGAAAGAATGTTCAATCCTAAACTACTAAAAATAAAATTCACGCATGGAATTAGTAATAAGTACTTGAATTCCATCCACTAAATAACAAAAGTACCTACAACTAGAAATATATTATCTTTTATTTTCTTTAGTTAGGCAACCAGCACAGAGTGTGTATGTGTATTACAGTATTTTTTTGCAGTAGTTTTTTTTTTTGTTTTTTTTTTATTGTCTGGATAATAATTGGTTTCCCTGTATAACTTGGATACGTATAAAACTTGTGAACGGAATACTAAAAAGTAATTAAATTCAAAAGTTATTCGAAACAAAAAGTAGTAGTATCTAGTGATTTTAGAGTTTCGTAGGTCTCTAACCTACGAAACCAATCTTCTTCTCTTCCCCCGATAGAAAAAAAGATGCATCTAACATTTTGAGTTATACAAGATGGAGACGACTTTACGACCATAAATTTAACTACGTATATCTAATGACGTTCTTAGTCCGCATACGAAAATTCAATCAAATATATCCAATAGTTTAGTCACTATAGCTAGTCAAAGATTGGCGAAACCCATAGTTGGCACATCACTACTATTTAGTTTGTTCGAAAAAATCGCTTTTTTAATTTCGATGCTAGGATTTATTTGATGGTTCCAAAATACTCTTATATATTTGTATATTGCCAGTGTTTTCATTTATTGTCGTATTGTTGTCTCCACATTGTATATCAGACAAATGCGCTATTTTTTTCTGATTCCGGCAATCTGGAAAAAATGTTAGATGCGTCTTTTTTTTCTATCGGGGACAGAACGGAAAACCACCCGTTTTCGCAATAACCATAATGTCATTAATACTGTCCGTTTGATATCGTGAATCGATATCAAACGGACAGTATTAATGCACACAGCAGCCGTCCAACAAAAACTGGTTACTGCAAATTGGTTTGAATTGAAACCGTCATAACGATAGAATATGAGATTACTTTTTCAAGCTTACACTGCTCGTGTATTGGTATTTTCCAGCTGACGATATTTTATAGAGCTTGAATTTGAATCTAAAAAATTAGGTTCTCCGAATGTTCCATACAGAGCCATAGGTATATCTTCTAAGCTTATAACATTGACACAATCAAACTTAAATTGTGCTTAGTTATAACAGTTTTGACGACACAATCAAGCTTCTTGTTTAATGACCTGCATGATAGGTGAAGCTTAAAACTTTTATAATTTTTTATAATGGTGGCGACTTTTAACAAGATTGTCTGAAAATTTTATTTTAGTAGATAACCTGTAAGTACTACCTTCTTATAATGTAGTACCTATTAATGATCATTGGATCAATGTATTGCATGCATGTATTTTGTTTTGTTTCGAAATTTTTTGTTTCTTGTCTATGGTAAATTTTGTTTTTCTTTATTTTGTGTAATCACATTAATTGTATATCATCATTTCATCAATGACAAAACATAGCGCAACATTTAATTATTATATAAGACCTTTTACCTATATTTTACAAATAAATAATTCTATTCTATTCTTTGTAACTTTTCTTACAAAATTCACGAGAATAATCAAGCGTTCTGTAATCCGAAGACCGCAAACCCATTTGTGAAATTATGGAGATAGAACTAGGGAGTAGAATAAAAACAAAATCATCACTTACTGCACACTCCGGTTCAGTCGTATACGATCCATTGGGGAAGTACTTCTTCGGGCACTCGGACCACGGCAGTTCTGCCTGGAAGCTTTGCGCGAAGTAGAACAGGCACCAGGCGATGATGGAGTTGTAGTACAGCGCCACGTTGAACGACACCACCGCCGAACTGATCCCGATCCCCCCCAAGTATGGAGACACCTGGTGCCAGACCCCTATAGCACCCTTCCGCAGACGCTGCCCAATCGCCAACTCCAAGTAAAAGATAGGGATCCCTTCGATAGCTAACATCACGAAATACGGAATCAGGAACGCTCCTCCGCCGTTCTTTTGCGCGAGGTACGGGAACCTCCAAACATTTCCCAAGCCTACGGCATACCCAACCGTGGCTAGGAGGAACGTCAGCTTGCTGTCCCAGGATTCCCTCTCGACCCCGCCACCCTCGGGCTTCACCGCGCCGCGGTCTTCCACGGAGCTCGCCTTGCTGGTGGGTGTCTCAGAGGAACGCCTATTGGGGCTGGTATCCTCAAAGGCCTCATTGGTGGCGCCGTACATGACGTGGGAGCGGACCGATGGATGCCCGTTCTCCATGGTCACCAGTCGACCGCGGAGCTCCTTCATCTCCATCCTATCTATTGAACGCTGTGCGTAAAGATCTCGCGAGCTTTGTCGCCTCATCAAATGTGCTGTATTCGCCATCTTTTGTATTTTTTAATTAATTTTCTAATTAAATATGAATTATTGTCGTCTTATTGTCATTATTAACTTTTAAAACGATTCGGATTCCTTGTCGTGGCACATAATGAGGACCAATAAATTGCACGTGAAAGTTATGAGCGCTTTAATGTGTAGATTGTCTGGCATGGCTATTGATTTATGAGAAAGCATTTTTTTATGAAAAGCACAACTTATTTACTAACACGGCACTGAACTTCAGATTGTAAAGACACAATGATGTTTAATTAACATTTTTGATATTATTATTTCTTTTTGATGACGGGCGCGGGGTCGCGCGACGCTGGCGGGAAACTGGTCTGAAATGCGGGGTGTGGGAGGGTCGGCCGTGCACACGCATGCGCTAGAATAATGCTCCCTTCATGGTACTTACACCCAAATGGAGATTTTTCAATGAACGGCTTGGATTCTGAACGCCTACGTACAAATAGAGCCCATTGTACTACATTGATTTGGCAGTTTGACAAGAAATGAATGTAGCGTTCTCAAGACTTCGATGCAAACAAGCTACACTATATTCCGCTAGAAAATAAAATGTATCTTTCATTGCTGTTTCCGATTAATAAGACATCAGTTGTGGAAAATAAGTACCTAAAGTTACACGTAAATTGGAAAAAGAAAAGTGATTTTTATCGTTGCTGCACACAGCTGAAAAGTCAAAGGGGTTAGCCCGAAGGATGCCTTATCATTGGTAAAATATATAGAAACGCTATAGTTATACAGTCCAAAAAATGTAGGTATTGTAGGTACCTACTAGTGGTATAAAAAAGAGAAATTACTATTCTATGTTCAGTATGTTGTGCTTAGTATCTAAGGCGCTGAGCAGACGATGGACAATTTGTCCGCGACGATGGAACGTATGGAAATCCTGCCAGTCTATTTGTCCTACGAGAGCGTTATTGCACAGATTTCCAGACGTTCTATCGGGTTGGTAGGTATCAGAATGACTGGATCGAAAATTGTCCTTGTCGCTCTTAGTCCATATCTGAATCTTCGCGGACAAATTGTCCATCGTCTGCTCAGCTCCTAATTGCTGTTTTTGACGACATTGTTTTATTAATATGTACTTAGTTGAGCCACAGACGCTGAACCAAATAATCCGTAGTACGACCCAGATTTTTGAAGTGAAAACTTCTTTAGGCACGTTGGACATTTTTTTGAGATGGGAAAAAACAATTGAACTCGCGACACCGTTACTGACACCTCATTTTCGTAAACGCGATTGTGCTATTAATTTATATTACGTTACGGATCAATGTTTTATGCAAGTATTTTTACTTCAAAGGTTTAGGAAGTATATTTTTTTAAACGCGATTGTGCTCTTTATTTAGATAAGATTACGGACCAATGTTCTATACAAGTATTTTTCTTCCACCAAGGCGATCTTGTTCAAGTTTTCACTTCTGTGGGTACTCCCGAGTGCCACTGTTTTTTTTTAATTTTACATAACATAACATCACGCCTGTAACGCCCCGAAGGGTTAGACAGAGCTACTTACCCGGGGTACACCCCCATTTCGCCAGTTATGTTTAAGTCCAATATAATAGGGGGCGAGCCTATATTGCCAATGGAGTAGTGGTAGCCCAATGGTAATGGCCGCGACTTACGAGTTGTAGGTCGTAAGTTCGAACTCTGACAGGTGCTTTACTTAATGTAAATTATTTCATCACCACTGCTCTCAAAACGGTGAAGGAAAACATCGTGAGGAAACCGGCATGTCCTAGAACTGAAACTTTGAAGACATGTGACATCTACCAACCTGAACTGTGCCCGCACCGCGTGGTGGATTACGGCTCACTCCCTCTCACGGAGAGGAGGCCGCAGTCCCAGCAGTGGGAACATTATAGGCTGATTAAGCTAAGCTATTACCAACATTGCCATCAACCAGACATAAATCCAGACTCCGAGCTGCTACTGAGAAATTCCTGATGGAGAAACCCAGTTACACTTTGCCCGACCTGAGAATCGGACCCAGGACCTGATACTCAGCAGTAGGGCTTGCGACCACTAGACCAACGAGGTTGGATTTTTATTTGAATGTAGGCGTAGTTATTTAATTACCTACCGTATCATAATTTCGGGTTACAATATGATTTAACTTAATCGTTGTACATAAAGTAAACAACAAATATTTAACACTCATCATCATCATCATCAGCCTATAAATGTTCTCACTGCTGCGACACAGGCCTCCTCTTTGGGAGTGGGCCGTAATCCACCACTCGGGCCCAGTGCGGGTTGGTACTCGTAGATGTCACATGTCTTCGAATTTTCGGTTCTAGGACCGTTTCCTTCACCGTTTTTGAGAGCAGTGATGATTAAATAATTTACACAAAGTAAAGCGCCTGCCTGGGTTCGAACCTACCACGTACAACTCGTAAGTCGCGGCCGTTACCACTGGGCCACCACCACGAAAAAAAATCCCAGTGGGAGCACCCACTGGGATTTTTTTTTTCTTGCCTGCTGTTCCACTCCTGCGCAAAATCATTTACTTTTATTAATTCACTTCAGCTAAGCATGTTCAGACCGTTCATGCTCCTCTGCACCTCTACAGAAGAAAATTATGTGTTTTTGGGATAGGGCATTCAGGGCGAGCGCCGGAAAAAACTTAATAAGTAAGTAAGTACTCGACTTATGCCCGTTTTTACCAACCACTATACGCCATTAAATAAGATTAGACATCAAATAAACCTTTTTTACAGTCCGTTCAACCGATTTTGACTTCTATTGCGTTGGTGGCATGACAAATGGCACCTGCAGTAAACAGTTGGTATTGTAACCACTTTTTTGCTTATAATGCCATCCTTATGCTTACGGTATAGAAGTCAAAATCTGTTGAACGGACTGTAAAAAAGGTTTGTTTAAATGTCTAATCTTATTTCAAATGGAGTATAAGTGCCACTTAAATAAATCCCTAAATAAAAGTATATTTTTGGATTTTCAACTCTCAACGCTGAGCCTAGCGTTGAAAATCCAATAATGCACTTTTATTTAGGGATTCATTAAGTGTCACTTAGTGAAAGTGAAAACGGGACCTAAACCCATTTTTGAAAAAAATACTAATGTTGTTTCAATTCATAAGGCTGAATATTTAGAAAGTATATATTTATCTTTCTTGACTTCTTCTCATATGGGGGTATGTATGTGTGTATATCTTTCATGAAAATAAGTAGGTTTTCTACCTTAAAGGCAATCTTTTCTTTTAGATTTTGTGAATGTGAGAACGTTGTAGGCTGTAAACTTGTGTAGGTAACATTTTTTATTTTACTAAGTACCTGGTACTTGTTGATAGGCGTACACTGTCCTCCCATACCTATTAACACTGTAATTTGAAAACATTGTAGAAACAATTTATTTTGAAAAGAGTAACCGTGGAGTTTCTTGCCGGCTCTTCTCCATAGGAAGCGACCAATTGGAACCGTGCACCTAGCTTCTGACGTTTCATAAGTGCCCTTGTAGGTTTATTATGTGAAATAAAATATTTTGATTTTGATTTTGTTTTTTAATCTTCTCACGCAAAAAATGTTTTAACAGATACCTACAGATTACAGACAGACTGTCGGGACTCAGGTGTCGATACCTTTCCGAACTTTAATAATACCATAGTTAAAAATATCCACTAAAATTAATAAAACTCAAAAGAATATTCACTTTAAACTACTCTGAGTATGAAACATGTTGCGATATATGGTGATATTGCTAATGGAAGGGGTGGCTAAGTGGGCGGTAGTGAGTGACACTGATTTATGGTCCAACGACGGTTGATAAATAAAAGAAAATGCTACCCACTTGTACCCCTTGCTCCCCTACTAGGATTGGGCAGAAGGGGGGGACGAACAATATTGTTTCCCTGACCCTAGATCTTACTAAGGTACGGCTAAGGCAGTAGCGGATCCAGGGGGGCTAAGGGGTTCAAGCCCACCCCAAAAGCGTCTGAGTTCTTCCATGACAAATCTGAAAGTGAATATTTTTTTTTTTGCACTTTTGAAACTACCTAATGTACAGACGCCAGCACAAAGCTACCCGAAACTGTCAAATTTTCTCAATCAACTTTGAACCTTATACTTCAGTAGTAAAGTTGAAAATCGATTAAATCTTGACAGTTTGTAGTAGCCTGATGTGCTGACGTCTGTACAATTGTAATCAATAAAATTATTAACCTAATAAGTATTATGTCTTTTTTTTTGTCTTTAGAATGATTTTTACGTGACGAATTTTGAATCCACACACAACTCATTCTGCCACACACGCCGCCCGGTTTGGCCGCCATATATATTTACCGAGGTATCTCTGGTAGTCTACAACCTAACTTTAGGTTGTAGACTACCAGAGATACCTTGAGGAATTTGCGAAAAGTAATTCCGAGGAGGCTTGTAAAATGTTGTGTGCTTTTTAGGGTTCCGTAGTAAACAAGGAACCCTTATAGTTTCGCCATGTCCGTCTGTCTGTCTGTCTGTCTGTCCGTCCGCGGTCTAGCTCCGAGACTTTTAGTACTAGAAAGCTGTAATTCGGCATGGGTATACATATTAATTACGCCGACAAAGTGGTAAAACAAAATTAGAAAAAAAAATTTTTTTACCTCCCCCACACGTAAAGTGGTGATGTTTTTTTTTTATCCCATGGTGTGGGGTATCTTTGGAAAGGTCCTTTAAAAAAATGGAAAGGTCCTTTAAAAAAATTGCGAGTATGTGAAAACCATTTTTGGATTTAAGGATCTGTTTGCGAAATATTAAGCTTTATAGTGCTAATTTTTGATAGAGTCAAGTGCCCCCTGCCAGCTAAATGGTTGGTTTTAGATACGTGAAAAAAATCACAGCTATAGTTTATATAACGAAATTTAAAAAGAAAACTATCACAGCTAAGTAGGCTCTACAAGTTAACGAGTAATAATCGACCAACTTATATTTGCAGTTGCAAAAGCATGTTTTCCCATACATTCCGTATGGGAGAAAATGTTTTTCAACTACAAAGTTAAGTTTGTTTTTGGGATAAATTCATCTCAACTAAGGAACCATTCATTGTGCGTGGTCCGACACGCACTTGGCCGGTTTTTAATGTTTACGTCGCTAAAACCTACCCTCAGCGGGGTCAAGCCCCTCCCAAACGACAATCCTGGAGCCGCCACTGGGCTAAGGTGTGACATGTGTGCAAATGCCTGGATGCTAAAACTTGGAGATATCTGAACAGATGAATCTACGCCAGATCTGTTGGACCCGATTCGTGCACATACATAAATAAAATGATCACGATCCGATACTGTTAGCGCGCTCAGCGTTATTAGTACCTAGCCGATACATGAGGTCAATAACCTCTGTATTAAAAATAAGCCTCATATTCTTTTCAACACCTTTTCAGGGCGAACGGGTCATATCATAATACTCATAATCAATCATGGCGGCCTTCCATTGTTCATCACTGGTCCATATACTCGCTCATTATCAAACGATGGCCTAGTTCAGCTGAATGTTAAATTCGTACGAAAATTCCTTTTACGGAAAAGTGTAAAGTACAGACGCCAGCACATCAAGCGACTACAATCTGTCAAATTTATTTAATAGATTTTCAACTTTATCGCTGAAGTGTAAGGTTCAAAGTTGATTGGGAAAATTTGACAGTTTCGGGTAGCTTGATGTGCTGGCGTCTGTACCTACGACATGCAGCCAGTCCGGCATGGTACCTTCGTATACCATGCGCCATGGGCCTCTAAAAAGAACAGTAGATACCCAATGTAGATGTAGATGTGTTTATTATGTACCGGTCTATCCCCACCCAGCATTTTGGAATGCCACCCGGGCACCCGTCCATCTCCGTCAAGCCCCGATGGCATTCCAGAATGCCACTTTGACGTAAAGCAAACGTCAATGTCAAAAAGCGCAGGACTTGAGGGTAAATGATATAAAAGGGTAGAGATATATCGGTTAGACCCATGTGTTTGTTCAGATTATGTATGTCAATGTGGTGGAAATCGCCGAAAGGAGTAAACGACGACTATAGATATTAAAATAATCGTCTTTTTATTAGGGTGCCGTATTCAACACCCAAGCCTTTCAGGGTTGGAACCCTTATAGTTTCGCCATGTCCGTCTGTTTGTCCACGGCCTGACGAAAAAAGATTTTTTTTCCTCATCTATCCTATATTATGGGGTGAGACGCCAGCACATCAAGCTACTACAATCTGTTAAATTTATTTAATAGATTTTCAACTTTACCGTTGAAGCATAAGGTTCAAAGTTGATTGGGAAAATTTGACAGTTTCGGGTAGCTTGATGTGCTGGCGTCTGTACATTACAAAAATAAAAAGTACCTGCTTTTAATTTAAATTTTATTTGGTTGGAATTTTTACGCAGTTTTTAGATAACTAACTACATTTTATAAGTTGTTCGACTGTTACTCGATAACTTGTAATGCCTATTTAGCTAATTAGCGTGGCGCTATTTATACGAACATATACAGGGTGTATCTTTCTGCATCGGACCAACATCGTAATCGAGAAAAAAATATGTGCTGTCCCGTACAAAGCTTCAATAACCAAATACTCGACCTAAATGTTGGTAAGGGACGCCTGATAATTTGGTGACTTGACAGGCTGACTGACTCTAACAAAAATTACCACTTTATAAGTTTCGCAACCTGAATCTTGAATAGAAATTATGTTCATTGAAAACTCCCAATATTTTTAAATACCTATTCAACAACAAAAGGTATCCTAAATGAGAAAAAAACCTCCTGACTTTAACGTGTAAGAGAGGTACTTACACAAAAAAAAAACAACAACATTTTATTTCACAACTGTAGCCGTGATTACTAATAATATAACCTTGCCAAATTTCAGCTTTTTTAGTACCAAGGATCTGAGGTAAATCGCGGACAGACAGCTAGATAGATGAACTTGGCTAAATTATATGTGGTTAAATTGTGGGTTAAATGCTCTATGACATTTTACAAAGTTACTTTTTGTGTCTGTCTGTCTGTGTTCTTCTAAACCAGCAACGGATTTTGAGGCAGTTTTCAAACTTTTCACCATCATTTAGATTATTTATTCCGGAAGGTTTAAGTGTATATTACATTCATAAAGTTACACTGGTGCCGATTCTCTTGTACACCGAACTAAACTATCACTAAAATTCCTTACTTTTGACTATGAGAATCTTAAAGCTATTCAGCAAAATAAATTCTCTAAATTTAAAAATAATGTTGACACATCTAAATCGAATTTGACAATCGCGACTCCACACGTGATACCTAACCACGTGAATCTTTTTAGAGCCGGAGGCGCGCAGGGGGGGCAGCCTTGACGTGTTTTATATGGAATTTTTCACTTTTTGTATGGAAAATAAGAAAAAATAATACCTACATGTAGAGTGTTAGGGGTTTAAGGGTTTTATGAAGGGGGTCGAAATTTTCATTATTTTTGCGATTGGACACACCGTTTTCGAGATATAAGCAAAAGAAAAGAAAAAGATTCAGTACCTACTGTTTTTGCATTTAAAGTCGAGGTGTTGGTGTAAATTTATAGTTCATGACAACCAATTTTATTCCACACGTTTTTAGTCGCGATTAAAAATAGTCAGATTTAGTTAGAAAATCTAAATTTTAGGTGAAAAACGTCAAATTCAGAATAGCAAAATTGCCATTTTCACTAAACTAATATCTCGTTGCCATCTTAGTGCTGTCAAACTAAAATATAGTTAAGTTGTGTCACTTTAGTCTATTTCAGAATGGGAAATCGTCGTATGACAGGAATAAACTAAATTTTGGTGATTTTTAGTTTAGTTTAGAGGCATTTGTGACAAGAGAATCGGCACCATTAGCAAAGAAATCTAGATGTTTTGTCAAGTCGTAAAAACCGTGAGAAGTATTGTCCGAGAAAAGTTGCAAATTTGAGTTTAAAAAAAGAAACACTCCATGATGTGTAACGGGAACTTAATTTCCTCTGCACCAGCACCAGGGACTCTGATCAGGATCATTGGTTACAAAGGTACAAGGATCTTTTGGCGCGTGTTCAATATCAGAACTAACGTTGCCATCTTATTTTTATCGTGTTTTTTTTTCAATGCAATTTATGTGACAATTTCAAAAATATTCACCAGCAATGCCCCGTGTCAATGTCATTCAGGCGCCAAAAAATACTTGCCACCAATGACAAATCACAGATTTTGACGGCCGGCCAACTTGTAATGTCAAAATCTATTTGATATTTTACAATAGCCAGCAAGTCGCCACGCGCCGGTAACTACAGTTGTGCTAGCCGAGCGTGTGGACCACGTCAGACTGTTCAGCACCCTAATTGCGTATCACACTATCAATCATAATCTGAATAATTTTGAAGGATATTGGTAATTTATTGCTTCGTATGTTCAAATTTGTCTGCTCAACAACAAATGCAATGAATGTTGTTGAACTGTCAAAATGAAACGGATTGTGACTGATGCCATGGTACTGGGCAACAGGGTGCAGGTTACCCAGTACCATGGCATGGAATTAGTATGTACTTTATTTAAAGCTCCTTGTCACCTTTAGTACCATCATAGTACGAATATTATCCATTCAGAAGCAGGCCTGCTTTTGAACTGACTGGAAATTGAATGTTTTACTAAAAGCTCATAGTGCCCCCAGCACTACATTTTGCAGTAACGCGGAATTTTGTTTTGTGGCAACACAGTATAAGGTACTCTGTGTAGCTACATCTTAAGCCCACTCTGCACTCGCGGCGCGAAAGGTCCGCGAAAGCCGTGAAACACGAGTGTTTCCCGATCGGTGTTGGTTTTTTGTCCCGCAACAAAGGGTTCGCGCTTGGTTCACGGCGTGCGAACTGCGAACGCAAACGCATCTATAATCACTGCTTTTTGCAGTAGCGAACGAGTCGCAGTCGAGAGTGGTCTTGCGAGATTTTTTAAGCATAGATATTTTTATAAAAAATCAAGTAATAAATCGTATATAAAATTCAGATCTTATATATCTTTTTCTGTAATAAGTAACAACAGAAGAAATTAATAAAGCAAATATTATAAATAATAAAGATATTCAATCTAATAAAACAGATATATATATAGGTACTGTTGTTAAAAGAAATTAATTTCTCATTCTAATAAAATAATTATGGATTTTCGTCATCCACCATCTCTTTTATATTTATTTATTATTTTTAATACAAAGATAATAAAATTGTAGTATGCTGCAGCACATAGCATTACAGTAGTAGCAACAACCACATTGTCGTCTATTTTCTTTGAGATCGCGAATGAAACTGCGAAACCATTGTAGTCTGTGTGCGAAACATTTTTACGCAAAGTTCACGGTGCGAACCACGGCGTCAATTCGCAGCAAGATTCGCGCGCAAGTGTACAGCGGGCTTTAGGCTATTGTGTCTTTGGGTAACAATACATGACATTGACAACTTTCTTTCTCTATTTCTTCCAGCTAGCCTGCTGGCCAGTGTTGCCAACCCGTACGATAATTATGGGGGCGTACGATAATTTGGCCAATGGTACGATGTACGATAATGAATGTCTAATGTACGATAATTTTGAGATTTGCTGATAAAACAAGTTCCATTAACAAAACGTATCTGTTTGACAAAATTAAACGCAGATAAAAACAAAACAATGTCAAAGTCAATTCTCAAATATGTCAAAATCAACAAGTAAGTATCTCACTCTCTTTCCTTCCCAAGTTTTTAATTAAATTTTGCAGTGAAAACACAAAAATATCAACTAAAAACTATGACAAAACATGTTTACGGTTTGTGCTGCTAGCGCCATGAGTGGTAAAACTTGGCATATACTTTCCCTTTGACTGTATTATAAAATTATTCATTGTCTTATGATAGCAATTTGAATTAACGTTATAGGTTTTTTTTTTTTCATTTGTACGATAATTTTGCTCATAAAACGATAATTTCGACGTTGGATCTCGATAATTTGAACTTTTGGAGTTGGCAACACTGCTGCTGGCTGTCAATGTCACAAATTAAACGCAAATCAGAACTGCAGAACTGCAACATTTTGTTTCTAATCTTGAAAAAAAAAATGAAGATATCAATCGAATCATGTCGATTGCGATACAAATGCTAATCCACGCTAGTGTTACACGATTGTGATCCAGATCTGCAATCGTACTCGGCGACATGTATTGTTTGCAATGGCTAATCCCCGTGCTACTAATACCGAAGCCCGTGAACCCGGCTTTAGTGAACACACATGTTATGTTCATGGTGTTATATTTAATAGGATTCTTCCTCGAAAGGAAGCCTTGTACCGTGTGCAGTGTAGTCTTCCTCGCAGCAGTGATATTAATTTGTTATAGCGGTATTGGCAACTGTTTATTCTGGGCCAGTCAGTGTGAAGCTGACAAGTACGATACCTAGCTGCCCCTGCAATTCTTCCAGAGTTACCTACCTAAGTGCTCAAAATGCAAAATATTGCCCTGGTCAACATAGGGCCAGGAAAATCATGACGATGTGAAGCTGAATACCAACACCATTGCCTTGTGCATTGAAAATTATTATATTTTCTTTGTATATTTTGTAAATAGACTTTTTTTATTTATTTACATCTCTTGGTATGTACTGTAATAATGTGTGATTATGAATAATTCCAATATTATGGAAGTAATGTGCCGATCTGTACTTAGTATCTGAATTGTTATGTTGATAAATAAAAAAGTGATGATGTGATGTACATACAGTTGTTATAATATTATGATAATGTAATAACAATTTGGGGATAACTGACTGTTTTATTGGACTAATACTTAGTCATCATTATCTTGCCCTTAACACGTCAACTGTCCAGTGTACTGAATACAGTACACGCCGCGTGGGTCCAACACGTCCGTGTACCGTAAACGGTACACGCACCCCTGTCTCGTTCTATGAGCTCTAACTTCATGGACGTCTGAGTTAAGTTGCTCTATTTGTCAGGACTTGTCAACAGGACTTAGAGACAAAATAATTTAAAAAAAAAATTTGGATGGAGTTATCGAAAAATGTTGTATAGGGGACAGTTAACGTGTTAACAATTAATTTGGGTTGACGGAACACTCTTGTTCCATACTTCTCTATTGGATTACTGAAATCACAAACTATTAGAGTGGTAAAAATGGAAAAAATAAAATTGAGTTTATTTTAAGTCAACTTTGTTTAACTGAGTCCCACGCACTTTCAATTTCCATAAGTGTAGTAATGTGTGCAGAAACATGAAAATAATTTTAGCTCATGTACAACTGGGGAAATTTGCGGTGAACCACTTTTTCACCCTTAAGCCCTTTTTTTTTTTTGGTGGGAAAGTTTCAAATGACCTCCCGCTCTGGGCAGAGCGGGAGGGCGTGTCAGACTCTTACTGACTAAAACCACGCGTGTTCCTTCGGTTGCCCTGTTGGTTTTCTTCACACCCCCGGCAGGCATCGGCCCTAGCGGACCCCGTTAATTCTGCTGACATCTCTTAGGCGTGGAACACAACGCGCCGTCGACCCGGGCTTGGTCCTTATCGGACGACGAGCTACCCATTGCTCACCGTCCGCAAGCCCGCGTCTACGGTGGCCGGAAATCGGCCTGCAATTCCCGACGCCCAGGGCGTCTCCTCCTGCGACGGTTAGGGGCGTGGTGAGGGCGCGAATTTTGCCCGTTCCGCCTTGTACTTCGCGAGCATTACCTACTTCATCGCAGAAGGAGGTGACGACCTCCCATTTCCTCTCGCTCCGTATCATGGCCCGAATCAGGACCGGACGCGAGAGATCACCATTTAGTCAGTAAGAATCTGACACGCCCTCCCGCTCCGCCCAGAGCGGGAGAACTTATTTGATAATTTCCCACCCACAAAAAAAGGTACAGTTGCCATCAATTATCCATAAATTGGTAAGTATCATGTTTTCAAGTTTTAAAATTCGATAAGATGTTTTGTTTACGTGACCAATTTTGAAATTGCGCGCCACTCATGCTGCCTCCAAAGCCAGCCTACAGCTCGCGCGGCGTCGGCGTCGCCGCATATAGTAGTCTATGGTCGCCGCGATCGCGCCTGCTACTGCCTACGCGATTGACACCTATTGCAAAGTGTCATTTTTAGGGTTCCGTACCCGAAAGGTGCCAAACGGAACCCTATTACTAAGCCTCCGCTGTCCGTCTGTCCGTCTTATGAACCGTTATAGGTAGACAGTTATTTTTTTTACAGATTGTGTATTTCTATTGCCCCTATAACAACCAATATTTTTTTTGTAAAGTTAAAATTAAAGGGTAAATTAAGAGGAGCTCGTGTCTAAGTACTCACAGCCGCTGGGGTCAATCTGTCAGGTTAAGCTACGCTTGCCGGGGTTGGTTCGTGGATGGGTGACCATTTCTACATACCGAGACTCCTCCGTGCCTCGGAAAGCACGTTAAGCCGTTGGTTCCGGCTGTCATTCGTGGATCTTTGACATTCGTTACGGGTCGTCAGAAGCCCATCGTGTCACCTAGTAACTAGGTTGCGGAGGTCAGATAGGCTCGCTTCATGTAAAATACTGGTATTCAGCTGCAGCCGGTTAGACTGGAAGCCAACCCCAATATATAGTTGGGAAAAGGCTAGGTAGATTGACTATACAATAAATTACTGATTTTGAAAAGTCTTACTTTGGCATGTGAGGTGTCATTGTCTAGAACTCGTCAAGTAGAGTACAATTTTTTTTCTTGAACAATTAAGAGAAATAGAGGCCGTAGAAGTTGTCGGTTTTAGACCATTTTTGTACGAGCTCTATCGCAACAACTAAAAAGTCAGGAATTTGAAACTTCTGTATACCTAATACTGTATTTATATTTAACCAACAATAATTAAAAACGCCGATTCATAAAGTATTTTATTTAAATATGGGCTATTTTCTGCAACCGCTAAAAATAACTTTGTAATCCTAATGAAATACAAAAACTTTGCTATTTTTAAAACATATAAGTTAGGGTCAGTTCACACAGAGATGCGACGGACGCTGCGCGCAATTTTAAACAAGTATCAAATGTTATTTTCCTCACGAAAAGATATATTTCATTTTAGGTGCGAGCGTGAACGCGTGTCGAAGTACGCTGAGATGCGCGGTGCTGCGCAGCGCGTGTACCATAATGCGTAGTACAGACGCCAGCACATCAGGCTACTACAATCTGTCAAATTTATTTAATATATTTTCAACTTTATCGCTGAAGTATAAGGTTCAAAGTTGATTGGAAAAATTTGACAGTTTCGGGTAGCTTGATGTGCTGGCGTCTGTACATAAATTCGATATTATATCAAATCACAGAGTACAGACGCCAGCACTTCAAGCTACTACAATCTGTCAAATTTATTTAATAGATTTTCAACTTTATCGCTGATTGTTAAGGTTCAAAGTTGATTGGGAAAATTTGACAGTTTCGGGTAGCTTGATGTGCTGGCGTCTGTACATTCTAATTGTATCAGATCTTAATTAAAAAAGTGCGCGTCGTGTCGCGGTTTGAGCCGACCCTTATAGTACGGACCCTGCGTGCGCGAGTCCGTCTCGCACTTGGCGGGTTTTTCTACTTAGCGTTTAGTTCGCTGAAACCTACCCTCAGTGGGGTCAAGCCATTATACATTATGTTCTGTGGTCAAGCCCTTCCCAAACGACAATCCTGAATCCGCCACTGGTATTCTCGTATTTCTCATAGTGCAATCCACGAAGACGCGCACCCACTCCGCTCTGCTCCGTCCTAAAGTACTGGCTTACAGTACAGTACAGTCATCGCAGAGTGGGGCGCGTCTTCGTGGATTGCACTATCTGTATAGTGTATATCTATGACTGGTATTCTATTAAATTAAATATCTACGCCTCTTCTGTCTGGGTTAGTAAGTACTTATATGCCTACTAGAAGAACAAGGGTCAAGGTCCCTATTTTCGTTTATAAAATATCACCGACTGCTGGCTGGGACAAACTGGATACAAAAGGTGGTTGATTTTGATTGTGTGTTGCACACCTTGGGAGAAATCTATGCCCAGCAGTGGTGAGCAGTGGACTGCGATTAACATACTTATATTAATCAGTATGATGATGGTCAATGCACAGTAGGTGGTGATAAAAAATCATAATTTCTTCTTGATACATAGAATGTAGAATGGCAAACCTGCAAGCTCCAGACTAGAGTGGAGGTTGCTTAGTAATATTCCAGAGTAAATAAAAATAGGTATTCACACTTCATGAGGCTTTTTCAGTCATGAATTAACTGATGCAAAATTGAATATTAGAGATTTGTAAAAGAAAACACAATTTACACCAATAAGTTGTTTATTATGTGTGAATACAATGAGATAGTCATCTTTGACGGTTTCTTAAAGTTAACATAATAAGTTGGATAGATGGTACTTAGCGAGCCTTAACCTAATGAACTGGTAAAATGACCTGGAACAAAAAAAAAGTTTGTTTAGAGATTGTGCAAGTATAAAATCAAAGAGAATATGGGCATGATGGTAATGGTACACGATTTCATAATGGCTGTTGTTTCATGGTTAGTTTTATCATAAAGATGGACATACGCTTCCTATCAGAGTAAGTATAAATGCAATATCAACAAAAAGAGGTACTTAACTAAACCTACAAAAAGTAAAAATACAGTTTGTTTATGAGCCTTATTTACTTCAGTTGCGCTATGACTCCAAATTTTGGTAGTTTCAGATAATTGAGCTAAGCTTTTAGAGACCCGTTATTTAGCAACATAACCTTCAAAATGGTTTCATTCTGTTCAGGTACAAGAACCAATTTAACTTATTCCCCGACATTTATTATACATAAATGATATTTACCGCTTATCGCAGTCTCCTGGCTTCACGCTCAGACTCGAGGAGTGTTAGGATGTCACCATCACGCACGGGTCCCTTCACGTTCCTGATAATTTGACGGCTAGTCTCTCCAATGAACTCTACTTTGACCTGGGTACATTGTCCCTGGGAGCCGGTACGGCCTAAGACCTTGACGACGCGAGCGAGAACGTTTGGCTTATCCATTTTAGTTTAAATAGTGAGTAATTTCGTGAATAATACACGTGCACCTTCAATGGCGTGTGTGGAAAAGAAATTGACAGCTTAAGTGATGTTACTATGTTAGTTGTTAGTAACAAATTGGAGAATTTAGTTTTGCTAGTCGATTTTAGGTTGGTTTGCGGTCTCAGTGCTTGTGTCGACCAACCCACAGACATGTGTCTGTGGACCAACCAAACTTAATTCATTTACGGTTTTCAAAAAATAGAAAGTTATCAATAATTTATAATAATGTCCTGTGCATCTTTTTTTTTTACTAATATTTATTTAAATTAATCTTAATTGTTACAGTTTTATTTTTACAGTAACACCTGCCAAACTGCAAAGCAATTTTGCGACCAAACCAACGTGTTGAATCAAAATACAAAAAATTGCTCAGCTATTAATTAAGTTAATCCACAAAACATTTAAAAGGAGTAAATAATATTTGATTTTATTAATTATTTGATACAAAAAAAAATCCAATTGAAAGAAGAGACAAAACTTTTCGGTTTCTTGCGATAATCGGTTTTAAAAACGGCACATCACTAGTGACATAAGATTCCACGTCAATCGAGTTGGAAAGAAAATTGGCATTTTGCCTCAAGTTTCTTGCTCTGTTGGACTGTTTGTTACAAAAGTGAATGGCCTACAATCTAGTTTGGTAGTCGCCGCAGTTTATAACACTTTTAAGTAATAAATTACATATTAAATCACAATGAAGTTAATATATTTGACGCTTCTGGTTCTCCCTGCGGCTCTCCTGTGTTTCCAAAGCGGTAAGTAATCTGATAAATGTTGAAATCTACGAGTTATGTAGATATAAATACGTGGCATCGTATATGTTACACTTTTTGAGAGAAAGACTACGTTTAAAACTTTTTTATAACATTACAAATACCAGTCACTTAGTTTCTACGTAGTACTAGTACTTATTGTTTCATTATTGGTGGTATCACTTAGTAACCTCTGTTTTACTTGATAAGAAATTTCACAGCAAATCCTCATTCTAATGCTAAAGAACCAGCCACAATTCATGATTACCCCTAGAATTGCCGCTATTTCAATGTATTTTATAACTGCAGAAAATTTGGAAAGTGGTCATGTAATACTTACTCACCTTTCTTAAAACTTTAGTACCCTTCTAAATATAAATTGCAGGTTACTTAAACTTTCTTGGAAAAGTCTTAATTTATGAAGTAAACCCTTGAACTAAAATGCATTTGAAAGACAAGTTTTAGGTCATTTACTGAGAACAAGTACCATATGTTTGTATAGTATCTTATAATCAATGTGTATCATTAACCAAGTAAAACAAATAACTTTTTATTTTAAGTAATAAGTTCAGCTTGCTATTCAAAAAGTAATAATTTGCAAATTACGGCACTGTGTGGAACATCCCAGAATTTATGATATTGGTTATTGAACCTTAAGGTTTCTTTGTAAGGGTCAATATTGAACCACTGTGGGTACATCTTTACATGTTAGTATGTAGAGAACATTAATATACAATGCTTCACACAACACCTTCTAATTTGTCCTCATTTGCAGTGATTTTATAACATGTTGTATAACACTATTTCAGTTATGAGAGTTAACACCTGGTTTCAGAATTGAGAATTTGCAGTTGAGAACTTGTCAAACTCCAAATTATCATTACTTAAGATGATTCCTTCAATTTAGGCTGTAACATTGAATGAATCACCATAAGAATTGCTAAAGTTGCAGGTTCTGATTCAAATTCTCAATTCAGAAAACGGGCATAAGACTTCTAAAGTGTAGCCAGTCATAGAATATTTTAATTTATTGTGTTTATTTTTAAATCAAAGATGGCAGATTATTTTTTTATTTAAGCCTACTCTGCTTATCTAACTCACCAACTACAATAGAACAAATTCATACAGTTTTTACAAATTATATAGACACAATCCGAGACTAATTCCTTTTAAATCACCATGTTACAGGCAACACAATTCTGGCAAGAGCTGAGGAAGACGAGCTTGATGATGTAGTGGACATTGAGGGTGAAGACAACCAGGTGGTCGGGGATGACACGCTGGGAGACGATGATGACTCCATTGTCAAATCCTCACAAGACGTCGATACCACTATCCTGTTCACGAAACCTATTACTAGCTTAGGAGATGCAGTTTTCGGTAAGGACTATGGATTGAATATTTTTTTTTTTTCCAATATGTTATTGAGTATATATAATTTAAATTTCTAACCTATCTTAAAGCTCACTGCATGTTAGTCGAAATCTACCACAAGTACCACAACACCATAATTTATTGAAAAAAATTTAAAAAAAAATGTTGATAATATAAACTATGATTGCCAAATAGTTAACTGTCATTAAATGATGGACAATCATTAGCAGTTACTTATTTAAAGTATATCATTAATTAAAAAGACAATTCAATAAACTTACATATGGCATTGGTACATAATTTGATTTCCCTATATTTTTATTCCTTGCGTGGGAAGACAAAGGAAAAGATAGATTGACAATATCATAGAGATTGCGGGAAAGAATTGGATCAATATTGCCATAGAGAAATGTAAATGAACAGATGGAGGAGGCTTTTACCCACAAGGGATCACACATAATAAAATAATAACTTGCAATTTTAAATATCAATTTATATGTAGTTGTGTGAGAAATAAAGCTGTAATAATAATAATATTTATTTTATCCTAATAATATTGATTAACAATTTTTTTGAAATTCCAACACAATGTTACCTTGCTTGTGTAAAAGATGACTTGAAATCAAATTACACATCTATTATCAGACTTGACCCTGGCAACACTCCAAGAACATTGCTTTAAGCCGCAGATAACTTATAATAATTTATTCTCCCATCAGACATGTTATTTAATTATATTTATTTTGGAATTATTAGAATGTAGAATTTAAAATGTTATACCAAAAACTAGAATTAGACTCATTAATCAGATATTGTATCAGATAAAAGTACAAATTTTTACATGTCAAATGGTAGAATAAAATCAAAAGTCATTTATTCAAACTAGGCTGAGAATCAGCACTTTTCGAATGTCATAATTACATAAGACAGTCCCCCAAAACGCCCACCCTTCACCATTTCATAGTGCTTTAGCTGGGAAGAAGTGGCACAACAAACTCCCTAATGTACCTATACTCTGTTTGAAATAAGATCAGACATTTAAACAAACCTTTTTTACAGCTCGTTCAACCGATTTTGACTTCTATATCGTACGTATAAGGATGGCATTAAAAGCAAAAAAGTGGTTACAATACCAACTGTTTACTGCAGCTGCCATTTGTCATGCCATCAACGCATTAGAAGTCAAAATCGGTTGAACGGACTGTAAAAAAGCTTTGTTTAAATGTCTAATCTTATTTCAAATGGAGTATAGAACCAAACATTATTCTGTAACAATTCACCTGTGTACATTCTATGCAAATAAACGTTTTCTATTCTATTCTACTCAGACATTCAAGCGGGCTACGCAGTTGAATTCCTGGTTGGGTTCATCAACAAGGGTGCTGAGGACTATGTGGTGGATTCCATGGAGGCCTCCTTCAGATACCCGATGGACTACACATACTACATCCAGAACTTTACGGCATTACCTTACAACAGAGAAGTGAAGCCCAAACAAGAGGCTACTTTCGCATACTCCTTCATCCCCAACGAGGCCTTCGCCGGCAGACCGTTCGGCTTGAACATCCAGCTCAACTACAGGGACGCCAGTGGAAACTCTTACCAGGTCAGCGAAATTACATTGCTATTGCTTATTTATTTATTTACTTAATAAGGCACCAAGTCCCAATACACTAATCACAAATACATACAATTCATTAAATTCAATACACCAATACAAAATAAGTACATATGCTTATGAATGAGGATAAAAACTGCCACTTGCTCACTTCAGATGGCGCTGATCTGCAGCGTCTTATAATTTGACAGCTAGCCATACATTTTTTGTAAACAAGCAACTTCTTTTACGCATAATTAATTATTGAGCCCAGTTGCTCATAGCTGTTTACTGCAAAAATACGGGAACCCATATATTTGCCAAAGATGTTATAAGAAGAAAACTGTGGGAGAAAGCTCTCCGAAAAAAAATTGGAATCCGATATTTCGTTGAGACTATGTACTATTCTATAAGCCTTTATGGGAGAAAGTGGTTTATAGGTGATGCTCCCAAGTGAACTAAGTCTGTTTTCATTACATACAGGCACTTGTGATGTGATATTAAGTAAATTATAGTAAAGTGTGTGTGCGTTTATATTATCATATTAGATCAGTGCTAGAAGTGCTATCTCTGAGGTTTTTCAGTCAGGAAGATCATGCCCGAGTTGGTTTTCAACTCTGATCAAGTTATTTCTATCGTACGCCTCCAGTCTTTAACAAAAACCGAACTTAAAGTCAACAAACACAAAATAACCTATAAATAAAGCTGCTTTTTTACCAGTGGTAGACGCTTCCCCTGTCCTTAGTTCGTCTTTTAATAGTACTACACTCCAAGTCTTATACATATATTAATCTAGTTTTCGTATAATTTGTGATAGACACAAAGGTAACATAAACACAAGAATGGCGGTTTAAAGACGTACAATTGTGCTGCCATCTGTTCTGAGCTTTCAGTTTTTAACCTCATTGTGTAGTAAATTATTCAAGATTTTTGGATTTTGTTTTTTGAACCTAGACATCATCCCTGTTATACTTACAATTTTTTTTTTTTGGTTTGTTTGGGTTCTCGCCCACATGGGACTTGAACATAACTAGCGAAATGTGGGTGTACTTTTCTGGAAATGCAAGCGTGATGTTATGATTTGTATGTTTATGTTGTATACATACATAAACTCATGCCTTCTTCCCATTGGGGTAGGCAGAACACCCCAATGGGAAGAACCACGGAACGCCACCTGCTACGATCCTTACATACACCTTTTGGTTCGTTTGTTCATCCGGTCATACACGCACGCCGGTTGCGAGTACTACGCACCTGACCTTTCTGAAGAACATCACCATTAAAGTCGCTATTAAGTCCTTCTAGGGCGTCCCTTCCCGTTTCCACTCATATCTGCCTTGTAAATACCTTTGGTTAATTTTTGTCAGAACATTTTGTTTTAATAAAATGTCTTTGGTAACAGGAGGCCGTATACAACCAAACTTTGAACATCGTGGAGGTGTCCGAAGGCCTGGACGGCGAGACGTTCTTCCTGTACGTGTTCCTCGGCGCTGGCGTTGTGTTGGCGCTGGTGTTGGGCCAGCAGGCCCTGTCCACGCTGGCCAGACGCCGCTCGCCGCGCGCCGCGCCGCGCCCGCTGGAGACCGGCACCGCCAACGATGTGGACTACGACTGGCTGCCCAAGGAAGTCGTCAATCAACTCAGTATGTACCTTTTTTATTTTAGGCCTCCCTGCAATTTCTCGGCTATGTGCTATTGTGAACTAATTCCTCAAGAAGCGGTCTAGTTGGTCCCGCCAGCTTTTTTTTTTCATAAATGGAGATAAAATTGCCAAGTTTCACCACTAGTGGCGCTAGCAGCACAGTCAGTAAACTAACTTGTTTTCTCATTTGTTTTGTCAACCAGTGTACTTTTCAAATAAAGCGTACCATTAATTTCCGCGATAAGTTAATTAGGAAACCGACTCTAGAAGATTATTAATTTTAAAAAATCCATCATAATTTTCGCCAACATGTTTGCGCTAGTGGCGCCATTTACATAAATAGAACTAATTTTGCGTACACTGTCCCTTTGATGGGCTCGCGTTTGACAACTTTCTCACCTAATGGTAAGCGATACTGCGGTCTTCAAATAATAATAATAATCACTTATTTCCCAGCACCCTAATTCCGTAACACACTTTCAATCACAATCTCAATAATTTTGAAGGATATTACTAATCCATTGCTTCATATGTTCGTAAAATTTAGTCTGCTCAACAACGTAAATAACGCAATGAATGTTATTGAACTGTCAAAGTGAAAGTCATTGCTACTGTTTGTGTGTTACGTAATTACCCCTCAGAATGATCATACACTCCAATATGTTAGTAATTACATAAACAATTTAAAGTAACACTAGTGGTGTTAGTATCATTGAAGAAACGCGCATCTATACACCGTAAGGACTATTTCTGCTTGCAGCGCTCGGCCGATATAGTAACGCTTACCTACGAAAAAAAAGGGTCGTGTGCACGAGATTTTGTTTTCAAACTGCTTAGAAATGCTTTTCTTCGATAGTACATACATTTAACAAATATTGGTAAGAATGCCAAAATAATAATAATCAATTAAACAACATTATTCTAATGTCCTGCGCAGACGCGGATGGGACGGCAGAGGATTTTAAATTTATCAATTGAATTTAATACTTATCTAATCTAAATAAGGTATATATTTAAATGCCTGGTGATATACCTTGGAGCATCGCAGCGCAGTTTTATCTCGATTACCGCATATTTCGATTGGATAAGTATTAAATGCCTAAGGCTCTCAAGACTGTACTTGCGTCCTGTTCTAATGCCTGAATATTTAACACACACATGTATAGCCAACATTATCCTTTTTACCCTAAATATTTTGAGCATTCTTGACGTATGGGCAGTAAACATGCTGAATTTACTAGATTTTGTACCAAATGAAGGTATTTATAAAACGTATGTTATGTTACAGAGAAATCTCCAAAGTCACCCAAACAGTCGCCTCGCCTGAGGAAGGCGAAGAGATCAGCCGGAGACGACTAATTGTAGTGTCGGGAAGTAGCCATTAGAGTACACCAGCAAGTGCGCGGAGTGCTGTGCGAACGACCGCGGAGACTAAACTAACAGTGGGCCTGAAAACTATACGAGGCATTACAACCAGGGATGTAACGGATATCCGTATCCGCATCCGCATAAATTTTGATATCCGCAAAACATCCGCGTCCTCAAGTTTTGATTTTAAAAGCTCCGCATCCTCATAATTTCTATGGGGATGTGACCTACGTTGTTCGCTCAAATAGTGAATTTTTTTAAACTCGCTCCGAGCTAAATATGCGATCCGGAGTGTGAGTGACGAGTTCCTATTGCATGAAGTCCCAGTGTACCTGTCCTTATGACAGACGATCAGCCGCACGTGACAGTAGGCATGATTGTGGTGTCAGGTGTCAAACCAAGGGCTATTTTTCATAAGACATCTGCATCCTCAATAAGGAATTTTCCAATATCCGTATCCTCAAACCCAATTATCTCGATATCCTCATCCATTATATGATATCCGTTACAACCCTGATTACAACATCCTACCGTTGCCGCGTTGCTTATTAAAAACAAAACACCTTTTTTTTTTTTTTCATTCTCTGGTCAGGCCTATTGTTATTTTAGTCGATTTTTATATACAGACTGTGTGGTTTGTAGATGCTAAGTTCAGTGTGTTGTGAGAGTAACTTATGGAACAAACAGTGTGGAAGCTTTTTTAACAACGTGAGCGATTATTATTATTAATGTGAGAATATTATTTAATAAAAATGTTAAATTTGTATTTGCTCGTTTTTCTTTTTAACCGACTTAAAAAAAAAGGAGGAGGTTCTCAATTCGTCGGGATATTTTTTTTTTAATGTATATTCCCCGATTACTCGAAGACCGCTGGACCGATTTGAAAAAATATTTTTTGTTTGAAAGGGTATACTTTCAAGTTGGTCCCATTGTCATTTGGTCACGATCTGATGATCGGATCTTGGAGAAATCGAGGGAACTCTTCATATATTAAAGGCATATCTATAGCGATTTGGGTATTTTTGATGAGCAGTTGACTTAAGTCTATTTTAACTTAGATAAATTACAAATTCAAAGTCGGTTGTATTTTTGTAAAAAAGTTTTTTTTTTCACTTTTTTTAACCACTATGTATTGTTTAGTATCTTGAGGCTAAGTAATAACAGCCGCACGGATCAAACTCAGGTTAAGCTACGCTTGCCGGGATTGGTCCGTGGATGGGTGACCATCTTTACATACCGAGACTCCTCCGTGCCTCGGAAAGCACGTTAAACCGTTGGTCCCGGCTATCATTCGTGGATCTTTGACAGTCATTACCGGTCGTCTCACAACCAGTCTTACCTAGAGGTATCGTATTACCCAGTTACTGGGTTGTGGAGGTCAGATAGGCACTCGCTCCATGTAATACTGGTATTCAGCTGCATCCGGTTAGACTGGAAGCCGACTCCAACATATAGTTGGGAAAAGAATAGGTAGATTTTTTATTGTTTAGTATCATAATTGAGTAAAGTGATTCATTTTGACTCGGTCACTACCATCATATTTTTAAGGTTTTTTTTTTTTTTTTCACTAGTTGGCGATATTTCATAATAAGTCCCAAAGATAAAAATGTATTTATTGCATAACTGTGTAGGGTCATTCGCCGGATTTTCGACCACCTCCTGTAAGCGACCATTTGTCTGACTAGGTTTCTATAATTAAAGAAAACCTTTCTATAGGAAATAAAAATAAATAGTATACCTTAAATATTATTTGAATAGTTACGTAATAAGAATTTACATAATTTTAAATCAACCGGTTGTCCCATATCCTAAAAAAAGGACGCTCAATTCACGTGTTAATTCAGTGGTGTGTGAATGTGCTGCGCAAGAGCAAAAAATTAGCAAGGCGCGCGGCGTTCGAAGGTAAGTTTTGTTACTTATTTTAAGTTTTTTACTCAAATTAGACTCAAAAAACTCAAAAAAAACTTAAACTCAAAGCATTTATTTCAATTAAACCATTTACAGGCACTTTTGAATTGTCAAGGAATCGGTCAGTCAGAAATAGGTATGAAGCTAGTTGCCCATTCCAAAGCGTAGTAGGTACCTATGGAGAAGAACGGGCAAGAAACTCCACGGACACTCTTTTAAATAAAAAATTGTTACAAAATATTGGTTACATCATTCATGTTGAAATTATACATGTGAGAACAATGTAGAAAGACGTGCACGTTAGAAGCGTCCGTAATAAAAAGATAAAACAAAGAACAATTCAAAAAATTAAAATAAAATAAAAATAAGCTCTGGCAGCTAAGAGATGACCAGTCCCAACTGACGGCGCCCGTTCACGAACATGACGCATGGATTAGCACCATTCAGCTCAACCATTTTGAAGGGAGCTAAATGATCCAACACACGCGCCACCATCAGCGAAACATTTGAGTGAGCATGACATACTCACAGCCGCCAGGGCACATTCAAGTCAATGCAAGACATATTACCCGGTAAATGGTAACTCTTTAGTACATAGTACTCACACCTGTGCTATGCAATTATATAATACAATGGAGATTGAGTTTATACAATGCAAAGATAGTCTTACAATCTTCAGCAGCTCCAACAGTATTTGCAAATGTTAATCAATTAGTTGTGGAGCAGGACCAGCATTGAGCCAAGCATTTTTATCAGCGATGTAATCCCCCAACGTATAATATGCCTGCCTGCATACATAGTGTGCGTTTTATACAAGATTTGAATTTCGTCTCATTCAGTTGAAGTATAGAAGCGTGGGTACTTCAATTATGTAGTGATTTCAATTGTTTAATTGCATTTAAGTAAATTTTTATCTTATATTTAACTAAAACCCAGTGGTCGGTTTCTGAAATGCACATTTTAATAAAACGTTAGATAGCGACCGGGTGGTCGTATTCTGACTCGCACAGTTTTATTTTGTTTTGCTTATTATTATTATGTTCTCAATGTTTTATTTATGGTAACACAATTTAGGGTTTGGTGTTTTAAAAGCCTAAACATGCAATTCTTCAGTAAACGACCATATTTATATTATGTTTTCTTGATAAAACTTGTTTAGTTCACCCACAAATATTGGTCCTAAATAGGTGGTCGCTAAGTGATACAGTTCGGAAATTACGATAGTAGTTTGCGACCACCAAGATTTTGTACGAAAAACGATGGCCGCAATCTAAAATAAGTTGCTTAAAAGTATGTTCAGTATTCGACCACATGTGATTATTTGATTTAGTATAAGTAAAAGTAGTTTTTTTTTTTCAAGATGACGCCTTCGGAAGCAAATAACTAAGAGAAAGATAAAAACTTGGCGTATCACTTCCCCCGTCTCTGGACAGTCACCGTAGCAGCGTCATACAAGCATCTCAACACTTCGATATAGCGCCAGTAAATTCGACATCATTGCAGAGAGGTCAGAACTGCCCATGTTACGATGGAGTCGAAGGCTTTCTCGTAGTCCACAAATGCCAGACACAGCGGCTGGTTATATCAGTCTTCAGTACAATTTGTCGAACTGTATGGATGTGGTCTACGGAACTTTTCGAAATCCGGCTTGTTTTGGTGGCTGGAACTCGTCAAGTCTCCTGGCGATATGGTTCGTGACGACTCTCGAGAACAGCTTGAATTCGTGTCTCAGAAGTGAAATGGGTCTACTTATAGTTCTTCAGCAAGGTATTGTCACCTTTTGTGAAGAACAGATTCACCGCACCTCTGCTCCATGCCTTGGGCGTTGTACCCTCCTGGATGATGGAGTTAAAGACTCGCTAGCTGTCATGACTGGAGCTCCGCCCGCTTGCCCGTCGCAAAGTGCAGATTCTCAATTAAGAAGCAAGAGCTTCTGGATACTGTCCAAAAAATTGTCAAAGACCCCATGGTCTTTGACAATTTTTCCAGACAAGTTTGTCCTGGACGATCGTCTTTGAACTGATTCTTTGACCCATGTCAAAGAATCAGTTCAAAGACGATCGTCCAGGACAAACTTGTCTGGAACAGGACAAAGTGGCTTCTCTATGCCCTAAAACTGGAAAAAGCTTTTTTAGCTCCTAAGGGATTATATCGTTTTTTTTACCAGGTTAAATCCGGCAACGAAAAAGATTATTTTATTTGATTAATTTAATAAAAAAACGTTAAATCGGATGATTAAATACTATTTGTGTTGATGATTATTTAAATATTTTTATCCATAAAAGTTTTTTTATTACTTTATTTTTATGTTTTTAGTAGTGGCCGTAATCTAGCATACTAGTGGTCGTCAACTGAAAAAAGTGGTCGTTATCTAGCATTTCGGCTATTTTTGCACATTTCCCATAATTTTTCATAATTTATGAATGGAAGCGTGATATTTTATATTTTGTTTCACAACTAGACTATATTTAGGACCAATTTACAAGATCGCCAACTATTTTGCATGTAAATAGCGTATATTTTGATTTGTCTAAAGTTAGCAACTCAGCTAATTGGTCGCCAACCGGCGCAACCACCCTACATCAGTTCTTATTTTAAACGTAAACATTTTTAGGCTCGGCAGTCTACCCATTAGGATATACAATAGTATTATATGGCAACAAGATTTCAAATAAATTACAAATAGATTAGACTACAAATAAATTACATAGGTACGAACATTATTTTTTCTCAAAAAACTCATGCAGATTATAAAATACATTATCAATTAACAGTTTTTTTTTATTTTGTTTCAAATTAATCAAACGATCGAAATATTTGACAGAGCTATTTGCGTCGTTGCTCACTTTCAGAATGCACGCTCTTAACCTTTTGACCGCCAGAATACAAACGCAATACATTTGAAATTAGATTAGACATTTAAATAAACCTTTTTACAGTCCATTCAACCGATTTTGACTTCTATTGCGTTGGTGGCATGACAAATGGCAGCTGCAGTAAACAGTTGGTATTGTAACCACTTTTTTAGGGTTCCGTAGTAAACAAGGAACCCTTATAGTTTCGTCATGTCCGTCTGTCTGTCTGTCCGCGGTCTAGCTCCAAGACTGTTAGTACTAGAAAGTTGTAATTTGGCATGGGTATACATATTAATCATGCCGACAAAGTGGTAAAAAAAATTATGAAAAAAAATTTTTTTAGGGCACCTCCCCTGCTCGCAAACTGGGAATGTTTTGTTTTTTTTTTCTATCCCTTGGTATGGGGTATCGTTGAAAAGGTCTTTCAAAAACATTGTGAGTGTGTTAAAACCATTTTTGAATTCAGAGATCCGTTTGCGAAATATTAAGCTTTAAAGTGGAAATTTTTGTTAGAATCAAGTGTCCCTCAACCCCCCTGCCAGCTAAATGGTTGGTTTTAGATATGTGAAAAAATTCACAGCAGTAGCTTAATAACGAATTTAAAAGGAAAACTATCACAGCTGAGTAGGCTTTACAAGTTAACGAGTAATAATCGACCAACTTAGATCTGCGGTTGTAAAAACATGTTCTCCCATACATTCTGTATGAAAGATTTTTTTTTTTCAACTACAAAGTTAAGTTTGTTTTTGGGATTAATTCATCCCAAGTACGGAACCCTACATTGTGCGTGGTCCGACATGCACTTGGCCGGTTTTTGCTTTTTAATGCCATCCTTATGCCTACGCGGACCCAGACGTAGTGAATAATGGTCCGCTCACTCCCACAGACAGAAAGCCCCTATGGAAAGCAGAGGGAACATTATAAGGCTGATAATGCGATTTCGGTATGTTCGAGCCGTTTGGGGTTGAAACACAAAAATACCTGCCATAGCCTTGCTGAGGGTCGAGTGCTCTCCTACATTTTCGAGACGCTGGCAGATTTGCCAAACGATTGGTCGACTCTTCACGTGACCAGAGAAGAAGCTGAATTTTCGGAATTTTGAAAAATTATCTGCATTGCCATTCAACGCTCGCAGGCGCGGGCGGCGTGATAACTTAACGGCGTTTATGGGAGATTCGGCGGAGACAACACACAAGAATGGAAAGCTGTGAGGGAGACTTTTGCCCAGTAAAACATATGTTGAAAAAAAAATTACATCGATGTGAATGAATTTGTTGATACTCTGTCTATATTTTTGGCGTGATCGATTTCACATTATTTGTTTAACAAATAGCTAAAATTATACCTTTGTCTAAAAAAACCTACGAATGGTACCTAGTTAAACTGTCGGACGGACGTAATAAAATCGCGGCGGGATTTTATCGCGCACTGGATTTTCAACTATTGTGAGAATCCAACGCGCTGGGACGCACTCTCGTCTCATAGCGTTGAAAAAACACACTGCTGGATTTTCAACTCTCGGCGCTAAGCAGAGCGTTGAAAATCAACTACACGAATGAAAATTGCCGCGATTTTATTACGTCCGTGCGTACGTCGGCTTACAGATGGAAATAGGTAGGTACCTACCTGCTTACTCGTCCAGCTTTGCCACAGGATAATATCAAGTATAGCTACTTGGTAGATAGGTTTCAACAAGTGCACCACTCATTTTAAACCACGGAAGTTACAACGCATTTTATGATAAGAAGAGTCACTGAAACAACATATTACACGTATTTGTTAGTTTAATTAATTATTTGTGTGTGATTTAATTAATATTTCAAATACTTATTTCAATATCTAAAGTGTAACACAACTTTTTTGAAGGTAAGTCTCAGAATAAGAGAATACTTTTTTACTTTATCATTAGGTATACACCGTGACATTTTAGTCGTCTTACAAAAGCAGCCCACTTCATGTATCCAAATCCAATGACTACAAAACATTCATAAAAAAAAAAATATATACCTACACCCTGAAATTTTAGTCTTACAAAGGGCCACTCCACTGTCGGGTGACATAAACTACCTCTAGGAGCAATTAAAAATTTGTTACACCATATACATTTTTATTTAATGAAGATGAAGTGGGCGGCTTTTGTAAGACGACTAAAAATGTCACGGTGTATAAGTGAGTAGGTCCCTATTGCCATCTTTTCGAACTACCTGTGAAGCTAAACATTTTAACTAGTCATACTTAGTTAGATAAGTTACAAGTAGGTGACTACTTTGAAACTGAACGCCTAGCCGCGCTACGATGTAGGTATGGTCAACAAAAAGAGATGCGCAAAAAGAGAAGTGGCAATCGAACGCATTGCCATTTTGACATCCATTGCGTCATAGGGTTGAAAAATTCGTCTGCTCAGTTAAATACCTAAATAACGCAATGAACGTGGCTTGACAATTGCAATTGATCGTTTCGGGGAGCCTTTTGACGAACTAATAACATAAGTACCTACACTCCAATTTAGCCTGTGCTATTTAAAGATACCTATTCTTTATTTTAACAATTCTTGAAGTGAAACCTTTAGGCGCGTTGGTCATTTTTGAGATGGGGAAAAAACAATTGAACTCGCGACACCGTTACCGACACCTCATTTTTGTAAACGCCATTTTGCTCTTTATTTATATACTGTTACGGATCAATGTTCTATGCAAGTATTTTTCTTCCACCAAGGCGATCTTGTTCAAGTTTTCACTTCTGCCGGCACTCCTGGAGTGCCACTGTTTTTTTTTATTATTGAATCCACCATCCCGCACTGGGCCCGCGTGCCCGCTCCCTCTCACAGAGTGGTGGCCTGTGTTCCAGCAGTGGAAACAGGCTGATTATGCTTATTTTTTAACCGACTTCCAAAAAGGAGGAGGTTATATGTTCGACGCGTATGTTTGTTTTTTTTTTTTTTTTTTTTTTTTTTTTTTTTTATGTATGTCCACCGATTTCTCCGTCATTTGTGGACCGATTTTGAAAATTCTTTTTTTGTTTGAAAGGGTATGCTCCCAAATTGGTCCCATATAAATTTTATTAACTTTGCTTGGGTAGTTTTTGAGTTAGCTACAAAATACTTAGTTTTTTCGCACTTAGTATGTAGATGATATGATAAGTTCCTGTCACTGGTAGCAGGTAGTGGTATTTGAATGTGTGTGGGGTAAGTATCACAACTAAAAAGTGAAAAATAAAAACTTTTTGCAAAAAAAAACAACCGACCTCCAAAAAAAAAAAACTACAAAGTGAAAAATAACTTTAATTTCGGAAGTCGGTGGCAAAAAATGAAAACACAAAACCCAAGACACCGACTTCCGAAATTAAAGTTATTTTTCACTTTGTAGTTTTTTTTTTTTGGAGGTCGGTTGTTTTTTTTTGCAAAAAGTTTTTATTTATTAAATTTTTCACCCGACTCCGGCATCGACAGAGAGGATCTCACTGGCTATGTGAGTAGGTATAGTTTGTTACGAAACATCTTCTAAATGTTGAATGTTATTGTTTTAGAGTCTCACGTTTAGAGTAGGTGGGTCGCCCACCTCCTTCGAATGCAATGGGAAACTACTTATTATGTCATGTGAGTCTTATTTTTATTCTACTTTGGTGCATCTTTCGTTGGTCCAGGGGGCCTACCACCAGCTCAAAAGCAGTATTATTTTAATATTATTTCAGTGGGAGAAAGAGATGGAGCTGTAGAGCTTCATCTCTTTCCCACACTGAAGTAATATTAAAATAATACTGCTTTATTAGCTGGTGGTAGGCCCCCAGCGCCTGATCTCTCTCCGGTCGTGTCGGATTGCCGTCCCATCGGACTATGAGAGTGAGGGAAGAGAGAGTGCACCTGTGTCTGCGCACACACGCCTGCACTAATATATTATCTCTGCGTACTTGGCTAATCTCCGTTGAAATTTTCCGCCGTGACTGAAATTCGGTCGGGAGGATTTTAAAACTGATGGTCCGTATGTCCGACCGTCCGTTCGTCTGTTCGTCCATCATTTCGAGAAGTACTATGAAATACAAACTTATTCTTACGATCGATAAAATCGATACTGGACATGCGTAAATATTCATTCCAACTACGGAACCCTTCACTGTGCGTGTTTCGACACGCACTTGCACGATTTTGCCCGACTACGGCGAGGCAAAAAGGAGGGTTATGATTTGACCGGTGTGTATTGTATCACAGATTACATATTGTATGTATGCATATTCATCTGTTCCGTCATAACTTCCAAACTCATCGTCATTTCATGTTATCATTCATCATAATTTTATTTGACAATTGAGGTATCGTTGGAAGCGTCTTGGTCGTCCGCACAGCAGTAGCGAAGGCTCACGTTATGGAGGAGGGAAGCCGGAGCATCAAAAAAAAAAAAAAAAATTTACCTAATTCGTCAAAATAATTCTATTGCTACCAATCCCGAACTCATAAAACAGCTACGAATATGTTTTAAAAACCCTATATTCTATAAACAACTACAATCAAAGAAAAGTAAACACGGGAACAATACATTTTATTAAATTTACGACTGCCAGTCAGTCATTGATATTTATCGTAAAGGGAAACATTACAATGTTTGAACGAACCATCGCGGCGTTTGTAATTTATAGTCACATCTGGGCGAGCACGTATTTTCAAAACTTAACCTTGAAAAGCATGTTTCTTCACAAAGTAATGTGTATTCTAAAACTATGAATGCCGCCATCCTAATAAGATCGTACTAATTATTTTCAAATCTACTCTAAATAAGTAATTTCAGCTTATTAAACTATCTACTTACTTACCCCAATACCTAATTACAACGTACTTTATTTTCACATCCAATAAACTCAAAACACTATGTTAATCACTGTCCTATAACTACAAACAAATATTAATACTACTAGTAATGATAAACTAATGAATTCAATAAATACTGTGCGAAAGAAATGCAAATTAATATGGTTCTCATGCGATTACGTCAAAAAGCAACCACACATTGTCATACGAATAATGAAATGTTTACGAACTCCGAACTCCTAGCCAGTATTACGAAATTCAACGAAAACTACCGAATCAAATGCGTGCGCCAGAAAGAGGTGGTGCAATAGCAATAATTCCTTCTCGCTCCCGCGCGCACGTTTCTGCTACTATGTGCCTACAATAACTCGCTACAGACCGGCTTACCCGGCTCATAGAAACCGCGGATCACGTGACCGAAGTGACGTCATGATGACTTTATTTTTTGTAAGGAAATTGCATTTAGCATAAGCCGGACGCGCCTACGAGTTATTTTAGCGCAGTGTTTTGTTGTTGGGTTATTAAGACAATGTTTAATGTATGTAGGCGTTTTGTAATAGGTATTTTAATTTTATGGTGTATCAAATACTTATAGTTTGATTATTCAATAACGATAGAGTGGTTGTGTTCCGAATTTCCAAAGGGAAGCCGGTAGGAATCGGCTTATATGGACGTTTCGCCCCTGCCGCACAGAGTACTTTTTTATATATTGGAAGTCGTCCGCTGGTTATAATATAGGCTATATGTCACATTAATATGGCGCCCTCTAGAGGACACAAAGTTATTAACAAAACAAAAATGTTGCCATGTTGGGTACCAAATGAAAGGGCTTAATTAGCACATTAAAAAAAATATTATAACCCCTAAATAATTTAAATAAAAACAATAGTCAACTAAAAAGGTACCTAAGTATAACAAGATATCACAGATATATAAATTAAAAATCCGGAATCACACGTAATCTGTTCGATTTATTCCCAACACGTGTTACTCCGGATTTTTAATTTGTCTGTCTGTGATGTCAAAGTCAAATCATTTATTTCCTTTGTATTTGCTCCGTGTTTATTTCAAATAAGTAGATCCATTATGGCACTTTTGAACGTCAAAATTTACAAAATAATAGAATTGATTCTAGTCGCCCCTTCCAAAAAGTAGTTTTCGTGTGGTGAAGAATGGGCAAGAAACTCCACCGTTACTCTTTTAAAATGTTTTACAATAGTTTGTATAGGTACCTACATTAGTTAAATAATTACATAAATAAAATACCTCAATAGGTAAAAAGAATAAAAAATGAAGCAACGACAGATAATTTAATTATGAGATAATTTAATTGCTTCTAACGTGCACGTCTTTCTACATTGTTCTCACATGTATAATTTCAACATGAATGATGTAACCAATATTTTGTAACAATTTTTTATTTAAAAGAGTGTCCGTGGAGTTTCTTGCCCGTTCTTCTCCATAGGTACCTACTACGCTTTGGAATGGGCAACTAGCTTCATACCTATTTCTGACTGACCGATTCCTTGACAATTCAAAAGTGCCTGTAAATGGTTTAATTGAAATAAATGCTTTGAGTTGAGTTGAGTTGAGATATAAGTACAGACGCCAGCACATCAAGCTACCCGAAACTGTCAAATTTTCCCAATCAACTTTGAACCTTAAGTTTCAGCAATAAAGTTGAAAATCTATTAAATAAATTTGACAGATTGTAGTAGCTTGATGTGCTGGCGTCTGTACATACACATGGTGCTCACATATTTACAAACATTGTAAAAGTAGACGATTTTCCTAAAACTTTATAATTAATAAGTCAGTGTGTGAGGAAATAAAATCAATGTCATATAACACAAAATAATGAATACAATTAAATTAGCAACCAGTTTGATTTTGTCTTGATTCTAAATTATCCTATGAAGCAAGACCAGTATGTTTCCAAGCGCTCTTATCTTGGATATCTTGTTTATACCTTTTTATTTGACTTTTTTGTCTTAGTTGAGTTTTAGTTTTATAACTCTTTTTTTAGGTCAGAAAAATTAGGTATAGCTACCAATTTATCATCGATTCGAAAAGACGAAAAATAATATGTTGTTTGAGATTGGTGTCTATACCACAGTATGAACTTGAAGATATAGTAGGTAATGACATTTTAATTTATTTGCAGAAACCACCAGAAGAAATGGATCCGGAAAAAACTTATTTAACAACATTGTTAAAGGAGTTAAAAGATGCCATAGGCGAAGGAGACAAAGACGAAATTATGAAAATAATTGATAGGTTGGACCTACCCGACGCTAGCTTCGATGACACAAATTTGAAAAAGCAGAGAGTGGAAGCGTTCAGACACGCGCTAACGCTGGATGCTTTTCCTGTGGTCGAAATGCTATACGACCACTGGTGCGGCGACTTACACTGGATTGGACATGACATCAATAAGTTAATAACGCTTGGAAAGTTGCTTGAAGTTGCTCGTGTCGTATGCGATGTCAAAAATCAACAGTTGCTAATAAATATCCATTCTCTCATCAAGTTCAACGAGTTTCAACAAAAACTCTATTCTACCCTCTGTCGGGAGATTAATTCGGAGGCAAAAAATCTTGTAAAAGTTTTGAGTATTTATGATGAATATTCAGATTTGAAAAATGTTAGACTACCGCACGAGGATAAGGAACAAGAGCGGTCTTTAAAAGCCGCCTTCGAAGACAAGAGTAGCGAGTATATGAAAGTTCAAGCATATATAAAGTACGAAGTTTATTTTCGTAAGTTAGACTTTAATGTTGCTGTGCTTATACTGGAGAATTTATATATTCTTAGACAGCATTTAAGAAAACGGTTTGACCAATCAGCAGACCAACCTAGTATTTATGTAGATGTGGTTTCGTTGTACAAAGAAATTGAATGTTCACTCTATCATTTCGTATATCGCACTAGTGAAGATTGGAGGTTGTACTTACCTATAGATAGACAGATAACGACAGAAGAGAATCATCCAGGTATTCATAAAGGTAAGATTGTAAATAATCTAAAAATAACATATGATGAGCATAAGTTGAATAATGGACCAGTACTGTTCTTAGAGCGGAAAAGTTTCAATAAAAATTTGAACGAATTAAAAATAATATTGGAAAAACATGTTATCAATGAGGACCCAGTCAAAGCGGGACAGATGCACAAACAAACAAAAAAAAGTGTTATACCTAACAACTACCTATCACGAAATATGTACATGAGTGATTATTATTCACTAAGAAAAATTGTTTATTACATAGAGGCCCTCGAAGATACTGACGACATTAATGTTTTAATGATTGAAAGAGTCCTACAAGTTACCGGAGAAATGTTAAAAAGTACTACTGAATCTTATCACATATCGAAATCTACAAGATCATTGCTGCAGATAGCAATGTCTGTGGAGACCATAAACTATCTTCGAGACATAAGAAATTTCTTGTCAAAAACAGGCAACGGGAAGCTAAGCACAAGGATTCATATCGCAAACGAGCAGGCCCACATATTTCAAGATATTAAGCAAGACTTGAAAAATATTAAGCAAATGATTAGTTCAGTTCTTAATATGTATAAGCCTATTCTTGATAAATCGCTACTCGAAAAGGGTTTACGTCTATTAAAAGAACGAGTTACAAATTTGCCTAATGTAGCTTCACGACACTTTTATGAAATTGATCGACTTTATAAAATACATGGGGAAGAGTTGCTTTGGGAGTCTGGAACCTTATTTCAAGAACTTAGAGCATTTACATGTTTAACAACTCAACTTCTTAAAGAAGTTATTTGGATATGCTGCAATATAAATGATATATTATCAAAAATTCAATCAGCTAAAACAACTATTGGTGAACAAGTTGTACGCATATTACCCACATATATTCAAAATATAAGACAAACGCTAGAACTTATAAACGAGAATCGTAGAAATGTAAATCAAATAAATACACAGTTACATCACAATAAAATAAAAAAAAAGAATAAGAAGGAAACAGTCAAAGTAGATTCTTTAATTCCAAATAAAATAAAAGATTTTTCAGGTCATTTGGAAGCGATACACAATATGTTGTCATTTTGCCTCAAGGACTGTGAACTATTTGCACCCGAGGAACGAAAACTTCAAATTTTTGAAAATGATATGGCTACAATTACAAATATTTTATCAGTGCTTGAAGACAAATGTAGGCCTTATACTTCTTCGTTTAAAAACTTAGCAAGAAAACACTCCTTTGGTAATATAGAAAAACTACATGACATCTTCAAACAAGGTCTAACCGGCACGGCTGACACAATGGAAAAGAAACGCAAGGAGTTAATATTATGTTTAATCAGTAGAGTGAATTTGTTGAAAGACACATTACAATATCCGCAGCATATACCTGTGGAAGGTATCGCACCTTTGGATCAGCATCTTCGAAGATATAAGCACGACAAAAAGTTTCGTCTTGAGTTAGAAATGATACTGGCCGATATAGCCAATGTATTGGTTGAGTGTAAATTAAAACGATTAATGAACAAGTCTGGCAAGCTACTGAGAGAGATTAACTTGCGTAACGTGCTAAATCACGGCGATCCGTTTCTTGAGGTGATAGGGGATGCCTTCGACTCTTACGACCTCTCAGCTAGCTTGTTGTCAAAAGCGATTATGTTAGCTAAAGACGGGGAATCAATCGAGGCCCTCTTCAAATTAATCCAAGATAACATTGATTATGAAACAATTGAAAAGGAAAAGCTGGAAAACATGAATGACGGACAAAAGACACTGTACAAACAATTCCAAAGGTCCCCGAATTGGGAATCCTATGTGAAACTTGTTCCTAATCCGCCCACGCGGACGTTGGAAAATACTTAGTAAATAATGCCACCACATACTTATCAATTCTTCTATTCTATCTATATAATAAAAAAAACCGGCCAAGTGCGTGTCGGACCACGCACTATAAAGGATTCCGTAGTTGGGATGAATTTATCCCAAAAACAAACTTAACTTTGTAGTTGAAAAATATGTTCTCCCATACGGAAGGTATGGGAAAACATGTTTTTGCAACTGCAAAGTTAAGTTGGTCAATTATTACTCGTTAACTTGTAGAGCCTACTTAGCTGTGATAGTTTTCCTTTTAATTTCGTTATATAAACTACTGCTGTGATTTTTTTCACACATCCAAAACCAACCATTGTTAGTAAAAGTTCCAATCACCAAAGAGATCTAACACGAACATTGTATGAACAAGTAACAGGCTGGCAAGAGAGAGAAAGTGTGAATTTGGTCAAAATGAAAATCCAAGATGGTGGCTGCGGAAATTTTAAAATTTTTCGTCATGGGTGTCGTTTTCATGGTTTTCAATCATGCTCAAGCCGATAGTGAGGTCAAAATGAAAATCCAAGATGGCGGCTGTGAAAATTTTAAAATTTTTCGTCATGGGTGTCATTTTCATAGTTTTCAAGGGTGCTAAAGCCGATAGTGAGGTCAAAATGTAAGTCCAAAATGGTAGCGATTTTTGTTTTAAATCATACGTGAGAAGGAACTTCGTTCCTGACGGGGGTCGGACCGCACACGTTTTTTTTTCTCATAGAGGGTGATAAAAAGTAGAGTGTTCACTTCGGGAACAACACTATTTTAAGTTCGAGTGAAGTACTAGTAGTATAATTAGTTTTTAATTTGTACTCCTGTTTTACCTGTGGTATTATTAGGTACGATTTAATTAGGCTGATTTTGCAACAAAAGTGATATGTGGAGACTGATTATGATATATTAAAAATAAGAAGTGTTATTATTTGGCAAGATTAATTATTGTTATAGTGATTTTTATTATTTTTAATTGTTAAATGTCGCCTAGACAAATTTCATATGTACGTAAATATGTGTAATTAATAAACATACTAGTGATTTTTATCGATACCTTTCATTTAATAACGTCCTGTAAAATAAATACATCCCAGCACTAGGTTGCTGAGTCGTAGGTGATCTTCATGGACAAAAATTTAAAAATAAATTTTAATCCACGAAGAGCACCCGGGTGCTCTTCGTGGACTAGGTTAAGTGCTATTCGCGCAGGCGCTATTCGGACGGGTGCTCTAAGTGGACTTCTTCTTGTCATTGATGTCCAGGACGAATAATAAATATTTATAGTTTTAAAGTGAATTACATCTAGGTATTATTACTATTCTACCTTATAAATATCCATAAAGAATATATTAGACTGAGACGACTTTAAGACATCGTATCACCAAAAGGACTAATATTTGACCATAGTTTATTAGTAACTAATGTTCGGCTTAAAAAGCCCTATCCAACGGTATAACAAATGTTACTATTGTTGGGTGGGCCTAGACCCCATACATTTGTTTGCCACTCTCCTTTTGTGGGTCTCTAAGTACTGGGGAGGGTTAAAATATTATAATTTTGGAAGTGAGGTTTGCAGCTATCAGTTTGGTCGATGTTTAGTAGGATTCTAACTAATTTCTTCTACCACTGTTATTAATTTTTCAATTTTATCCTTCACGTTTATTACCAATATACTGCCTCGTTGGTTCAGTGATCCCAAGCGCTACTGCTGAGCATGAGGTCCTTCCATTCCATATTTCCATCTGGAATACTACGCTTTGGAATGGGCAATTATCTTCATCGTTCTGACTGACTTGTAATTGGTTTATTTGAAATAAATACTTTGAGTTTGAGTTTTTGTTTAAATTTCTCAGTAACAGCCCGGAGTCGTGAGTTTGTGCCCGGTTGATGGCAATAGGCTCGCCCCCTATAAACATAACTGGCGAAATGTGGGTGTACTATAAGTACACCTCTGCCTAACCCTTTGGGGAATACAAGCGTGATGTTATGTTCTATGATGTTGTTATCAATTTAATTCGATCAATTAATTTTTTTTGTTGATCATTTTAATCCCATTTTCATAATATAATATTATTAGAAATTAAGAGGCCTGCGAACACGGCTCGCAACTACATATCGAGATGTTTGCAAAATTCAATTCCAAGCACGTTGCGCTAGTGTGAGTGCCTGTCGGAGCGATATACACCTACAGTGAGCAATACTACCACGCACACATTGACAATTATTCCTTGAAGCGATAGAACTACTAGCTTTCGAAAATTTATGACAAATTTAGATGTGTTCCGTAATACCAAAAATGATGAATGAAAACTTAATATTTTTCCATTTTTTTTTCGATAATTTGTAACTTGATAATGTAAGCTATGCTTCTGCAGAAACAATATTAAATATTGTTTTTTATAATACCTTCAGAAAAAGCAATATGAAAACATGTCATTTACGCTGTAAAAATGTGCAAAATTAAATTCGTTTAAACTTCATTTTAGTAAATTTTTTTGGAAAAAATAGATGTAGGAGCCTAGATAAACACTGTCTAAATCCGAATAACAACATAATAATAATGTGGTGGAAATATGCCCAAATTGCAAATGATTTAGGTATTAGGTACGTTTGTATGGACAATTCATGCGTCGCCGCGTTCTTAATCACTTATCAATTACTTATTTTATTAATTTGTGGCTGTGGGCTATATCTTTTGAATATAGGCAGACACATGACATTGTTGAACGTTAGAAAAAAAAAAAAAAATTATACGAAACTGTCCTCGCTCCCCGCGCCGCGGGCACCCTGCCCGCTGCCACCGAGAATATGGCCTAACAACAAATAAAAAAAAAAAAAATAATTGTACGATGGTACGGAACGGAAACTTTCGTGTGCGAATACGACTCGCACTTGGCCACTTTTTTATTTCTATATCATTTGCTAGATGTGAGAATCGTAAGGGCTAAGGATAGGAAACCCTTCTGCTTAGGAGCCTCCCTAAATAGAGAGATAAGGTTGTGACGATGCATTCATTACCTGTCTGCCAATTTTAATCACTGACCAAATCATACTATGCTTCTAACGTATATTTAATCACTGACCAAATCATACTATGCTTCTAACGTATATTTAATCACTGACCAAATCATACTATGCTTCTAACGTATATTTAATCACTGACCAAATCATACTATGCTTCTAACGTATATTTAATCACTAACCAAATCATACTATGCTTCTAACGTATATTTAATCACTGACCAAATCATACTATGCTTCTAACGTATATTTGAATTTATCCATCTCTGGTAGCTGGTTTGACGATGTAGCAATAACCCTCCTTTTTTGGCTTCGCCGCAGTCGGGTAAAAACAAGGTGAGTAAACTAAAAAGTTTTGATGGGCGCCTAGAACTTGGGGGCCTACCACCAGCTCAAAAACAGTATTATTTTAATATTACTTCAGTGGGAGAAAGAGATGGAGCTATACATCCTGTAGAGCTTCATCTCTTTCCCACACTGAAGTAATATTAAAATAATACTGCTTTATGAGCTTGTGGTAGACCCCCTGACCGGTTTATAATTATAATCCATCCTGTACTGTATAATTTTTGTAGTAGGTAAAGTAAAAACAGAAGATTAGAAGTGTTGGTAATTCCCACACGTGACTGATTTAGCGTTAGTTATCATTTTTCACAATCAAACTTAAATTAGTTACATCCAACTGACGACCTTGACAGAAATATAATTTTGATAAAACATTTTATTGATATCTCTAACAAGATAGTGTGTCCATACTGAGTTACTAACCTATTTTTAACCGACTTCTGAATGGAGGAGGTTATCAATTCGAATGTTTATATTTTTTTTTTAACCTTTTCTAGATAACTGCGTACCTTCACATCATATATCGTTGTAGCAAACAATTCACAAACATTCTGAAGATTTCTCAAGTAGCTGTTTAAATGAAGTGTCAAGGGCAATCAAATGCAAGTGTGTTTGACCGTTGGCTCTGTCCACATGGAAGTCACTGCTGAATAATATATTTATTTATTTTAATAAGTATACGTACAATGGATTTATTCCCTTTATGTCGAGTCCCGTTATGTCGAGCCTGGAAGTCTATTGTTCTCCAAAGTATTGATATTTTACGCTTTCTATTACCTTTATGTCGAGTTTGGTGAACAGGTACAGTCAGGGATGTAAATTAAAAGCCAATGGCATAAAAACATTGTTTTATTATTTGTTCTATTACTTATTTTCATATATATATCTAATCTTTCTTAATCTAAACATCTAATATATAAAATTCTCGTGTCACAGTTTTCGTTGCCATACTCCTCCGAAACGGCTTGACTGATTTTGATGAAATTTTTTGTGCTTATCCGGTATCTATGAGAATCGGCCAACATCAATTTTTTTTTTTTTTTTTCTATTTTAAGTGTTGTGTATAATTGATTCTAAATTATGTGCATGTGCATTTCATTGGACGTGACTGTACTTCTAAAATATGATATTATTAAACTCGACATAAAGGTAATAAAAGCGTGGCAAATAAACTCGACATAAAGGGAATAGAAACGGGACAGAAAACTAAGCTCGACATAAGGGTAATAGAAGCGAGACAAGGTTTTCGGCTCGACATAACGGGACTCGACATAAAGGGAATAAATCGTACAATGGACGCTACTTTTGCACTCCGCCAATTGTAGAGAAGTACCTAGGTAAGACTTCCACAAATGATGTTCATTAACTCGGGATATGTTGTGGTGCGCCACGAAAGATTTACCCAGGAATTAATTCGCGCTATGTACAGACGCCAGCACATCAGGCTATCTGCAAATCAGGCATTCTGTCAAATTTATTTAATACATTTTCAACTTTATCGCTGAAGTTTAAGGTTCAAAGTTGATTGGGAAAATTTGACAGTTTCGGGTAGCTTGATGTATTGGCGTCTGTACAGTCAATCTCGTACCTACGTCCGATCGGCAGCTGGCAACACCGACGAGTTCACTGTAGCTGTAGGCTTGCACCAAGGGTCGGCTTTAAGTCCTTCCTTACCTCTTCTTGATAATTATGGAAGATATACAGGAAGAGGCACCTTTGTGCATGCTGTTTGCCGACATTGTTCGTGACAGACCAAGAGCAGATTTGAGAAATGGCAACAGAAGCTGGAGAATGTTTGCTTGAATTTCACCAGAACCAAAACTGAATATTATGTTCTGCGATTTCGTTGTTTACTCCAGTTCTGGAGCCATGGCGCTAGATGGTGCATCTCCCTGTCTACTCTGACCAACGGGCTGTATGGTCGACGACTCCGACTTTCGGTATCTCGCTTCGATCGTACATAGCGACGGCGAAGTAAGTAGATCGGACTGTTAAGCACATAATTAACACGGGATGGTTCAAATGGCGGCAGGTCACGGGAACAACCTGCGGCTCCCCCATTCCCTTTAAACATAAGGGGAAGGTTTATAAAACAATGTTTAGGTAAAACTGCTGTCTTGTATGGATCAGAATTTAGGACAGCAAAAAGGATGAATGAAAGGCAATTACATGCTGCTGAGATGAATGATGATGATGTTGATTTCAATATCCAAATAGTGACGTCATAAGAAAATATATCTAGTTCGAATTAAAAAAATACTACCTAGCTAGGTCCTAAATCATTCCAAAAACCTAGTCGGAACGTAAGCTTGCACAATATCACAAAAAAGTTTATAAGAAATAAAATATTTTGATTTTAACACTAAAATATTGGGGCAGTTCACCCGTTGCTGATAATATCACCGGGGGGCTCTGGCACCCCTAGGCCTTATGGAGTCTGTGCTAGTGACCAGATACGTAGATTTTTGACACTCGTTACCGCGGTTGGGTAGTCGGAGTTTATTCTGATAGTCTTGCAGACGCTGCATTTAAAATAATAGTACCTCTACCTACGTATTCAGCTGCTTCTGGTTAGACTGGAAGTGGACACCAAAATAACTGGGAAACGGCAAACAAGGAAGCACAATTCTTGAAACTGGAACTAGGATTGTTTTTTTCGGTAAAAAAGGCCTTTGCCATTAAGTCCACCTTTGAACATCAGTCAGGAACGGCAGTGTGGCAAAACCTGAAAAGTCAAACAATCCGAATGTCGTATATGCCTTATAGACAAATAATGCTAGTTTCAGGATACCTACACGAATTGCAAAGATGAGGATCTCAATTCTCAATTGAGATCAGATCCTTCACCCATTGCTGGGCGTAGTCTTCTCTTTCCTTGTGCCAATCCCCACGTTCCTGTGCTAGCCTCATCTCAGGTTCTACCCGTGATGGTAATAACGTCGTCCGCCCATCTCGCCGCCGGACGACCGACACTTCGTCTTCCAGACCTTGGACGCCACTCAGTGGCACTTAAATTCCATCAATCTACTCAAAACCGGAACGACTACCAAATTGTATTTTATGAATTAGTATACAAAACTTTTACAAAAAAAAAAAAACAGTTGCATTCCGGGAGTGCCGACAGAAGTGATAACTTGAACAATTTTACTGTGCAGGAAATACTTTAATTTTTTGAAGTCTGTCTCAAATTCTCAATGTTTGGAATATCATGAATCCCAAAGAAAATTTATCGCGCGTTGATGTCTTTTGAATGGTAAAAAGCTGGTGTCGGTAACAGTGTCGCGAGTTCAACTGTTTTTTCCCATCTCAAAAATGCCCAACGCGCCTAAAGAACTCGATAAAAACAAACTTGAAAAAATACCGACGACGGCGACGAAGTGAAATATAAGTAATACTAGTTTCGGAAGTCGCTGGCTTTGGTTTTGTTTGTTTTAATTAACATTTTTTTTTATGTCGTATGTATTCTTTTAGTTTTTCACTTTTTAGTTGTAGTTAATTTTTTTTATTCAAATTAAAATGAAATGTAAGTACATAGGTACAAATTATAAATAATTAATTAATAAAATAAAACTTTTAACAAACTAAAATATAACGTCGAGAAATTCCAACAGTAATGTACCAGTCAACTGGTAATGTACCCAAAAGAGTTAAAAATGTGTATAATATTTTCTCCAATTGGGCCTCTATGTAAACTGAGCTTTACTATAATTGTTGGTGCAGATTTATTCCACAGGGAGCAGCGGTCAACACAACGAAATCAGTATCACTTTGGCCGTCGTACCGCGAATACTATGGCTGATAAAGGTATAATAATAATCATATCGAATTAAAATAATCATTAGAAGACAAACTATCATGATAAAATCTGTGTTTTGTGTAAAATGTTCTGATTTCAGTTGTAAAACTTAGCTGCAATACGTTGATTAGGCGATATGCAACGGCTGCAGTGCCTGCTATCCCAAAATGTGATTTTACACCGAAAAAATATACTGTGAGTTATTTTTATTTAGTCGTTTTATGAAGAAACTATTTCTCAATATGACTGTATTTTTTTTTGCAGGCACGATATGATAAAAATCTTTTTACAAAAAAAAAAACAACCGACTTCCAAAAAACACTACAAAGTGAAAAATAACTTCGTTTCGGAAGTCGGTGTCAAAAAACGAAAATTCAAAACCAAAGAAATGAAAGCCATTTGTGTTTTTTTTGGAAGTTGGTTGTTTTTTTTTTTTTTTTTGTAAAAAGTTTTCTATCATAATAGGTATATCATGCCTGCTCACCACCTCCGGATAAGTTTTCGTTAACTAATCTGGCAAATGGCAATACCACCAGAAAATAAATGTCATTATCTGGTGGATATTGTAGTCTACGAAACGGGCCCATATTCTTTAAAAAAAATAACGTTCTGCCTTTGTCTCGTTGTAGTCAACCGCAGTCACTGCAAGCCCATCGTCACAGTATAACTTGAACAGTGACTTTATTTCATAGGTACCTAGTACGTTTATAATTTTTACCCATTCCTATTCGTTTATTTTGATTGTATTGACATTTTATTTTAATTCAGGGATCACTAAATACTTTAAAAAAATTATAAGAGTGTCGCGGTCCGTTTTGGTAGACGATTACTTATACCAAGATTAATAATTTTAATGTGTTGTTTTTTTTCTCTTAATTCTATCTGACTGAACTGAAGTCTGTGGTAGAGTTGCTCCTGTTGTAGTCAGTCCTGTTGTACCCTAATTGCGTAACTTATTTTCGTAAACGATAATGACAAATTTGTTTCTTTTTAACCGACTTCAAAAAAAAGGAGGAGGTTCCCAATTCGTCGGGATATTTTTTTGTTTTTTATGTTTGTTCCCCGATTACTCGAAGACGGCTGGACCGATTTGAAACATTATTTTTTGTTTGAAAGGGTCTTTCAAGTTGGTCCCATTGTCATTTGGTCACGATCTGATGATGAAATCTTAGAGAAATCGAGGGAACTCTTCAAATATTAAAGGCACATCTGTAGCGATTTGGGTATTTTTGATGAGCAGTTGACATAAGGCTATTGTAACTTAGATAAATTACAAATCAACCCACTAAAATGTGAAAAAAAAACTTTTTTACAAAAAATACAACCGACTTCCAAACTACAAAGTGAAAAATAACTTTAATTTCAGAAGTCGGTGTCAAAAAACTAAAATACTGATCCAAAGACACCGACTTCCGAAATTAAAGTTATTTTTCACTTTGTAGTTTGGAAGTCGGTTGTATTTTTTGTAAAAAAGTTTTTGATAGTTCAACAACATTCATTGCATTATTTACGTGAGCAGATTTTTTTCCAACTTATGAAGCAATGGATCAGCAATCTGTTTCAAATAGAAACAAATTGTGATTGATCGTGCATTACGCAATTAGGGCACTGTTTTAATCGATTCTGCAACAATATTGTGAAATTTTATTTGAATTTCTATTAATTTTTATTTAGTGTAAGTATTATGGGTTTGAACCGGTCGATGTGGCGATGCTTGAAGGAGGCCTATGTCCAGCAGTGGACGTCTTTCGGCTGAAATTATTATGATTATGGATTTTATGTGGTACTATCGAAGAAACGGTTTGAAAACAAAATCCCGTGAACACGAAACCCACATCTGTTTAACGGCCGGTTTCTATAGCGGCCGAGCGCAGCAGGCAGAAATAGTCTTTACGGTGCTTCTTCGATAGTACCGTACCATTACCACTGCCAATGTTTCAGGGTCCATCGTACCAAAAGACGGAGCAAGTGAAGAGTCAGCACTTCCCTCCCGCGGTGCACAACATTTACCAGCGACCCCTGCTGCTTCACCAGGGTCGCATGCAGTGGCTCTACGACCACGAAGGCAGGCGGTACTTGGACCTCTTCGGAGGCATTGTCACAGTCTCTGTTGGACATTGTCACCCGTAAGTGTAGTAAAAAAATAACTGAACCGGAGGCTTTAATTGGTACTAGTCAACAACAACAACAACGAGGTGAAGGTGGTGATGATTTATAACGTCAAAAATGGTTGTTTACCGACATCGACAGCAGTCATCGTCACCGGGCCAGCCGATCTATTCTGTAAAAATCTTACCGTAAAAGCAAAGATGAAGTGGGAAGTGGAGGTACCGGGGGTGCGAAGAAAACCTATAGGGTAATCATGGCCCCCGGCAACAGGGCAACCGAAGGAACACGGGTGGGTTTTAGTCAGTAAGAGTCTGACACGCCCTCCTGCTCCGCCCAGAGCGGGAGAAGTTATTTGATAATTTCACACCAAAAAAATAAAATAAAAATGTGCCGTGTTGGCCTGTTGATAAACACATTTTTTCTCATTGTTTACTATGAATACGAGTCTTTATTGTACATACAGTGTAAACAATATTTAAATTAATTACATTTATTTGTTGAAATAAACTGTGAAAGTAACGTAATAGGTTCAATGATAGGCTATCGTATACTTATCGCATTTTGTACAAGGAGTCTGGCTATTACCTCAAACAGAGGTCCTTTTAGGCTTCTGAGCATCAACAATTTAAAAGTAGGTATAGCTTTTATTGCCACTGTGACTGTACGTGAATTACCCTAGGCTGATAAAATTTTCGTTTTTCCTAATTATGCTAACATTAGTGTTTAAGTCGGTTCCCCCTTAGGGGAAGAACAGTGCCCCTCCTTTCCGCACAGTTCTGTAGGGCTCGTCCCAGACTGGTCACCCTCCCACCGATATAAGAAAGAAATGAATTCCCTTACCCTAAACTGCCTTGTCCCGGCTTATAAAAAGTTCAGGGACAAGGATTGGATACTAGGTGAAGTTAATATTGGGAATTCACGGTTAGTAAACATAAGTATTATAATATGAAGCTAAGAAGACAAGAGGGTATGCAAAAGTATATAATATAATATTATGTTTAGTATTATAAATGTTGGAACACCAGCGTCTCCCCTCTCGCAGTTGAGCACCGATAACTGCAATATAACCTTTATAAAGTGAAGGGGTAAAGGAATCGTTACGCTTCCGCTTCAAATCACTATTTATAGCTACGTTAATTTGTCTATTTACAATGTACCCACTTCAGTGAGACCGGGAACCGTTTTACAACGTTTTGTCTCAATGTACGTGTTCTGTTAGACCTAACGCATAGAACCTCTGAGGAACTAATACGATTCTAACGGAACACGTTTCCTAAGCATTAAATAAATGTCTTACTCAATCCTAAGACAGGGTACTGCGAAGTCCATCTGTTATTGAGGAAGGCAAGTATCGGATAGTTCTAATCGCGTACTTGTGTAATCGACACCCTTACGGCGGCCTAGCCCCTTTTTACTAAGATAATACAAAACTAGCACAAGCGCACCGTAGACTCAGTCTCTAGCAGAATACATTACGATCGAACTTGGTGAACGCCGAAGTGGTGGTTCGTCACGTTTCCCATATAATAGAAATGTAAAATGGTTTGAAAGAGGTTCAATATTGTTTTACAATTTTAAAGAAATGGGATCTTTTGTTATTAATTAGGGTAACGTGTCGAACTGTCAGCCCATAAAATAGAGATTTAATGTGTTTCTAGGAAGCCCGAGCTGCGTGCCGATTTTAAAATAAATATAATATTTTGTTATTAAAATAGGAGCAAATGACACACAGTCACACCACTTAAGTGGCAATGGGCAGGGCACATTGCTCGCAGAACGGATGGCCGATGGGGTCGAAAGGTTCTGGAGTGGCGACCACGTACCGGAAGACGTAGCGTTGGAAGGTGTCCCACAAGATGGACCGATAACCTTGTGAAGGCCGCAGGAATCCGCTGGATGCGGAAAGCACAGAATCGGTCGAAGTGGCGGTGCTTGGAGGAGGCCTATGTCCAGCAGTGGACGTCTTTCGGCTGAAATGTTGATGATGATGATAGCTTTTATTCAACAGTTTATTTGTATGTTAATTTCGTTTACCATACACACATGCACATTTAGGTAATCTCAAATTAACATAACTTTGGACATATTTAAATAAAATTAAAATCACATGAGTTGAATGGAAAGAATTAAATAGGTACTTATTTAAATATTTTGTCGCATAGTAACGGGTTCACTTGACTACAAAGAAGGATCGTGAAGCGCCCTTTCACTTTGTATGGTGTAAATATTGATGGTATTTTAAGGACAGCTACTTAAGTCGACGATTTCCGGTAAAAAAGAAAAAAAAAACCAACCGAACTAGGGCCAAACCGGTCTGACCCTGAATTTTTGTAGCTGTGCCCACTGGCGGACTGTTCAGTACTTAAGTAAAAGGCAGTTTTTAGTTGGAGGCCCCTACATTATCTACGGTTAAACGCTAAAATTTTGTCTCTTATATCCTGCTTCTCAAAAATTTCTGCCGGGCCCCCGACAGGCCTACAGCCGGTTGCAGAAACGAACTTTAACTTTTAAAGCTGTCATTAAATACTAATCTTCCATTAACTTGTTTTAACTTGTTGCAGAAAGCAACATAAGACTTGATTTTAATGGTTCTTTAATCAAATTAATGAAATCATTAGCGTTAATGATCCATTACGTAATAGGGCATTAATGTTTGTCTTTGTGCAACTGGGTGTTAGTCCGCCACTGGCTGTGCCCCCAGATGCACACCGTAATACTTGTTTCTTTACTTGATTTCTATTTTCAGCAAGGTTGTTGGCGCTTTACAAGATCAAATAAACACTTTATGGCATTGCACGAATATTTATCGCCACCCGAAGATTTATGAGTATGTCGAGCAACTGGTATCGAAGCTTCCTGGAGACCTCAAGGTACATAATCCATTGATTGTTAATGTTCCCACTGCTGGGACACGAGCTTCCTCTCTGAGAGAGGGAGCAATGTTCCCTCTGGTGGGACACATACTTCCTCTCTATCAGAGGGAGCAATGTTCCCACTGCTGGGACACAGGGTTCCTCTCTGAGAGAGGGAGCAATGTTCCCACTGGTGGGACCCATACTTCCTCTCTGTCAGATGGAGCAATGTTCCCACTGCTGGGACACAGGGTTCCTCTCTGAGAGAGGGAGCAATGTTCCCTCTGGTGGGACACATACTTCCTCTCTATCAGAGGGAGCAATGTTCCCACTGCTGGGACACAGGGTTCCTCTCTGAGAGAGGGAGCAATGTTCCCACTGGTGGGACCCATACTTCCTCTCTGTCAGATGGAGCAATGTTCCCACTGCTGGGACACAGGCTTCCTTTCTATTAGAAGGAGCAATGTTTTCACTGCTGGAACACATACTTCCTCTCCGTGAGAGGGAGCAATGTTCCCACTGCCGGGACACAGGCTTGCGCTCTGTTAGAGGGAGCAATGTTCCCACTGCTGGGACACAGGCTTCCTCACAGTGAAAGGGAGCGGCCGGGGCAGTCAATTCTTCCAATCTCTTTTCTTTCCTTTAAGTACGTCTGAAGAAACATAATTATTGTGCGCTTTTATAATTTATGATAACACAGGGAAGTCAAATGAATGGACTAATATGAAGACGCTTTTAAATTTCCGTCCACGATAACCTTATAACGTGCTCGTCCACGTTATAACGTGACGGTATCGTAGCACACCAAACTCTTCGAGAATCCTGCTCAAGTGGCGCCGAGCAGCAATATATGACAGTGACCTTGAGTGGTTAGCTTGCGTGTTCTGTACTGAGGTCACGCAACGCGTCGTACGTCCAGCCAGTAATAGGACTCGCCCATCAAGGACCGCTGTCCCAAATTAGACGCATTATTAATTTATTATACATAAAACAAAACGTATTTTAATAAAACACTTGTACTGAAAAATCAAAAATTTACTCATCTTTAAAATGGTGAAGGTTTCAGAAAAATACGCTTGATAGATTTTGCGTGACTCTCAGTCTTTTATCCGCGTTAGACATAACTTTACAAATTAATTTCACGATGTAATATAAACATAATCTTAAATGTGCCTATATTAAGTTATTGAAAAAATGCTCTAATATAACATATATTTTTTCCAAATTATAACACTACTCGTTTAGACGTCATCTTCAATATAAAATAATTAAAAGTCAGTTATCGTCGCCTTAAAAAAACAAATTTTTCGTGGTAAACTCGTAGACGTTTACGACCACGATAACGTGACGACTGACATGTAAATAAGAAAAGCGTAGTTTTTTCTGATCTTGAACTTGCACAAGCGCCACATAGGCCACCACAAGGTCACAAATTGCGATAATAATCATAATTATTGTAATAATATTGACATTATTATATTACGCATCAAAGGCCATATTATCATGAAGGAGATAAGAACAGATTCAAACAATGAAATGTTGTTTCGTGATAATTTTGCACTTAGGTATATTTATCAAGATGCATACAAAACATAGGTACCCACATACCTACCTACTACAGTTAGGTACTATAAGAACTCATTTTATTGTTAGGTAATAATAACAGCCGCACGGGTCGATCCAACAGGTTAAGCTACGCTTGCCGGGGTTGGTCCGTGGATAGGTGACCATCTTTATATACCGAGACACCTCCGTGCCTCGCCCGGCTGTCATTTGTAGATCTTTGACAGTTGTTACGGGTCGTCAGAAGTCCGAAAGTCTGACGACCAATCTTACCAAGGGATATCGTGTTTCCCAGTACCTAACTGGGTTGTGGAGGTCAGATAGGCAGTCGCTCCATGTAAAATACTGGTATTCAGCTGCATCTGGTTAGACTGGAAGCCGACCCCAACAACAACAACATAGTTGGAAGAAGGATTGGCAGATGATGAAATAATTATGAATAGGCACCTACTTACCTATCACTTTTATCAGGCGCCTAACAAATAAGTGAGCAGTTGCTATGTTTATAGAATTTAAGACTTATTTTTCGGTATCCAACTGATTGTATAAAATTAACTTTTATTTTCGAACAAGATAATTTTTACATAATACATACGATAACAGACTTAAAATAATATGTACATGTACCTATATAAAAAAGGAGGGAAATAAGAATCATAGGGCATCAAAAAATTCGTCCGCATCGCTGTCAACAGGAGAAGTGCCCAATAGGCTGGCAGCATTGCCACGTTGTATGGCAATGCTGATTCTTTATGGCCAAAAAATTATGTATCAAGTTGAATATTATATTAAGTAATTGGAGGGCTAGCTAGCTAGAATGGTAGTTAAGTACAGACGCCAGCACATCAAGCTACTACAATCTGTCAAATTTATTTAATAGATTTTCAACTTTATCGCTGATGCGTAAGGTTCAAAGTTGATTGGGAAAATTTGACAGTTTCGGGTAGCTTGATGTGCTGGCGTCTGTACTACGTAGCCGTACCTACCTACCCCGTAGTGATCCTTGAAGAAAAAATAAAAAGAATACAGTGGCACTCCGGGAGTGCCGACAGAAGTGAAAACTTGAAAAAAAGTCGGCACCGCAGTAATCAACGCGTTGATGTCTTTTTAACGGTTCTTTTGACCATTAAAAAGATATCAACGCTGGTGTCGTCACAGTGTCGCCAAATCAATGGTTTAGTCCCATCTCAAAAATGCCCAACCTGCCTAAAGAAGTTTTGCCTTCAAAAAAAATTATAGTGGCACTCCGGGAGTGCCAACAGAAGTGAAAACTTGAACAATTTTATTGTGCGGGAAATACTTTTAATGAGGTGTCGGTAACGGTAACAGTGTCGCGAGTTCAATTGTTTTTCCCATCTCAAAAATGCCCAACGCGCCTAAAGAAGTTTTCACTTAAAAAATACAAGGTAATAATTATCACCGATCCTCATTGAAAATACATACCTAAATACATAATATTTTCATAATTCCAGGTGGTTTATCTCGTGAACAGTGGGTCCGAAGCGAATGACCTTGCTACCCTACTGGCGAAGGCCTACACCGGTAACCTAGACGTGGTGTCGCTTCAGAGCAGCTACCATGGGTACTCCTCCGCCCTGATGGGGCTAACGGCCACCCAGTCCTACAGAATGAAATTACCTGTACCGCCTGGATTCTACCACGTAAGTTACAAAATTACACGAGTGTATTAGGTAGGTACACAAGGCTACACATCAAGCTATACATTTCCAGTATAAGCTGACCTCGCATTGTACAGAAATCCTATACAATGCGAAATCACCATAAACTGGAAATGTATAGCTTGATGTGTAGCCGTGTGTACCATCGAAGAAACGCATATCTATACACCGTAAGGACTATTTCTGCTTGTAGCGCTCGGCCGATATAGTAATGCTTACCTACGAAAAAAAAGGGTCATAAGCATGGTTTTTTTTTAAACTGCGTAGCTAAGCGTTTCTTCGATAGTACACGGTCCACATTTCGCTAGTTAGTGTGAGTCTTTTGCCATCAACCGGGCACAAATCCAGAAACCGGGCTGCTTCTGAAAAATCTCAAATAAGTAAATACCTACCGAATGGGAAAAGGGGATGACTACAAAATTTTTTTTTCGTCAGTTAGATTATAAAATAAATTAGTAGTTTAAAAAACACTAGAAAAACACGCTTTTATAAATGCACTTACGTGGCCTTTCTCACAAGTGCAAACACGACTATGATACGATATTCCATCATGGAATGCCAGTGCCTATCTTCCGGCTTCATCATCAGACCTTGAAACCTAATCGTGGTCAAAGTTCATTACAAGACTTTTCTAAGAAATCCAAAACAGCTATGATACGATTTTCCATCATGAAGTTCCAGTTCATATCTTCCGGCTCCATCATCAGATCAGTTCGACAGTACCATATTATTATATTGTCATCAGAACTACATACAGTTGCCAATTTTCATTACGCTACGACCCTTGGAAGATGGTTAAATTAGTTACCTTAGATTCCATTACATAGTTAGTTACATACAGGTCGATCTAATAAGAGCGTGTTAAAAATATTGGACACGTATTTTTTATTTTTTTACGTAATCTATAGATTACGGCGATACATTGAGTTAAAATGTGCCATGACGTCACGAGTTTACAGATTTTATACTCACTTGTGACGTAACAACCTCCACTCCCCAAAAATTCGTTATAAATAATCAAGTAATTTTTTATTAATATGATAAAGCAAAAAATACGTGTTTAATATTTATTTATAATCTGACTGACGGACTTAATTGTTTTTTTTTTTTACGCAGGCATAATTCCTATTGCCCGCAGGGCCATGAGGTTAATTTGGTTTTGCTGGTACCTATTCTTCTAAGATGTGTCTCCTCTATGTCAAAGTGCGCTTACAGAGGTGCAGTATTTTAATCACACGAAGCGACGCGTGTTTTACTTGTGGTAATCATATGAACAATCACGCTGTGAATGTGCGTGTAAGCGCAGGAGCTCTTGGTAGTCGGTACCATCCGAGAGCGAACATATTGCCCAGGATTAAGCAACTAGCTAAATTCTGGGCAATATGGATCAAATATGAGTCACGAAAACATCAAGAAAATTACTGCGCGTTGCCAGCATGTAGCAATTAGATGACTGCCTCACTACATTGAGCGATAAGGAACAGCGATTTACCCTAGATTGCTCCACTAGTTCTTTTTCTTCCACTGTCTCAGACAATTTTTTTTATATGCCCGTGTGAGAGAAGTCAGAATTATCACACATCTTCAATCGCCTTCTCTTTATATTTTCAGACCATGTTACCAGACCCTTACAGAGGCATTTGGGGTGGGTGTCGAGACTCACTGTCTCAGGTGGCCGGAGCATGTGCCTGTCCCGGCGACTGCGTGACCTCAGACAAATATGTTAACCAACTTAACGAGGTAAATTCAATACAAAGAGGATAGAAAGCTTAATACTTACCTACACAAAATCGCTAACTTCTTGAGACTCGATATGATACATGATACTTTTCACCTTTACATATCAAGTTGTTAATTTGTTTGTATGCTCTCATGTTTAGCTTCTAGAAAACTCGATCCCCAAGGGGCGTCTGGCCGCTTTGTTCGCGGAGTCAATACAAGGAGTCAACGGCACCTTACAGTTCACCAAAGGGTACTTGAAGAAAGCCCATCAGCTCGTCAAGAAATATGGTGGCTTATACGTGGCTGATGAAGTGAGTTAAGGTTTAATATTTCCTATATTTTTGCAACTCTAAATCTGCGGAAAACATTGTGAGAAAGCCAATGTCCAAGAACCAATTTAAAATTATGTGTTGTATTAACAGAGAGGAGGCCTGGGTCCCAGCAGTGGGAACATTATAGACTTATTATATTGTTTAGGTATTTCCTATAGTAGGTATTTCAGTCTTTTAAATGATAGGTAATAATGTTTTTTGTCGTTTGAAGGTTCAAACCGGCTTCGGACGTACAGGTGATAAGTTCTGGGGTTTCGAAAACCACGAGGTGGTTCCCGACATTGTCACAATGGCCAAAGGCATAGGCAACGGGTTTCCAATGGCTGCTGTTGTGACTACAAAGGAGATAGCCGCGGCGCACGCCGGAACGACGTACTTCAACACTTTTGGCGGCAACCCTATGGCTGGAGCAGTTGGTAAAGCTGTTTTGGACGTAAGTTTACCAACCTCCTATGTTATTTTAACGCATATATTCATAGCATATCACCATAGCATGTCAGCATAACTATGGTACATACCTATCAGCATTTAAAGAGCTTAAAGCCCGCTCCACATTCTCGGCGGGACGCCTCGACGAGAACATTTGCCGAGAAGAACAAGTAGAGGGAACAACAAGAATATAGACGAATATTCCCTCTACACTCTCGTATTCGGCAAGTCTCGTGTAATTTTGCAGAGAATGTGGAGCGCGCTTAACTGTCACTAACGAGATACAATAAAAAAAAAATTGTTATCTACTTGTAAAGGCAAATCAACAGTTGAGCAGTTAACTTAAAAAGCATCGATCCCTGAACCAACAATCGCGCTCATGAAGACAACTATTACATGAGGCAGTCAAAGTTGGAATCTCCGTTTGAAATACGAATTGGTTAAGAAAAGAGCTGCGTAATGTCGTACCTTTTTTACAACATAGTTTGGATACATAAATACAGTAGCGGCGCGGCGTCAGGGTAGGGCGCGATTGGGCGACCGCCCAGGGCGCCAGCTATGAAGGGGCGCTGCGGGCGCCCCTTTATATCCCCTCACTCAATATCGGCGTTAGGATAGGGCGCGTATGGGCACCCGCCCAAGGCCCTAGACATGAAGGGGCGCCCAACGCGAACCACTGGCCTTTTATTTCTCTATCTTTTCTGTTATTTAATTCTTTTTTTACCCGAATGCGGGACAGCAAAGACAACAAAGACTCTAACTTTTCTGTACAAGTCGACAAAGTTTAGGTACTATTTGTATATGAATGGGCCAAAAAAAAGACGCAGCGGGGTGCTAAAAAATCTTGTGCTCGCTCTTGCACCCTGCGTTCTCTGAAGTCTGAATTCTCAAACTTTTCTTTTCAAAAGAAATCCTAAGTTTTCCGTGGCGGGGTGCTGACATTTTTGAACTCGCTTCGCTCGCTTTAGCATCCTGCATTTCCCTATTCCTCAAACTAGAACAAAAGCTAAAATTTTCGCCCCTCTACTCTCCAAGAGTAGTGAGGGGCGCCACAGAAATCTCGCCCGGGGCGCCGGTATTGCTAAAACCGGCACTGCATAAATATGTAGGGAATAATAGTAGTTTCGTGATTATTTTTACAAAAACATTTGGTATCGTCATTCTACGCAATTAAATAGATAGATCTGAAAAACATGTTGTTTTGTGTGATTCGTGTTAATTTACATAAATAACTCAGAAAACTATTTGTAATGTTATCTATAACCTCTGCAAGACAACAATGAATCCACATGATGGCACTACTTCATTACGTACCTATGTAAAGATAACAGAGTAGGTAGACTATCTACCTAGATAAGTACAACTAATACCTACAATTATGTCCTTTTGTAGTGAAAAATTATATCTATGTGCAACCACGCTATCTTATCATGCGTCATGGTCACGCCAAACGAAATTATTAGCCACTTGAAGAGCCTGTTACACGGCTGCCAACCGCGTCCCCGGCAGTGGTGACCTTGGTTGGTGACAGGCAGAGCTGTTTGAAATTTGGTCGTAAACCACCAACTACACGGTTGTAAACCACCAAGGTCACCTCTGTTGGGACTCTTGGGACGCGGTTGGCGACCGTTTAGCAGGCTATTTATGCAGTCGATGGACCAATCAGCTACCGTGGCTATATAATAACAGCTGCACAGGTCAATCTTCAAGGTTAAGCGACGCTTGCCAAGGTCGGTCCGTGGATGGCTGACCATCCATTACCCTACCGAAACCACTTCGTGTCTCGGAAAGCACTCTAAGTTCCGGCTGTTATTTTGTAAATCTTTGACAGTCGTTACGGGCAGTCAAAAGCCCGAAAGTCTGACAACTAGTCTTACCAAGGGGCAGTTGCTGGTTTGCCGACGTCAGATCGGCAGTTGCTTCATGTGAAACACTGGTATTCAACTGCATACTGTTAGACTGAAAGCCGACCCCAACATAGTTGGGAAAAGGCTTGGCAGAGATAATGCGAATCGGCAACCACCAAACTTGTCTCTAAAAATGATTACTATGTTCCAGGTGATACAAGAGGAAGAATTGCAAAATAATTGCAAAGTTACTGGCAAATACTTTATAGAACAACTAATGCAGTTGCAAAAAATACACCCTGTGATCGGTGACGTGCGTGGGAAGGGCCTGATGCTGGGCTTCGAGTTCGTCGTGCCGGGAACCAAGGAACCCTTGAATGTGACCGACGTGAACCTTATCCACGAGGATATGAAGGACATGGGAGTACTTATTGGACGCGGGGGACGATGGAACAATGTAAGTTAAGGCGAAAGTGTCAGGGTAGCCCGCGAAATTCAAACTATTTGCAATTTGTGTCAGGTTGTACGTTGATCAAAATATGATTTGCAACTGTAACAAATAATTAAACATTAATAATTAAACAATTTATCATTATAATAAAGAATTAAATCATTAAAATCATCAATAGAATTTTCTAAGATCAAATTGACTTGATAATAATTCTGTAAATATATATTTGATTCGGTCGCAAATCAGATTTTGATCAACATCTAATCTGACCCAAACCTGCAAATTGCAAAAACTTTGAACTTCGCGCTTACCTCATCCCATAAACTTTATGGAATGCGCTAAGCGCGAAATTCCGAAATTTTCCTTTATGGCATAAAGGAAAATTATATAGGTTACTTACTTGTGTTGCTGTCTGATTGTACCTACAAGTCAACGAATTTTGGCTTAAAAATCAGTTAAAAGTTTTAGAAGAGGTTTCAATTAAATCATGCCAAATATTCTAGCTAGTAACAATTTATTCAGAGTAAGGAATGCTTCGAAGTCTGCTATTTAGCTAGGCTAAGCCATACGGCTATACCTACCTACATAATTGAACAATTATTTTAATTATACCTACTAAAATCATTTATTTTTACAGGTAATGAGGATAAAACCGCCGATGTGCATCAACAAACATGACGTCGACTTCGCTGTGTCTGTATTAGATCAGGCAATCAAGAATTATTTAAAAAATAAAAAATAAATGAAGATGATTGTAATGAAAGGCGGTTTTTATCTCAATCCCTATAATTATTATGATACCTACAACAGTATGTAAATCTGCATCAATTACCTACATTAAGTAGGTAATAGTTTAACAGTACGGTAGCGTTCAGTAGCTGCGTTAGGGTAGGGCGCGGTTGGGCGACCGCCCAGGGCGCCGGATATGAAGGGGCGCCGCGGGCGCACCTTTATACATATCTCCTCACTCAGTACCGGCGTTAAGGCAGGGCGCGTCTGGGCACCCACCCAAAGCGCCAGACATGAAGGGGCGCCCAACGTGAACCACCGGACTTTTATTTCTCAATCTTTTCTGTTATTTAACTCTTTTACCCGATTGCGAGACAGCAAAGACAGGGTTATGTTTTTCTCTAACTTTTCTGTACAAGTCGATAAAGTTTAGGTACTATTTTTATATGAAAGGGCCAAAGAAAAGGCAGCGGGGTGCTAAAAAATCTTGTGCTCTCTCTTGTACCCTGCATTCTCTGAAGTCTGAATTCTCAAACTTTTTTTGCACAAAAAAAATGGGATGCCGAAATCCTGCATTTCCTTATTCCTCAAACTAGAACAAAAGCTAACATTTTCGCCCCTCTACTCTCCAAGAGTAGTGAGGGGCGCCACAGAAATCTCGCCCGGGGCGCCGCCGCCGGTAGGTACTGCTAAAGCCGGATCTCCTGCGCGTTTTTACACAAAAACATCACAACAAAGAGTCGTGGTCATACACATTTGTCTATGCTTTGTATGAAAATAAATGTTTACGTGTAAGCTTTTTTGTGTAATGTTTCGAAATAACATGCGCAGGAGACCCGGCTTTTAACCTCATTTATACAGTGTGATTCTATAAAATGTGCACATATCGAAATGATCGGAATCTATGGTTAATTTTAACGATAGAAAAAATATTGAAAATAATCAAAATATTTTTTTATACTTTTAATGAAATTAACAAAAAAAATTGTAAATCATCTATCACGATAAAACAAACTCCATAATGATTGGAAGTAATTAGGTGTCCTCATAAAATGAAAATTGTGAAAAAAAAACTACCCTCAATTGAAAATAAACATGTTTTTTAGCATAAATCTGTATTTTTTCATCAATTTTACGGTAATTGTAAAATTTATCAATAAGATGCCAGAGATTTTTTTTTATAAAAATAAAAACATTTTTTTTTTCCGTCGATAAAAAGCATAGATTCCCTCATTTCGATATGTGCACATTTTATAGAATCACCCTGTATATATTAGTCTATGGCTAAAACCGGCCTAGTGACGTTAGTTTGAACAAGTTATTTCATATCGGCTAAAAATCATATGACTAAATAGTTTTCTCTTAGTGCATATGAGATCATGTCAAAATTGTAAAAAGGTTAGTGCAATAAAATAAGATGCTGTTTTAGTGAAAAAACATCAGGCTCCATTCCTGACTCAGACAGAAGCTTTTTAAAAATGGCAAAATGCAGTTTTATTTCCCTCCAAATCTCTGAGAAATGCACATTTTACGAAAGGCACATTTTGCGAAGTGGCGTGGTCATTTAGAAACATTCTGAGAAATTGACATTTGGACGTGGAGAAATTGACATAGGGATCTAGCTACTTAGTCTGTGGGATCTAGGTGGAAGGTATTCCACCTGTCTCCTTTTACGCGTATTGGAGGTGAAGCGTAGTCAGGGAGCGGAAGAGAAACTTCAACTTGCAGAAATAATCATTTAATTGTCACACGTATGAAGGTCTAACCTTAGGTACACTATTAGTACTTATAACTAATTAGAACAGTAGGGACAAAATACTAATGACGTAATATCTAGTCTGTCCCGCGACGGTTAACAAGCGAGCGACGCGACGCTATTGGCAAGGCACGCTGTAGGTAACGATTACTTTCCTCTATGAGGTAACGCCCCGGATCGTGACTTCGTGTTGCCTCTTACAAGGGTGCGTTCCTGACTACATATAATTAACTTAACTTATTACAAGCGACGGCGACGCCACGTATACCTACTAATGTGCGTTCACAAATTTACAATACGTGACGCCACACGTCCATATAATAGCCATAATTTCGTATTTCGCTTTGATTGAAAATCCCGTCTCATAAATCAATCCGCAATTGTAGCCTGCGAAATTCAAATTTTCTTACGTTTTTTGCAATTTGCATGTCAGTGTGAGGTTGTATCTTGATCAAAATATAATTCGCGACTGAAGCAGAACGTAGTTACAGAATATCTGTCTAAGTTCGATTTGTTACATAAGAACTTGTCAGCATAAAGTGGGATAAATAGCCTAGACCTGAACGATTAAATGAAATATAAAAACAGACTAAACATACAAACTTCACGACTAAAAATGCATTCCTCCAGTACTTTTGTCATGTCTATAAAAATATACAACAAGTTACCAGAATCCATTAAAAAAATAAATAAAGATAACAGTTTTATTAATAAATTAAAATTATTTCTATTGGGCAAAAGCTATTATAGTATAAAATAATATTTAGACGATAAATTATAATTTACAAGAATGACATATTTAACTAAAAATGTACATATAACAAAATAGACATATAAAATACATAATTAAACAAATAAAACAATCATTGTCTAAATATCAATTCATAATAAATATAGTAGGTAATTACAATGCAATAACTTATTTTCAATTTATAATAATTTAATCGTGCAAATAAATTCAGTATAATAACCAAATATCATATCTAATTTAAACAAATACCTACTGAACAACATGAATAACTAAAACTATATCGGTATAACCTATCAAAGACCTACTTACTCAAGCAGACGTATTATTTATAACGTACTATAGAAATAAAGTGAGAATATTTAACCCTAGAACCGTACCCATATAAGAATTTCATTAACGGTACCCTGGGGTACAAGCACACCCCAAATAAAAAAGACATATTTTTCAAAAGGTAATTAAGTTTTATTAAAAATAAACGAACATATGCTGCCTCACATTAATTTTGGTCTCAATGAACACAATTAAGGCACATTAAAATAGGAACTTAAACAATTTTGGCAATTTTTTTTTTGGTGCTCGTTACAAATGAAAATTTTGCACGTGGCACATTGTGTGCGTGATTTACGGTCCTTGGACCTTGGACAGAAAGAACATCTTCCAGATTTTGAATTTTCATTAGTTACCGCAGCTAATGATCGCTTTTTCCCTAATATATCCCCAATACTTATTTGAAGGGATGTTGGTAAAGTACGATACTGAAATCTCGTAACTCCTCGCCTAAGAAAAGATCTTCTAACTCCTCGCCTAAGAAAAGATCTTCATCTTCCGCCTCCAACAGAACATTTTCTATTTCACTCTCCTTCAAATTGCACCGTGACGTCATCTGAAAAAAACAACAAATAGTACAAACCTAAATACAAATACTGAGAGGCACACTATCTTATATCTATCAGTAAAAAAACTTACACTGCAACAACAAATTTAGGTTTTTGCAGTGTAGGTTTTTTTACTGATTTACTTAGCAAGTTAATTGTTTATATAAAGATGTCCTAGAACCAAAAATCACATACTATGTCAGTAGATAATACAAACAGCATAAAAAACACGATGTAACAAAAAAATAACAATCATTAAATACTTACGTTGAAAGTACCCTGGGGTGCTTGTGTACCCCACAAGCAGCGTGTCACGTCCACTTACTAGCAGGACCGCCGTCCGACTGAAGTATCTGCGCGTCCCCTCACCCCGCGTAAATACACGACCGCGCAAAACAAACCATCAAAGAGTAAAAATGTTATAGACAATTTTATTTTATTTTTTTCATTTGTACCCCAGGGTACGGTTCTAGGGTTAAGAAGTAGTATTACCAGAAGACATAGGTACTTAAATAATATAAACACTCTTCAAATAAGCGCTCTTCCTCCTCTCTCCTACTATGCTGTGCCCAACAGGGTCTATAATTGTTTCTATAATTTTAAGCCTACCAACTGTTTTACCAACATTATAGAATGCAATAAAGAATTGAGAATTGAGAAATAACAATCAAATTGTTGACTTGTAAAATTGCCCTCAGGTGACGAAGATTTTTGATCAATATCGGTCCTACGGACTCCTACTTAGCGCTGCTGCGGGGTAATTGCGTAACCCACTATGAATTGCAATGCATTTAATTTTGACAATTCGACAACATTCATTACGTTATTTCATCGTTGTCGAGCAAAATAATTTTTCAAGGTTATGAAGCAATGGATTAATTGGATTCATTAAAAAATGTATCCTTGTGTTACGCAATTGGGGTGCAGCTAGGGTTACCAAATGAATTTTTTTAAAGTCCTGACAAATGACTTGATTTCCTTAAAAAAGTCGAGGGTTTGTTGCAAACGTCGCAATGAAAGTATTGACTATTTGTACAATGAGGTTGGCCGCTGAAATTGAACACAAAATGGAATGAATAAATAGTCACGCCATCTACAATTTTTATCTCAACCTTTGACCGACCTTTCACATTCTCATAATCCGTTTCAAATTGTCATCTGTTACGATCGGTGGCCAGGATGGAGTGCAGCGATGATGCTGATATTTACAGCTTGGCAAAAAACGGTTTGGAAAAAATGAGGGCGCTACTATCGCACTTAGGTCACTTCGAATGTGCAACAAAAAACGCTGCTTGTAAGTGACTCAAATTAAAACCTACTAGCACTTGTCGGCAAAGTAGTACCATAATCATAAGTCTGATTTAGTTCCAAATGAAACTGCTCGGATATTTGATCCCACTATACCGTTTTAGACTTCGGCCTTTAGGTGTTTTGCCCTTTATGTTTCCTGTCACCTAGAAATTCAATTTCATGTGCTTGAAAGCTGTCACCTGTCACTGCCTCACGATTGCTTGAGCTGTATTCTGAGTTAGAGCGGTTACGCAATACGTCCAATCCGAATCCGACTTCAAGATCTGAATTAAATACGAATTGGGAATGTTCTAAATTCGGACGTACAAAGATTGGATCTAGTGCGCAACCCCTCATACAAATAGTACTATGGGTATATCGGACCGACATTTCTCGGATTCGTATCGGACGTCGTACGAAACCGCTCTTACGCTGCTGTAATCGATTTGAGCGTGCTAACACCCGTACCGAATTAGCGTGAGCGCGATAACGATGTCCCGTAAATGCCCTAAATTAATATCACCGTGAGCGCTGTCAAAAATGACAGTTGTGTTGTTTTGAGTTGCATCTTATCTTAACTAACATGGCATTTTCGAAATTGTGCTTCTGGCTACAGTCGTCACCTAAGCAAAGAAGAAGAAGAAATTTGTGGTGTATACACAAATAAATACTATATTCCAACCATCTTGTGCAAGGTTTAGGTTTATTTTATAAGTTTTGACGTTGAGCGAGCACTATGAGCAGTGTGAGCGCGTTCACGAGCGTTCCGCATTGTTGACAGCTCTTAGCTGTCATAATAATTGTATCTAAATGGGAATGCAAAGAATTTATGTGAGCGCTGTGATCGATTATGGCGTAACTCGGGATGCGGCCTTGGCTTGATGTCACTCTCACTGTCAGTCTGGACTGTCAGCAGTTTTTCTACTTTTATGGATTTCTCCCTTTTTTAAGGAAAAATTACCAATTTTATGCATGGTTTAGGGATACTATGTTCACAGGGATTTAGGAAATTTTGGGGAAAAATTTTACTTGTTGGTAACCTGCTTGTTTATAGTGGGCAGAACCAGTGTTACCAGATGTACCACTTTTCCGCTTTTTACCCCGCTTTTTTGACAAAGGATCCGCGTTCCACTTTTAACCTACGTGGTTCCGCTTTTTTCGAATCTTCTAGAACAACCCTTTTTTTTTCTCACTCATGGTGGCGGTTAAGTGCCTGCTACACGGTTACCAACTGCGTCCCCGACAGAGGTGACCCTGGTTGTCGACTGGCGGAGCTGTTTGAAGTTTGGTCGTAAACTACCATCTACACGGTTGTAAACCACCAAGGTCACCTCTGTCGTGACGCGGTTGGCGACCGTGTAGCAGGCACTTTAAAGTTGATTGATTCATCTAACATATCGTTTATTAGTACGGTGTGGTACAGTAGATCCTTTTAATCAAGCGTATGAATTGAGCGAAAAAAATTGATGTAAATGTTAAAACAAGAAATTCCGCAGTTTTTGTTGACAATCCACGTTTTTGAAGCAACATTACCGCATTTTCAATTTCCTCATCTGGCAGCACTGGGCAGAACCCAATGTATTAATTACTATATGGCACCACTGATTTATTAAAGGGGATTTCCTCAAACTCGTACTGAATGTAATTCGTCAATTTTGGTTTACCATGTTAATTGTACTATTACCGTACGTGGCTAAAGACTACATCGGAACTAAGTCGTATTTTACCTAGAGTTGGTTTGTTTCGTCTCGCTCGATTAAAATGAATGTTTTGTAATATCGTCACTTAATGAATGTTTTGTAGATATTAACTATGTGGAATGATTTGTTATTATTAATTATCATCATGCTCCCTAAATCAAGGTTTTTTTTCGGGAATTATATATATAATTCATTAAGAAACTGGGGAAAACCCAAAAACGTAAGTGAAAACACTGGCTGTCAGTGTCAGTCATAGAGGAAAGTAATTTAGATATCGGCGCCTCGGCGGGGTGTCAGTCAAGTCAGCTGTGCCAGGCTCTTTGATAATACCGGCTTTATTTTTATCTTGGATACTCAGACCAACAAAAAAAGAGATATTAGCTAAAAATAGTAAAAAGCTCTTAGGAATAAAAATTTTATTTCCAAGGCAAAACGTAATTGTGCTTCCTTTATGAATAAATATAACCTATAAGGCAGTGAACTAATTACCAAATATTTCATCATTCAGTGCAAGGGAGTAAATAACTATGGTTTTCAAGTGCCAGGAAGATAGTTTCTTAAAAAAGGTAGGTACGTCAGGCCATCAGTCCACAATAGTCATACCATTTTGTCTAAAAACGCCTGCGTACTATTTATTTATGTTTAGTACTTTGAACGAAAGAGCTATACAAGTACTTACAACCCTTAGAAAGGCAAGCGTCCGTCATCACCAACCGCTTCTTCGCTTCAGGTGATACAGTGTACAAACGTGAGCCTCTCAGTATTAAAACGTCTTATTTTAGCATCATAACATAACAAGATGCCTGTATTCCCCAAAGGGTTAGGCTAAAATGTAGGTGCATCTATAGTACACCTACATTTACCCAGATATAGCATCTAAGTTTACTCCTACTGTTTTCAATACTCATCATCATCATCCTCCTGACCTAATCTCAATTTGTTTGGTGTTGATGCAACAAGGACTTTTTCAATTCTTACTTTAAATTTTTTTAGTACTCATCAGTAGTTTTAAAATGTGAACCAACAACAGAGCCAGTGGTTGAGTATGGAAAGACTTTACCATTTCAAGGATACCAAGTCACTTTGGAGAACACAATACTGTTTCCCGCGGGTGGTGGTCAAGTAAGTTATGATCTTAAAAGTTTTGCAGCTATATTAGAAAAAAGCTATTTAAAGAGGTATTACAGCTACTGATATATAATAAATTTATTTATTTTGTTTATCTTCGCACTGAAACACCATACATCAAACTCTCCAAGTGAGTTAAAAATTAATCCATCTGCTGCTTTTCATCTATCCCGGAACTATAATAATATTTAGTCTGGCAAAATTTGGCAAGAAATAGGTCTTTAAATTTTTATTTACTATGCAGTCCAACAACATTGGAGAAGTACCTATGACCATATACCAACTCTTGTCAATCCAGGTCGATTTTTGTTAGTGCCATATTATATTATGTGTTGAGTCTTTATTTAACCCACTATATTTTATCTCGTTTATTGTGTGCGACTCATTGTTTTACTTACTTCGAGAGCCAGTGCTGTATTTTTATAAAATATGAAATATTTTTTAAAATATACATTTTATATTTTATTCTCATAGCCCCATGACATCGGTTGGTTGAACAAGACAGAAGTAGTACAAGTCCTTCGCAAAGGTGATGAGGCGCTGCATTTTACTAAAGATCCTATTGCGTTGGGTACCATTGTTGAACAGGAGATTGACTGGGACAGAAGATTTGATCATATGCAGCAGCATTCAGGTAACTAGTAATACCCGCCTATTATTTTTCTCATACAGAGAAAGTATGAACACTGACACAGACCAGAAAATTCGCTCGTCCCATACCAACTAAACACCGGTGAACTATCCCCCAAAAGGGGCGGCAGCAGTAAGGTAATGTTAAAATATTGGAAGCTTTATTTATTTTTCTATGAACATGTTTTCAGGCCAGCATTTACTGTCTGCAATATTAGAGAAAGAGCATAATCTGCCAACTACCAGCTGGTGGCTAGGCTCGGACGAGAGTTACATAGAGTTGGACACCGTTAAAGTAAGCAATGAAGTAATAAGTGCCACGGAAAAAAGATGCAACGAATTGATCAAGGAAGCGGTACCAGTCAATGTGAAGTTTTGTAAAGTTAATGATCCTGATTTGGATGAGGTGTAGTATTTAATTTTATTGTTCTTTTCTTGAATTTTTGTCTCGTTACCATCCATCTCGCCTGATGTAACCCCATTTTTTTTTTTCATTGAAATTACTTTTGTTTATTTCTGTAAGTAGATCTTTTCAGACACTCATCAACTTTTTGGTCGATATTTTAAAACTACATGGCACTGACATTTCCTAGCTGGGTGATACCTGAGAAGAAATGCCATACTATGACATGTTAAAGCTATCATTGTACCATTGAGAAAAAGGGATAGTGCTATTCGTTACATATAGCTCCATCTCTCTCTGACACTGGGCCAGTACTGCCCCTGAAATTGTCAAACACTGTTTTAAAAATAACATTACGCCCGGTTAGGCAGAGGTGCAGCTATCTATAGTACACTCACAGTTATGTTTAGAGTGAGGCTTCATTAGTGCGTTGCGTTGTCGCAACGGATCAACGCATTGTATGCCACACCTGCGTTGCGACGACGCACGACGTCGCAAGAGGGCTACGCACGAGACGCGACGATGCAACTTCTAGTTTGCCCCTCTAGCAGTGGTACGCAGTCCGTCCTCGCACTGGAGCTCCGACAGCGCAGCGCATCACCCTCCCTCCGCCTCGTCTATCGTTCGTCGATCCGTTGAAACGTCATGTGTGACGACGCAACGCATAATGTGGCATGTCACAAAAAAATATTTATATAAAACGACGCAGCTTTGACCCTGCGACGACGCAACGCACGTTTACGCAATAGGGGGCGAGCCTCTTGTCATCACTGGGCACTAATGGAACTTTCTTCTCAATGTATTTATTCGATAAGTGTCGTTTCTCAGGCACACACAAGAGGGCTGCCCAAAGACTGCATGGAAACGATCAGAATCATATGTATTGGTACTATTGACGAGAACATGTGTTGCGGTACCCACGTCACCAATCTGAGGTAACTTTTAATATACAGGGCCTTTTTCAATTTGTTGGCCAAACTCTAACAATAAATGTATAACAATAAATGTACTTAACTTGCACAGACACAATCTAGTGGCTAGGTTTATTCACCAGCAACTTGCTTTGCAGTACAACCTTGTGGAGTCTGAAGTACCATACTACATGTATGTGCCCGACCCAGTTCTCGAGAATGGTCACGCCACATTGTACTGGGATCGATAAGTCATAAGTCATTTATTTCATAACAAAATACATTGTGTTGAAAATATTACAGTGATGATAAATAAAATAGTAAAAAGCATAAACATTACCATTCATATTTAAAATTGATTACGCATTTAAAATATATCAATTTCACTAATAAATAATTTTATGTCAATAATTCAGCAACAATAAATTAAATAATCAACAACATTCCATTTAAAAATTCAAAAATTCATTCCCAGTACGTATTAAAAGAAAAAAAAAAAGACAAACAATAACAATACAACACACAAATACACAAAAATACATAATAATAATTCACAATCAATAATTTAATAGTTGATGTCATTTGTCATCTATAAACTCTTCAACACTGTAATAGCCCTTCCTCAATAAATATGTCTTTAATTTGTTTTTAAATACGTTTATGCTATATATGCTTTTGAAGTCCATTGGCAACTTGTTAAATAAAAAGACAGATTGAACTCTGGGACTGTGATGAACCACGTTCAATTTCGGTTGGATTGTGGAAGGTAAATCTTTCCTACGAGAACTATCTCTAGCTTGTCTTTCCTCGTCGGTCTCTTGCAAGTTTTTAACAAAGTTGGTTAACAACACTAAAATATAGAGACATGGCACTGTTAAAATGTTAAGCCTGATGAAGTGGTCCCTGCACGAATCAGTCTGTTTCATGCGAAGCATCGTCCTTAAGGCTCTTTTTTGAATTACAAATGCCGAGTGGACATTGTACTTGTAGCTGTTGCCCCAAAACTCAATACTATATCTGAGCCTTGACTCAACCAAAGCAAAGTATACCATCCTAAGTTGGGCCAAAGTGAGTTCATCCCTTAGGCTTCTGATTGCATAGCATGCAGAACTAACAGACTTCTGTATAGACAATACTTCAACCTTCCAGTTCGATCTATCATCACTGACAGGACTATTGTAGCCAATAAGCCTGATATTGTGGTGATAGATCGACGAGAGCGCCGTGCAATGATTGTTGATATCGCTGTCCCTCATGACGAGAATCTCGTGAAAGCTTAGAAAGATAAAAAATCAAGTATCTTGACTTAGCACACGAGGTTGTCGACATGTGGGAAGTGGACTCTGCAATCATTGTACCGATAATCGTTACGGTTAATGGCCTAATAGCGAGGAGCCTCGACCAACACCTCAGGAGGCTCTCATTGCGCGGCTGGGCCAAGGGCTTGATTCAGAAAGCAGTATTCCTAGACACGGCACGCATAGTGAGGAGGTTCCTCTCTCTAGAGCCCTGACCACCGGCAGCTTGGACCCTGTTCCTGATGCCGATGGGCCACTATTTTTACATTTTTAAATATTTTTTAATGATTTTTATATAAATATTTAAAAATGTATTTAATATGTAAAAAAATATAATATAAATGTACTTAATCATTTAAATTTTTATTGCTTCTTTTACATGCCGATTAGGTACTCATCACTCGGGAATGCAATCTCGATCTCGATTCAATCGCTTGCGTTTGAATCTCGATAAATGACTCGAGCAAGTAGTGCTTGCAACCACTAGATACTGCATTATTATGTTAAGAAATGAATTACTTTGAATAATTCTTATGTTGGTAAATTATATTTTAACAATCAATTCATAACTTACATTAAATTCATCACTGCTGGGACACAAGCCTCCTCTCGGTGAGAGGGAGGATTTAAATTCATTATCAATCTAATATTACACTATGAGATATAATAAAAATCGTCGTTTTTCAGTCAACTGCAAATGATAAAGCTGATAGGAATAGAACCAGGCAAGAAAGGTAAAAGTATCCTCAAGTTCCTGGTGGGCAACAGAGTTATGACAACCTTCCAACTGATGACCAACAGAGAGAGGGCGCTGACTGGGCTACTCAAGTGAGACACTTCTTTACAACTTTTTGTACCTTAACCATCTTCAAATCAAAGAAAAACCGGCCAAGTGCGTGTCGGACCACGCACAGTAGTTCCATAGTTGGGATGTTTATTTACTACTGAAGTCTGGATGGCTACAGCCAACCAAGAAATTCATGATGAAAAACAGATTTAGTGAGAGAGACAGAGAGAGTTAAGTATATCTTTCTTCTCTCTCATATAACGAAATGTGACTAAATGTGACGCCTCCTTGAAATTTAACTCTCAATTCTCGTCCAATGATCGAATCGCCGCTTAAAAAGTTTATATAAAAAATTCCTTTGCCCAACGCCCAGTTATGCTTGCGACCACTAGCTCAATGAAGCAGTCAAGCCAATGTTCAGCCTACGTAACACGTTTTCAGTAATTGATTAAGACTAACCTGTTTCATTTGACAGTTCAACAACATTCGTTGTCTTATTTACGTTGTTGAGTAGATTTTTATTTCGAACTTACAAAACAATGGATCTTTCAAAATTATTCAGATTGTAATTGATCGTGTATTGCATAATTAGGATGCAGTTTTCATCGTAAGAGAATACTCTTAAATTCTTGATTTTGAGCGCCACCTCACACCACACGGTTTGGCGTATTGGCCAAAGCGCCAGCACATTGTATTATACTTTTTTTTGCCCATAAAACACATATTAAGTACTTACATATAAATTAAATCTATTTCAGAAACGAACCATCCAGACACGAGGAATTGATACAAAAACTGCAAAAGAACTTAAAAGTCTCAAACAAAAACCTACAGAATGTTCTACAAGAACTCGCTCAATATGAAGCGGATAAAATAAAGAGTACCAGTCCGAAACCTATATACGTGATCATGTTCAAGAAGGAAGCTACTCCTGAATTTAACCGGGCAATCATAAAGGGCCTGGAGGGAGAAGGCCTGTTCTTGTTCTTGGCTTCCGAAGACCCGGATAAACCGAAAGAGGGACAGATTATTATTCAGGGGCCTGAAGAGCACTGTAATGCTTTGGGCGATAAGTAAGTATTTTTCTTAGATCTTATTATACTAGAGTCGAGAATCTAGCTTTAAAAACGGCCGGAACTAGTACATTTTGGTTTTGCAAGTCTGCAATGTCTAACGTGACCATACGTCCCGTTTTGAACGGTATCGTCATTTTGAAGGAGAGGCACTGACTCGAACCCACCAAACAGCCTAATATAAAAAAAAACTGATTATAGAACACTAATAAATGTTCATTTGTGGACAAAAATAATATAATTTAATGAAATATCATGTTTAAGTATCATATTTATAAAATAATTCAGGGCCAAATTTTTTGCTAAAAGGCTGTTTATATAAATGCCTCGTACTTTTCAGGTTAACAAAACTGGTAAAAGGCAAAGGTGCATTCAAAAACGGCAAGTTTCAAGGCAAAGCTGGCGATTTAAGCGGCATGAGTAAATGCCAGAAATTGATCGACGAATACTTCAATGGTCTAAATAATATATAAAAAGAAAAACAATGTAGTAATATCTGTAGATATTTTATTGAAATAAATATTGCTTACACAACTTTTGTTTTATAACATAAAATGCTTTGACTTATCATTAACGCAGATGTACAGAGCATGAGGTCCTGGATTCGATTCCCGGGTCGGGCTAAGTGTTATTGGGTTTCACCATATGGAATTTCTCAGTAGCAGCCCGAAGTCTGGATTTGTGCCCGGTGGATGGCAATATGTTCGCCCTCTGTTACATGGGACTTAACTTAACTGGCGAAATGTGGGTATATTTTTGGTACAACTCTACCTAACCCTTCAGGCAATACAGGCGTGATGTTACAAGAAAAAAAGAACAATGATTTAAATGAGATTTGTTGTTTTGGGAGTATAAGTTTGAACACTTTTTTAACCTACTTAAAAAAAAGGAGGAGGCTGATTAACTATAAAATACTATATAGAACGTAGTTTCGACAAAATACATGTTTGCAAATGCAGTAGAGTCTAGTCACGCTAAGTCTGCAATGAAATAAATGGGCCACCACGTATTTTATACATTTTTCATCGGTAATTAAAAAAATAATCAGCTGTTCCATAAATTTTGACCGCGTAGGTATTGCACTTTTCTATGAAACAGCAGATTTTTTTTTAATAACCGACGAAAAATTTCAACGCAGGTGTGTTCAGAATCATGTACTGAATCCATGGTTTCAGTTTTCACGTCGATGTCCCTGACACCCTGTATACTTTTATATCAGTCAGTTTCGGGGTTGTAAGAAAATCTAATGATTTTGATATTTTGCCTTTTGATTTTTGCATAATGTGTTATAGACTTTGTCGTACCTATGCTCTACCTCCATACGATGACAAAACTGTATCAAATCCACACTGCTTCGTGCTAAAGTGACTATTATTTACCAGGAATAAATCAGAATATAAACAAATAACCTTTTAAAAACAAAAAGACAAACAAAGTATCAAATTCTTTTTTCGTAGGACAGGATGATGTTGCCGTCTACAGATTTTCAAATTCCACCGTTTTTTTACATATGCAGACTTAACGAGGTCAGACTCTAGTACTTAACACACTTCATTGAATGATATCAGCATAATAAAAATTCACTTAAACTAAGGAATGAATTAAATACAATTGAATAACAATGACATAATAAAAACGTTTCACACACACATTTAAATATATTATCATGAAACGCAATTGTTTTTCTGCATTCGATTTTGACTACAACTCGTGCGAGTTAACTATAACCTGGCGCTGTGACGTCATCACAAATATGCTAGGCACGGAAGCGGGAGCGGGAACGCCTTCCAGCGAGGTGCCTATTTAATTCGGGTGGTACATCATAGGTTGACTACATTTTACACCACTATAACACATGCCTGGGTAAATATTGATAACTTTATACATATAAATAATGATAAACTTTAACAAACATTTCAAAGAGTTGAGATGAAAAGGAGAAGGAAAAAAATAACAAACTACTTCTTTTGGCCACTAGTTTCTATTGTTTCACCTTCCAACAGTCCTATTTCACAACTCAATTCTCATTACAGTTACCTACTTACAAATGATAACATTACAATATGGCCGACGAATCATGGCCGATCTGAACATAGGCTCTCCGAACTTTCGCGCATGTTCTCTCACTCACACTCGCCTCATGACACTATTTGGTTCGTAAAAAATGTTATTGCGCAGCCTTCTGCGCGAAGTTCGGACCGGCCATGATTAATCGGCCGTATTGTACACTAACGAAATGCACTGATTTTGAAGGAATAGTGCAAATAATTGGGACAATAAATGCACAAAGTGATCTATCTATAACAATCCATAACACAATCATGTTTAATATAAAATTCGTATATTCAAGTTACATAATAAATTACTCTTAACACCACCAAAGTAACACTATCGAAAGTCGACATCCTAAATTATGGGAGCTAAGATCGCCTTCAAAATTGACAGCCCTTGGCATAAGTGTAGTGTACAGACGCCAGCACGTCAAGCTACCCGAAACTGTCAAATTTTCCTAATCAACTTTGAACCTTATACTTCAGCGATAAAGTTGAAAATCTATTAAATAAATTTGACAGCTTGTAGTAGCTTGAAGTGCTGGCGTCTGTACAATGCGTTCATTATAACTTGTACCGTGAAGCGAATGGTAACACTGAATTTTGCAGTCATGTGATTGGTAGTACTGTTCTGTCAGTCGCCATTTTGAACTCTATTATTTAGTATTAAAACTAAGCCTGACAAGCGATGATGCCAACATGACGGCAAGGGACAAGTTAGGTATAGTGAACGGTCTATATTTGATTATTCCGGCAATTTCGGCGGCGTCGATGTACGCACGAAGGAAAGTATAGATAATTTCATTTAAAATTGCGCTCCACTGCTTCTTGCATATACATTTCAATTATTTGTATAGAAAATTCAGTGAATGCAAATTTAATTTAGACGATCTATATTTAGAGGTTGGCAAAAAAGAGTTTTGAAAAATTGAGGGCGCCACTATAGTACTTAGGTCACTTCGAATGGGAAATAAATTCTTAAAATATATGTGCAACAAAAAACACTGCTTGTGGGTGATTCAAATCAAAACCAACTAGCACTTGTCGACAAAGTAGTGCCATCATCATCGGTCTGCTTAGGTAAAATATTTAGTTTAATTTGTCACTATCGATGTCAGACTCTTTTAAGTCAACCTGTAAAAGAGTTCATTTAGTATAGGGATTTCTTATTCTGTTGTTAGTAAAACCTTCGACCTTCGATATTAAATATAGCTTACATTGAGTGTAATATTCCCTAAATATTCTCTTTACATTATCCAAATAGTTTCTCATCTTCCTTACAGTCTATGGTGTTCGAAGCGTTGATGCTAGCAATCAGTTTCTCTATGCCAAGGTTGGTCCAATCCTGAGACAGGTCATCCAAATAGTTGTCGAAATCCACAAGATCTTTTTGGACACCACGTTGCAGCAAGTGCGATGCAGTCTCTAAGACATAGGGATTTTCTGTAAGAAAGATCAAATATTTAAAAAACTGGCCAACTTTTTGTATGTATGTTTGTTTGTAATGAATAAACTCAAAAACTACTGGACCGATTTAAAAAAATCTTTCCCCCAGTAGAATGGTATATTATCGCTGAGTAAAATCTATCTTCTATATTTATAAAAGGAGAAAAGACTGACTGAATGACTGACTGACTGACATCAGCGCACAGCAGAAACGAAATTTTGCACAAGGGTTCCTTTTATAATGTAGGCGAGAACTAAGAAGGGATTTTTGGAAATTCGATCTTTAAGGGGGTGAAAAGGGGGGATTTCGTTTGTATGAAAAATCTTATTCCTTGAGTTAAAAACTTCAAACTTGGCACGAATACTTATCTAAGTAAATAATAAACCTTTTAACTTTTTAAAACTAACCCCTAAATTGGGGGTGTCAAAGTTTTTGTGAAGGATTTTACCGCGCAGTCCGATTAACTCGAAACTTGGTAGGTATTTATACTTAAGAACAGACACAAAGAATAACTTATATCAGTATTTTTCGAAAATTTGCTCCTAACCGCATGAAGCTACGCAATATCTTTTCGTCCCACATACCACAGTGTCTCAAGACGAAAGTTTTTGACCAGTGCGTGTTGCCAGTGATGACCTATGGTACTGAAACGTGGTCGCTCACAATGGGCCTTATCAGAAGGCTAAAAGTCACCCAAAGGGCAATGGAGAGGGCTATGCTTGGAGTTTCCCTACGTGATCGAATCAGAAATGAGGAGATCCGCAGGAGAACCAAGGTAACCGACATAGCCCGAAGAATTGCGAAACTTAAGTGGCAATGGGCAGGGCACATTGCTCGTAGAACGGATGGCCGATGGGGCCGAAAGGTTCTGGAGTGGCGACCGCGTACCGGAAGACGTAGCGTTGGAAGGCCTCCCACAAGATGGACCGATGACCTTGTGAAGGCCGCAGGAATCCGCTGGATGCGGAAAGCACAGAATCGGTCGAAGTGGAGGTGCTTGGGGGAGGCCTATGTTCAGCAGTGGACGTCTTTCGGCTGAAATGATGAATGATGATGATGAACCGCATGAAAAGGGGTAGTCAATTTTAAAGGGGAGGATTTCATTGCGCGGCGTGATTAACTCAAAAATTGGTTTATTTATCATATAAGTCAAAGGAGAGAACAGTAACAAACGATTTTTTTAAATTCACTCCTTTCTAGGTGAAAAGGGGAGATAAAGCAGAAATGGAAAAATCTTAGTCCTTTGATTAATAGCTCGAGAATTGGCCCGAATGCTTATCTAAAGAAATGATAATGTTGTAATCGTAATAATTAATTTAAAAAAACTACTTTTTAAGGGAGTATATTGAGTTTACAAAAATTTTAGGGGGAAAGTACGAAATACACGCGGACTATGTCGCGGTAGAAGTGCTAGTAGGATATTTATAAAGACATCACGCGGGCGAAGCCGGTGGCGGAAGCTAGTATTACATATTGGGAAAATCTGTATGTCAAATTCGTCCAAATCCATAAAACACCCTCAGATGTATGTAACTCAATCACGCAAATGGCGTGATTGAGTTACATACATCTAAGGGTGTTTGTGCACTACCGCATATTTGTGTTTTTTACAAACAACATAAAACGGATCAGAAATTCATGAATGGGCGCAATGCAGTCACTTATATTCGATTTGTATTTGTGATTCGGTTTGGGGAATTATTCATTATTCGTTTTAAAAAACACGAATACGAGAGTCCACGTGTACCGATCCGAGATTCTCAATAAAAACATTTCGTAGGCAGAGGAAATTCACGAATGCGCGCTCACTCGTATTCGATTCGTATCTATTCGTGAAAAACACGAATACGAATCGAATACGAATGAGTGCACAAGACGCCCTTTATTAAGTATGTCAGACAGCTACTTCATCCATAAAAACTGACTCAATGTGAGAAATTCACGAACATAAAAACACGAAAACGAAGCAGTGCACAAACAACCATACATTTATTACGAAGGCTATTTAGAATCGTATTTTCACGAATTAAAAATACGAACTGAATACGAGGTCGTAGAGAAACACCCTAAAACCATTTGTGGAATAATTTTACTTACGGAACATGACTTTGTTGGCATCCTTGGGCTTCCACCTTCCATCAGTGTACTTGTGTAACTTGATGGCGGGTGTGTCGAGATGCTGCATCATCCTCTTATTGTCCACCTGAGGAGTGGGTGGTTACATGGATTAGCAAACAAAAATTCTTAAAATGTCTAAGTTTCTTCTCTACATCAGGTTGTTGATTTGATACTCAGATTGGGTAATACTGATGATGATATGATGAAAAAAAATGAAAAATGAAAATAGTTTATTATTTTAACAAGTAAACCTTAACAACTAGTGATTGGAGCCTCCTTTTAAGCAAATAAGCCTGTGTTAGGAGACTCCGCTCTTCCATAACTTGAATAAGTATCATTTACTTGTCTTATACAAATGTAGGTACTTACTCAAAATAATAATATTAAAAAAAAAAAGGAGAGAATTAAAGCTAAACATGCAGCACGCACGCAGGCATGCGAGTGTGTGAGTGAGAGTGAGGGTGTGTGAATGTGAACACGAATGAATCAGAGTGTATGCGTGAGGTTAAGAATGAGGGTTATATTTTATTCCAGTAGCGCTTCCGTGTCGTCATAGGTGAGTGGTTTTATCCAATTGGTAACAATTTTTTTAAATTCATTTTGTTTCTTATTATGTACGTAAATCTCTTTGTTAAGTCTATTGTATAGCTGAGCTGAGCGTTTTTTGTATTGTATACGGGCGAACTTGGTTTTAGTTTGAGGAACTTTCGCTATTATATCTTTCCTTCTTTTCAAGGTTAAGCTGGGGTCAAAAGGAAGAGTTTTGTGTTTCTTTATCAGAGTTTTAATTATATATAGTTTTCGCACCGAGAGTAAACCACTTATTTGGTAAAGACTTTGTGTAGGATATCTAAGGTTTTTAAAGTAGATTAGTTTTATTAGAGCCCGTTGTCCCCGCTCAAGGTCTATGAATTTAGTCTTAGCCGCACCCCCCCAAATGGGGATGCAATACACTAAGATGGACTGTACTAAAGTTATGTATATTTCGTTGAGTAGATTTCTGGGGGTATTTGTGGTGGTGGACAATTTTTTTGGTACAATATGCATCAGCGTTTTGAATATCCAGCTCAGTTTTCTGATTCTGTTAGTGACTTGTTCAAGATGGGGATACCAGGATAGTCTTTGATCAACAACAACACCAAGATATTTAGTTTGTGACACTTTAACTAGTATTGGACACTTACAGTTATTTGCATCATCACACGTATGTACAGTACCGACCAAAAGTCCATGAGCAATCTCACAAAGCAATAGACTGACGCTTCGGTTTGACTTACGACCTTCTTCTATAAGTTGTTACAATACTGTAGACACGCACATTACACACACACACTCACTTTGTCTGCAACCAATGACTAGTTCAATAATCATCATTCGTTTTTAGTTTCATTCGTCTTGTTCACATAAATATTAAAGTTTAGCAGGTAGACCACAAAAAACTAAGTAAATTATTTCGATTTCTGTGGGGTAGGTGCAGTTTGTTACGAGTATTTAATTAACCGCTAAAGGACCGCGGACGCACCGGTGCGTCCAAGTACCCACGCGGCTTACAACTCTATTTGTATTCGCTGTAATGGCTATTATTGTCTGTGAATTTTTGTGTCTATGGTCGGATAGATATTCTCGTCAAATAAATCGACTAAAAGCAAAAATATTATTAAGCAACATTTTAAAAAAATGTTGAAAATCACGTTCCCGCGCGGTAAAATGTCAGTCAAATGTCACTCCCGTTCGCTGTAATAATTCGTTTTTTAATGGTTTTTGTGTGTAAATCGTCGGAAAGTGGTGATATTTTCATTTTGAAGTAAATATTACATCGTTTTAGATAATATTCGCACTAAATAACATCATGTTATACCTATTTTGACCCAAACAAAAAGTGTAAACAAACATTTGAATGAAAACGTGACCGTGCTGTGATTTTGTGGTATTTTGGTGTGTGATCGTCGATATTTTATGTGTAAGTCCTATTTTTTATACAAAATATTAGATTTCTAATAATTTTAGCATGTTTTTTCACCTAAATACGGCAAAAAAATATTTTTTTGAAACGGAGAAAATTACGTAAGCACAAGAAATTCTAGATATTAAAAAATCTAGATTTTTAGCATTTTTTATTTTCAATGTTTGTCTCTAAAAACGCTTTTGTTAGATAACATAACTATCCATAATGTACCCTGCAAAATTTCGTGTGAATTGGTACGCTAGTTTTATCAGAAATCGTTATCACAAAGAACAAAAGAAATGATAACAAAAGCGGGTAATAAAGATAAGTGAACGTTGTTTACAAAGACTGCAACCATTTGAAACGTATTCCTAATCTATTCGAGTAGCAAAAAACATAAACAATACTACTTGAGACGTTATAATGAAACCCGAGTAATTGTTTATTTAAGTGCGGTCGTAAATCTGTCACGGCGCGGACCGCCCGCGGTCCTTGAGCGGGAACTTTTTTGGTTCGTGGATAATATTGGTGACGAGTATTTAGCGCAGTGTTGTGGTTATTATTATCAAAAAGCAGGCATAAAATATATTGAAGAGATCAGATCAGATCAGAGAATATTATTGCGCTGCGTAAAAGTGAAGTGAATATCTAATGAAACCGGACTAAGTGTGAGTGTTATCATTTATATATTTCATATTTTACTAAACATAAATCTTAATCAAGGGTATTGTTGATAGAACAGAGGTATTGTTGAGACAGAAGATGCCTTAAAGTTTTAAATTCATTGTGAGGTTTAATTCGATTAGTGAATAATAAATAATAAGGTGTTATGTGTAATAAAAACAATGTTTTTCTTTGTTCTAGAGAAATACTGTGAGGGTTAAGAGATATGAGGAAGGGGCTTATTATCGAGTAGCAGCAACGTCAAATGGTGAATGAAACAAATGGTTTCATACCAACGAGATATTTTGCTGAATTATTAAAAACACGTCATTATGAACCGTTCGCCGTGCACTCTGAAGGCTTGCATCACTGAAGACCAGCTAGAAAACCGTTTTTGACCTTAAAATATTGACCGTACCAACTTAATAAACAACAGATTCGTTATTGCATGAATTTATGGTAACGAATTTTTTAAGCACGTTTCAATAGGGTGTTTGTCGCATTTCTTGCAGATATACCGAAATTGTTTAATATTATTTTAGTAATAGTATTATTTTAGGATTAAAATTTGAGGTTTAGTTTCAATCTTCTTTTCGTAAAGAAAATGAATACTTAAGCTTTAACCTCAATAACAACCAATATTTACTAAAGTCAAATAAAATGTAAAATAATTAATACAAATAAAATATAAACAAACTGCCCATATTTAACCTTAAAATTACCTATTCTGTAAGTAGTTTTTTTACATTTTAAGTAGTCTAATATTCTTATTTATTACTTAATTACTTCGACCATGATCAAAGCTTAATATTTATGGTGAAAAAATCCATTAAAAATTTAAAATATTTCATAATTTAAATATGTCAAAATAATACAAACTGCTTCTAAGTTTCTTGACATCTATTTCACATCTTATTCAGCTGAAGTAATGATAAATAATTGTAGCAGTTTTTTTAACTTATGTAAAATAAATATAACGAATAAACATATTTATTTTAATTTTGTTATCATATATCACGCATTTTTTATTCTAAAACCTTTATTGCAATAACAACATAAAAAAGCAGCAATATTTAAAAAATATTATTATCGAAAACAAAAATAATAATATTTGCAAAAAACCGCACTGTGTTTTACGAGATTAGAACCTGAGGCAGTTTGAATTCCATACCAACGCTTAACGCTTTCTGCTATCTGCACTTGTTAAGTTACTATCGAATTTTAGCAATGCCATTAACTGGTCAAGTTCATGCGCATAGTGCGTATGTGCTAGCATGTTTAAAGCGACGGAAATATATTGTTGTTTCGTGTAGTGCAAAATTGCGTTATCTGTGGTGTGTGTATCGTGTTGCTTACACATACAAATGTACGAGCTATACCGCGTGTTCACAGCAATACGACTCTTAGCGTGCTCATGCACTTTTGAGCGCTTACTGTACTCTTATGTTAAGATCTGATGATATGATGATGATGAATAATGATGAACTTGCCCTGGTGGTGTAGTGTGACTGACATGTTCGCCGAGAGCAATGTTGCTGGCTTTTCCGCGCTAAGTAAGCTCAGAGTGTCATTCTACATAAGGGTAATCCTGAGTTAGAATGAAGTTGTAAAAGCTATGTACCGTGTCGTCCATCTTGCAAGAGAGGTAAAAGACTTTTAATATATATTTTTAGTTATTGAATTTTTGTATTACATTCCATCTGTGTTAATATTTTAGTTTAAGAGTATGTGTCTGTATGTAATTTATACCTTTTTTAAGGTCATTGACCTCAACTGCCTGATCTTAAAACTATGGCCACACTGAGGCGGATAAAGTCGATTATTTTAATGATTGGGAAGTCGCGCGACTATTTGCTACATTCAAATAAGACATAATCGACGCGGGCTAATCTCGCCCCGCATGCGGTGCGGGATTCTTTTCAGTTTCACCAGAGCCTTAGAATTCTGCTGGGGACTATACACTGGCAAAGCGGGTATCTTTCCACAACATTGAAGAATTTTTTACTTCAAAACTGTGTTAGATTTTTGCAATGAAATACATCAGTTCTTACCACAATAAAGACAGCAGAAGGGAAGTGTTCTGCAATTTTTTCAGCAATCTTCTGGCCGGGACACTTCTCCACAGTATTGTCTTTAAAGTTCTCGCAAGCTGCGTAGTAGCCAGCTATCACACGGTTGTCTGTCTGAGCCACAGTCTCTATCTGTGGAAATACAGGTGATATAATTTAAATTTTATGGGAATTATTAATCCAGCATCATCATCTAAAAGGTGATGGCATGATGTTCCTCCCAGATATCAGTGGTCAAATTAAAGCCACATTTGACCACTATCCAGACACACTATAAAAAACCAGACATTGACATGTGTATTCTATTTTTCTGAACATTCTTCTGTACACATCCCAATCACAAATGACTAGAACAATAATGTCTCGTAAGTTTACAAACAAATTCTACAAACAAATACTGACTGTAGAAATGTTTAGATGACACAAATGCGATTTTGTAATCGTAAAGACAGCTTTTGTACTGCACCAAATGGTCTTTCAATGAATTTATCATAGAAAATCATAAATAAATTAACCTAACACAAGTTATGTTTGCTATAATTCAGTACCTGAGTCAATGCTATCTCTGCCATCGGCGACAAGTAATGGCTGTGGTGGAACAGCGGAATTGTATCCACAATATCCAAATCCTGATTCTTAGCTCCATCTCGGATTTTTGTGGCATCCGCTAAAAGAACGCCATTCACAGCACAGTGCGGGTATTTAGCAGCGTGTAAGATAATTTTAGCGTAAGCCGCAGTTTCCAGCGACACTTCTCCCATTGTTTTAATAATGTTTAATTAATTATGGAAGTAAAATCTGATAAAACACTGGATACCTTGCAGCATGAACAGGAAATTAAATATTTGACAAATAATTGTCAAATTCGATTGTCATTGCATTGTCATTTTTTTGTTGTCATTACAAAAAAAACTTAACCTCTAGCTCTTTGAGACACCACAATCTTTTGAAGAGCACATAACCCAAGCCCCCGCGCGAGCCGCATGGGTCCTTGGAAGGTTTCACTTTATCCTAAATGCACGTAGCAAATTGTCACTTACGGTGCAAATTGCATATTTTCACAACGTGCATTCGCCCAATCATGACTTATGCAGGTGCTGTTTTTGCACAAGCAAGACCCAGTCACATCCATAAGATGCAGACATTACAGAACCGTTGCCTTCGGAAGGCCTCGGGAGCCCCCTGGTTTGTTAGGAATGAGATCCTCCATCTCGACCTAAAAATCCCCACCATCCACCAATTTCTCAAACGCTCTTCTAAGCGTTACTTCGATACTGCCGCCAAACATCGCATACTTCCCCCCGACCCTTGCTCGATAACGAGGTGCCAACAGTTGTTGTAGCTGAGCACGTAGCTTTAAATTCCTCGACTAATAATCATGATCAAAACTTTGATCCAGCACGGCCCATCCTTGATGTCCTCCCTCCGGTTGACGCCCTAAGCCGAGGTTCGTACCCCACAGGAACAGGGGGTGCCCTTAGCGAGCGTTCACCTAGTTTTAATTAGCATAGTTGAATAACCCCTGGCTGGAGGTTTTAAGTGTAGTTGTAGCTTAAGGTACCCACAGGAAAGCCCGGTTAAGTAGTCATGATCTCTGAGGTCAATCAACTATGAGATGCCCAACGTAAAAAAAAAATTATATATATTTAACAGGTGCTCCTCTCTAGCAAACAGCTGACTGAACGAGAACGACTTGAGTGAAATAGCTCAGATGTCAATGTCATTGTGGTGTCAGATGTTGTTGACACATAAATTACTAAGCGTAAAAAACATTTCAATATTTTCAATGTTTATTACTAAATATTCAAAAATAATCTCCTGATTATGGATAAATATGATACATCTCAAATTACAGAATTTCCTCGTTATGAACCAGAATCCGCCCAGAGTGGTGTCACAACGTTCTTTAATAAATTATGGAAATTTCCAATATTTTCGCCAAGTGAGGATGTAGACAGTATGCAAAACAAAGTCATGAGCGACGGTAAAGACGCCCCTCGAACTGACGACGAGAAGCAAGAATATGATGATGGGAAACCAGAGACAGGGTCGTATGCCGTCGAATTAGAGGGCAGGAGCTTGCCTAATGTTCTTAGAAGAATAAGCAGTCTGATTGCCTTGGGGTCTGGCGTAAGTAGACACTAACTAATATGTAGCTTAGTTATTATTATAATAAAAGGTTGGCTTATGTATGTAATTTAGTTTTTTTTTTGCAAATATAATGAATAGGAGCAAACTTGCTAAGAATCAACTACTTTAAAATATATTTAATATTTGGCTATCTACATAACTTATTATCAATGATGTATTTAGCGAATTGGCCTTGAATAAGATAATTGAATAAATATAATGCTCTTTGTACACTTAATACTTGTATCATTTTCACATTTTCGTCATGAAATTATTTTCATGACGAAAATGTGAAAATGATACAAGTGATACAATGAGGTTGTATTATTTCTGATGTTCAAAGAAATAATACAACATCATTGTATTATATATATACTACTCTCGTTTTAAAAGAATTAAAATATTTAAACTTGCAGGTAACCCTGCAAGTTTAAATATTTTAATTCTTTGTGTGATCCAAACTTGTTTAAGTTAAAAAACTAGTACTTAAAAAATTAATTTGTGTCTGGTGTCTGTCTCATATCCAAATGTGAGTTATTGAGTGTAAGGCATCGTTCACACCAAACGTATTGTCCGCCGCCGACTGTGAGTATGCTCACTGTCTGCTGGATTGTTTCGTAATAGCGTATAGTCGGTTCGGTGTGAACAAGAAGTTAAATATATATTGAAAAGCGATAAACTGCGCAACGCGTGCTCGCAGTCAGCGGCGGACAATACGTTTAGTGTGAACGATGCCTAAAATTTATGTAATTTTATTTTTTTCCAGAGTGGTACGAAGTATGCAGATACGGAGCTGGCTCGCTACTGGATGCCAGATGACATATCTCGCGAGTGTTATGAATGTGCCACACGGTTCAGTACGTTGCGACGCAGACACCACTGCCGTGTTTGCGGACAGATCTTCTGTTCTAGATGCTGTAGCCAACGAGTGCCAGGTAAATAAATGAAGCGATTAACACCTGGTTACTGAAATACTAATGCACCAACAAATTGGTTTACAGGCTATCAAACTCAACATATTAAGTACTGTGATTGGCTGATTGAAGTAAAAACAGCCAAGCAAATGACTTTTCATGAGTTTGTCAGTCTGTTAGTGACACAGTGTAGAATAATGTTTTTCATCAACACAATCTACCCATAGTCAATTATTGCACTATTGAGCTTTAAACAAATAAAAATAGACCATATTATTCGCTTTTTCAGGGCACATATTCGGTTGCGCCGGCGGTCTACGAGTATGCAACTATTGTTGCAATGTGGTACTGAGTTATCTAAAGGAGAATGATATGACGGGCGAGATACCGCCAGATCTGAGGACCTTGCAGGAAAACTTACAGGTTTGTGTGATACTTTTTCACTTATGGTTTCTGTTGTAAATTGCGCCTCCTTGGTTTAGTAGCGCGACAGTCATAGATACGACGATTTACGAAGCATAAGGTTCTGACTTCGGTTCTCAGGTCGGGCAAACTGTTATTGGCTTAGAAAAAAACTTTTTACAAAAAAAAAACAACCGACTTCAAAAAAAACACTACAAAGTGAAAAATAACTTTAATTTCGGAAGTCGGTGTCTTTGGTTTTGAATTTTCGTTCTTTGTCACCGACTTCCGAAATTAAAATTATTTTTCACTTTGTAGTGTTTTTTTTTAAGTCGGTTGTTTTTTTTTTGTTTTTCACTTTTTAGTTGTGGTACCTACTCCACAGAAATTCGAATACCACTACCTGCTATGTAAATAACAGTGACAAGAAGTTATCATATCATCTACATACTAAGTGGAAAAAAAAATACGTATAATTGAAGCTAACTCAAAAACTACCCAATCAAAGTTAATAAAATTTATATGGGACCACCTCTGAAGTATGATCTACCAAACAAAAAAGAATCATCAAAATCTATTCATAATTGGCGGAGTAATCGCGTAACAAACATACAAAAAAAAAAAAAAAAACATACAGACGAATTGAGAACCTCCTCCTTTTGGAAGTCGGTTAAAAACATATCAAAACTGTATTTGAATGACTTTCGTAACTTTTAAGCCATATGATTTTTTTTTTAAATCATGTAAATGATTTACCTATTGAAAACCTAAACTAACCTAAACTTTAAAAACCTTTTTACCAGGTGAAGTTTCCTGAGAACAAGTCTGCTCAGGCGAGCAAGTTGCGCGACAATTTCATGTTTGCGCGCGAGCAGGAAGAGCGCTGTGAAGCGCGCACGTCGCACAAGGAGGCGCTGCACGACGTGTTCAGACAGCTGTCCTTCACGCTGCCCACGCAGCAACACAGGTAAGGAACAAACAGGGCCATTAAAAGTAAGCCGAGTCAAAGCTAAACCAAGCCAAGCCTTTTATATCTTCGTTAGTTTTGAAATATTTCCTTTATCAAGTCATTCCTTTTGAAGCTATGGCACTTAGCAGACTATTGTACAGAAATTAGAAAACTATATTAATTACTAGAGATGCGCCGAATAGTGGTTTCCCCGTTCTATAGTTTTGCCGCACAAACAAGTTTATACAATACACGCTAGATTTCCAAAGAGCCGCGCGCGTACGGAGTGAGTGGTACCTCGCCTCCCGCTACCCGTTGCACCCCGCCACTGTCATTGCGTATGAAAACACAATACTGGTGCCAGATTTTAGTGTAGATGTAACTATTAATGCTAGATTGTATTTGATTACCTGTGTTTAATTATATCTTTGTTTGAGTACCTTACAATAAACAATTTCTAATAAATACGAATGTTAGATTATGGGATTCCTTTAATTTATTTTGCCCTAAAGGCTGATTTACAATGATCAATTAAACCGAATACATTCGGCATTTCAACCGAATGATTCGGCCGAATACGAATACTTCAAAATTAGCCGAATACGCCGAATGCCGAATATAAAACGAATATTCGGCGCATCTCTATTAATTACCTTTGACCAATGTCGAGTTTAATGGCCTAGCCGTTTTTATGAAATATGTATACCTACTTTTTTTGCTGAATCTGTTAGTTTCATTTTTTTTTCGGATTGACATATCAAGAAAATATATGAATATCATTCTGTGATATTGATATTATGAGATTATATAATGTTGAGTCGGTAAAGCAGTTTATATCGTGAAATGAATAGACAAAAATATGTTCGTTTATAATAGGCATCCGAGGCGCACGTCTTATAAAATCGGTGCTGTCATGTAATTCGTTACATAGAAATTCATAAAAAAAATATTGAGTGTTCAAAACGCAGCGCACTAGACGCGCGCCTCGGGCACCTGTCATAACTATAGATCATATTGAAGCTGTACATCAGTCACGTCAATGTTACGTACAGTATTTCTATTTTCTTAATGTCCCTCGGGTATCATCGGATTTCCGAATACATACGAATGCTAATTTCCATGTCGATCAATTATTAGATTTATCGTGTATAATAAGTTGAATTCAGAACTAAGTACGTTATTGTTGTTTTGTTTTTCGTGTGAAATATATAGAGCTGTAAAACTATTTTCCTATCTGTCGTGCCTGCGACTTTAGCGGCTTTTCTCCCATTTTTTAAAAATAATTTACTTATATCAAGTTAAAAAGTTATTAATAACTCTATATATATACTTCCAAGTCGATTGAGAGCGTCCGGTCTGCACCAAGTGCAAAGGGCAACTGATAGAAATCCGACAACTGACGAAACACGAGGACATTAAGAAAATAGAAATAGTTTATTTTTATTTTTATAAAGGGCATCTCGCAGTACTGACCACTAAGGTCTTGGCTGCTTAACCGGATTTTCCTGTGGGTGCTCACACTTCACTCACAGCTTCTACACTTAGAGCCTCCAGCCAGGAGCTTTTTGAACTTATTCTAAATTAAAATTAAGCGAATGCTCGCTAAGGGCACCCCCTGTGGGGTACGAACCTCGGCTTAGGGCAACGCTGATGGGAGGACAGCAAGAAGGGACAGGCTGGATCAAATTTATATTTTCATCATGATTATTATACGGGGTATTTAAAGCTACGTGCTCAGCTGCAACAACTGCTGGCACCTCGTTTTCGAGCAAGGGTCGGGGGGGAAATACAGTAGTGTATGTCTCATTTATATACACACATCAACACCATCTAGGGATATTTCGAATTTTCCCAATTTACTCAAAATTTGTCCGAGATAACATACAACATGTTTATATTTTTATAAAGCCCATCAGAATAAAACATTTTTTTTGCGTGAATAAAATTTTATTTAAATAAAGACAAAAAGTTAAATATTGGTAATACGATGAATACTATATTATTTTTGGATGGTTCACTACTAATTTCGCTTTATTTTCAACTTTTTCTTGATAAAAGAAAAAGTTGAAAATAAAGCGAAATTATTCAGTTTTTTTGCAATTATGAGAAAAATTAGTAGTGAACCATCCATGACGTTACAACGGTCCTGCAACGGTTTTTCGTGCTTTGAATCAAGTTATCAAAGTCTTGCTGCGGGATGTTGTCCCAGGTCCTGCTAAGATACCAGAAGTTGCTCTTCAGTCGCAATGTTTGCAGGAAAATTCTTCATATCGCTTCTTTGGAGCATGTCCCACGCGTGCTCTATGGGAGTTAGGTCTGGATACGTCGTGCTCCAGCAGCCAGCTGGTCACCACTCGCGCTGTGTGTAAACGGACGTTGTCGTGCATGAACGTAAATTCTTGGCCCATTTGTAGTCGATGGGGGTCGACTATTGGTACTAGCACCTGGTTACGGTATTTTTCAGCGGTCATGGTGTTTCTGATCCAAACGAGGTCTGTTCTTCCACCAACCATAATTGTCCCGCCGTGGTATGTATGGATTTCCTAAGGGTGTTGCAGACGGCTCTCACGACCAGAAACTCGCCATACGTGTACTCTTCGCGAATCGGGATTCATCGGAAAACAGCACTACAGACTATAGGTTATCTTCCCAGAGCAAATGTTCACGAGCTCACTGTAATCGTCGTCCACGATTTCCTTGGCGTAGTGCTGGAGTACGCGCTTCGTACTCCACACTGCAACACACACGCACACAAACCACTCAAGAGCATGCATGCACTAAAGAACATGGCCAGTTTTTGTATGGACGTCGGCATAGTTATCGAATTGAATGTACATCAATGATTTTTTGTGTTTTATATTTGTGAATATTGACACATTAAATTGGTATAAATAAAAAACTGATAGAACTTGTCATTACAACAGACTAGACGTAAACAGTTTAATAAAACCTTTTAATCAGATCGCTGGCAATAAGTGTATAGATTATAATTTCGCTATTAAAAAACTTATGGTGCTTTAAAATAGCGAACAGTTGTGAATTATTACGGTTAACTGATATGGTTTTAGTATTATTAAGCTCAACACACACAAGGCGGGTGCGTGTGGGCGCGTGACGGCAGTACGGCGGGCTTGTATATTGTAATTCCTTGTATTCAGTATGGCGGGCTAGTATATATTGTAATTCCTTGTATTATAATTTATGTATGTCGGCACACGATACGCGTGCGCGCGTCGGGCGCGGAGTGGGACGGTTGCGGAGCGGGTCGGGCGTGGAGCGGGTTGGGAGCGGGAGCCGCACACGTATTTCGTGTGCTGACATGTATATTATAATACTTGCAAGGAATTACAATATATACAAGCCCGCCGTACTGCAGTCCCGACTACCGCCCGACACGCACCCGCCTTGTGCGTGTTGAGCTTTAGGCATTTAAAAAAGTAATGGCCACCTGAATAAAGGATTTTTAACTGTCTCAAAAAATGTGACAATAATTACAAAGTATATTTGAAACTAATGTTTTTCTTAAATTACAGTTTACCCTTATTTTTTTTAGTTTAATTACCAATAAACAAGGGAAACACAAAAAAGTAAAAACATTTATTTATTTATTATAGAAAATAAAGAGAAACATTTTGTTAGATTATAATATATCTTAAATGCCTACCTAGATAACTCAATAATATACATTAGGTATAGCAATGCAGCGCTAGTGTTAAAGAAACCGAGGTCAACCAAGAGCATTTTTATTTCACATATACACTAACTTGGATTTTGTATAATATATAAGTATTGTAGTGCTGCAGTAATTACATAAATAACTGCTTTAAATATAACCAGACATGTAAAACAAATACAAGCGTTGATTCATATATTATTTTACAATTGTAATTGTGGTTTTTAACAAAGATTAGCCTTTTGTTAGATTATTTTAATATTCTTGAATTGTTAGTAATATGTTGACTAAAAATCCTGCTGGAGCTTGAATATTGTTTTGGTGTCTTACCCAACCAAGGTACCAGATTATTGTCATAACGTGACAACAACAACCAGCGGTTCTGTTCCCTACAAAGCAATTACAATAGTACCCTAAAATAGCTTCCAAGACAGAATCACTATCATGTTCAGTGTCAAATAAAACATAGGAAAAGTTAATTATCTGGGAAACATGATGAGACTTAATACATTCTCTTAATAAATAAGGATTATTTCCACCAACCCGTATTATCATTTCTTGGGAGTGTTCCAGTTCCGGACACACTTCAACAACATAGATACCATTATCCCTAACATGTTCACCGAAGTGGCTGATGGATTGATGTCCGAAGCCAATTCCGTTTCTCGTGATGAGTCATGCACTGCCTGTCTATTTGTTTGCATCCAACACACATGACAAACGTAGTTGTTTCTTGAGGGCTGAAAATAAACCAGTTAGATTAAACACAGATATTACAGCTTATGTTAATATTATTTTTAGCAACAAGGGTACCTTTTGTGTACTGTATCTGTTTATGTTTTCAAGTATAATGTTATTGTGTTTACTATGTTACAACATGCCTACTTTAGGCAAGTATTTAAAGATGGAAAATATCTAAAACACAGATATTACAATCATACACACAATATGAAAACTCATTTTTTATAGATTAATTAATACAACTACCTAGTTATTTATAATAATAAAAAACAAAATGCTTACCACATAATTAGTATTTTGTAATAATAGGACAGCCAGCAATGGACAGTCCATACTGACATTATGATGTCTAATTTTTCTCACAACCAAGGCAAACCATGTTATGTCCCAATAGTCGCTCGTGTTCACCAGCTTCGGTACTTAATAATAAGAAGCATGGATGGCAAATAAATGTATCCAGAGGCAACTGAAAATAAGATACACTAAGTTAATATCGCAAACTATAAAATATACCAGAAGTAGGTATATAAAAATAAATACGATTAAGTTTTTTCTACTCCAACTTCATACCTGAGTTTGAGCATTGGTTATCCAACGCGAAAGTCTTGTTTGATGGTGTGCAGAAAGCGAGGATATGAGATGCCTCTGCAACCTTTGCATGGCTATTCCGCAGTGGATGCATCTCATATTGATTCACAAAACAAATCCGAAACGCAATGCAAATCAAAGTCCAGTGTTAATAGCAAGGTAATCGAGTGGTAGAAGTCCTTAGAGATAATCGGGGGTCAAAAACATTAGAAAATAATTGCAAAAACAAAACACAGTACTGAACGAAGAATCTACAGTAACAATAAAAATACATTGACAATTGACATAGACAATGACACATTGTCAAACAAGTAAACGCGTTTTGTTTAATTATTTTTTTTTGGGTGTAATATATAAATACTATCTTACTCATCAACTTAGGAAAAGATAATTTAATTCAAGCAAAAAATACCAATGAAGACAGATTCGTATGAATAAAATGTTCCTAATAAGAGCATTCTGTCGTCCATATTACATGTCCACAAGTAGTATTATGCATGGTGTGGAACGTCAATTATTATATTTGTTCTTCTCTATGGTCCATTATGGCTGACGTTGACAAATGGTACTTTGAATTCATCTTACATTACTTATTAATTTGATTTAAAAACTGACAAGTTCAGAGAGGCTAAAAACTACGTAGTAATTCATTTTCCTATTTTTACTATACAATATATTTACTATGTTCGTGTATATGGAATGTACTTTTTTGTCCATATCCTTTGATTCCTACATTTTAAATTATTTTATTTTTAATTTTATTGCATAAAATGTTTATATTCAAAAAACGGGTGAAGACACTGATTCCTGTAACACAGGTACCACCTAGCTCAGGAGTCAGGGCTTCAAATTAATATGTAACGTCTTTTTTTACGTCAGTAAAACATTTTTTTTATTAACCGACTTCCAAAAGGAGGAGGTTCTCAATTCGTCTGTATGTTTTTTTTTTTTTTTTTGTATGTTTGTTACGCGATTACTCCGCCAATTATGAATAGATTTTGATGATTCTTTTTTTGTTTGGTAGATCATACTTCAGAGGTGGTCCCATATAAATTTTATTAACTTTGCTTGGGTAGTTTTTGAGTTAGCTTCAATTATACGTATTTTTTCCCACTTAGTATGTAGATGATATGAAAACTTCTTGTCACTGTTATTTACATAGCAGGTAGTGGTATTCGAATTTGTGTGGGGTAGGTACCACAACTAAAAAGTGAAAAATAAAAACTTTTTACAAAAAAAAAACAACCGACTTAAAAAAAAAACACTACAAAGTGAAAAATAACTTTAAAGAACGAAAATTCAAAACCAAAGACACCGACTCACAGTGGAACGAATGTATGGGAGCGGTTGGACGTAGACATTTCCGAAAAAAAAGAGTAAAATTATGCCAAACTAATGATGCCATCTTATTCGATTACTTAATGCCTTCATAACTTGTGGTGATGAATTTCTTCATAACTCCCATATTTCGGGAGTAATTTGAGAAAATGTGAAATTTTACTATGAAAATGAGTGTATCGAGCTCTCTCCCTCCTGATTCCGGGCTTGTTTCAAGTAGCGGTCTCTAATATCATAATGCTAATACTAAGAGCTATATTTAATACTAAGACACATAGTGCGCCAAATGTGCACTTTCTGGGATAAAAGGAAATGAAAATTTAAAAAAAAAAAAACGTTTTTTCCCCATTTGTATTTACTTTAAACCGCAGACAGACTTATTAAGAGGTCTATAAATATATTATATATATACAGAAATATATATTAACAAAAATATTCACAAGAACTGATGAGAGTATGACTTTTAAGTAAGTTGATAATAAATTACCTAGTTTCATTAAAAGTACAATAAATAATTAAGATGTAAGCTCTAATTTACTAAGTTACACATTTTAAAACAATAACATCATTTAATTATCTTCGTCATCATCATCATCATCAATTAATTCAAATTCAGAATCGATGTCCGCTAAATCATTTATGTTAACAAATTCGATATCACTTTTCTCAGAATCCGTAAGCTCATAAAATTCCTTAAAAGAAGATTTTTTTACAAACTTATTTCCTTTTGGACGGATACTTGTAACAAGTGGATCAGAAGACAGTAAAAGATTGTGCATAATATCTTCATTGCATGAGATACTGCTATGCTTTCGAGAATGCCCCTCTCTATATTTTCTAAAATCTTTATTTCTAGCCTCAGATGCCTCTTCGGATAGAAAACCAATGGGCACAATTGACATGTTCTGAACTATGTCTGGCCCATGCATTAAAATTTTATGAAGTGAAGAAGGCATATAATACCATGGGTATAACTCCACGTAAAGCTTAGCAGTATCAAAGCAGAACTCTCGGAATTTAGTTACGTTGATCTTCTCTCCTGATGAAATACACTGCAAGATCACACAGATTTTTCTTAAAAGCATAGCATCTATTCCGGTCAGTTCAGCAGATTTAGTGTAGTTTTCAAAAAATCTCCTTGCCGAGTTGCCATTGTTGGTGGATCCACTGCCTTGTTTCACAACATCGAGAAGTAAGCCCGTTTCTCTTCTTACAGCCTCTTGAACTCTTTTCTTCCTGTCATCAACTTGCCTTTTTGCTATATCACCCCTTACTTGCCATGATTTTATGTCTAATTTGTAGGAAATGTGTAATAAGCATTCCATTGAGCGAATCCAAGCGTGAAGGGTGCTTAAGATATATTTATACATGTCCTCGTTTGCGTGTTTATCTTTGATTAACTCTAAATTATTCATTTCTTTAGGACAAGCCTTGCATATGTCACACACTGAAGCTGCTGTATTGGATATAATGGAATGAATTTTACCATCAATCATTGTCAACAGCAGTTGGTGTTTGACACTAATTCCATCAGTGATGGTGGATGGAGTTAAGGCTTCAATCTCTGCTTCGATTTCAGCCATCTCTCTCTGCACATTTTCTTTGGTTTCCTTTATAAACTTAAACAATATTGGCCGGCAAAATGAAGTGGAAGATGGTCGCTCGTTTTCCCAAATTGTTACACCTTTTGAGACGAGCCGCAGTGGTACAAGACTAATCATAAAATTACTAGCAAGATCGATTTGCTCATCTTCACTCGTCCTTTGATGATAAATGCTTTGGCTAGATGATCCGTCAAAACCCCATTTGCTGGTCAATACGAGCTGTTGATTGGGATCAACAGGGGTTTCTAACGACCTAATAAGTCTTCTTGAGGTTAAATCCATCAAGGCTTGTAATTTGATTTTTGCAGAGCTCTCTGTAACTGTGAGATCTTCTTTGGCCGGATAGCACTTAATTTTTTCTTTAACCAACATGTAGTAACTCGGGTATTGAAGAGCTCCTTCTTGAGTGTTGAAATCCCGAAGAGTGTTATAGCGCCATTTCGATAAGTTCATCGATACATAAAGAGCCAATGCCTTCAAAGGGGATATTTCCCGTACCTGAATTGATTTACCTTCAATGAAGGCTTTGATTTTTGAGGCCTCTTCTGGATTCTCCGTCAAGTATTTCATAACATAAGCTGTATCGCTTTGTCCTGCCTTTTGAAGCGCCCTTTCGGCCGAAAACATAATTTCAGCGCTGCTACTGCTGCATGAAAGACTATCTTCAGTGCGTCTTCTTTTTTGCCGGTTACTAAGGTCCTCAAAAGATTTACGAGGACTAGGATGTGTACAAGTTGAAGCATCAGATTTAGCAGGAGAAATTATGGGCTCGATGACGTCACTTATATTTTCTGTAGAAGGTTCCATATTTTCATTCTGTAATTCCGGCCATTGAATTGCAGCCTGTAGCCAAATCTCATGTTTCTTCCGAAACTTATCTGTGCTTCTTCCAGACTGTGTCCATTTTGCATAAATGCGGTAGCAAAATCGACGACACCAGTCTTTTAATCTTGTTTCAGCACTTTCACATAACTGGGGGCTTAAAACGGCCGCTTTTGCAGAATCATAATATGATCATATTATGATTCATAATAAAAATCGTAAAATGGTCACAAACTGACAATTCATATTATTATCTGCTAGCAATTCATATTATTCCAATTCATCTGTTTGACAGTTTTGTATGGAGATTCGTAAAATGGTCCACAAATTACGAATTGCTTTACTGTCAATTATAATGTCAAATAACAGAATCATGAGAAATCAGTCAAAAGCAACATCTGGTAAATCATATTTCGGATTTTTTGAAGAAATATTGCAATAACGGCAGATTTAGCCCTGTATGAACATTTTCTGGAGCACGCGCAGGTTATGGAGACTTTTGCATATCGCCGACAAAGCGCAGCACTTCGAAAAAAGGACATGGCCTTCGAAATGTCGGACCTCGAATTTGTTGGCTCATATAGGTTAGATAAAAGTGTGTGTCGTGACCTGATCCATGAGCAGGAGCCATACATACCTGTGTTGTGTACCTACCCGCCGCGATTGGCATAAGTACTACCTCAAAGGCAAGTAAAAGGATTATGATAAAAGTAGTATGTATTTATTACTTATGTAGTTCCAGATAGACCATAGCATCTATTATTGTAGAGGTTAACCCTGTACGGTGCACCCCCTCGATGAAATAAAACCTTTTATATACTATATACACCTAAATGGCAACTTACTACAATCTTCTATTTACATTTTAGGTGCTGAGTACACTTAGATTTTACGCCTCTGGATCATAGCTTTATAGGAGCAAGATACACCAAGTTAGTGTATCTGTGTGAGATGAGAGAGCTGTGACACTAAATAATGTGAGTAGGTACCAACTTTTTTGGCTGACAATAATACATGGGATTTAAACATAACTGGCGAAAAGTGGATGAACTAAGGGCCAAAACACACGACACGGCGTCGCATCACATGTTTAAATAACTATTTTTTATTGATAACTAGTCTTTACACCTTGTTTTAGGTGTAAACGGTAGGTAAACGAAAATAGTAGAGTAGTGACTGCCTCGTTGGTCTAGTGGTCGCAAGCGCTACTGCTGAGTTCATACTCAGCAGTAGCGCTTGCGACCCCTAGGCCCTTAGGTCCTCATGGGCCTGGGTTCGATTCCCACGTTGGGCAAAGTGTTATTGGGTTTTTCCATCTGGAATTTCTCAGTAGCAGCCCGGAGCCTGGATTTGTGCCCGGTTGATGGCAATAGGCTCGCCCCCTATTACATGGAACTTAAACATAACTGGCGAAATGTGGGTGTCCTATGAGTATGCCTCTGCCTAACCCTTCGGGGATTACAGGCGTGATGTTGTGTTATGTGAAAATAGTAGATAATAATAAAAAAATAAAATGTAGCAACGTCGGTCGCAACGTATCACGATGTCGTATCGTGTGTATGTTTTGGCTCTTTGGTGCCACCTCTGTCAAACCCTTCCGAGTTAAATAGGTGATACTAAGTTATATTATCTTGCTTTACTTCAATTTTATTAGGTAGTAGTACGTAGGAGACCTAGGTATATGAGGAGATTCATTTAGCTATTACTTACTATACTCCATTTGAAATAGTGATAGCCATTTGAGGTAGTCATTTAAACAAACCTTTTTTACAGTCCGTACAACCGATTTTGACTACTATGCCGTAGTTATAAGGATGGTATTAAAAGCAAAAAAGTGGTTACAAAACCAACTGTTTACTGCAGCTGCCATTTGTCATACCACTAACGCAAAAGAAGTCAATATCGGTTGAACGAACTGTATGAAAGATTTATTTAAATTTCTAATCTTATTTCAAATGAAGTTTAGAATAAAACAAGTGTTAGGAAAAATATTTTATTAAATTAACAATTTTCATCTTATATTATTTAAAAAAATCTAGCAATAATCAAATAATAAAACTTACAAAAACATAAAAACTAATCGGTCTTTTATTGTTTCAGGTTTGTGACTCTTTTTTGATATTTTGAAGTGTCGATGCTAGCCACAGAGGAGCGAATCATGACTCCTTTGTATGGAATCACCATCTCTTGGCACAACTCCACCAGGCTGAAAATGAAAAGATGTGGTTTAATTGTGGACACAGAGCGGGCTGATACCTTCTTTGCCTTTATTTTAAGTTTTTGTGTTAGTTAAATGTTAAATAAAATATAGTTTGTTTTCTTCTCTGATTTACTTCTTTTTTTTTGCATGTACAAAAAATTCATACTTTACCTCTATGGACCGAATATCTTTAGACTGCATCAGCAAGCCTCTCAAGGTTCTGCGCTATTAAATGGTTCGCCATACCAGCTGCAGCACGTTTCATCACCCGAGATAAAATTCTCCGAGCCTCATCTAACGAAGCCAGAGGGCGACCTAAAAAACGTATTATATTATAATTTATAACATACGCGTTTTCAATAGTCATCATAAGTCTTAACCGCAATATGAATAACTGTAGGGTTAGAAAATTCTACTCACTGCGGTATCTAGATTGCCGTGTTCTACGAGGCAGAAGCACTGTTGTATAGCGTCGGCCGGGGTAGGGCTTGGTGTTGACGCACGAGTCTGGCCAGAAGTTAGGGCTCCAGTGATCTCAATAAGGGGCTCATCACCGACAGAGCTCCCACTTTCAGGGTAGAAAGTCGAGCAGATGTTCCATTGTATCTCATATACTCTAGATGCACGCCTTTCCATTCCTAAAAAATATTACGAACATTTGAGTACCTACTTTTGCACAGCGATAATATTGAATATTGATCTAAGATAAACAAGTATGCACTTACTTTGTATTTAAAAAAATCCAACTCGCACGAAATACTGAAGTTATATGAAATTACGCGTCTAGTTGAAGTTGACATAACTCAAGGGATAAACTAAAAACTCCTTTGTATGGATTCCCAGTCTACAAAGTTTTTATTGTTTTTAATTTCCGTTTTCAGGGCTTATCTGCGGTATTTTTAACAGTTATAAGTTTAATAAAATCAAATAACATTGTAACTATAGAAATAAAAAAATAAAAAACTATTTTGATTAATAAAAACAGTAAAGAAAATTTAACCGGTAAAATTATGGTCTTTATTTTTTTCATGCGGCAATATTTACACCAAATATGATTCAGATATGAATTGAATTGAGATATGATTCAGCTATTTATGTGTCACCATTTTACGAAAATTAGAGGAATGGCTAATGAATTGCTGGGAATTCAGGAAATGAATTGCTTTTAGCAATATTGCTAAAGTGACCGTTTTAGGCCCCCTGAACACAACTGTTATCTTTTAAAACACTGAACAAATAGTTAAAGTCGCGTAAATCTTTATGTGCGCGTGCGCATAAAGCAACGTGAATATCAAGATTTGTATTAAAATTTGGAAAATACATTGCGAGATTAGCTTGGATACAACGAGGTGTAAATCAACACTGATTTTAAAGTTACTAATAGTGACCTATTTATATAAAATCCAGGTATCCCAGGTATCCTTTGTTAAATATTGCAAGGTAATTAGTTATTGTGATAATTAGTAAATGATGCATGCTAAATTAGTGTATTAAGAGCCATTTAGTAATTAAATAATAGCAATGTTCTTATCAGTAATCATTAGTGCATCAGTTTTATATGTAAACCTTAAGTCCCTAATTATATATCCTAATTAGCTTATATCTTCTCTAATTGGCTGCTCAGAAATGTTATTGTAATAAGGTAAACCTTTAGAAAAACGGTTTTAATCAACAAAATAAACAAAAAATAAAAAAATTGTGTTATAAAATAAACATCACTCTTTATCCCAGAAAGTGCACATTTGGCGCACTATGTGTCTTAGTATTAAATATAGCTCTTAGTATTAGCATTATGATATTAGAGACCGCTACTTGAAACAAGCCCGGAATCAGGAGGGAGAGAGCTCGATACACTCATTTTCATAGTAAAATTTCACATTTTCTCAAATTACTCCCGAAATATGGGAGTTATGAAGAAATTCATCACCACAAGTTATGAAGGCATTAAGTAATCGAATAAGATGGCATCATTAGTTTGGCATAATTTTACTCTTTTTTTTCGGAAATGTCTACGTCCAACCGCTCCCATACATTCGTTCCACTGTGCGACTTCCGAAATTAAAGTTATTTTTCACTTTGTAGTGTTTTTTTTTTTGAAGTCGGTTGTTTTTTTTTTGTAAAAAGTTTTTTCCTTATTAACGCTGGAGGAGCGCTGGCGCTGACGCCATGGCGGTACCAGGATAAATAAAACGCTTGTTTGTGAGATAACTTGAAATATCTGGATGACCGAGCTTTGCTCGGTTTTTTTTGAACGACGTTTTCTAAAAATGAAACCTACCTAGATCGATTTATCGCTCCCTGAAACCCCCTGCATACAAAATTTCATGAAAATCGTTGGAGCCGTTTCCGAGATTCAGATTAAATAAACACAAGAATTGCTCGTTTAAAGGTATTACTTATTAAGATACTCGTAGATACTTATTAAGATAGATACTTATTAAGAATATTTTAGTTTTATATTATTATGTTTTGTACTAGCTTCTGCCAGCAGCTTCGCTCGTATGATGTCGTTATAAATTATAGCCTAAGTTACTCAGTGATAATATAGCATTCAAATGGTGAAAGAATTTTTTAAATCAGTCCTGTAGTTTTTGAGTCCTTTCAAACGAACAAACAAGCTTACAAAAAATCAAATGTTTCCTCCTTATAATATTAGTTTAGATTTAGGACGCTCAATTGTCAGCTCGAGGGGCCGACCGTCTAAACTTTTCTTCTATTCTTTATTTGTATCAACGTTTATCTTATAATTTTATGCCATAATTATAAGGCCTGAACTAAGAAAAAACAAATTTATTTCAGGTACCGTCTAGTCCGCTACAGTGGCGTTTGGCGCGGCTGCGACGTTCTACAATGGATCATGGATAACACCAACAATAAGACAAGGTAAATAAGAATATTATAATAGAATACTTGCTCTTTATTATGTACACCATACAACATACAAATTACAGATATAAATCGACGCTTGAAAGGCAACATTGACTAAGCGACATGGGTTCCCATGTCGCTTAGTCAATGTTGCCTTTCAAGCGTCGAAATGTATATGTATTTAAATTTTACATAGGGTGACACCATGGGCTGTCTTATCGCTAAAAGCGATTTTTAGGCTGCCTGTACTGGAGCGGAGCGAGTCAGCGGAGCGGAGAAATGTGCCTATATTAACCAATAGGAGCGGAGCTCTGAAGCGGAGTTTACATTCTATTGGTTAATATTGGCACATTTCTCCGCTCCGCTGCCTCACTCCGCTCCAGTGGACAGGCAGCCTTAGGCTCGCAACTTGGCGTCTCACAAAATAGTACTTGCAGAAAAATACATCTTATTTTTTGGAATTGAAAGTTTGTTTTCGATTGTTTAAAAAAAACTTTTGAGAAGACCTTAAAATGTCGTTAAAGATTTCATAATTTATTAATGTTGTAATATGGAAGTTTCGACGCTCATAACTTCCAAACCAATACTTTTTTCCCAATTCGGCTTCCATACAGGGCTAGATAATGAGGCAAATTGATATAATTTTTTGTTTCGAACGTACACCGTCAAATAGACGAGAAATCACTATACTACGTTTGTATGGAAGAATGGCCGACTAGTGTACCCTTGAGGATTCGGAGGTAAAGGTTGGTTTTCTTTTTCAGAGCGCAAGCAACTTTAGTATGTCAGAACCTTTTAAGCGCGGGTTACATGGAGGGTATGACGGAATTACCCCAGTTCGCAGACTACGCGCTGTACAAGCCCATAGTTCTACCACCGCGGGCCATTGATGAGGATGAATCTCGTAAGTAGAAACTCAGTAGAACAATAACACATAACATACGCCACATCACGCCTGTATTCCCCGAAGGGTTAGGCAGAGGTGTACCTATAGTACACCAACATTTCGCCAGTTATGTTTAAGTTCCATGTAAGCGGGGGCGAGCCTATTGCCATCAACCGGGCACAAATCCAGATTCCGAGCTGCTACTGAGGAACTCCTGATGGAAAAACCCAATAACACTTTGCCCGACCTGGGAGCCTAACCCAGGACCTCATGCTCAGCAGAAGCGCGTCAATAATAATCTAGATACATATTATAAAATAAAGTCGCTTTTCGTGTCTGTTTCTGAGACCGCTTTGTTATTCTAAACTACGCAACGAATTTTGATGTGGTTTCCGCCATCATTTAGAGAATTTATTAGGTAGGAGCTTGTGGCTAAGCAATAACAGCCGCACGGGTAGATCCATCAGGTAAAGCTACGCTTGCCGGGATTATTCCGTGGATGTGTGACCATATTAACATACAGAGACTCCTCCGTGCCTCAGAAAGCACGTTAAGCTGTTGGTCCCGGCTGTCATTCGTCGATCTTTGACAGTCGTTACGGGTCATCAGAAGCCCGAAAGTCTGATAACCAGTCTTATCGTATTACCCAGTTACTGAGTTGTGGAGGTCAGATAGGCAGTCGCTCCATATAAAATAATAGTACTCAGCTGCATCCGGTTAGACTGAAAGCCGACCCCAACGTAATTGGGAAAAGGCTAGGCAGATTGATTGATTCGGGAAGGCTTAAATTAATATTAAACTTCCATATTTATATTAAAGAAGTCTCGATGTTTTGTCAAGTTTTGAAAACCGAAGCAGGGGTCGGTCGCTATAGTTAAATATAATATTAGTCTGTGTTTATTCTTGAAAACGTAGGTGTGCTCCGACTCCCGAGTAGCAGTATGATGGCTCGGGATAGTAGGCAAGGCAAACCACTTGACAAAAGATTAATTATCAGGAAATAACATTAAATTGAGAGTGGTAAAAAGTCAAATACGGTCTTCCTAGATAATGACAGATTTATTTTATGCGTACGGTATATTACAAAAAGGTTATGCAGATGTCCACAATACAGTATACTTAGGGGTGATTTTCAATAGTCAGAAAACTTTTATTGAGTATGTACAAACTTTCACATTTATTCTTTATATAAACATTATCCGAGTAATCAAAAAAAAAAAAAAAGCAAAATTTTAAAGTCATTTATTCAAACTAGGCTGAGAATCAACACTTTTCGAACGTCAAAATTAAATAAGACAGTCGCCAAAACGCCCACCCTTCACCACTTCCTAGTGCTTTAGCTGGGAAGAAGAAGTGGCGCAACAAACTCCCCAGCAACAAAGCTGTCTGTTCAAGTTAGAATAAAATATAATAATAATAATAATTCTTTATTCACAAAAAAACATAAACTTTGACAATAGATAGGTATACAGAAAGGTAAGCAAACTTATGTATTATTATACAAAATATATTCTAATAGTATGCAAAATAATTTACATTACGCAACACAAAACATATTTAAATGATAAATTATTGACCATATGTCAGTTAGTACACGCCAATATACCAACCAAAAACATCGAGAACTATACTCAAGCAGAAATAAAAACTAAACGTAAACAGAACTAAATATCTTAGTAAAAGCCTCCAGGCATAAAGGGCGTGCCCGCTATATAAAGCTGTAATTGGAAGTTATAAATGATAAACTAGGACCATCGAGGTAAAATACTACTAAAATACTGAAAAATGAGCCCTTATTTAACAAGAGGGACAAGTGGATGACACGGCTTTTAGTAATACAATCAATAGCGTTAAGCTTAAGATATTTTTCAGAAAGCAATGGTCAAGTAAAATATCTCCAAAACACACATTCGTCCACAGCGGAGGAATCAACTAGACTGGTCGAGAGCGTCTCATCGTACTGCCTCGACCTCAACCTGGGTGAGAACTCCGCAAGGCTGATCAAAACACCTAAAGCAGGTATTCATGCAATAAATTACCTTAACTTGTATTAAATAAGAGCTAAATTATGTTGGCAAGTAAATGCATGAATTGTTTCAGAGAAGAAATCATCGTCTAGTGAAGAAGAGACGCCTGTGTTAGAACAAAATGAAGGTGAGAATTTTTTAATTTTCCATCAATAAATAATTCACCATAATTTTCATAATATTTGAAGCAATATTTCATTTTTAATTATTTTTTAGACATTATCAAATAAAAATAAACCTTGTTTGCCCAGTGTCGACAGAAGCACGCCACATATGCAAGGCGATCGTCGTGTCGGGCGAAGATCACTTGCGTCTACTGATGCGACAGTGTCTCGCGCGACACGCGCTCCCGGCCGCCTGGCTACACGTGCTCTATCCACTGTGTGTGCACGCCGCCGATACCATCGTGCTAGGTAAGTACGTACACTCGAGAAACGAAAAGGTTATGAAATTGTTTCCGGTATGGTGCATGTCACAAGCACTGGAATCCAGTGACACTGGATCAATATTTGACCAATGTAAACACTACAATTCATTCCAGCATCCAGTAACTAATGGTGAATTTGACTAGAGCGGTTGCTTAGCATAATCAGCCCATAATTTTCCCACTGTTGGGACACAGGCCTCCTCTTTGTGAGAGGGAGTGGGTCGTAATCCACACGCGGGCCCTGTGCGGGTTGGTAGATGTCACATGACTTCGAATTTTTGGTTCTAGGAAGTCCGGTTTCCTCACGATGTTTTCCATCACCGTTTTGAGAGCAGTGGTGATGAAATAATTTACACAGAGTAAACCTATGACGAACAACTCGTAAATCGCGGCCGTTACACACATGGCCCACCACTGCTTCGTCAAATATCGATCCAGTGTCACTGCATTCACATGCTGTATTTACTTGCAGGAAACCCATCGGGCCCGAAGGTGGTGACACTGTCAGTGAACAAAATATGTCACACTTTGTCACTTTCCATAGTGATTTCATTAGTTCCAATAAAGCCACCGGACCAGATAAGCTTGCTCCACTATGAATATTTAAATCGGCAATAAAATAAATAGTAATTATAAATTGTGTTATTTACAGACGTGAACAGCAATGACATTGACGTCCGGAACTACGTGCAAGTGAAGAAAGTGCCTGGTGGTACTATGAGAGACAGCTGTGTCGTGCAGGGAGTTGTGCTTACTAAGAACGTAGCACACAGGTTAGTTACTTATTTATTTGGCACAACAACAGCAGTACATACATATAATTAAAAGAGAACAATAGTAAAATAAAAGGTTTGGTATGTATGCCTTTTATACAAATTTAATTTTTTTTTTAAAAGAAAATATTTTTGTAAAAACGGGTGTATAATGCTGAAAATAACACCGCGTTTTTATTACATTTAGTTTTTTTTTAATGGTTTTAACTGAATTTTAAATACCCTATGTTCTTAGATGGCCACGCTAAGTTTGCATAAGTAAAAAAAGGTGGAATTTGAAAATCCATAGACGGCAACACCATCCTATCTTACGAAAAAGGAATTTGATCATTTGTTTGTCTTTTGGTTGTTGATAGGTTTTTTTTTTTTGTTAGCCTGTATTGTGTCCCACTGCTGGGCAAAGGCCTCCCCTTTCTCCTTCCAAATCTCTCTGCTTAGTGCGATTTCCATGTTGGCCCCGCAAACATAACTAGATCGTCACACCACCTTCGCCGCGGTCTACGTCGACGGCGTTGTCCTCCCTCAGGCGTCCAGTGAGTGACGATCTTTGCCCATCTCTCCGGGTGCATTCGTGCGACGTGGCCGGCCCATTCCCACTTCAGCCTGGCTGTTTTTTCTCCAACATCCGCTACTCTAGTTATGGAGAGCAGGATGGTGTTTCTAACGTGGTCCGTTCGTTTGACACCTATTATGCTGCGCTCCATTGCCCGCTGGCAAATCTTGAGTTTGGACTTCTGTTGTTCAGTAAGTGACCAACTTTGTGCACCATAGGTTAGGACGGGCAGAATGCACATGTCGATGAGTTTTCTTTTTAATGTTATAGGGAGGAGATATGATGAGAGGAGAGATATATGATGAGGAGATAAGATGTTTTTAATGTTATTGATAGGTTATTTTGTTTATATTTTGATTTATTCCTGGTAAAGAATAGTCACTTTAGCACGATGCAGTGTGGATTTGATACAGTTTTGTCATCGTATGGAGGTAGAGCATAGGTACGACATAGTCACACATAATCTATTATGCAAAATTCAAAAGGCAAAATATCAAAATCATTAGATCTACTTACAACCCCGAAACTGACATAACCGACTGATGTAAAAGTAAACCATATACTTTTTGGGGTTGCCCCATTTATTCCATTGCAGACTTAGCATGGCCAGACTCCACACAAGACAGACACACAAGTTCTAAGCAATAAGGGTTTTCTGAAATGACGTTCACTAGGTGGCAGCACTGTCAAAAGTGTCAAAAGCGCCTAAATTTTGTTTAGTCGTGACTGATGAACATCATCATATATTTTATATTCATTGTCGAAATGGAAGACCGCTTGTCGAAGTGGCGTGAATTTTCATGAAAAGTTTATCGGAATGAGAGTCATTCCGATGGCGCGTTTTTTAAATTTTTTCTCTCAGTTTTGTTCAGAAGGATCTTTGAAATGACCAGAATATTACTGATAGATATTTTTATTGCCACATATTTTTGCAGTATGGGCGGCACTAATTGCAATATTTATGAAAACTCGAAACATTATACTGTCAGGTTTTTATGCTCCCAAAGTGATGTCAGATATTTTTTATCATAACGAGGTATTACATTCTTCTGAAATTAACTGAGTAGGCAGATATTTGTAAAGCAAGATATGTCCGATATTTATGCATTCTTAGAGGACACATCATTTTGAAGCCCCGATGCGGTATCCTATATTTTGTTGTTGTTTGTCTCGTCAAATAATTTTGGTGTTTCTTCAATGTTACAAATTTATGCCACTACTTGCCTTCCACAGATGATTACATAATTATGTTTGTTATCTTCTTAAGAAAATATATTGATGAATAAATTATGAAATCAGATATTATTGCCGATCTTTCAATAGTAGTGTATATAATATATTTACGCTCGTGACTGTACATACCAATAATAGCAGCCGTTTTAATTTTCTCATTTATTTAGATGTACAAAATGCGTAGATTTTTGGTCTTCCTACAGCATGTATGTATTTGTTCTAATACAGGGGCATGCCGCAGCAGATATCGAATCCAACGATATTACTTCTAGACTGTTCTATCGCGTATCAGCGAGTTGAGGGCAAACTTACTTCGCTGGAACCTGTATTGATGCAGGTTAGTTGGAAAATTTTATATAAAAGTATTAAAACACCCGACTACAATTAAAAAGTTCAAATTAACTTCACTTTTCAAACCGTCTGATGCAGTTGGTGCCAGTTATTTTGGTTCGATGTCAGATTGATGCTACCAACTGTATTAGACATCAGTCAGTTGATCTAAATATGACTTGTAAATTGCAAAAAACGTAATACAATTAGAAGTTCGCGAGCTACCCTGATGATTCCGCCTTACCGTTAGGAGCGCGAGTACCTGGTGCGGTGCGCGGCGCGCATCAGTGCGCTGCGGCCGCGCGTGGTGCTGGTGCGCGGCGCGGCGGCGCGCGGCGTGCAGGACGCGCTGCGGCGCGGCGGCGTGGCGCTGGCGGCGCGCGTGCGGCCGCGGGCCCTGGCGCGCGCCGCCCGCGCCACGCGCGCCGACACGCTCGCCTCCATCGACGCGCGCGTCGGCATGCCGCGCCTCGGCACCTGCGCCAACTTCTACGTCAAGAATTGTGAGTCACCGAGGAGGTACTCTACTCCTACAGACCCTAATAGCTGGGCCACTCCAGACGATCCAAATTTAGATCTTCTTTACATTATTTTCTTTGGTTTGGAGATTCTTTCGCACGATACATTTTTAGAAAACCCGATCCTGCCGCATGCTACACTGCCGATCTACATTTTTAACTAGATTAAGTTCAATTAAACATTATCCATATAGCCTGACCGCCGGATCGACACACATTTTTATTTTCGAATCAACTTATTACTTTGTAATATAATTTAAGAATAAGACCTCTTATTTTGGAAATCAATAATTGTACTTAAAACAAAAAAAAAAAAATACTCTACTCTGAATAAAGAACGAAGTATACATAACCTAGCATTTTAGAATAATCTAATCGGCCATTCGGCCAAAGTCGTATTTGGCCCATCTGTAATATCTAATAATGACAATAAAAAGATTTTCTAAACACTTAGGCCCGATTGAACAACACATTTTCGAAATATATATCAACAAACTATTATTCTTACAGATTCCAGCAAAACACTAATGGTACTTGAAGGATGTGCTGAACCAAACTTAGCATGCTGCATATTGCTACGTGGGGCATCCCTACAAGAGCTAGTCAAAGTGAAGAAAGTCGTAAAATTCATGCTGTTAGCGTGTTACAACTGGAAACTAGAAAAGGCATTTCTAGGAGACATCGAAGCGATCCTCCCTGAACCAGGCATGACGTTTGACGATGATCTCAATGAAAACGACGTAGCGAAAGATGAAGTTGTTAAAAATGATCTTACAAATAATGATACTCAAAGTAATGAAGGTGAAAAAGATATTGCGATTCGAAAAGATTCCTTGAATGAGGAGTCGAGAAAGAGTAATGAAACCGACAGCAATGAATCCTCGAGATCTGACACTATATTTACAAACTCGAGTGTTAAAGATACTGGGAAAAGTGATGATAAAAATGCTATTTCCAAAAATACATGTAGTATTGAAGAAAAGAATAATGAAGTAAATCATAAGAACTTGGTTGAAGAAGATCCTTTGCAGAGTACAAAACCATTTATGCGTAAAACAGACAGTGATAAAACGCTAAGTTGTGGTGTTCCAATCAGGGACTTCAGTGATCCATTGCGCGCTACGTTGTCTGTTGATGACGATGTTTTCTTACCAAAAGAGGAAGCTAAGCTGAAGGCAGATCCGCATACCGATCGGTAAGTCGTTTTTAGAAATTAATTCCAAATATTTAGTAATAGAGTAGTAAAATAAAATCAACAATTTTTTAAGTAGTGACAAGGTCGTAACCTCCGACCAAATAAAAACCCAAGACATAGCGCTGCGAACAATATAGTGAAGCATGCAAAAACTACACCTCTGCTCTGTGCATACACGCTCTCACACACACATTTACAACCGAACTACACCTCAACACACAGTAAAGTAAGTGCACCATGTGTGTCTACAAACCGGCCTCACGTGACTGTTGACAGTGTTATGTCTTGATTTTTTATTTGGTCTTAGAGTCTGAGGTCGCAACAATCAGACGATGTGGACAGCACGGGACTTGTCGTTAGATGCTGATGTCTGCAGTGAACATCTCATAGTCGAGCATGCATTTGGCTACATATCGTTTTAGATCAATAAATAAGACTGAACGATAGACTGAGCCGTGTGTGTAACAATTGACAGATGTTTTGGCTTGTTCTAATGATCATTGCTTAAGTGAAACACACACATGGTTCCATATGATTTCTGAAACGACAGATCGTAACGATATGTAGTGTGCTTCCAGGGATACTCCCAAATTGGGAGTCCCAATTAAAAAGGGCAGCAGTATTTTATTTTAAACCTTTTTGTTGTTATATTTTTGGAATCGCCTCTCAAGCCCATTAGTTTTATTCCCCACATGGTCATGGTACAAAAAAACAAATAGATACCTAGATACGCATGAAAAACATAATCCTGTCTTTGCTGTCGCGCAGTCGGGTAAAAAGTATCTTAACTCCAATAATGCTATTTCCTGTTGTAGGTGGTCAACAGACGACGTGGTGCTATCCATGTCGCCGAACATGATCATCCCGGCGCCCTACCTCGAGACCGAGGCGGGGCGGCGCTGTGCGCTGCGGGAACAGTTCCCCGCGCCCCTCCTCACCGCGCCCCCCCCGCCCCCGCACACGCCCCGCGCGCCCCGCCACTCTTCGCGCGCCGAGCACAAGCACCGCGAGCTCAAGGTACCACACACTGTTAGTTTACGCGCCCACCGCGAGCTCAAGGTACCACACACTGTTAGTTCATGCGCTCACCGCGAGCTCAAGGTACCACACACTGTTAGTTTACGCGCCCACCGCGAGCTCAAGGTACCACACACAGTTAGTTTACGCGCCCACCGCGAGCTCAAGGTACCACACACTGTTAGTTTACGCGCCCACCGCGAGCTCAAGGTACCACACACTGTTAGTTTACGCGCCCACCGCGAGCTCAAGGTACCACACACAGTTAGTTTACGCGCCCACCGCGAGCTCAAGGTACCACACACTGTTAGTTTACGCGCCCACCGCGAGCTCAAGGTACCACACACAGTTAGTTTACGCGCCCACCGCGAGCTCAAGGTACCACACACTGTTAGTTTACGCGCCCACCGCGAGCTCAAGGTACCACACACAGTTAGTTTACGCGCCCACCGCGAGCTCAAGGTACCACACACTGTTAGTTTACGCGCCCACCGCGAGCTCAAGGTACCACACACAGTTAGTTTACGCGCCCACCGCGAGCTCAAGGTACCACACACAGTTAGTTTACGCGCCCACCGCGAGCTCAAGGTACCACACACAGTTAGTTTACGCGCCCACCGCGAGCTCAAGGTACCACACACAGTTAGTTTACGCGCCCACCGCGAGCTCAAGGTACCACACACTGTTAGTTTACGCGCCCACCGCGAGCTCAAGGTACCACACACAGTTAGTTTACGCGCCCACCGCGAGCTCAAGGTACCACACACAGTTAGTTTACGCGCCCACCGCGAGCTCAAGGTACCACACACAGTTAGTTTACGCGCCCACCGCGAGCTCAAGGTACCACACACAGTTAGTTTACGCGCCCACCGCGAGCTCAAGGTACCACACACAGTTAGTCCACGCGCCATCCTCATCGCGGCCCCCCCGACCCCGCACACTTCGTACGCAGTTAGTTTACATACACCTTTTGGGGTATACCTTAGGCACTGTGCAGACGATGGAAATCCTGGCATTTTGTCCTACGTGCGCGTTAGATTTCCATACGATTCAGAATTGTCCATCGTCTGATCAGCGCCTTACCGTCACTATTTCAGTGGATAGACTATACACGTAACAGGATTTACTGTTTCCAGTAACTTGTATTGCATTTTGTTGCCTATTAAAACTTATGTAACATTTTACTCTCTAAGGAGCTCCACCCATTTGCCAAGATGGCTATATCAGCTCCGGCCGACGACGCGGCACTTAGAGCGGCGCTCGCGCACTACAGAGCCACCGGCTGCCGGCTCGTTAACGACAAACATAAACGTAAGTTACTGTATTTATGTAGAATATTCACGATCAGCGTGGAACCATTAGTAAGTCATTGCAATGTAACTTTTATCTCGGTAAGGTAAGGGATTTATTAGAACGATTGCCGACAGTTTTATGAAACTCAAGGAAATCATTCTAATTTATACTTTATCACAATGAAATAAGAGTTATATTGCAATGACCTAGTAATGGTTTTACGTCATTCAAATTTGATCGGGAATGTGCTTACCTTATTGGCTAAAAATCACGAAGGTGGTTTTGAGAGTGGTTTTATGACGAAGTATGTTACAAGTTATAAGAATGACAGTTACTTTATAAATTCCACTAAATATGTGTTAAAAATTAAATAAGAAGGGGCTTGTGGCTAAGTAATAACAATCGCACGGATCGATCGATCAGGTTAAGCTACGCTTGTCGTGGTTTGTGGTCTGCTGGTCCTGCTCCACAACTAATTGATTAACATTTGCAAATACTGTTGGAGCTGCTGAAGATTGTAAGACTATCTTTGCATTGTATAAACTCAATCTCCATTGTATTATATAATTGCATAGCACAGCTGTGAGTACTATGTACTAAAGAGTTACCATTTACCGGGTAATATGTTTTGCATTGACTTGAATGTGCCCTGGCGGCTGTGAGTATGTCATGCTCACTCAAATGTTTCGCTGATGGTGGCGCGTGTGTTGGATCATTTAGCTCCCTTCAAAATGGTTGAGCTGAATGGTGCTAATCCATGCGACATGTTCGTGAACGGGCGCCGTCAGTTGGGACTGGTCATCTCTTAGCTGCCAGGGCTTATTTTTATTTTATTTTTATTTTTTGAATTGTTCTTTGTTTTATCTTTTTATTACGGACGCTTCTAACGTGCACGTCTTTCTACATTGTTCTCACATGTATAATTTCAACATGAATGATGTAACCAATATTTTGTAACAATTTTTTATTTAAAAGAGTGTCCGTGGAGTTTCTTGCCCGTTCTTCTCCATAGGTACCTACTACGCTTTGGAATGGACAACTAGCTTCATACCTATTTCTGACTGACCGATTCCTTGACAATTCAAAAGTGCCTGTAAATGGTTTAATTGAAATAAATGCTTTGAGTTTGAGTTTGAGTTGGTGACCATCTTTAAATACCAAGACCCCCTCCGTGCCTCGCAAAGCACGTTAAGCCGTTGGTCCCGGCTGTCATTTGTCGATCTTTGACAGTCGTTACGGGTAGCTAGAAGCCCAAAAGTCTGGCAACCAGTCTTACCAAGGGGTATCGTGTTACCTAGTAACTAGCTTGTGGTCAGATAGGCAGTCGCTCCATGTAAAATACTGGTATTCAGCTGCATCCGGTTAGACTGGAAGCTGACCCCAAAATAGTTGGGAAAAAGCTAGGCAGATGACGATGTGTTAAAAAAAAAACTTTATTTCGTTCTTATTGCAAAAACTGGCATGCCTAAAGAAAAATGTAAGAAAATGCAATAAGACTGTTGGAGTTCTCTTGAAATGCACAAAGCCTTTTCGTTCACTTATTATATTTTTTTATTAAAACTCAACTATGCTTAAATCAAGCATTAGAAACTACTCAATAGTACGATAGAGTTGATTTTTAAACAAAATTAAAGTAGGTACAGTACAAGAGTTGGCAAAAAAAAAGTAAACATGGCGCAGAAAAAGAACACAAAAAAGCCTTCAATCCTTCATTATTTGAAACTGGAAAGTTCAATAACCGTACTAACATAAGTTTCGATCTACATAACGAGCTGATTTCAGCTCAATGTCCGATGTACAAGCAATCCGTCGTGAAGAAGCCGAAAGAACCCGAAGTGGACCCGAACGAGAAGCCGAACGACAACGAACCGCTCGACCCACTGGCGCCGGAGAACCATCAACAGCTGAGTCTGTTGCTGTACAGCTTTAGCAACAAGTCTGCTAATGTACCCGACTTCTGCGTCAACCCGTGGTAAGTATTTATTTATTTAAACGAAGTTTCTTATCGCATGTAATACTCTGCACACTTTTTTTTTTTTGTGTGGGAAGTTATAAAATAACTTCTCCCGCTCTGGACGGAGCGGGAGGGCGTGTCAGACTCTTACTGACTAAAACCCACCCGTGTTCCTTCAGTTGCCATGTTGCCGGGGGCCACGATCGGTTCGGACTTCTTCGCACCCCCGGCAGGCACCGGCCCTATCAGACCCCGTCAATTCTGCTGACATCTCTTTGAGGCGCGCGTGAAACACAACGCGCCGTCGACCCGGGCCTGTAGTGCTATTCTGTAAAAATCTCACCGTGATAACTTAGGTGAAGTGAGCTGCCAATAGTGTCAATCCTTAGCAACTGACAGCTCACTCCACGCTCACTTCACCTAAGATAACACGGTGAGATGGTTACAGAACAGCACTACTGGTCCTTATCGGACGGCGAGCTACCCATTGCTCACCGTCCGCAAGCCCGCGCCTACGGTGGCCGGAAATCGGCCTGCGATTCCCGACGTCCAAGGCGTCTCCTCCTGCGGTGGTTAGGGGCGTGAGGGCGCGAAATTTGCCTCTTCCTCACGCGCTCTGCCTCCTCCTTCGCGAACATTACTGCTTTGCAGAAGGACGTAACGGCCTCCCATTTCGTCTCGCTCCGTACCATGGCCTAAATCAGGGCCGGACGCGAGAGATCACCGCCGCCGATCGCCTCCTCGAGGATACGGCGACGCTCCGCCCAAGATACTCTGCACACTTGAACTTCGTTCCAGCCGACTGTCCCACGACACCTCTCGACCGTTTTTACTAGTACTTTGCATTCGCAATAGGCAATAGTACCCTACGACATAATAAAGTGCAATTCAGGTCGCATAGCACTAATTACCTACCTACCAGTTATATTCACCTAGAAGTTGCCTCTCTTTCTATCGCGTAACTCTTATATCTTCTGACTACGTTACGCTCACTGAATTGGCCCGACAAGACGAGCCCGCCGCGTACTTGTAGCTTTATACCTAAAATGTGGAGTTCGGCTTCTGTACTATTCTGCGCCTGGAGTCTAGATTTCTGCACATTGGATTAAAATAACTGGCGGAATGCGGTTGTACTTTACAAGTCTACCTATCCTTTTGTGGGAAATACAGGCTTGATATTATGTTAAAAAACGTATTGTTTTATTTCATTATCCAGGATAGTGACAATGGAAATGTACGGCCGCCACGACATATCTTTGGGCGCGTTCCTGGAGAAGTATTGCTTCAACGGAGACTATAAGTGTACTTCGCCGAACTGTAACGTGCCCATGAACCAGCATGTGCGGAGGTATGTACTTACTAGCCAACTAACTCAGTTATTCCATATTCAAATATTTTTTATGATATTTCCACTTAAACAAATATCAACTTTTAGTGTAAATTGAGTTTTTTTTGTAATGAATAGCTACTAACTCAGTTAATCCTTATTCAAATAGTTTTTATAATATTTCCAATTAAACAAATATCAACTTTATGTTAGTGTAAATTAAGTTGTTTTTAGAAGGTCTAGTACTTTTAAACATTTAAATATAATTGGTGAAATGTGAGTGTACTTTAGTCTATCTATAGCTACACCTCTGCCTAACCCTTCGGGGAATACAGGTGTGATCTTATGTTATATTATGTGATAGTACTGTTGAAAAAGACGTAAGAATTAATGAAGTAGTAGCGCAAACTGAACTTTTTGTGCGGGTTTTAAAGTTATTTTTCCAAAAACACATATTTGTTTACATTTGTGGAAGTTAAATTGCAAACGCAGGATAGACAGCAGTCCTGACGTCCTCCGATAATTTACAGCCACCTATCGCGTAACACACAACAATGCCAATTTGGCCTATTGGTATCGTATTACCCAGTAACTGGGTTGTGGAGGTCAGATAGGTAGTCGTTCCATGTAAAATACCAAACATTAATGTCAATGTAAATGCAAAATGCAAGGATGCAGAAAATGTCAATAAAATCCAAAGAATGTCAGTGAATGCTCAATGGGAATGAATCTTAATAAAAATGCAAGTTGTCCGACTTAAATCACATCTGATTGAACACTAATTAAATTATGTGCAAAAATGCATCATCTAGGCTCCGCCGTATGACAATGCACTTCCAAATGTTGGTCGCGATCAAAGTGCAAATACGCGAGCCTACTAACTTATTGCATAAAAATACACTGTTATTCAGCTGCATGTCGGGAAAAGGCTAGGCAGATTGATTTTGAGCAGACGAACTTTTCAAACATATGAACTAATACTACTACTATTATGTACCCGTCCACAGTAAAAGGAGATTCACACAGACACACATTTGTCTTAGTACTTAGAATATGAAGAAGCTAAGAATAGCAGTTGTATGTTTCCATGTCGGTAATAAAAGAAAATAAACGTATTCGAATTACAAAAATTTGTTTAATTGTTTTTAGAAATCGATACCCTTCACGTGTACGGAGTTTTGCTAAGTAATTTTATTTGACCCTGTATTTATTCACATTTAGGTTCGTGCACGGAGACGTGTGTATTACGATAACGTGCAACACTATCGGACACAGCAACGTCGACAAAGTCAAGGAGGAGCAGAGCAAACAGGTAACACGGTTTCTGAAGGCTACAAAATTTGGTAACAGGCTATAATAATAATATAATTCTTTATTCACCAAAATATTCTTATGACTAAAAACATAAAAGGTACTATAATATCTCCCACATGGTTAGTCTCCGCTGAGATTGGCCGCTATGGCCAAAATTCGGTCTAGAGGACTATTATTCATTTGTTTCTATCACGAGAACAGTTACTGTGATTATGTAAGTTCCGGTCGCACGTGCAGGTGATGTTTTGGTCGCGCTGCGAGGCGTGCGGCGCGAGCGGCGCGGCGCGGCGCGTGTCGCGCGCGGCGCTGTGCATGTCGCTGGGCACGTACGTGCGCGCGCGCATCGCCGCGCCGCGCTACGTGCGCGCGCACACGTGCCCGCACCCGCTGCACGCGCACGCGCACGCCTTCGTGCACCACCTCACCACCGCTTGCTTTAGGTAACGCGTTGTTCCAAAAGTGCTGATTTTCCGGCTTATTTGTAGAAATTACTTTTGATTTTGATGTTTTAAATTTAGTAAATTTTGGAATGTTCTTGGACAAGAATCGGAATAACAGCCTTACACGCAAATGGTAAGAGATTGAATAAAACTGCAATCAAAACGTACCCACAATACTCCTCCATCAATAATATTAGGTAACAATTTCGTTTAAAAGAGTGTTCATGGAGTTTCTTCCCCGTTCTTCTCCAAAGGAAACCTACTACGTTTTGGAATGAGCAACTAGCTTCATATTTCCGTCTGACCGACTCCTTGATAATTCAAAAGTGCCTGTAAATGGGTTTAATTGAAATAAATGATTTGAGTTTGAGTTTAGTAATAGATTAAAATGCTAATAAAAATTGCTGTGTACTTATGACCACACAATAGACGTGAAAACTTACGACTGAAACCAAATAAGTATACGCGATTCAGCGTCACCGACCAACTTGAACCGAGTATACGCGATTCAGTGTCATCGACCCGAGCGTGACGGTTCAGTTTTGTTCACTGTTTAGAAAGAACGCAAGGTGTACCTAAAGAAGTTTTCACTTCACAAAGCCTCAATCCCACAGGTACAGCAAGATAACGCCCTACGAGATCCAGCTGCCTCCCGACATGATATCTATAAAGTATGACACCAAACAAATGCGGGACACGCTCATCTCGCAGCTCAACGAACTTGTACAAAAAGGTATGGTACTATTACTAACTCTTTAACAGACTTCAAAAAATAGGAGGATGTTCTCAATTCGTCGGAAAGTTTTTTTTTTTTGTGTTTTCCCCGACTACTCGAAGACGACTGGACCGATTTGAAAAATTCTTTTTTTGTTTGAAAGGGTATACTTTCAAGTTGGTCCCATTGTCATTTGGTCACGATCTGATGATGGAATCTTGAAGAAATTGAGGGAACTCTTCAAATATTAAAGGCACATCTATAGCGATTTGGGTATTTTTGATGAGCAGTTGACATAAGGCTGTCTGTCCATTCGCGTAACACGTTACCACTCATTCATAGATAATTTGACATAATTATTATGACGCCCGTAAATAAATAAATGATGTAATACATTTTTCAGGTCACGAGATATTCAGCGGCCTTTCAGACGGCGATGCAGAGAAAGACTACCAATCCTTCAAACAACACATGGAGCAAATTCACCTTGCGCTCACTTCGGCTAGTCTGCACGAGAACAACACTACAGCTGGTAAGTGAATATACACCTTAATTCTTTTGGAGTAGAGATCTTATTGCTGTTGTAGTCAGTATACGGCATGTATTTAATTGAACCTCAAATAATTCCTATTTTGGGATACTTAATTGATTCTGGCGTGACCTTGTGGAAATTCGTTATAAAATGCAATAGACGTGGATATATTTAGTAACCTGTTCCGCTTAGCTATTACTAAAGAGCCATAAAAAACCCTGAAAGAAATCGGACACGTGTTTCACCTCTCAACGAGGCATCCTCAGGATGACGATTGACTTGTCGCAAACCCGAACATGGTGTGTTGCCACACCGAGCGCTGAATGCAGAGCGTTCTCTGCGTTCAGCGCTCGGTGTAGTACTAAATATATCCACGTCAAACAACAAAAAACAATTCAAAGTATAAGATGTGTAATATTATGCCGATTGTTCCAGCCGTGGTGCGTAGTTTGTGGAGCGTCTCGGATCGTATCATCTCGGGAGAGAAGATGCTGCGAGACGCACAAGACAAGTGGTCCAGTCCACCTGCTAAAACCAAGTCGCAGCCTGACAATGCAGGTAACAAGACACAATTACAAATAAGCATAATTTGTCTATTATTGTCTCACTGCTGGGCAAAGGCCTCTTCTCATACAGAGAAGGCGCGAGCATTGATCGCCACGCTTGCTCAAGACGGGTTGGCGATTTCAAATATATTAACATAGGAGTTTATTTATAAACGTTACGTTTAACCATAAATTTTTGACGATTGAACGTCACTTAACTTTAAGCAACGTTTGTAACTTGCCCGGATTGGAACCCGCAATCAAACTACCACATATTAAAAAAAAGTACAGACTGATCTTTTCACGAACGCCCGTCAATCATTCCAACTTACACCTTATTACAATGACATGAGAGTCACAAAACGCTGAATTGCATTGTCTATTTTTAATTGCAGTTGAAGAGAAATCAGATTTGGACGATTCTTCTGGCGATGATGGCAGTAAAGAAAACTCAGGTATTTTTTTTAATTTATTACAAACTTCGATTTTTCATGATAGAATTTCTCACACAAATGCATTGGAAACGACATAGTCATACATACATGCATAGTCCTTCTTAATCCTTGGTTTCTTAAGAAAACGGTAAACAGTGACACAATAACGGCTGTACAAAAACAGAGCGTTTTTGTCAAATACTAGTGAAAATTATACATTTTCATGACGGCCGTCATAATACGGAAGAACTGCTTTCCTCGGAAACTAAAGCTTTACAAATTAACTTATCCGTTTTAACACTTTTATCACATCCAATTTACGTGTACAGACAAACTATGTTCTTAATGTCCCTCGGTAAAGCTCGTATTTCGGCAGTCATCGGATTTCTATCAGTTGCCCTTTGCACTTGGTGAATACCGAACGCTCTCAATTGACTTGGAATTATATAGAGTTGTTAATACTCTTTTAACTTAATGTAATTTATTTAAAAAATGGGAGGAAAGCCGCTAAAGTCGCAGGCACGACAGGTAGGAAAATAATGTACAGCTCTATATAGTTCACTCGGAAATCAAAACAAAACAACAATAAAGTACTTACTTCTGAATTCAAATTACAATACACGATAAATCTAATAATTGATGGACATGGAAATTAGCATTCGTTTGTATTCGGAAATCCGATGATACCCGAAGGACATTAAGAAAATATAAATATTGTACATGATGGAGGTTGTATACCTACATGACATTGTTTTAAGATTCGACTAAAACTATAATTTAGAATCTGTCACTACAAACTGTTCCCTCAAGGAGAAAAATTCGTTGTGTATATATGAATTGTGGTGTTAATAAATGTGTTCCATCCAAATAACCTCTTGATTTCAATCGTTCATTTTCTTCATTCATAGAATTTTCTACATCGAAAACTTCTAAATGCTTTCTGTGGCTAGTTTTTTGTATACAGGCTGACTTTGAATTCGTTGACAATATTTCAGTATAGACAGTTTTTAGTAAACCATTTCCGAAGTGGCGAAAAATAATTTGTTCCAACATTTTTATAGGAAAGCTGATAGTTTTTATTATTTCGATATATCAAAGTATTTTAGTGTATTTTATTTAGTTTTTATTCAGGACATTTTTAACCTATAAAATATTGAAAATAAATTCGAAATCCGCTGCTATTACAATATGTGTCTATTCAAGAGGTCAAAGTCAAAGTCAAAGTCAAATAATTTATTTCAATTAGGCACAAAAAGGCACTTTTGAACGTCAAAAACAAAAAATAGAATTGATTCTAGTCGCCCCTTCCAAAGGGTAGTTTTCGTATGGAGAAGAATGGGCAAGAAACTCCACCGTTACTCTTTTAAAATGTTTTACAATATTTTGTATACATTAATTATATAATTATATGTGAAAACGATGCACCTGGAATAAGATTTATATACCACAATAGGTAAAAATAAAAATGAAGCAATGATAGAAAAAATAATTATGTAATGGATACATGGTGTTCACATATTTACAAGCAATGTAAAACCTAAACGATATTCCTAAAAAAAATTACAAGTGATACTAATTCGTCAGTGTGTGAGTTCAAGTAATCACATAATGTAAAAAAAAAATGTTGTAATATTTAATTACACAATTAAATTAGCAACCAGTTTGATTTTGTCTAGACTCAAAATTGTCCTATGGAGCTAGACCAGCATGTTCCCAAGCATTCTTATCTAGGATATAATCCTCTAATTTGTAATATGCTTGTTTACAAAGAGTACTTTTAATATGCGTTTTAAATTTTCTTTCAGTTAATTGTAATATATCACAAGGTATTTTGTTATAACATTTAACACTATACACACTAGAGGACTCTATAACCCCGCACAAACCAGTATAAGCTGGCCTCGTGTTCTATGAAGCTCCGTACAACGCTAGGCCAGCTTAAGGTCTAAGTGTAACCACTGACGTGCGGTCGATTGTACTTGGCACGCGCGGTTATAAAACGCAAGAGCGAGTGACAACCCTCGAGTAGAAAGTTCTTAGAAATCTCGCACGCTAACCCTTGCGTAACACACTTTCAATCACAATCCGACGGATTTTGTAGGAAATGGCTAATCCATTGCTTTATTTGTTTGCAGTGTACTACCATTGTAAGGCTAGACTCACACATTCTGAATTCCTCTCTGAAATCAGAGTCGGAATTGATATTATTAATTAAGAAAGCACGGAATTGCATACAATTTAGAGAAAATCATAATCTGAAAAAATCAGAATGTGTGTGGAGCATAATTAAATTGTATGCAATTCCAGGCTTTCTTATTTAATAATATCAATTCCGACTCTGAATATTCAGAATGTGTGAGCCCAGCCTTAGTGTCTTAAGTAAATACCCCGGTGTTCTAAATATGCACCGTCCCACTCGCGCGTTTCATAACCACAACTGCCACGAGTTTTGGCGTTTAGTGTTTTTATTTACGTTTAAGGTACAACATACGTTTTCACCACAGATAATAACAAGGATTCGGAGAAGGAACACACAGGTACAGTAAAATTTATTTTGTATATCCTTAATATATAAAAAATAAAAATATATACCTATACAGACGAATTGAGCACCTCCTCCTTGTTTGAAGTCGGTTAAAAATGAGCTAGATTTTTAATTTACCTACTTATTAATATAATTTTTTTTTTTTTTTTGTTGGGCCCTGCCTCGATTTAATACTTCTACTTTGACATAAAACTTTGTAACATATTGAAGTAAAACAGTCAGCCATAAAGTAGCTAAATATGTCATTGTATTCTGTTACAGAAGAGATTTTTTTAATGAAAACATTGTAATTGTTACTTGTTTTGTAATTTAGTTACAAAACAAGTAACAATTAGAATGTTAACTAAATAGTCTGAAAAATAATAGTAAAATTTGCACGGAAGAGGGTACATAAAAAAAATGAGGCTGTCTTCTTCCTCTAACCTCTTGTAAAATTGAGTTGAAGTTCGAATGAAAATTTCAAACCCTTTTATTTTAGGCCAAATTTGTTTTTTTTTTGTGTTACAATATGTTCCTTTCTGTAACGAAAAGTTTTAATTTCCTCGTTTCTTTTGTGTCACGTAAAAATTTTTTTTTTTTTTTTGCAAATGACTAATATACTTAAAATTTGTCCGAAGATTCAGGATTTTATAGATAGTCAAAACCCATATTTCATAAAATAAAATTTTACAATACTGCAACGGAATAGACCTTCATAATAAAATTGTTTAATTCACTAGGCACGGAAGAGGACGAAGAGAAAGGTGACAAGAAGACAGTTCGCCAGATATTATCACAACTGCTGTCTAACAACCAGCCCGCCAACCAGGTAAATGCAACTTTTGAATCGCGAACTTTATACAACGTGTAAAAAAAAAAAACATCAATCAATCAAAAGAGCTGTCAGTGTCATCATTGTCGTGGAATATTGACACTGACAGTTCTTGAACGCACTTTAGATGTACTGATCGCGTCCAGTTTGGTGAAATTCGCCCCAACACGAGCCAAGTGAATGGAACAGCAGATTTTTTTTTGTGTTATATCGAATGTTGCGTAGCGTAAGAAGGCCTCACAAGGTGAACCGATGACCTTGTGAAGGGCGCTGAAATCCGCTGGATGCGAGAAACACAGGACCTGTCGATGGGACGACGCTTGGTAGGTAGTGGACGTCGTTGGGCTGACATGATGATGATGATTTAAATTTTGCGTGGGTTTGCAGAGCGGCATCATCCTGTGCGGTGGAGTGGTGCCGGTCGTGGTGCTGGCGGGCGAGCTCGGCTCCGTCATCGCCGCCACGCTCGCGTCCGTTACCTACCGCCGCACGCGCACGAACATGCGACACAGGTATTTACAGGTTTATATGTTCGCGATTTTCTCAAAAACTAATGAATTAATTTTGATAATTATATCACTAGCTTAATCTAAATACTTTTAGAAAGGTTTTTAGTAAATAACACGTTAGGAAATTGAACTTTTTGAGTTATCTTGTTTGGCAAAGGGGTGGGTCGATTTTTTTGCACGCTAATGTAGATTTCCACAGGTGACGATGACCACTTACCACCAGTTGGGCCGTCTGCTTGTTTTGCCATTCAGTAATATAAAAACAATTTATAAATAATATGATTTTATTATCATTTTTGTAGCACCCAATCGGAGCAGGAAGAAAATGAGAACACAAACTCAACGGGAAAGGACAAGATGGATGGAGACAAGTCCAAACTAGCCAAGTCCAATGACCACGTGGAAGTACTGCTCAAGGTATGTTTGTATGCTCGTATCAGCATAAAGTATGTAAGAATATCGTATGCCTTTAAAAATATTAGTCACTCTAAAATCAACTTAATTTGGACCGTTATAAAGTTGATATTTTTTTACTCTCTAAATAATTGAATAGGTTATTCTTGGCTATCACATAACGTGTCATGATGCGATAACTATGTTTAAATCAAAAACATAACCAAAATGTTACAACTTAACTTCAAATACCTCCACTACCACCTGTACCGTTGGACGCACCCATAAGATAGCTAATTGATTGAGGCGTGACCTTGCGGAAATCCATTATAAAATACAATAGACGTTGATATATTTAGTAACCTGTTCCGCTTAAGAGGAGGCTCCCTAAATTGTATGTTAATTTGTATTAATATTCTGAAAACGTCACGCGTACAATCAAAATGGAACTTTAGTATATGATTTATTGGATCTTTTTCTTTCCAAATATAAGACAGTTACGTAATTGAAACATTTTCACTCGATCCATTTTTTATTCGAAAATCATGTCTTTGTTAAAGATTATTTGAAACAAAAACAAGATTACTCGGCTTTTATGTCTAAAATAATTATTGACAGTAAGGGAATATAGTTTATTATCCAAATATAAGATAGTTTTTCTCTAGATCAATTATTACTTTAGTTATAAACGAAATAAGAATTGAGACTTACGACATTTAGTTCCATGCTTGAACACGACCAAAGAGCGCACGCGATATTCAACTTTATTACTAATGTGTTAGCGTTTAGCACACAGTAGAGTAGTGAGGTGCATTGGGGCGGAGTTTGCGTGGAAATTGTCTTTGGAGTACCTGGTCTTAACTATTACTAAAGAGTCATAAAAAACCCTGTAAGAAATCGACACGTGTTTCACCTCTCAACGACGCATCCTCAGGATGACGATTGATTTGTGGCGAACCCGAACACGGCGTGTTGCCACACCAAGCGCCGGACGCAGGATGTATCCTACGTCCGATACCTCCGAGAGTGAAAATCCAACAGTGTGTTCTTTCGACGCGCTGGGATGCACTCTGTTGAATTCTCAACGCTCGGATTAACGCCGAGAGTTGAAAATCCAGTGCAAGATAAAATCCTGCCGCGATATTTTTTTCTTCCGTGCGAACGTGGGCTAAATGTTATTATTTCTCTGTACTGCGGCAGGACGGGCTCGTGTGCCGCGTGTACTACGCGTCGCAGTTCCAGCGCCTGCGCCACCTGCTGCTGTGTCCGCTCAGTGGCGCCGGCGCCGACGTGGACAAGTGCGGCTGCTACGACGAGAAGGACAGGACCGAAAGTATGACAGCTTTCATACCACAATACATCTTACGGGAATTATATTCATCATCATTCTCTTGTCCTTCTCCTAATTTATTTGGGGTCGGTGCAACATGTCTTTTTTTCCGTACTTCTCTATTAGTCGTCATCTCGGTAGTGATAGCATGTTATTTATGCTACAAGTGCGGAAAGTAGGTGAATTCCGACGAGTGGCGTTTTTATTCACGAGTGAGCGAAGCGAGCAAGGGACACGAGTCGGAAATTATCTTAGGCACGTGTATCATACCAGATTTTAATGCATTGTGCGAGGAAATAAAAAAATGAGCGTGCCTTAAAATAGGCCCATATGATGTGTAACATCTGACATCTTGGCTGACGTATATAAATGATATACACTATTCATCATCATCATCGCCATCGCCATGACTTTGATCATCGCTATTGCCATCGCCATCGTCATCATCATCTAATTTGTAAAACTTTTCTCAAACAATACAAACTATTTGCGTCGGGCTGACGACGGAGTCAAAAATTTAATAAAAAAAACTGAAAAGTAAAAAGCACTAGTGCGAAAAAGTGGCACTTTCCGCACAGTTTGGCTGCTTGGAAAACGTTATTTTCGAGCACATGCATTGTAAAATTTTAAAAGTGACGCTTTCGCCTGGGCACATTTTCCAATTTAATCGTGCGCTGCATGAACAATTTTTTTAATTTACGTCGTACGATGACACTGCTACCTATAAGTATGTGGGTATAGTAGAGGACATTTAAACAAACAAAAAATGTCCAAGGATATGGTGCCCTAAAGTGTCACGCTGCCGAGATATTCGGGGGTGACTAAGTTACTAAAATTCAAAATTCAAAAGTCATTTATTCAAACTAGGCTGAGAATCAGCACTTTTCGAACGTCAAAATTACAAAAGACATTTCCCCAAAAACGCCCACCCTTCACCACTTCCTAGTGCTTTAGTAAGTTTTTTTCTGTTTTATGTGTCTTATATAAATAAACCCATTTGAGCACGGATGTGCGCTTGAGTGTGCGTCGTGGTCAGCTATATACAGATGTCCCCGCAGGCCTGTGCGAGGTGGAGGAGGGATTCATCCGCTCGCTGGCGCACTGCGTGCCGTGGGCGGCGCGCGGCGGGAAGTCCGGCTCTACCTTCTGTAAGACTAAAGGTAAATTGTTGATCTGTTTCACTTTAACACCACATTTTAACAGTGTACAGTGCGACTAATTAATTACTAAGCAATTTGATACCATACATCAATTTGCCATTTCATACAACTATCAAAGAATAACAGTTGTGAATTTTATTTATTTAAGGATTACCAACGAGTTACATTACAATTATTATCTTTTACAATAATACAACATACATAACATCACGCCTTGTTTCCCCGAAGGGTTGGGCAGAGGTGTACCTGTAGTAGGTACACCCACATCGTAGTTATTATACATTATTCTGTAACGCACACTAAATTGAATGAATTGAATATACGGATAATTTAAGTTTGAATCAATTTGCTTAATATTAATAATTGATTGTCCTGACTTTAACGATGTAACTATGTATACAGGGCCCTTTTTAATTATCAAAATCTATGAGTTATCGATATCCATCACATCTGTGAAATTTCGCCAGTTAAATGAAAATGGGCCTGTATACTACGCATAATCTAAAAGTGAGTTTCTAAATAAAGTGTAATTAATTTGTGTTGCGCAAGCGGACCTCAGTATTTACAAACTCTAGGAAAATAACATTTCTTTGACAGACTTTTATAAAATGTTATTGACCTAGTGGTAACAATTCCAACCAACAGGTTGTACTTCGTGAGTTCGAACCCTGGCCGCAACTTTACTTTGTATAATTTATTTCATCACCACTGCTCTCAAAACGTTAAAGAAAACATAGTGAGGAAACCGGCATGTCCTAGAACCAAAAATTCGCACTGGGCCCGCGTGGTGTACACTGGTGGAGTACGGGCCACTCCCTCTCACAGAGAGGATGTCTGTGTCCCAGCAGTGGGGACATTATAGGCTGATGCTTATGCTAATAAAAATTATTTATAAACAGATGACAGATATGTGTTGAAGGAGATGACGAAACCTGAATGGCAGCAGTTTTTGGACTTCGCACCGCATTACTTTGGATACGTCACGAACTGCAAGCAGAACAAACTACCCAGCTTGTTGGGTAAGTCCGTTAATCATTTTTAACCGACTTCCAAAAAATGTATGTCCACCGACCACGAAAGGGTATGCTCCCAAATTGGTCCCATATAAATTTTATTAACTTTGCTTGGGTAGTTTTAAAGTTATTTTTCACTTTGTAGTGTTTTTTTTGGAAGTCGGTAGTTTTTTTTTTTTGTAAAAAGTTTTTTGTCATTATTGGTAGCTTTGTTCAAAATTTGTGGCTAACTACATTACTATTATTACAACTGTTTCGTTGAAGGAAAAACATCGTGAGGAAACCTGGACTTATCCATACAAATAAATAAAATTTAAGTGTTTGTTCGTAATGTCAAAATAACGGCTTTTTACTAAATGCAAATGCTTCAAAGGATATATGGTACATAAAACAAAAAAAACAACTATATTCATTTTGTCTTTCTGTCTGTTTGTTTCGGCCAATCTTCGAAACGACTGGACCGATTTTGACGGGACTTTATTGGCAGATAGCTGATGTTATAAGGAGTAATATCAGCTATCTGCCAGTACTTTTAACTAAGCGCGCGCAGCAGCTAGTAGTAGTATTAATATAAGTCTGAAATTGCCAACCCATCTTGAGCGAGCATGGTGATGCATGCTCGTGCCTTCTCTGTATGAGAAGAGGCCTGGGACAGCAGCAGGCTGGTACGCTGACAGTCCCGTGTGGTGCAGCGCGTATCCTGGGCGTGTACAGCGTGGGCGGCGCCGGCAACGGCGTGCTGGTGATGGAGAACGTGTGGTACGTGTGCGCGCCGCGCGCCACGCGCTTCGACCTCAAGGGCTCCTCGCGACACCGCCTCACGCCCGACACCACGCCGCTCGCCGTGCTCATGGACGAGAACTTGCTCAACTGTATGTACTCACATCCTAATTTTGTTCGTCACCTTGGGCAATTTTTGTCGCTCATTGCACTATAGAATCTGCTTTACCCTCTCAGCATTATATATTTCGTCGTAATGTCAATACCGCAGAATGACATTCGGCCATCATAATCACATGTGAGAACAAATTAAAAATGTGACACTGTCAGAGGGTGACAATTTGTGAAAAGTTTTCAAGTGAAAACTTCTATAGGCGTGTTGAGCATTTTTGAGATGGGAAAAAACAATTGAACTCGCGACACCGTTACCGACACCTTTTTTTTGTAAACACGATTGTGCTCTTTATTTAGATAAGATTATGGACCAATCTCTTTACAAGATTTCCTGCACAATAAAATTGTTCAAGTTTTCACTTCTGTCGGCACTCCCGGAGTGCCACTGTTTTTTTTTAAATCGTCCTGAAAAAGATTGATGTTAGTATGCTATTAAAATTTTTATGCAAAAGAAATGTTTAACTTGATAAAAGGATAAAAAAAGAATCGACTTTACAACGCTATAATTCTTTTGGTGCGGAGCCAAAATTGAAACTAACGATGCCATCTTGTTTGTTCAATACATTTCACAAAAAAATATTTGCAAATGTTACCCTGTCAACGTCATTCGAGCACCAAAGATTAGATATTAATTTTTAAAGTGTTTTCTTTTGTCCAGTGCGCTGGGAGAGCCCGCTGTACGTGCAGTCGCACACGGCGAGCGTGCTGTTCGCGGCCGTGGAGCGCGACACTAACTTCCTGACGTCACACACCGTCATGGACTACTCGCTGTTGCTAGGCGTCGAAGACAACACACTCGTACTTGGCATTATTGGTAAGACCAACGTTTTACTTCTGTAGGCCAATTCCCGTAATTAAAATCGTTCAAAATATGGTTGCAATCTCGCCTCAGCGACAATCAATGTTAAAAACTTGTAAAAAATTTAGGTACAGTCACGACCATAAATGTATATACTATGGACAGCCTGGCAACAAATTCTATATAAGTGGCAGCACAAATATGTGACATCGAAGGAACACCAAAATTATCTGGAGAGACATGCGACGCCAAAAATATGTGTCAATGCAATATTAATGAACATGTCTTGCGTTATAAATATCTGCTGACTCAGTTAAATTCAGAAGAATGTGTGAAGAATATCTGACATCATTATGGAAGCATAAAAACCTGACAGAATATTGTTTCAAGTTTTCCTCTATATCTATAAGTAAACAATCAGTGGAAACAAATATCTCAAAGAAGAAATGTCAGTAATGTTTTTCTTTTTGGCAACTTAGCCGATGTCTAGTATTCTGCCTGTATAAATTACCCATCGTAAAGTCGTTGAGTATTCATCAAAATATAGTGTTAGGTTTTCATGCTGCTAATTTGGCCTTGTATATTTTAATAAAAATCCTAACTATCAACAGATTACATCCGCACGTTCACTTGGGACAAGAAACTGGAACACCTTGTGAAGAAGAACCTCGGTTCGGGTCAGCCCACAGTGGTGTCCCCAGAACAGTACAAGTCCCGGTTCTGTAGCGCGACTAAAAAGTACTTCCTGCAGTGTCCCGCGCACTGGGACCATCTGTACAACACTATACATGGGTAACATCACGCCTATACGCCCCGGAGGGCTAGGCAGAGGTGATTACACTCACAATTCGCCACTTATGTGCAAAACGGGCGAGTCTGTCAAATCACACATCCAGACTCCGGGCTACTACTGAGAAATTCCTAATGGAAACTCAATAAAACTGTCAGATCTGGGAATCGAGTCTAGGAGCCCAATAACGGGGTCAGGGTTACTCGGATAATTATATAAAGGTTGGTTTAGACCAAACGAGCGAATGCACATCATCTATCCCCTCTCTATCTTTTTTATTTTACAAATAGAGCATTCCTTCATTGGCCTAGCCGTACTATCAGAGCCGTAGCAAAGGGGGGGGCATTGTGGGGCAATGCCCTACCTTAAAACACAAATGGTCTACCTTAAAAAAAAACAACTATTCTAAATATCAACTAATAATAAGCAAAGTACTGTGCACCTAAGTTATGACATCTAAACAATTCCGAATTATAGTCCGTGCAATCCACGACGACGCGCCCCACTCCACGATTACTGTACTGTAAGTTGAACTCTAGTACGGCGCGGAGCGGAGTGGGGCGCGTCTTCGTGGATTGCGCGGACTATAACCACGGCATCTTACAATCACAATAAAATAATTCTTTATTCGGAATCTTATTCGAATTCAGTTGTTTTAGGAAAGACTTTATATTGAGTAGGTATGTTTGGACAAAATTTGAGAAATAATAATGTATGTCAGAATAAATTACTTTTTATTTTTATCTGTATATCACCCCCGACAATTAAGTATTAACTGACTCACACATTACAAATATCAGTCAAGAAATCCAAAAATCTATTGACCAGAACAGATCAACATTTTTATTTCCGCCCTACACGTAACAACAGCTGCCCTACCTTAAATTCAAGTCTTGCTACGGCCCTGCGTACTAATCTAATATATCATGAATATAAGAATGCTCTGATTCTATGTTCGTTTGGTCTAAACCCACCTTAAAAAGAAACAACACTTCGCATGCATTATAAACTCTCGCTCCGGACATGTTCAAACGCTATATTTTTACTTTAGGACGCGTTCAAAGCGTCGCTTCTATACGAAGTATAATTTCTTTTCTATGATCTTCCGAAAAACGCACTGTTTCTAAATCTATGTACTAAAGTATTCGGGAGAACTTTGTTCTGCAGAGTTGGAAAACAATGAAGTTATAAAAAAAATTGATTGTACATTTATTTTACACAATATATACGCTAACAGACTTAAACAATTGTAAAAAGAAATGTGTTTCGATTTAAGCATTGTTCAAAACTCGCGGGAGGGAGAATATTTTAAATTCACATAAATTAATTTAGGAGCCTGTCCACCCGATCTATTTTGTAAAATCTCACCCTGACAACTTAGGTGAAGTGAGCTGCTTTTTTTTTTTTTCTTCTCTTGGTATTTGAGCCGGTTTCGACTATTCTGCGAGCGTCACGTTTAGACGGCAGCGCAGGGAGGCGGGCCGTCGACTTTGTACTTTGTGGTAGATCTAAGTGTTAGTTGCTGAAAAGACGAGGACAAGGGTTAGTACTACGACATAAAATTAAATATTCTAATTTACAATCATATGCTAAGGTGATAAACAGCACAAAAACATACAATACATACTTACGCACCAGTTAAAATTTAATGTCATTATCGTTTAATTGTATAAATCTATCAGTTGGAATGACAGCTCACTTCAACTTCACTAAACCTAAGTCACAGTGAGTCTTTTTAGAGAAAAGACCAGTAAATGCGGCGTTATAGGTACACGCGCAGATAGTCACTCGTATAGCAGAGTTACAAGGAACCAGCCAAAGAATGTCCTGCCGCCTACGCACGTGACATTACGCATGTTTGAAATGAACTTGCTCTTTATGTTTGTGTTTTTGGAACGAAGTTCTTTAACGCGGCTTGCGGTAGGAGTAAACTGGTAGAAATCGTCACGTAACGAAAAACCGTTATCGCCGGAAAAGTCAGTTTCAAGGAGACTGTACTAGCTGGCTCTATAATACAAATAATAATAGCGAAAGGAACTTAGTTCCAACCGGGTGTCCCACGACACCTCTAGACTTTTTTCTTTGCGTCATGTTTACCGCAAATAGTCGTATTTTCTTTCTCTTTCTTTCATACGCTTGCAGTTGTGCGTAAAACGCCCTGTCTGGACAAACACTAAGCCCTTGTGCCAACGGGCGATTTTCTCCCGTGCTGGATTTTAGCGCATTGAAAATCCAGAGTACACTGGTAAAGAATACACTGTTGGATTTTCAACTCTCGGCGCTAAGCAGTGCGTTGAAAATTTTGTGCGCGATAAAAAATCGCTCGCGGGTATGACGAGGGCTACCCGTCTCACGAGTTCTAACTTAAATCCAATCTCAAACTTTCGAGCCAGTTATGGTATTTTGAACTTAATTCCAAGGAACGTTAAGTTTTTAAAAACTGTATTTCTGAGTCTACATAAATTGCCAACGTGGTATATACGAACTTTACAGTACTCGAAATAAATTACAAATTAATTAAAATTACTTTACTTTTACTGGCTGGAAGGTTTAATTAAGCTGGGACCAAAGGAGATCATTTACCGTCCATACATTTTTGGGCTAAATGTGAAAGTGCCGGCCAAATTAAAAAAAATCAGGGAATGGCCCTACAGATTTGGTCCCCTAATAAAAAGTGAAGAGAATAACATGTTCTAACGGCATGCAACTGTTTTTTTGTTTGGCCGGCACTTTCATAATTTAGCCCAAAATTAATGATTTTCTTTAAAATTCGTTTTGTAATTAATGACTAATGAGACAGTAGCCCGTGTCATAACAGAAAGCGATCGTAGCACTCGCGCGATCAATAAAGTTGAGTTTGTACGTCATAATTCATTTAAACGATCGCGTAACGCTTGCTTTCGGTTAGGACACGGGGTATAGCTTTTTTAAATAGGCTCCTAGTAACGAGTATTTTAAATTTCTGTGTTCAATTCGAGACACCGGTTGCGTGAAATCACCATGCTTTTGTAGTACGGTACATGCCCACCAAAACCATGTCGTCAATTCTTTGTCTTCGTCGGTCTGCTGAGGATCGGGACCACATACGACGCGCGAAATATTTGTGTAAATTGCGTTGCGTCGAACCCCAAAAAGGGATTCCCCTTTTTGGGTTCGACGCAACACAATTTACGATTACACTTGTCTGAATTCATAGCCGACAAAAATAAATCAAGTGAAATAAGCGCTTTAGATTCTCATGTCATTTTGCAAAGTTCAGTGGCCAATTGAACTTACTTACTGAACCGGTGTCTCGAATTAAGTGTTGTAAGAAACTAGGGTCCTAAGTCTTACAATAATAAGACTCGAGTTCTCATTGAAGATTCAATTGTTTTTGAAGACTCGAGCCTATTAAAACATATTCAGTGCTCAAGCCCTTTTGAATTTTAAGTCTTTGAGACTGAGTCTTTTCAAAAAAACTTGGAACTGATTCATCTGAGTTCTCTGAGTCAGTGAGTGAAAAATACAAATTTGTTTTAAGTACATATTACCAATATGTGATTGTTTATAATTTTGAACTGATTATAAAATGTTTTCTTTAAATATCAATAATATAACACCAACTTTCAAGCTCATGACAGCTCAAAGAACTCATAGGACTCGTAAGACTCAAAGAACTCGTGCGTGAGACTATTAGTCCCAAGTCGAAAATCTACTTAAGTCTTGAAATAAAGACTAAAAAACTGAGTCTTTTACAACACGATTTCGAATTGTATCACATTATATATATATATATTCACTTCAGATATTATTAACTTTTACTTTCGTTATGTTCTTGATCTGATTTCTTTTTAATGTTAATTGTGCAACTAAAGTGCAAACTCAGAATCAAAGATATTATTTAGCAAAATTTTACTGTAAGCCTGTGCTTATTATTTAGGAATTTTTTAATGTTATTTTATACATCGCACATTCCTACTGTTGAAGGTTTATAATAAATTAGGTTTGATTGAAAGTTTCTTGTTTTATTGAATTCCTTCGTACAGTCAGCGTCAAATAGTTAGTGACACTCAGGGTATTCAAATAAATAGACCCAACCAAAAAGTCAATAATATCGGTACAAACTAAGTTTTCTTATTGTTGTCAACAATATAGTCGCTCAAAAGGTCGAGACGTTTAAAATGTCATATAGATCGGTTCAGTCAAATCGCCATAAATATGGTTACAGTCATCCCGCCAATGGTATCCAAGCATTACCTATAAAGTATTCAAAAATATGGAACACATTAGAAAAATAAACTTTACTGCTTTTCACAAAATCAAAGGGATAGAAACTTCTGCTGTCCTTTTCATTTTAAGCATGACGTCAATGACGCAATTTCTATGTAGCGGTGCACACATTCGATTCGCTCGTACGGTTTTGTCTCCTGAAGTCCAGGTCGCCTTGGCCATCGTGCGGTGCGGACGTACGTGGTGCTGATTAATTGTCGAAAAGTATCCCGTATGTTTATGGAACAGACGTCATGACGACTTAAACGATAGAATTGACTTCGTACAATCTCTGCGTATACCCAATAGCATCGTTTTCTTTTCTTTCATTCTTTTGACAAAAGAATTGCTAATAGAAATTCGTCATCTCCATTCTTTTTAAATTATTTTTAATTTCATAAGCGTTTTTCGATACAATCGCCACAAGCTCTGGCACACGACTGGAGAGCGTAGAAACCGAATACAATCAATCGCCTGTATGCGGGACTCGTCCGATCGGGTTTCCGAATTGGAGAATCGGATCAGGTACCTGACAAGTGCATGCTAGTTTGTTTTTCTAAAGTGTTCCATATTTTTGAACACTTATAATGCTTGGATACCATTGGTGGGATGACTGTAACCATATTTATGGCGGTTTGACTGAACCGATCTAAATGACATTTTAAACGTCTCGACCTTTTGAGCAAATACATTGTTGACAACAATAAGGAAACTTTGTTTGTACCGATATTATTGACTTTTTGGTTGCGTCTATTTATTTGAATACCCTGAGTGTCACTAACTATTTGACGCTGACTACATACTACCTCTCAAATAGAGCACGTACACACGGCTACACATCAAGCTATACAAAACCAGTTTATGTTGATCTCGCATTGTATAGGATTTCCGTACAATGCGAGGTCAGTTTATACTGGAAATGTATAACTTGATGTGTAGCCGTGTGTACCATGTAACCTCTTCCACCACCCTTGGTAGGGAATGCCTAAGGCATTAAGTCCGCCTTTGTACCTTTTTTGAGTGCGAAAAGTTTAAATAAATAAATACTACATCGGTTTCTAATAAGCTTATCAGCAACAATATTTACTAAAATCGCGGTGGCCACCACATCGCGTCTTCAAGTTACCGGTCACGTGACGAAACTTACTTTCATTATTATGAAAATAACTTATTTTCATTAATATGAAAATAAGTTGGAATTCACCTCAGTTCGATATCGGGGCTCGGAATAGTCTGGATTTGGAGACGACTTCCGTTCATGGCGGGGTGTTGTGCTCGGTAGAGCAGCGTCGTGTTGTGATCTGTTGAGACTCAGCCCTACGCCAGATGATTCGTCCGAGGACGATGATCGATCATAGTGTGTTTTCCTAGAGAGCGTTTATTGACATCGTAAAATCAAACCCTGCTGCACTTTCATGACACCGGTCTTCTACGAAACCGTAAAATAAGGCTTTCAAACGCAAGTCAATTGATTTGATTTGCTTTTGATATTTCAGTCAGCCAACAGTTATAACCCGATTTTTATGACTGTGCGCCTGTCAATGTCAAAATATTACAATGTTTTAGGTTTAAATCCCTTCAACTGTCATTAACGAGACACAATAGAATTTTAATTGTTATCCGCCTTTATAAGGCTGCTTAACTGGTGATGAGATAACAACAATTACAACTAAACGAATAATATGGCAGAACTGTGCTGACGACACGAGTTGTGTAGACTGTACTAAGAGGCGTCGGGGCACTAAGGAGGTAACCGGGCGGTTGAATTCAATACTAACAATCTACGACTTTGAGAGCTTCAAGCGCACAGTTATAACATGAGTTTGACAGTCTCTTAGCTATTGTTTGTGTTGGCAACCTATCAGAAACAGATTGGTTACAGCATACTTTACACACAACCATTTTCTAGGCTCGGGACGCCCGGCCGAGACCGCGCAAGATTTATATGTAATATTATGTAAATAAGGAATCGCGTAAAATACGCGCAGTGTGTTCAGGTCCTTAAATGTAAATATTCCATATCCAGGAGGAATCGGGTTAAAACTGAAAGCTCGTCCTAGTTGGCAACACTGTTGATAGTCCAGATACCGACCAAATTCTTGGACTAGTGATAGTAGCGACATCTGAAGTGAGGAAGTGGCAGTTTTTTCTCCATTATAGAAGTATCAAATTGGTACAGACAACCGCACGTCAATGGTATCACTTTAATCATGAAAGCGTATTTATTTAGTAGCAATAAGGACGGTATTTGTAATTCAAGTGTCGCTGACGTGCTGTTGACAGTACAAAAGGTCACGGCAAAGTAAGTAAAAAGATTGTAAAACAACATTTTAAAATAATGAATCACAGTTTAATGTACAATAACATTTGTCGAACAAGCACAAATTAGTTTTTAATTATTTAGAGAGTATCGGACTTTACACGAAAAACATATATCTATAATTAAGATAATTATGAAGTCATTTGCAGATGGCAGGAAGAACATTCATACTGATATCAAGCAACGTCTGTCCACTAAGTAAATGAATACAGCCTCAATGGCACACAAAAATATATGTATTTGTTCGTATTTACAATTTTAGCGAAGGTTCCGTTAAAATACCTCTAATTAATGATATTTTAAGTAAAAAAGGGCGATAGGTTATATACGCTCCGCAATTGGCACGTCACAAGTTGGCTAATTAGCCTAGTTACGTATCGTCTTGTCTCTTTTTCGCTTCCGGTAATCACGACATGCTGTCCTACTTCCACGTGTCATCTAATAGAATGACATTATGCCGTTTTTGAAGATCGAATGTTGAGTAGGTAACCTATCTACCCATTTTACTTATAATATCATTGCCTCTAATAATATTAATCAAACAAGTATTCGATTCAGAATACATTACTTTTTTCACAGCAAATTAACGCATTTGGAAATAATATTTTTTACACATTTGTATTGAAAGGCCAATATTGGTAATTTTCAAAGTATCGTGCAAATATGTAGAATATTGGTTAGAGAAATAAACAGTAATAAGTTTCATTAATCTGGGAATATCAAGCATTAACTCTTACCCCGCGTTTACACTCTCAAACAAGATGTGATACTTGTTTTTGACAAGTCTTGTAAATTGCACCTTTTTAACAAGTTTAATATACAACTAGTCATTACATCTTCTTTTTGGTGTAAATGAAAAACGAAAACAATTGACACATCTTATACAATAGGTACATATTTTGTACATTGTTCTATACGCGGAGTTACATACATAAACTTTTATACTACTGTGATCTTGAACATCAAATTCGAGAAAAACACAACTGAAAATAAAATATAGGTTAGTCGTCAAATAGTTTTTCATTTATGTTGCAGTAACTACAAAATCACTTTTACAGTATCATTCCCAGATTTGCAAGAAAATATACTTGGTGTAAATTCATACTTTAGTATTCGAGTAGTTCATACGAGCACACTAAAAAAAGCCGTCACAATTTGCGATGTTGGAACCGAGATTCGCACACTCAGTAATATCAGTGCATTTTCACCTATTCTCTCAAAGTTTTCAATGCATTACCCGCTTCGATATAGAATTTATCGGAAATCAGTTTAGCTATAGTTTGACCAATACCGCTGTACCGCGCCTTAGGAATACGCGGCGAGGCGGGCAGTGTTGACCAATGAGCGGCGGGCGGGACGCCGTGCGCCGAGAGCGAAGACGAATTTGTGGCCTGCACTGCTCCCCCGTCTCACCGCGCGCCTTCCTAAGGCGCGGTACAGCGGTATTGGTCAAACTATACACTACCCGGTTGTTAAAATGGCACATCGAATATTAGATCTACACGCCATGTTCGTGAACGGGCGCCGTCAGTTAGGATTGGGTCATTTCTTAGCTGCCACTGCTTATTATAATAAACAAATTTTTTAAATGATTTTAATTTGTTTCTTTTTGCTTGTAATTTGGTGCTTTTAACGTGCATGTCTTTTTACATCGTTCACAAATATAATTATAAATTCAACATTAATTATTGTAACAAATATTTTATAACAATATAATTAAACAAAGTTTCTTGCCCGTTCTTCTCCATAGGAACTTACTACGCTTTGGAATAAGCAACTAGCTTCATATTTCTGACTGACAGACTCCTTGACAATTCAAAAGTGCCTGTAAATGGTTTAATTGAAATAAATGCTATGAGTTAGGTTTCTAGAGATCGATGTGACATATTAACACCCGGAACTGTAAGTAAAGTGTGCGTGCGGCTGTCAGAGCAGGAAACGATTATGACACATACAGGCAGCGATATAAGTCGCTAAACATTTCGTAATATAGATTTATTCAATATAATTCATAGAACTTTTAGTTTTAAGAACTTAAAAGTATTCCCCTAATATTTAACATTTAGAAGCAAGGTTTCATTTAAAAATCTCTTCTAAAACTTGGGATAGTGTTACCTACTTAGTCGTTGACTGTACGTGTGACCAAGGAATTAATAGTCCGTAGAACATGATGTCAGATTAACCCGAGGCTTATAACCACTATAGTATGAATTTAGCCTTATTGTTTCAATATGTATGTGCACATAAATATAGCGCTGGCCAAACTGAGAAATTTGCTCGCGCAGATTTTGTCAACTAACTAGTATGGAGATGTTCAAATTGACGCGCATAATCGCGAGACTTCGTAATCATTCAAACAATCGACGCACATTCACGGGTTATTCCGTTTATTCACCCTAAAAATCCACCCTAAGGTGGATACTTGGAAACTTATGTCCGAGAATTCACCCTAAACCTAAAAATTCCGTTTATCCAACTAGGCTTGGCTGTGGTGATTTTTTGGAGTGGATAAAATGGAATAACCAGCCACAATCGCATGTGTGGCCAGAGCATAAATCCTAATAAAAACGACAATCTTAGAATACATCAGACCTCTTTTATTATAATATACTATATCCCCCCGGTTACTGAAAGCCTGATCAAGTTCTGTAAGAACTCACGTTAGATTTTGTAATTGACTAAAAATGAAAATAAACTAATAGGTGTACATAACATTTCACCACAAATAAAATTGAATAGACTTTTAGAAACCGGCACCTCCATTCGCACTCCTAATGACAATCGCTATCATTTTGACAGTTCAACAACATTCGTCGTGTTAGACCTACACTCTAATTGCTTAATATACTTTTACTCACAGGTTTTGAAGGAAATTCCTAACCCATTACTTCCTAGGTTTGAAAAGTTCGTTTGCTCTACAATGTAAAAAAACTGCCAAAATTGACAGCCATGGTCAGTTGTCAATTATGTGTGTTACTCAATTATCCCACTGGTTTCTACGAATACGGATTACAAACGGCGCAATGGATATAAAATGAAAGCGATTGACATGTGAAGAAGTCTGTTACACATACGCTGCAAGGTCAGTTTATTTAAATTTATATCACCATCACAACAAGATTCAAAATAGTCTTCAAGTCGTCACGAGCAGACTGAAGAAATCTACCTTTATGATTTACAATTACACGAGGTCACACCTAAATAAAAGCACGCTGTTGGATTTCCAACACTCGGCTTAGCGTTGAAAGTTGAAAATCCTACAGCACGGTTTTATTTATCTGTTGCCTAATGTTAGTGAAACCGGGCATTAACAGTTGGACCCCCAACTGGTTTGTGGACTTGCGGATGTCTAAATAAATCGCATTTGATAAGACTGTAAGTGGACCTAGGAAAAGGATACTCTCGATATTATCTTTAAACTATTTAAATCTTACCAGTCGTTTAAACAGCATTGCACTGCACGTTTTCTGCAATATAAAGACTACACGGCATTTCACCGCACGTTTCTTGCCGTATTCGATTACAAACGTATAAATACCAGGGAGTTGCCGGGAGCAACTCTTTTGCGGACATAAAGGTACAGTGCAGTTCTCTGATCAACCTTAAATTTTATAAGAGAAAATACTACAAGTACAATACGGCCGATGAATCATGGCCAGTCGGAACTTCGCGCAGAAGGCTGCGCTATAACATTTTTAGGAACAAAATAGTGACATGAGGCGAGTGTGAGTGCGCGAAAGTTCGGAGAGCCTATGTTCAGACCGGCCATATTATACAGAGGCGAGATGTGTTCTAAAAATCGATGTGAACAAGTATTCAGTACGCTAATTCTTCGACAACCAGTTACAAAAAATGACTAAATGTAAAACAACTTACAGAAAAAATGGAAGATGTTTAAATACTATACACAGTTTTACTTCGATGATCAATTTATTTAATATTCATTTTGTATCCACGTTATATTCCGACTGGGCTTTTAATCCGGCTAGTATACATAACTAATTGCCACACTTTTTTTGAATGAAGAGCTCGTGGCTAAATAATAACAGCCGCTCGGGTCGATCCGACAGGTTAAGCTACGCTTGCCGGGGTTGGTCCGTGGATGGGTGACCATCTTTCCATACCGAGACTCCTCCGTGCCTCGGAAAGCACGTTAAGCCATTGGTCCCGGCTGTCATTCGTGGATCTTTGACAGTCGTTACGGGTCGTCAGAAGCCCAAAATTCTGACAACCAGTCTTCCAAGGGGTATCGTATTACCCAGTTACTGGGTTGTGGAGGTCAGATACGCAGTCGCTCCATGTAAAATACTGGTATTCAGCTGCATCCGGTTAGACTGGAAGCCGACCCCAACATAGTTGGGAAAAGGCTAGGCAGATAGATATAGACTTTTTTTGAATCATTCTCTATATTTTGTAAATTTTCGTCAAGTCAAGTTATATAAATAAAATTAGCTAACAGCGATAAACTCATGAAAAGTCAGCCAATCACAGCAGTTAGCATAAGTATGAAATCCTGGGGACGTGTCAAAGCCATAATTGTTTCAATACGAAAAAGGGATTAATATAATTAATATCGTAACACCGAATATTTAGTTTTAGATGTAAAAAAAATATATTTGGAAACTTTCCAAATGCCTTTTCATCATCACATTACATCATCATCATCATTTCAGCCGAAAGACGTCCACTGCTGGACATAGGCCTCCCCCAAGCACCGCCATTTCGACCGATTTTGTGCTTTCCGCATCCAGTGGATTCCTGCGGCCTTCACAAGGTCATCGGTCCATCTTGTGGGAGGCCTTCCAACGGTACGTCTTCCGGTACGTGAAAGACGTACCGTCCAGAACCTTTCGACCCCATCGGTCATCCGTTCTGCGGCAGGGTACATTGCCACTTAAGTTTGGCAATTCTTCGGGCTATGTCGGTTACCTTGGTTCTCCTGCGGATCTCTTCATTTCTGATTCGATCACGTAGGGAAACTCCAAGCATAGCCCTCTCATTGCCCTTTGGATGATTTTTAGCCCTCTGATAAGGCCCATTGTGAGCGTAAAACGGTTATCATCATCAAATTCAGTGTTATAATTGCAATTAATTATTAATATTCTAGTTCACTAGTTAGCCATATTTCTTATTTCCATACAGTAATATTGCCAAATTAATCAAAACAGCGAAATATTTGACATCTATTTGCGACGTTGCCAACTTTCAGAATAAACGCTCTTAATGAAACGCGTAGAAAATTATGCCAAAATTAGACCTTGATTAATTACTACCGGATGTAACAACTTTTATTAATAAGGTCAAAGAATAGCCGAATTATAACCTAAGGTTTTAATCCAATCGGAATATAACTTGACAATAATACACACGGAGAAAACAAATGGATTACTTTTTACTGAAACACATTTAATTTACGCATTATTTAAGGGGGATCCGTCAACGTATTCCGCAAAATTAAAAATTTCTTAGGGTTTTAAATTGCAAATTACTGCAATTTCTGCAGCAATTTGTAGCACTTTTTTACGTTGTACGTTGATGAAAATTTATTTCGCGGCAATTATGATAAAATTATGACTAAAATATGATCAATTAAATCATCAATATAGGTCTCGAAATTATATTTGATGCAAATATTAACTATTTCGTGAAAATATGACTATTCGACAGCTGATTTAGGTACTGAACAGAGATCAAAACTCTGTTTGGCATTCTAAAACTGGTAATCAAAAAAAATTATATATATACAAATAAATAAAATTGAATTCTATTTGTAATGTCAAAATAACAACTTTATACTAAATGCATATGAAAGTAAACACGGTACTTATAACAAAAAAAAAAACCTTTTTATAAATTTTTGACTGTCTGTTTGTTCGGAGCTAATCTCCGAAACGGCTGGACCGATTTTGACGGGACTTTCATTTGCAGATAGCTTATTTTAGAAAAAGAATTAAGGGTCCACGCGAGGCAGCCGTGGGCAGCAACTAGTAAGATTACACGTGTTTTAAATCGATCATATTCTTCAGACAGCCGATTACGTGTTACGTGTATTTTATATCTAAAAATTTATCTATAATAGAATAATACAAAGTCGCAGAAAGTAAAGTTCCAGTTCTTCTAATAACAAGAGAATTTATTCCTGAAGGTGTATGCAAATAATACATTAATATTTAACTTAGATGAAGCACAGAAATGTCTAAGTTTTCAAATGTCACCACATCAGTAAATTGCCCCCGCGTGACGCAGAGGCGATTCACTACAGTCCGTACGCGACTGCTTGTCACTGCCTCAGGTATATGTGAACAGTGAGACGGGGGAGATAGACAAAGAGCAAGTCAACTCAGTCTGCCAATTCTGTCAATGGCGCTCACCACTCACATACCTCACGCGGTGACTAGCAGTCGCGCACGGGCTATAGTGTAAAATAATGTAACTTTCTTAGTATACTGAAGACGAATAGTAATTGCGCCATTATGCTGTGTTTCTATGCCCATTAAAACATTCGCTATGGTATTCCATTTGTTTCCTACCGTGCCAGTCCGTGGCTCATCCATGTGGGGGAGAAGTGCGGAGAGAAGGGGGAGGAGATTGGAAACAGTTCAGCATCATGTCGGGTCCAAGTTCGTACTTAGTGTCTTCAGCTGCTCTAGTCCGGACAGGAGTTCTCTGTAATGTGAAAATATTTGGGTTAGAAAAAAGTGTCAGAGCTCCAGTCCCAGAGATTAGCATGATGACCAGAACACGCCAGGCACGACTGAGTTTTACATCTACTTGACTAACTTGTGAATTTCCCCAGCTGCCTATGTACTAATGTTTTGTTTTGTACATGGATTACCAACACTACCCTGCGAGTATTAGATGGTCATAAATGACAACCTAGTCTAGATTATTATTAATATTACAAGTGGATGGAGGTGGCTCTGGAAAAGGATGCATGGAAGGATTTGGGGGAGGTCTTTGCTCAGCAGTGGGACAGTGAAGGTTGATAAAAATAAAATTTGTTTGTTACTTTTTCACGTTAAATTGGTTGAACGGATTTGTATGAAATTTGGCACATGGGTAGATCATGACCTGTTTTAGGACATAGGATACTTTTATCCTGATATTCCCACGGGATCGAGGCTTATGCGGGTGAAACCGCGGGGCGCATATATTTAGAAGATATAAGAATTGTCAACATTATGTGGGTGCCTTTTATGTTTCTTATGTTAAATTGTAATTGGCGTTGTACCGTTTTAATTAACTATCTATTTAATAAAAATCATAAATTCATTCATTTATTATTCACTACCTAGCAGACAATGTACCATCGAAGAAACCTATAACTAAGCAATTTGAAAACAAAATCCCGTGCACACGACCCTTTTTTTTCGTAGGTAACCGTTACTATAGTGGCCGAGCGTTGCAAGCAGAAATAGTCCTTACGGTGTATAGGTATGGGTTTCTTCGATGTTACATCTGAAACCGCTGGGTCTAGCATGAAATTTTGCACAACAGTTATTTATATGTATTAGGAAAGTGAGCACACGGCTTAAATCTATCTATCTATCTATATAAATAAAAATTAAGTGCTGTTCGTTGGTAAACCCATCATTTGAGAACGGTTGAATCGATTAGGTTAATTTTCTTTTTATGTTTTTGTTATAATCCAAATGAGGTTTTTTGAGAAAGAAAAATATGAAAAGATGTCCGTAAAATTGGAAAATTCGAAAAAAATACTGAAATTGGGATTTTTCAATGGGATTCTTGTAGGTCGGCTAGTAAATAAATAAAGTAGTCAGTAGTCACCGCAGCGAGCCCTCCGCCACCAGCGCGGCGCGGCGCAGGCCGGTCGCCGCCGCGCTCTGCACGCCGCGCAGGCCGCGCGCCTCCGTCTGCGACGACGACAGCTCCTCCTGACACACAACACACACCATGCAATAAGGCAGGTATTCAATCAAACCTTCAACTAAATAGGCAAGTAACCGAGACCAACTTGCATAACAAAATCCTTCGGCTTGTGAAAGAAAATGTGTTATGCAAGCCACACACGTTCCGATATACTTGGGCAAAATTGTACTTGCACAAGTATATATTAACGTGTTGGTTGAATTAACAAAAGTATCCGAGCCATTCGGAATCACACAAACTTGTGCAAGTCTAAACTTGCGCAAGTATAGTAAGTAACCCATTACGCAATTGGGGCACTGATTCCGTACAATATTTTTCTTTCAAAATAAACTCAGAAAGTACATTATACAAGTTGTAGATAATAATAGAAATAACCGAAAACCCCTAAAAGAGGACAAAACCAAAACAAAAAAAAATCTGCTGCTCCATACATTTTGTCCGGTTATGAGAACATAAATATATGGAATAGCGAATAATAAAAGTTATTTATAATGAAAAGTATAATGACCTCTTTTAAAATTTTCAGTCATCTAAATAACACCTTACATACAGATTTGTTGGTTATTGCTCACGATCCCGCGAAAAGAGTTGTAGAAACACGTTATGCACATCCGGGTCGCTAGTCTTTACTAATATTAAAAGAAGTAAAATTTATGAATTTGTATGTAGAGGCACAAATTAATACAGATGGTTTTCTCCGCAAAATCATTTAAATAAAAAGCGACTCTTGCTGCCACACAATAAAGTGCAATTCAGGTCGCACAGCGCTAATCACCTACAGTTATATTCACTTAGAAGTCAGCCTCTCTTTCTATCGCGTAACTCTTATATCTTCTGACTACGTTACACTCACTGAATTGACCCGATAAGACGAGCCCGCCGCGTACTTTGTAGCTTCACCAGAATACCCGCGAAATGTCGCGGATTTTTGCATAACTTTTTAATTAGTCGAGACTTTTAATTAATTCTTTATGGCACCTCTTTAGGTCGTCAGCTATCCGAATATCAAATAATATTTGGCCTAGGGCTTAAGGGGAAGGCGTGAATATTGATTCGCTGTTACAATGTATAAAGGTGCTGATAAACTTGAGCATTCACTTGTAACAGAACATCGAGCATTCGCCGTTTTTAAATTTGTCGAACTGAACTGGGAACAGAGGCAAACATCACTATGAACATTTTGAAGATCATTCTAGCGAATGCTCTAGTCAATGCTCTAGTCAATGCTCGTAAAGGGGTGCGGGAGGCATAGAGGGACGGCGGCGGAACAATGACAGAATGGCTCGGCTCGGCAAAAAGCTCGAAGCAAATTTACTGTCCTTTCGCTAGAATGCTCGGTACAACGCTCGTTAGAATGCTCATTACAAGTGAATGCTCAAGTTTATCAGCACCTATAAAGATACCTAAAATGCGGAGTGCGCCTTCTGTACTATTCTGTGGTAGAGGGAATCTTCGGAACCACTGATTCAATTCGGAAAATTATTTAAGTAGTAAGTAATAACAGCCACACAGGTCGATCCAACAGGTTAAGGTATTCTTGCCGGGGTTGGTTCGTGGATGGGTGACCATCTTGACATACCAAGACTCCTCCGTGCCTCGGAAAGCACGTTAAGCCGTTGGTCCCGGCTGTCATTTGTAGATCTTTCACAGACGTTACGGGTCGTCAGAAGCCCGAAAGTCTGACAACCAGTCTTACCAAGGGGTATCGTGTTACCCAGTACATAACTGGGTTGTGGAGGTCAGATAGGCAGTCGCTCCATGTAAAATACTGGTATTCAGCTGCATCCGGTTAGACTGGAAGCCGACCCCAACATAGTTGGGAAAACGCTAAGCAGATGATGATACAGTACTCGAAAGTTTCACGCGATCGAAGTGGCGGACAGAAGCTAGTAATATATAAAAACTAGCATTCCGATTAATTCAAGCTTTCATGACAAATCAAGAATGGACTTACCTTCAATTTCTTAATTTCTTTCTTCAATCTAGCTATCGTGGATTCAGCCTCCGCCGCTCGAGTCTGTAAACATTAAGTTATTTTCGTTTTAAACTTTTACAGAGTCAGTATCCTGAAAGTCTGACAACCTGGGTTGTGGAATCACTCTTTTTAAATACCATGTATGTATTCAGCTGCATGAAGTTAGCCTGGAAGCCGATCTCAACATAGTTGAGAAAAAGCTAGGCAGATTTATTTTTAGAAAGGACTTCTCCCAAATCGATCTAGGAAGTTGTCCGCTGCTTGAACAAAAACCTTAGTATAAGTGACTACACGCTAAGGGCACCCCCTTTGGGGTACGGACCTCGGCTTAGGGCGTCGCTGGGGGAGGATGGGACAGGCTGGATCAGATCGTGATTATTTAGGGACTTATTTAAAGCTACAGGTTCAACGGTGCGGAATGGCTCGAGCAAGAGTCGGGGCGGTAGCTAGGTAGATGATGATACTGATTGTTCTAATAGCTGCCACGAGTTTTACTTTTAATGTGCACGTTTTCTACACTTATAATTTCAACATGAATGATGTACATTTTGATTTAAAAGATTGTCCATGGAGTTTCTTGCCCTTCTTCTCCATAGGAACCTACTACACTTTGAAATGGGCAACTACATCTTTCTAACTGACCGACTCTTTGACAATTCAAATAAAAGTACCTGCAATCGGTTTAATTGAAATAAATGCTTGGAGTTTGAGTTACTAACCGCGGCATCAGTGAGATTGCTCTCGGCCCTCTCCGCGGCGGCGTCGAGCTGGCCAGTGAAGTCCAGCTCAGTGCGGCGCGCGTCCACGCGGCGCGCGCGCAGCTGTGCCTCGGCGGCGCGCGCGGCCGCGGCCTCGGCGCGGAGCAAGGCGTTGCTGGAGCGAGCCTGCGATAGCTCTTCCTCCACGCGAGAACGACGAGAGCGCTCCGCGAATAACTCACATCTGCAGGTGAAAAGATGAAAAGGAAAATATATAAATAGAGTTATCATCATTTGAGCCGAAAGACATCCACTGCTGGACGTAATTCCAAGTCGGCCCCCCATAAGTCGTCACATCGACCGATTGTTCTCGCATCCATCGGATTCCTGAGGCCTTCACAAGGTGAACGGTCCACCTTGTGGGAGGCCTTCCAACGCTACTTCTTTCAGTACGCGGTCGCTACTTCAAAACCTTTCGGCTCCATCAGTCATCCCTTCTGCGAGCAATAAGGTACTCTTGCGGATCTCCTCATTTCTGATTCAATCACTGAGGGAAACTCAAGCATAGCCATCTCCGTTGCCCATAAATAGAGTGCTACAAAGTTATTGTGGCGTGTGACCAAAATCGGAATTAACGCCGCCATCTTGTTTTTTTAGTACATTCCACAAAAAAAATTGCACAAATGTTTACCAACAGCGCCCCCCTGTCAATGTCATTCAGGCGCCAACGGATCTTTATAGCACTCTAGTCAATAAACAATTGTAACAGCGCCTCCCCCATAAGATCTAGGCCAAATATTAAACCGGATAGCTCATGACCTAAAGAGGTGCCATAAATAATAAAAATAGTAAAACAACTAAAAAAATACGCGAACATACTAAAGTAAATCTTTAAAATCACAGATATACAATAATTTTTGTTCTTACTGGTTTATTAATGTTTTTCATACTAAGTTCAAAATCGCAAATTGAGTATGATTTGTCCCCATAAATAGAAAACGAAATTGTATTAAACATTTCGCCAGTTATGTTTTTAAGTCCCAAGTAATAGGGGGCCTAACCTATCCTAAAATCTTAAATTCATTCTTAAATGATAGACCACGCACAGCCTAAACCGCTGGATTTAGAAGCATTAAATGTCACAACAGTTCCTTATGTGATAAACGTAGAGATAGTTTATAGGCCAGAAGATGATATAGACTACTTTTTATCTCGGAAAAGTGTATCTACGGTTCCTAAGGGATGGGAGGCAAAAAAACCACGAAAGGCCGAAATTATTTTTTCCAGTTGATATGACGAAACTACTTCCCAACTTCCTTTTTAAGGGGTCGTCCATTAATTACGTGATGTTTTTAACAACTTTTAACCCCCCCCCTCCTCCCTGGTGATACGTGGTGAGTTTCTAGACTAACCAAACCCCCTCGCCCTACCCGATTTAACGTGTATTTTTTTTGGAACAAATTATCTTAATCATTTTAAGAATATTTTATCTTTAAATACAGGTCTTATACCTGTATTTAAATTGTTGCCTGGCAACGGCGAATGAAGGTCACACGCCGCTTTTCGGTTTAGAAATCGCGCGTTCAACAAAAAAAAAAAAAAATACACGTGATATCTCACCACCCTTGTGATATTTCGTGATTTTTCCGAGCCCCTCCCCCCTTTTGAGCCTCGTGTGATTAATGTTCGATCCATGACTAAGAAAGCATTTAACACAGTAGACACTACAGGTGGTCAATACGACAGAGAACATTGGCAATCATATCACGTGCTTAGGAAATGGCGGCTTCATGTCACGAATAATATTGAGCATTTGAACGGAATAATTATACCAACGAACATCCGGATTGAACTGTTAAATGTACACGTTTCTATTCAGCAGAACATAGGTTATTACCAGAGATCAGAGTAGGTAGATTGATTTGGGGTCAATGAACTGGCACGTATATATTAGTATGGATATGCCTCCGGGATTCCGGGATTTTGAAATTATTAAGATTTTTTAAAGAATTTCAAATTTTGTAATGTGTAGAATAAAGAATACATCAAAATGAATAAGAAATTTTTAACCCTTTTGCTGTCTTTTTAATCCTTACTGTAACAATATTTGATTCAATCCCATAAGTACCAAAATGAAATCCCGGAAAAAAGGCTTATCCAAGTTATGATTTCTATGACTATTCTTGATACGAGTACGTAAAATCAATCTACCTACTCCAATCACTAGTTATTACCTAAATTCAGGCCCGTATTACAGAACGTCACTCAATACTCAAGCATTACTTAAAACTAGTTTTAACCAATCAAATGGCTTGAATCTAGTTTTAAGTAATGCTTGAGTATTGAGTGACGTTCTGTAATACGGGCCTCAGTCACAGTGTAGGTATTATTAGTTCATCTTATCGCTCACTAAACCGATCAATGTTCTTTATTATTTTTTTACTAAAAACAAGTTATAAATTTTATAATAAAACAAGGCACTTTTCTCGTCCCGTTTCATACACACTTACGTTTGATTTATACATTCTTAGTTATACAAAATGAATACATTTCAGCTTGGTGATGTGTATTTTAACACCCTGTATACGTCGAAGGATATTCTTAGTGTTCACGTTTTCAGCCGAAACCGTAACCTAACCTTCGGCTCCTTTTCTTAGTTTCGGCCGAAACCAAAGCTCATGAAGTTAAGAAAAAGTTAGTTAAATGATATTATTTTCTGAGACCCGTCACTTTTCGTAGATTCACGCGCGATATCACGCGCCGCCCGGCCAGCCGTATCTGGCGCACCGGCCAGCCGAGAATATAGTATGCAGAGATGTCTCGCGATGGTCGGAGCGAGCCGGCGCGTTCCAGCGCGTGCCAGCGCGAGACATCGCGAGACGAAGAGACCGTGCGGGTCCTCGATGGCCAGTGCGAGATTTGTATATTCGTTTTACAAAGTAAATAAATGCTCTATTGATACAGCAATAAAGTTCAATATTGTACTAACAAATATTTCAATTCTCGCCTTTTACACCAAAGATGGGCAGGGCGTGGATAGAAATTTTGCCATACAAATTTCAATTCTCGCTCATCCCATCCACGCCTCGTCTCGCCGGTGTAAAACCACCTTTAGTCTTACAGGCACATCAGACATTTTCAGCTTTGTCTCTCAGATGGCAACGCATCTGTCGATGGCTTGCGGTTACAACTGTCCCCGTCAGCTTATTTTCCATGCAATAGCATAATCAACTTATAACTTTCCCTCTGCTGGGACACAGGCCCCTTGTCCGTGAGATAAGTGGACCGTAACCCACAACTCACAACACCTATCATATCTTGGATGTTTTGGATCCAGGACATGCCCCTTTCCTCGCGATGATTTCCTTCACCGTTTTGAGGGCAATAGCGATGAAATAATTTACGCAAAGTAAAGTGCCTGGGTAGGGTACCACAGCTTATTTGCCATCAACAAAATGCAAATTAAAATTTTCTTCAAACATGGCACAAACCTGGTCCGTTCCAGCTCAGCAATGATCTGCTGCATCTGCTCGTCCTGATGCTCGGGCTCCGGCGACGTGCGGCCCGGGTGCACCGGCAAGAAATCCGGCAGACACATGGACTCCGCTCCTGAAATACATTCCTACTTCATAACATTGCGCCAAGATAAATAACATCGTTTATCATTTATTGAGATCACATCTGTATTTCTCGGGGAAGGTTAGAAGGGTATATCCACGATTTATGTTTAAGTTTAGGGGGTGAGCCGGGCTGCAACTGAGAAATTCCTGACGGAAAACCTAGTGATGCGTATACCGGCCTGAGAATCGAAGCCTACCTACGAGGGTGTGGGAACATAGAGTAGTATTCTAAAATTATGAAATGAGGCGGTAATAGTGGTTAAAGCACAGACTGGCAAGGGACGTGAGTTTGAACCCGGACTCGCTATTGCAGTCTCTTCTTTTTGTGTGGTTAGTAACTAACCTGGTGTCGGAGTTGTAAAGCCGCCCATAGGCCTCTGACTTTGCTTCACATGCCGTCGAGAATTATCTCTCAGGCATGCCGGTTTCCTCACGATGTTTTCCTTCACCGTTTTTGAAGCAAGTGATAATTATACAATACGCACATGAATCCGAAAATCAGAGGTGCGTGCCTTGGGTTCGACTTATGGCTATTGCAGTATTGGCAATGAATAGAAATAATGTATTCGAAAATTAAGAAATCAAATCGAATCATTTTTTTTATTTGTTTTTTTGATGGTGATAAACCTATAATAAGCATGGATCATTATGATAATCAGCGTAAAGACTTAATTACAACAATCAAGAAACTGGTTAAAACAAAATTCTTCTTAAAGCTACAGGATATGAGCTGTCAACTACAACTTATTTTTTTTACGCAAACAGCTGTTATAAACGCCGTGTAAGGGGAGAGAGAAGGGATAATTTAAGTTTAATAGACCGTCTATCCTGCGCGGGAACCACGTCACTCAGTACTGTTCCGTTTCAGTAGAGTCCCCTAGTGTAGACGATCCTAATTAACGCATTCTGTACAATTTTGATCTCAACCACATGTTGCAACAACATTTCTTTTGTTTGTTTAGTCTATTGAGCCTCTCTATTAATACCAGAAACTTCCCATCCAGACTAATATTATAATAAATACGAAAGAAACTCTGTCTGTTACGTTTTCACGCCTTATGAGCTTTCATCCTAAAATTGGCAACGTCGCAAACAGCTGTTAAATATTTACCTGTTCTGTTTCCCACACTGAAGTAATATAAACATAATACTGCTTTGAGCTAGTGGTAGGCCCCCTGATTCATTTGGCAATATTACTGTAAGGAAATCCTACTTATTATTATAAATGCGAAAGTTTGTGAGGATGGATGAATGGATGTTTATTACTCTCTCACGCAAAAACTACTGAACGGATTTGGATGAAATTTGGCACACCGATAGTTTATAACCTGGAACACATAGGATACTTTTCATCCCGATATTCTTATGCGGGTGTAGCAGAGGGGCGCTGCTAGTACCTAAACAATATTTTAGTTCACTAGTTAGCCATTTCCATACAGTAATATTGCCAAATTAATCAAAACAGCGAAATATTTGAGAGCTATTTGCGTCGTTGCCAACTTTCTGTATCAACGCTCTTAACGGCTGAACGGATTTCGAAGACACTCGGCACACGGATTGAATATGACTTTTTTTGGACAAAGGATACTTTGTATCCCAGTACGTTCCCGTGACATAATTTTCGACTTCAGCGCGGCAAAAATTATGAGTGGATCTTTTCATACATGGAAATTATAAGTACTGGGAATCATAACCACCAAACTGCCTCCATGGCCCACGCACAATGGTCCACCTGACGGACTAAGTGCGGAAACCAAACCCTATAACATAGAAGTACTGGCGAAATATGTGTACTTTACTGGAATGCAGTCATGACGTTACGTACGAAATAAAATTATTAGCCATGTTAATTTATTGGTCAGCGTTGTACAAATACCAGTCGAAGTTCAAGTGAAATGAACCACCGTTTAATGAATATCAATACAACGTATTATGTGCTAATTGATTTATTAGAATAAAATATTTCTCTTTAAATGGAAAGTGTGACCGAATTTTAACAGGGTCAACAAACCATGCATAAAAATTTTACATAAACAGCAGCACTATTTCCTTTCAATTTGTACTAATTAACTTATTTGTCGAAAACAACACAGTACAATACGCGCCACGAAAGATGAGACTTGACCGCGCCTCCCGCCGCTCTTTACGCCGCCCCGATGACGCCCCGGCGCAGACCTCATACCGCTAAAGAGACCCATAAATCGTCTACTGCGCAAGTCAAACCACGTGGTGTGTCAAGTCTCATCTTTGGTGGCACGAACTGTACTTATTTAATTGTTTTCCCTAATATTTTTGGTGGCAGAAATTATAAATACTTAAATAGATGTCACCGTACATTATTGTGGTGGTACAGAGAATTAATTACCAATTCAAAATGAATAAACAGTAAGAAATAATTAGTGTAATATGTGACACTCACACTTATTGAACTGATATAGTAATTAATATGCATGTCTATGTATGGATGGTAATGAGGGATGAATACAACATACAGATTATCATGCCCTTGACTTCTGTTTGCATGAACAATCCAATTATCAACCACTTGTAGTTGACTGGTGATTGAATGAGTTTCTTTCATTTGGATAGATTTTAACTAGCCAAATGATGAAAAGTCCAGTCATCATTGTCCTTACTAGTTAAATTAACTAAAGTAATTATATTTAATTAAAATAAGTAAAGAATGAACTCACCAGCATTGGGAGGGAGATCCAAGGGAAAAGTGTTTCTTGGAGACACATTCCTCCTGTCTGCAGGGTTCACAGATTCCGTCAGATCTAGGCTCAAGTGAGGCGGCAGGTCTAAGGGCAGGGCAGGTCCTGCCGCCTCAGAGCCTGCCGGCAAGTCCAGTGGCATCCCACTGCCAGCCTGGCCAGCGTCAGACGTCGAAGCCGCTCCCATATACACTTCATAATCATAGCCCCTTCCACCATAATTGCTGTTATTCCTCCTACCCAAAGAGGAAGAGGATCCCGCATTGAAACTAGTATTAAATGTAAAGTCCGGTAGATTATCCAAATCAACAGATATTGGACCATTAAAGTTCAAATATGCCTGCTCCACTAATATGTGGTCTTGCACAAAATCTGGCAATGAGGGCATCCCTAGAGGCTCCGAAGCCAAATTCGGTCTGTGATAAAAGGGCACGTCATTATTGTCCGTGTAAAAGTTATGCTTAGAATCAGAGTTATCCACTACACTAAAAGGTATTTCTACGGAACTACTTGAGGATGTGTTGTCACTTATACGATGGCTGCTGCCGTCGCTAGTCTTCTCTTTGGCTTGGGAGTCGCTCGAGCGGGGCTTGTCCCGCCTCGAGTCCGCGTGAATGTCTATCTTGGTCGGCGAGTGCTGAACGGTGTTCGCGTACACTTTCGGACGGGCGCCTGTGTTTTCGTACGTCGAGTTACCCGGCAACGAGAGATCCCGCTTCAAAAAATGCCGAAACGAAAACGGGTTCTCATCTTTCCGCGTCGCCCCCGTAGACTCTGCAAGAAAAACGAACAGTCGACGAGGAATGCCTTTATATTTAGGACAAAAAACAACTTCGTAAACTCACTGGAAGAAGAACTTTTCGCCTCCGTAAGCGATGCGTCACCATTTTCATTACTATTGTACTTTGCTTCTTCGATACCTAAGTCTGGTTTCGCTGCATTTCGTTCGTTTTCCTGCAAGTTTCCTCCGTTATCCGTATTTTGAGGCGAATTCTTATTCGAAACACCATCCTCGTCCTCCGCCATGATAATGAAAAATGACAGTTAGTGAACACGATCAGAAACGATGATATTATTATTATTTTCATTTTCCGTTCAGAAATCCCTCGAATGATTTGGCTTGCTAGAGGAAAAAATCGCGCTCTTACTTGATTTTTAGGTAATATAGTTTCTACACCTTTTGTGTTCGACTTCTTCTTTGGCATAGAAAGCATAATTTTTTGATCACAAAATTCACAAGTTGGTTTTATTTAGTATTTTTTTCGATACAATGCAAGCAAGCGAGTTTAATATTTTGTATACGTCCTCTATTAGTTATTCTTTATTGAAATAAGCTCCAGGCCGATCGAAACCAAAAACCTACTTAGCTTTTTATTTACTTACTATTTGGAAATGCCTTTTCTTTTAGATGACCCTATATAACCTTCCTTTTTTTGAAGTCGGTAAAAAGGCGCATTACACCTATTTTTGAACGCTGCAGTTTTTCGCTATTTACCCTCAGTCGGCTCGGGTCAAGCTCCTCCCAAACGACAATCCTGCATCCGCTACTGACCTGTACCCTAATTGCGTAATACAACACAATCACAATCTGTTTCTAAAAAGCACGCGTAGCATGACATCTATAGAAAGGGGTTTTCGACTTAGAATAATAACTTATTATTCTAAGGTTTTCTACGGGTTTTGTCTACGGAAGAATAGACAAAATGACAGATTGTGATTGTTTCTCTGTCATTTTATCTATTCTTCCGTCGACAAAACCCGTTTCTATTGTGGTCATGCAGATTGCTAATTTATTCATTGATAAAAAGCTGGAAAAAAAATCTGCTAAACAACGTAAATAACGCAATGAATGTTGTTGAACTGTCAAAATGAAACAAAATAGGTATAATTGTTTACGAAAATAAGTTACGCAATTACGGTACTGTATTACGCTAAAAAACATTATGGCCATTGTAATAGATACATATTTGGTTTTCAACTGGCTACCTATTACATTTAAAAAGAGATGTGATGTTGTTACAGACAGATGAACAGATAAACAAACAGACAGACAGCTCACAGAGCATGAGACAGCTTATGCTCAGTATTATATTGGGTTCCCGTTTTCACCCTTTAAAAATCAAATCAATGGTGGAGTTAGAAGCACAGTATCCCTACTGGAAATAACAATCTTACTTAATTAACGAAAAAAAAAGGTAAATAAAATGGGCCATTATCATTTGTAATGTTAACTTTATGTCAATGACATAAACGCCAATGCTGACTACCTCGTTGGTCTAATGGTCGTAAGCGCTACTGCTAAGCATGAGGTTCTGGGTTCGATTCCTAGGTCAGGAAAAGTGCTATTGGGTTTTTCTCATCTGGAATTTCTCAGTAGCAGCCCAGATTCGGGATTTGTGCCCGTGCCCAGTTGATGGCAATAGGTTCGCCCCCTGTTACATGGGACTTGAAACATAAAGGCATGTACAGACACGTGTAATGTAACGCGAATTCTGCGTGTGGACGGGACTACGAGAATTTCATATATGGCGCTCGCGCTGATCCACGCGATTTAGCGCGAACACAAACGCTCTCGCAGTTAAACAAAACCAGAATTCGCGTTGAGTGTGCCGTCCACACTATTCACATTACATAACACGATACATTTCATAACACATGTCTATCTGTACACGCAGTAGCGGCGTTAGGGTAGGGCGAAGTTGGGCGACCGCCCGGGGCGCCGGATATGAAGGGGCGCCGCGGGCGCCCCTTTATATGTCCTCACTCAGTACCGGCGTTAGGGTAGGGCGTGCATGGGCACCCGCCCAAGGCGCCAGACATGAAGGGGCGCCCAACGCGAACCACCGGCTTTTTCTGTTATTTAACTCTTTTTTACCAGATTGCGGGACCGTAAAGTCAGATTTATGTTTTTCTCTAACTTTTCTGTACAAGTCAACAAAGTTTAGGTACTATTTTTATATGAATGGGCCAAAGAAAAAACGCAGCGGATTGCTAAAAAAAATAAGCTCGCTCTTGCACCCTGCGTTCTTGAAGTTTGAATTCTCAAACTTTTCTGCATAAAAGAAATTCCAAGTTTTCCGTGGCGGGGTGCTGACATTTTTGAGCTCGCTTTAGCATCCTGCATTTTCCTATTCCTCAAACTCAAACAAAAGCTAAAATTTTTGCCTCTACTCTCCAAGAGTAGTGAGGGGCGCCGGTATTGCTATAACCGGCACTGTGTACACAGCTGGCGAAATGTGATGTGGCTGTACTATAGGTCCAACCTGTCGCGGAATACAGGCGTCTTGTACAAGTTAATAAACGCCAATGAGGCGCGTTCGTGGTTTGCAATGACCTTACTTCAAATAAAAACCATAGAATAAAGAGAATGTTTTATTACATCTAGTATAAGGCTCCTTTTTAACCATTTCATATTGTACAATATCGAAGTGATTCGCTACGTACTTTACAACAAGTATTAAAAATAATAACAGTGGGATTTATTAATAATATAACACAAAATAAATTCGTTAACAATAAATGCATTACTTTTAGACTATAATAAATATTAAGATTTTTATTATAAAAATAGTGAAATAATTTCAAAGATTCTGAGCATAGGTATAGTTCTTTAAGCATCACACCTTTATAAAGATTTAATAAAGTATAAAATGTTTGAAGAAGTTATTAGTTCTATACGGTTAGACCGAAATCGATGTTGAGTAACTAGCTTTATTTTATGACTGAGTAGGTAGGTATTGAGAAAAGTGAATTAATATTAATTTCGATCTAACCGAATTATAATTTTTATAATAGGTACAATAAATAGGGAAATCTAACACTAATGGGTAATGGAAATATAAACCGGTTAGCTCGAATAGAAAAAAATTCACATGTGTTCCATCCACTATAAATTATTTAATGGAATCCTTGAAATATTTTGGCCAAGACCCAAGTAACTACAATAAGAGAAATTACAAAAATAATATTAGCCAAAATAAATATTTTAAAACAATTTGGCACTAGTCATTATTAACGAAGGATGTAAAAGCGGATGACTATGAATTTACACAAAAATAATTTAGAATAAATAATTGACCTTTATACTTTAAACTGAACTTTTATAAAGGTAGAATTTGAAATTACGCTCAAAACTCTAAGGTGCTCCAACTTTTCGGATCGTATAGGGCTTGTACAGACCTACACATGACAATTTAAGGCACCTGCTAACCCTACACAGATATTTACAAATGTCTGCATTGTGCTTGCGTTGCGTCATGTACAAACAGCGTAACTCCATAAGTGCATGTCCGGACGAGGCTTTTACGCGCGTATCCGAGAAACTATGAGTAGGTATTCCGTTCAAATGTTACGCAATTTACGCGCGTAACTATGCACGTGTCCAGATTCTCGGGGCGTCTTGTTTCTTGTTTTACTTGCATAAGATATGCGCGTTACTTACGCACGTTAAACACCTTGGCAGGACATGCTGTTGATAAGTTATCAAAAATATGACAGTAACAGACGCCAGTAAGTGATGCCGTCACTGGGTCAAAATTTATGGGACTGTAATCCAATGTATTTCTTTAATTGTTCAAATAAATAAATGGCACTGTTCGATGTTAAGAGAGTTAAAATCAACATTAAATTAATAGTTAATAAAAAAAAAAATGTTACACAAGTAAAACTGAGTAGAAATTGATTTTTTACCATCTTCATCAGGGTTACAAAAAAAGATTTTTTGTACATTAATATTTGACTGAATTACACAAAGGTTATTGATTCTTCTACTACAATGAGAGTGATACAAAGAAATATAGTTAGAAATGATAATTACAAAATAATTATGAAATACAAACTAAAATGGTTTTGCATTTCTACATAATATAATTGTTGACCTAACAGTAAAGACGAATAAACAGAATATAGTATCTACAAATCATATTCTTTGCCTAAAAAACTCAAATAGGTAGTAGAAAAGAATTTGAAACAAAAATCAGTCTTTAAGTTATCTAGGAAGAATAATTTATAATGGATTCTTTTTGTAAAAATACATAGATATTTTAATATTAGACTTTTATGTTGATTGAATGAAATATGTATAAGTAGAGCAATTATTGTGGTACAGAGTTTTATTGAAAAGTTTTTTTTTTACATGTACCTAAAATATTTAATCATTAAACATGTGACTTGATTCAATTACAAAAAGAGTGAACACAAAAATATCACAAGATGACAAGACACAATGTAGTCAAAAAGAAGATTTACAAACAAATAAGTTCTAAAACAACACTAAAAGGAGACTGGGGAAATTTAGTATAGGTATGGTATTTCTGTAGGGAGATCTAAGAATATACCCTCGTGCAAATGGACATCAAATTTTGATCTGATCCGATAGTTTTTTTTATTTTTTATTCTGGGTTTTTTTTTACCTTAGCTTGACTTTAACCATGAAAGCTACAAGAAAAGTTTCTTCTTAGGAGTCTGTCTTTAATTCTTTGAAACATATTGACTTGCATTCACAGATTTTGAACAAAATATACAAACAGCAAGGAAATTAGCAATTTTGATACTTCAAATCTTTTTTAAGCCAATCGATCCTGTTCTGAAGGGGCATTCAAATTAAAATTTTGATGCCCCTTTGCAAAATGGTATACACCGTGAAATTTTAATCACAGTTTTGCTAGAACAAACGTTGCTCAGACCATGGTCTACTACCATTCTACAGCATCCAATAAAAAACAAAACTATATTAGATTTTTGAAAAAACACAAAAAAGACAAAGTTTAAAATGTCAAGATTATCGTTACTCCCTACGACACAGACACCACGCCCGGGACACAGCATTGTCTACAGGGAAATGTACCTCCATAAACGAAATTTAGTAAGCAGTACATAATCTTGACATTTTAAACTTTGTCTTTTTTGTGTTTTTTCAAAAACCAATTATGTTTTTATTTTATTGGATGCTGTAGAATGGTAGTAGACCATGGTCTGAACAACGTTTGTTCTAGCAAAACTGTGATTCAAATTTCACGGTGTATATGAAGTATTCCTACACAAATACCATAGCCGTATCGCTATTAGGCCATACACACTTCCGCCCTGTCTCGTTTCGAGATCATAATCTCATTTGATTATTGCACATAACATTTCGATTAGTTTACACAAGCAATCCATTCATAGTCATTAGTATTTCTTTTCATTTCCTAAAAATTCTTCGAAAAAGAAGAACGTCTTTCAGGAAAATAAAGTTAAGACTGATTAAATATTGGTAGTGGCTAGATTTACCTAAAAACTAAACAATAGGGGATGTATACTACTGATAGTGCGATACACGAAGACGTGCCCCACTCCGCGATTACTGTACTGTAAGCTGTACTTTAGTACGGAGCGGAGCGGAGTGGGGCGCGTCTTCGTGGATTGCACTATCTACAGGGTAAGTTTTTAACCAGTGCGCAAACTTAAACACGTGACTTTACTCATCATTATGAGCAACTTTTACTATGGGACCAAACCTGAAATCGCGAAAAAAAATCAGCTGTTCCCCCCCACATTTATGTTCGCATAACTCGTCAAAATGTAGGGAACAGCTGACTTTTTTTTCGCGATTTCTGTTTTGGTCCCATAGTAAAAGTTGTTCATAATGATGAGTAAAGTTTAGTTTCTGCCTACCCCCATGGGAAGAAGACGTGAGTTTATGTATGTATGTATGAGTAAAGTCACGTGTTTTAGTTTGCGCACTGGTTAAAAAAAACCTGTATACATATTTACTATAGCATTAGACAAATAATGACAGTTATTGTGTAATATTGTTAAAATTACTGCATTTTAGAGTAATTTTTAAAATGTAAATAAATTATATTGCTTTGTTTAGATCGTGAAATCACGTAGCTTATAATACGTTTATTATGTCGAAATAACTAAAGGGTGTTAACCGTTATTTGTCTAATGTTATAAAAAATGGAGTATAGGTATTCATAATATTAAATAGCCACGCTACCGACGATGTACCAAACATGTTTATAACAATGTACATTAATACTTTTTTACATCTTCAACATCGCTGTTAGCGACGATACTTTAGTCTCGTCTTCATAAGAATAGAATGCCAAATACTTTTTACTAATACATTTGTATTGGCATCAAAAGAATGCGTACTGTCACAAGCAAAAGAGTTTAGCGTTTTTATTTGTTGATTTATAATTATAAATTATCAGACACCGAAATGATAAAAAAATGATAATGTTAAAAAAAAAATATACACAATTTGAGTAAATGAGTCCGCAAATTAACAATAATATAAATAGAAAGAGTTATAACTTTATTCGTGTACACTAGTAAATGAAATATTATGAAGTGAAATAATGCAAATTGTTATGTTGTTTCCAATTCAGTGGTCGGGAGCACGCAAGTCACGCTATTTAGATCCACGAAAGAGATCGGCAAAAACAACGCGGTACCTACCTAGGTAGAGGTACGCGTGTTAATGCATTTACCCTTGTTAAATAAAACAACTGACTGACTCATTGGTTTAGTGGTCACAAGCAATACTGCTGTGCATGAGATCCTGCGTTCGATTCCAAAGTGTTATCGGGTTTCATCAGGAATTTCTCAACAAAGGTACCCAACTGTCCGACTCCGTATTTTTTTTTAACTGACCTATCTCAACCTATTGGGAGAAATTGTCCTCCAAAGTATTATAAAATAACTAAACCCTCTAATATCTGTAGAGAGTTTTGTTCAAGTAAATTGCTAGTTAATTACTGGTTTGGTTATAATGTTTGAGAAAATGAAAAAAATAATGAGCACGTGTTTTGTTATATCGGCTCAAACTCATATTTTCCTAAAAAAAAACACCCTTTAAGGTTTTATATTTCTCATCGTTGAAGATATGAAAATGTGTCTGTTATTTTAGACTACTCTCTAACATATCGTCGCTCTCCCCGCTAACTGTCGTAACTAGCAATTGCTATTTTTCCAGGGCAACAGTTTTTCGGTCGGGCGCTACAATCATGTTAATATAGTTGCGTTAGCTGTGGCTTTATTAATTAATTAATAACTTTTTATAAATAGCTCTTGACTTAATCTTTAATTCACTAACTGTAGATGTGTGCATTTACGACAGGATGGTGAGAATATTTTTTTCCCTCAAACAAAACTCACGCAAAACAAAATACGTGATTATCTTCTAAACGGTAAAAGACACAGACACGACGATTAGAGAGAACTTTTTCGAAACAAAGTTCTTAACACGTAGGTAATGTCAGTGCAGAGTCAGTTTGTGAGATACGACAGTTAGCGGGGAAGAGCGACGATATATCAAAATAAATCAAATCAGAGCTGGACAGTTGGGTACCTTGCCTTGTCAATAGCAACTCTGAGTCTGGATTTATGCCCGATTGAAGGTAATAGGCTCGCCCCTTATTACGTGGGACTTAAACATAACTGGCGAAATGTGGGTGTACTATAGGTACACCTCTGCTTTACCCTTCGGAAATTACAGGCGTGATGTCATGTAAATAAAAACAACGAGCTACGACTTCATTGAGTACTGAGTTAAATAACCATAAAATGATGTCATGTTTCCATGGAAGAAATCTTTTAACTGAAATTCATAAACCATAAAATTAAAGTAAGAACTCGTGCGCTACCAAGTCGCACACTGAGGCGAATCCGACTTGAAATTATTCTTGATTTATCGGAAATTGGGCAAAACCAACAGTAATGGATTTTTAATTGGATTTTGCAGTAACAGAACTTAGAAAAAAATAATACTTAGAAAAAGTCACGTAAAATTATTTGAAAAAAAAAAAATACATAAAAGAGGGTTAAAAAAACTTGACGTTTCGATTAATTTCCACAATTAACTGTAAGCATGTCGTCCGTTTCACAGAACACTTAATGCATGTTTGCACACACGAATGTCTCGTGAGAATTGTTTCACACACACAGCGAAGAATTCACTTCAGTTAACCACTCCTTAAAAGTACAGCAAACTGTGGCAATTATCATCAATAACCAGGCTACGACAACAAACTGAACATGATTAATTATACAGTTTGTAATTTTGTTTCAAGAATAATTATAAAAACATCGCTAAACTCGTTTGCCTGTGATAAAATTTGGCAACAACATTAATACTAAACACTACTTACCAATATAAATTCCGAAAAGTATTTTATTTGCTGAAAAAATCGTTGAAAAATAAATAGTCTAGTGTAATTGGAAAATCTACCGACTATGTCATAAACTTTTTGGTTTTCCTTAATATATTGTAGAGTAGATAAATATGAACGGAGATATCTAATTCCGATGAATATTATCTAGCTTTAGTAATAGGTACTAGGCTTTGTGACTACTGAGATGAAGAGACATGCTGCGCCTGCGCCGATCCTTAAGCAATTGGGATAAGGTCAGGAGGCTGACGATGAGTTATCCGTTTTCTCGAACCGTTCCGTTCTGTTCCGTTCGTCCGTTTCCGTATTTTTCGGTCGAGTTTGAGTGTAATAAACAACGATCTATATAGCTTATCAGTGCGGTGTTATTGCCATTATATGAACATCCTAAATATGCGTGTTTGTGTGAGTCCCGCGGACATAACGGAATGAGGTATCTCCATTTATCTGGTTAGCTAGCGTTTTACGTTATAGTGAACTCTATTTAGACACCGTAGAGTACATAATTAAATGTGCAACTCGCTTAAGCTATTTGGTTCCGTCGTAAAGAGACCTTGTCTCGACCTTCACGCTTCTTAGAATAATTATCAATTGATAATATTGGAACAAGTGCTTCTGCTATATTTATAAATACTACTTATTTCGGTTCTTATAATGAATACTGAAAATTCATTTGTAGTTTGCGGATTGAGCATTTTTCGAGAATTATAATTGTTTACAAAATTATCTCTAACATGTTTGACGGCGATTGTACCCAAGACCAAATTACAGACAATAGTGAATTAAGATTTTTTTTAAAAACATCTTCTGATTGGTGAATGGCAGAATGGTATGCAGGCGAGTTACCGAAACCGGTATGATCAATACGGTTATTTTTTCGGTTAAATCATTTATATCTTTTACAGGTTACGTTAAATTAAATACAACCTGTATTAATGTCGGTAACCGAAATGAAAATTACCTCTATCTTACACGTGCCGTCGGCATTAGTCAAAGGGCGCGTATCGCATGTGTGTGTGTTACCGGTATTAAAACGGTAACCTAAATAGTAGTAACATGTTTCTTCTTCTTGGTTACCCAGATAGCGGTAACCTTAGTCGTAGAAGTAACCAAAATTCTTCGATGCCTTTACCGTAATTTATAAAGGTTTTTGCATACTTCTGTGCTAGTTACTAGCATGTATTCTTGTATAGTATCTACTGTACTATTGTTGAAGTCCTCAGTCCAAAACGTGTGGTTTAATCCTATTTTTTCACGATACATTTAATTCGTACCAAATTAAAGTCACCTTGTTCACAATAAGCTGGCATTATTGGATTCATTCCAAATGTTTTGTATGAGAAAACATTGTGGTTTCTTTTTTAAAGTGTTTCACTATGAGATTGGCTAAAATCATAAACACTGGAAAAAAACCCTGTCCAATCCGTGAGGGTGTTGTTAGGTATCGTACTGAGAGTCTATTTATGTGGTAATTTTCAGGAAAAATTAATAAAATTTACCTCTTTTTTTTTAATGTGGAATTTTACCGGGTTATTTACATGGGGCGCGGACGGCCGTCGTTTAGCGGGTGTCTTACAAGTCATAATTTATGACCCCTGTCGAAATTTTTCAAATTTTTGTTGGATTTGGGGTAATTTTGGTAATAGCAATAACTTTTTTATTTTCAACAATAATAAAATTAAAATAGACTTTTTGGTATGTTATGTTATTGCAGTACCTTTCGGACCGGAAAGGGTTTTTAATACATAAATTGTATTGTATAAGTTTATTTCAATAATTATTACTCATGCAGCTCAAAGTTTGTTTACCAAAATATAAACACGTTGAACTGTGCCTGAGAGAATGAGATTTCAAACAAAAAATAACATTCTCCAATTTTTATTTTATTTTTGTATTATTTTCAAAGTCAAAAATATTTAATGTCCTGCCAATCAGTATTATTTAACACTAGCTGAGCTCCGCAGTTTCACCCGCCATTTAATTTAAAAAGAAATCTGATTACTTATTTATAAATTACCTACTCCGTTTTAAGTTAACGTTCTTTTTGACTTTTTTCTTTTTCTCGGCTCCTAAGGTTTGTAGCGTGATGTTATTAAATAGCCTATTTAACCTTCTACAAGAATTGTGGTATCAAATGTAAAGAATTTTTCAAATCCGCCTGGTATTTCCAGAGATTACCGCGTCCAAACAAAAAAAAACAAACAAACTCTTCAGCTTTATTATGTTAGTATAGAAGTTTATATAAGTCGAAGACGAACGATAGCACTTTAACGTGTTTACTTAAATGTGTAGTCAAATAATTTCCGAAGCGACTCATTTTCATAGGCAACGCTGTCTATTCCCCATTCTCTATTAATTTGCCAACAGTCGAGACATGATTGACAGTAAACCGAACGAACAAAACTTGATCCGCGCTATTTTTTGACACTAAAATGTCTGTGACGTTCGCTACACTATCTGAGTAGAATCGTAAACTTTATGGACGCACATAACCGCGTTAACTCCAGCTAATTACAATTTAGACACGGATTTGATGACTCGTCTAAGTTAAATTAACTTTGCCTCGATTCCTGCGAAGCTGTTCAAAGATGTCGCTTGACGTGACAGCCGCTGTCAAACCGTCAAACGTTAATATTCCCCACGTCAGTCACGGTCCTTTCTGAGCGAGATTCATTGTTACCATCACATAACTATTACTCACCTACGTAGGTAACCATTATAATACAAGGAAAGTCTTATAAATATCAACATCTACCTCATATCAGTGAAACAGTTTTAAACTAATCCTCTTGGAGGTAACATGGCGATTAAATATAATATCACAGGGTTGTAACAAACCCTTTATTTCAAACAGAAGTTTCGTCGCGGGCTTCGGACGTGAGTGGGAAGCAGGCGTCGGGCCAGGACCAGTCCTAGCTGGAGTGGCCCTCGGAGACGCTGTCCAGGTCGGTGGAAGCCCTGGCTGTGGGCTAGCTGATGGACGAGCTGCTGGAGGTGGATATCGTCTCGCGGCCCAGTTCCGCCGCCATGATGGCTATCGTTAGCTCCTTGCGGGCTTTTTGGACCACCCACACCATCAGCGTTATGCCGATCAGGATCTGGAAATTAATATTTTTCATATTTAGTAAGAAAAAAATCGGTTTAATCTAGATACTTTATCCCGTACCTATGCAAAATACGCGCTTGGACGTGGAGTTCGGACACCACCCCTTATATTATACTGCTAGATACTTTATCAAACGGAGCTTGATTTTCCCAGATACTACAGTGCTACAAAAAAGAAAAAGAACAAGCATTTATCTATCATAATTATAATAAAATAAATGATGAAGAAATTTGTCCGTTTATGTTTCTCTGAATGTATGTTTCGGATTAGCGCAAAAACGCCAGAAAGGAATTGGATGAAATTTGGCACACAGATAGTTTATAACCTATAGTACCTGGGCGACCGAGCTCTGCTCTGGTGATAATAGAGAATGCTCGTTAATTAGTATAGGAAAGTTCATACTAATCCTTGTACACACATTAAAAAAAGTTTGCGATCAGTTTGAAAAATCGAAATCTTTTTATTACGGTAGACTATATTATAATTTCTTCTTCTTTTTAACCGACTTCAAAAAAAAGGAGGAGGTTCTCAATTCGTCGGGATATTTTTTTTTTTATGTATGTTCCTCGACTCAAAGACAGCTGGACCGATTTGAAAAATTCTTTTTTTATTTGAAAGGGTATACTTTCAAGTAGGTCCCATTGTCATTTGGTCACGATCTGATGATGGGATCTCGGAGAAATCGAGGGAACTCTTCAAATATTAAAGGCACATCTATAGCGATTTGGGTATTTTTGATGAGAAGTTGACATAAGGCTATTGTAACTTAGATAAATTACAAATCAATCCACTAAAAAAGAAAAAAAAAACTTTTTTACAAAAAATACAACCGACTTCCAAACTACAAAGTGAAAAATAACTTTAATTTCGGAAGTCGGTGTCAAAAAACTAAAATAATGATCCAAAGACACCGACTTCCGAAATTAAAGTTATTTTTCACTTTGTAGTTTGGAAGTCGGTTGTATTTTTTGTAAAAAAGTTTTTTTAGATTATTTACTTAAAAATATAGAATTAGAATATGAAACAAAAGACAAATTGAATTGTTTTTCCATATAAAAAGAAATTCAATCCAAACTTACGCTCATTCAGAAATCTGACTTAGTCAAATCTGATTTATAATATTTTTTCGAGGAATGTTGTTATTGATAAAATGCCAAGAGGATTATCAGAAGTATTACAAGCAAGAATTGTAACTTTGAGGGAAGAAGGATATTTCACGTGAGAAATAGCACGCAAAGTTCCTGTATCCCAATCCTGTGTCGTGGCCACGTTACAGAGGTACCACAGAATGGATATAATTTAGCTGACCGACTCCGCAGTGGTCGCCCAACTGTTCTGACTGCTGCTCAGAAGCGCTCTATCAGATTACTGACAGCCCATGACCTAACAATCAACGCCACTACAATAAAAGCAGAAGTGCGGGACGCTTCTGGACTTGAAGTTAGCACTCACATCATTCGGAATTGCTTACACCAGGCTGGACTATGAGCACGGAGGTCTTGGCGAGCACCTCTGAATTCACGGCAACGTCAGCGACGGAGATTACAGTAGGCTAGGCTCCGGCAAAATGAAGAAGATGAGGAGGAAAACATTTGGGAAAACTGTCTCTTCGTTGACGAATCGTGAATCAGTACTCAGATAACCGACGTGTCCGTGTCTGGAGAAGACCTGGAGACTCTAAAAGCACAAGCAAAGAATTGCCACTGGAACCGTTCAGTAAGGCGGGAAATCGGAGTCCTTTTGGGGTAGACTTAGAATTGGAGCTAGAACGCTTTTAATCCCGTATCGAGGCTCCATGGCAGCAGACAGGTACAAAACAGTCGCTATTGATGGATTTGTCAGACAATTCCGAGTAAACCATGGGCACCAATTCGTACTGGTCGATGATAATGCGCCCACACATCGAGCTCAACGACTCAATGCTGCTCTCCGAGAATACGACATCACAAGGTTAGACTGGCCTGCCGGCTCGTCTGACTTAAACCTAATAGAGCACGCGTGGGATGCTCTTAAGCGAGCTGTTTGGAACCGTCAGCCACTTCCCTAGACAGTATCAGAGATCAGGGAAGCCGCTATTCAAGAATGGGACAGGTTACCGCAAGAAATGCTGGATAATCCCCAGATAACCTCTTATAGTTTCGGAAAAAAGTGGCTGTGACATACGGACGGACGGACAGACAGACAGACAGACGGACGGACGGACAGACAGACAGACAGACATGACGAATCTATAAGGGTTCCGTTTTTTGCCATTTAGCAACGGAACCCTAAAAAGATATCACGTAAACACTTTTTCTTGATAAAGTTAAATTATAAAAATATAACAGCTTTTGCTAGTGACCACAAACTTTTTTTGATGTGTGTATAGTAGGTACCTACATATTCCATGCTGCCATGATAGTAGGTACTTACTAATTCCATGCTGCCATGTCATTATTCTAATGTCATTATTCATTATCTTATTCTAAAGTTTGGGCGACCGAGCTCTGCTCGGGTGAAAATACGGAGAAAACTAATTTTCCCAGATATGAGACCGAGTTAGCTAGATCAATTTTTCGCCCCCATATTATGCAACTACCCTATTTTGCAACTTTCATTGAAATCATTAGAGCCGATTTCGAGAAAGTGAGTACAAATATTGCTCGTTTAATAGTATAGGATTGTCACGGGTACTTTTCCCATGGGATATTTTCCAACATACACGTAGGCGTAGCCGCGAGCAATAGTTAGTTTTAAATAAAAACGTCCTCGTTTATCTGATAAATAATACATACAACTTTTCTAAACTGGGTGATTTAATACATATTTAAGGCAAGGCAAGTCAACTTCAGGCGAAGGGCGGCTTAAGTCAACAGACTAAAACACATTTATGTAAGAACTGCACGCAACCCCTTGGTTGGATTCTTGAATATTATTATACTGATGGTTACCTACTTTTAAGGCCTTCGCACACCTCTAAACTAACGCGAAGCAAAGATAAAAGTAAGCTATGAAAAGTTAATTTCGTCAAGTTTGGAAGAAAACTACGAAAGCGCAGTCGACGGAATTCTAGGCTAAGAAAAGTTGAACGGCTGACCCGAGGATACCGCACGGTCTCCTGTGAGGCGGCGAGTCTCCTTGCCAGATTACCGCCATGGGATCTGGAGGCTAAGGTCCTCGCGCACATTTGGGAGTGGCACGAGGAGGCGAAACGCCGGGGCTTAACTCCGATGCCGCAAGAAATCGCGGTACAGCGGACAGAGCTCCGGCGGGATCTCATGGCGGCATGGAGAGTGCGATTGTCGCAACCCAGCGCTGGGCACGCCACAATTGCGGCGATAAGACCCCTCTTTGGTGTTCCTGTTCAGGATAAAGCGGGAGGAAACGCCCGGGTGTCGCCGTTATGTGGATCGCCTGGAGGACGTGGTGGAGCATACGGTGGAGGTCTGCCCGGCTTGGGCGGAGCATCGCCGTGTCCTCGTGATCGGCGGCGGTGATCTCTCGCGTCCGACACTGGTTCAGACCATGGTACGGAGCGAGAGGAAATGGGAAGCCGTGACCTCCTGCGAAGCAGTGATGCTCGCGAAGGAGGAGGCGGAACGCGTGAGGAAGAAGCAAATTTCGCACCCTCGCGCCCCTAAACGCCGCAGGACAAGACGCCCTGGGCGTCGGGAATCACAGGCAGATTTCCGGCCACCGTAGGCGCGGGCTTGCGGACGGTGAGCAATGGGTAGCTCGCCGTCCGATAAGGACCAAGCCCGGGTCGACGGCGCGTTCTGTTCCACGCGCGCCTCAAAAAGATGTCAGCAGAATTGACGGGGTCCGCTAGGGCCGATGCCTGCCGGGGTTGCGAATAAGGCCGAAAGGGAAATCGTGGCCCCCCCGGTAACATGGCAGCTGAAGGAACACGGGTGGGTTTTAGTCAGTAAGAGTCTGACACGCCCTCCCGCTCCACCCAGAGCGGGAGAAGTTATTTGATAATTTCCCACCCAAAAAAAATTAAATAAAGGCTAAGAAAAGTTAGTTTGAGTTTATAATAATAATAATCACTTTATTATCAGGCAACTAAGGCCCATAAATAGAATACACAAAATAATCTTATACAATAATAAACTAATACATATTAAAAATCTTATACAACTATAACTATACACGTAATGTTGAAACTGTCCATGGATTGAGTACATGATTCTGAACCCCCTGCGTAATTTTTTTTGTTGAACTAACTAACTTGAACAGACAGCTGTGCTGCTGGGGAGTTTGTTGCGCCACTTCTTCTTCCCAGCTAAAGGGACTAGGAAGTGGCGAAGGGTGGGCGTTTTTAGGGGACTGTCTTATGTAATTTTGACGTTCGAAAAGTGCTGATTCTCAGCCTAGTTTGAATAAATGACTTTTGAATTGTTCGTCGGTGGTTTTAACAGTTTGTAACAGTTTTTGCGTTGATGTCCCTGCCACCCTGTATACATTTTTGGAATGTGCTAATTAAGCCATTTCATTTGATACCCAACATGGCATCATTATTTTATATTTTTGTTCTTGAGTTTATCCTCCAGAGGGCGCTGTATTAATTTTAATGTGACGTCACATAGCCTATAAATAGCGGACGATCAAGACGCTTCCAACGATACCTCATTTGGCAAATTATAATTTATTTATAACATAACATCACGCCTTGTTTCCCCGAAGGGTTGGGCAGAGGTGTACCTGTAGTAGGTACACCCACATTTCACCAGTTATGTTTAAGTCCCACGTAATAGGGGGCGAGCCTATTGCCATCAACCGGGCACAAAACCAGACTCCGGGCTGCTACTGAGAAATTCCAGATAGAAAAACCCAATACCCGACCCGGGAATCGAACCCAGGACTTCATGCTCAGCAGTAGCGCTTGCGACCACTGGACCAACGATTATTGATAACGATTTATTTACTTAATAAGGCACAAAGTCCCAATACACTAATCACAAATACATACAATTAGTTAAATTACACCAATACAAAATAAGTACATATTGAGTTGTTTAGAAGTTATGAGGTAACAGATGAACATACTTACATACCGGTCAAAATCATAACCCTCCTTTTTGCTTTGCCGTAGTCGGGTAAAAATATGATACGGCAGAAATTCTTCATCTTGGATGGCACATCCAAGATGAAGAATTTCAGGGGAGTATTAGTATTAATTGTTTACGAAGTTTCGACCACTTCAGACCAACTGCTACCCGCATGCCACTCATAAGCCACACTCACACTCAGGACCCACAGTCTTTGTGTAACTCAAATGTGGTAAGCCTGACAGTTTTGTAACATTTTTTTATTTAAAAGAGTGTCCGTGGAGTTTCTTGCCCGTTCTTCTACATAGGTACCTACCTACTACGCTTTGGAATTGGCAACTAGGTTCATATTTCTGACTGACCGACTCCTTGACAATTCAAAAGTGCCTGTAAATGGTTTAATTGAAATAAATGCTTTGAGTTTGAGTTAACGATGAATTGTAGGTACTCTTTGATGGACACATGAACGAGTAGTGAGCGCTGAGTTGGTGACTTGCTGAGACTGATCCGAAAGTTGGGATGGGTTGGAGTTGATATCACGGGCGTAGCCAGGGGCAGGGTTTTGGGGGTTCAAACCCCCCCAGAAAAGTTCAGATAGTAACATTCATAGAATTAAAAAAACTTTGTACAAAAAAAAACAACCGACTTCAAAAAAAAAAAACACTAGAAAGTGAAAAATAACTTTAATTTCGGAAGTCGGTGTCTTTGGTTTTGAATTTTCGTTCTTTGTCACCGACTTCCGAAATTAAAGTTATTTTTCACTTTGTAGTGTTTTTTTTTTGAAGTCGGTTGTTTTTTTTTGTAAAAAGTTTTTATTTTTCACTTTTTAGTTGTGGTACCTACCCCACACAAATTGTAAATATAAATATAATAACCTGCTATGTAAATAACAGTGACAAGAAGTTATCATATCATCTACATACTAAGTGGGAAAAAATACGTATAATTGAAGCTAACTCAAAAACTACCCAAGCAAAGTTAATAAAATTTATATGGGACCACCTCTGAAGTATGATCTACCAAACAAAAAAATAATCATCAAAATCTATTCATAATTGGCGGAGTAATCGCGGAACAAACATACAAAAAAAAAAAAAAAAAAACCAGACGAATTGAGAGCCTCCTCCTTTTGGAAGTCGGTTAATAAGAACAGGCGTGCGGCATATCTCATTGATTACTAACTATTACCTACATACATTAAAATATGGTGGTTTGGATTCTTCCGCCACCGTCGATTATCGGATCGCATTCGGTAATCTTCGTATATTTTCGTGCCCTTTCGTATATCACGCGCTGCGCGACAAGTACACGGCGCACTTGTCGCTCTCATGAACATTCACTATGGGGTGCTATGGGATAGAAATTGATGCGAATGAAGTACCTAGTGGAAATATAAAAAAAAAAAACAAGATTCATTTTGTAATATTCTGTTTCTTTGATATTTAACAGAACGTTATTTTTTTATTTAGCTTAAGTAGGTATAGTTCATTAGTTTATACTATCCGAAAAAGGACTCCCCCAATTTCTTCGAGGAGATTTTATCTGTAGTCGTATTTTCTAGAACCCGGGGGGGGGTTCTAGAAAATAAAACGACTAAACCCCCCCGATACTAAAACCTGGTTGATATGTAAGGCAAAGGTCTTTAGTAGCAGAAAGTAGGTACCATAGATTATAATATTTCTATGGTAGGTACAGTACTGAATCATATGAGGATGTGGTAGTCGGACCTTTAAAAAAAACCCGTGTTTGTATGAGTCGCATAATAAAATAATGAGGAAAAAAGACTGTTAAGTAAGACCACCTGTCAGTAATTTTCCTTCATCAAAAGATGGCGGAGAGTTGCGGTAATAATTACAAAAACCCGCAGACCTTAACTTTCAATAATAATTAAGTAATAAAGGAACATAAGTTAGAAATAAAAGTCACGTAATCCAACTATCGATCGACTAAAAGCCGCTGAGACGTTTTCAGGCTGATAAAATCATGCCGGGGTTGCGAAGAAGTCCGAAAGGGAGAACGTGGCCTTCGGCAACATGGCAACTGAAGGAACACGGGTGGGTTTTATTCAGTAAGAGTCTGACACGCCCTCCCGCTCCATCCTGAGCTGAGAAGTTATTTGATAATTTCTCACACAAAAAAAAAAGGCTGATAAAATCATACTAACTTACAACCATGGTCGATCGCTCATCGATCGGTCATCGATAGAAGGTCGAAGACGATCGAAGGCTTCTCAATAAATGTCTACAAACCACAATCATCAATCGTCCAAGCTATTACATTATTAGACATTGATCAATTGTATCGATGTGAAGTCGATGACGTATTCGTGTAATAACACCTTTACATTTAATGAAGTGATGTCAAAATCCAAGATCGTATGTAAGGCTCAATTTACATAGCCGCGAAAAGGAATGGAAGCGAATTTTTGCCACGAAATTGGGTCAAAGCATAATGAACTTTATGTCAATAATGTGTAACGTACAAACTAGATACCTATTTTAAAAAAAAATTCGCGCGTCTTCCGGAGAATTCTCGCGCATTCTCGGGAATTCCCACAGCTAGCAGCTCGAATCTATTTTGTACGTTAATCAATTGGCATAACGTTCATTTTGCTTTCCGCGACAATGTAAATTGAGCCTTTTCTCGTTGACGACCCGTTCACGGTGCGATGGACAAACAGTTCAAGTGCCCTGCAATTTTTCATTTAGTGCAGCATACAATATCTTTACTGACTATACAGGGTGGCAGTGACATCGACGCGAAAACTGTTACCATGGATTCAGTACATGATTCTGGACACGCTTGCGTTGAAATTTTTCGCCGGTTATTTAAAAAAAAAACTGGCGTTCCATACATTTTGACCGCATAAGTATTGCACTTTTCTATGAAACAGCAGATTTAAAAAAAAAAAATATCCGACGAATAATTTCAACGCAGGGGCGTTCAGAATCATGTACTGAATCCATGGTAACAGTTTTCGCGTCGATGTCCCTACCAACAAGGTTTTGTTTAAATAAATAACTGCGCATGAAAATCGATAGAGTTTTCTATAATCTATTGATTATTATCATGGTGAGTAAGTAGTAGGTATTACACAACACGACATTGAAAGAAAATTACCAATTATTGCTTACATCCTATGCTGATAACATAACATGCTACTTACTATTATGTACAATGCAGTAACATAGTATGTGCAGTACAGATATTTTGTGATTATGTGTTATTATTTTTATAATTATGGGTTCCTTAAGATGGAAGATAGGGCATGACTTAGACAATGAGAGTGGTTTCGAGACGGAGCGAGAAAGAGTCTAAAACAAAAAAAAAAAAAATCCAAGAGACGTGAATTTCAAGTGTAGAGGATCTCTTAGGGCAGTCTACCAGGCCACAGTCACAAGATCACCAGTATTCAGTATATACTAGTTTACACAAAGTTCTCTCTTGCTCCTATGTATTCTGGAATTTTTAGATACATTCGAACCTAACCCCAACTGCCCAAAACAATGCAAATATTTTCACTATATCTTCCTGGTTCACATTATTAGTACATTTGCAAGGTCTCTACAAACAAATTTGGCATTTGCGTTACATAGTTATCGCTAAAGCGATAAGAGTCAAGTGTTTCTGTCGATTCCTCGCAGCCATACGTTGGTGATAACGTGTGTCAACAGGGAAAGGCTTGTTACTCAAGATTACCATGACTTTGCCAAGATTCTTGACATTATCTTGATTATGCTAATATAGGAATGAAAGCGAGAACGGAAACAATACCTACCACGAATGGCGTGTCACACACGTCACACATGCCTAGCGGCTAAAATTGTAAACAGGTTTTTCAGTTTCGATTTTCGCTCAAAAGTTCAATTCGACTAATGATCGTCACTCTTAAATGCTGGACATGGAGAAGCATTTGGAGTTGACGACCAACTTTAATTTAGTAGCACCATAAAAAGAAGAATTGAGTCATCACTACACCCTGAGTTGGAAACGAAGGACAAAATAAACGTTATCGTCAACACAATGCTCTTTTTTTGTACTATAATCATTTTCCGTTTAACCTTTCAACAAGTCTGTGGGAGCTTCCAGTTTAGCTAGAGACGAGTGGAGTATTTTATAGAAGCTAGATCTTTCTAAAAATTTGTGTAGTTGTAGATTTTAGGCAACCATTAACTCTGTACAGGGAAAACCATGCATCTAACGGTTTTGGGTCCACATGAGGTTCCATACTAAATCAACAACAACGATAAAAAAATAAAAAAAACCAGCCAATTGCGTGTCGGAGCACTCACAATGAAGGGTTCCGTAGATGGGATGAATTTATCCCAAGAACAAACTTACCAGTGTAGTTGAAACTCATGTTTTCCCATACGAAATGTATGGAAGAACATGTTTTTTCAACAGCAAATGTAAGTTGGTTGATTATTACTTGTTAACTTGTAGAGCCTACTTAGCAATGATAGTTTTCCTTTTAATTTCGTTATATATACTACTGTTTTGATTTTTTTTTACATATCCAGATCCAATCACTTAGCTATTTAGCTGGCAGGGGGGGACACACTTGACTCAAACAAAAATTAGAACTTTAAAGCTTAATATTTTGCAAACGGATCCCTGAATCCAAAAAGAAAATTCCACAAACTCACAATATTTTTAAACGATCTTTCAAACGACACCCCACACCATGGGATAGATGAGAAGGAAAACAAACATCCCCACTTTCCGTGTAGGGGAGGTACCGCAATTTTTTTTTTTTACCTCTTTATCGGCGTGATTAATATACTCATGCCAAATTAGAGCTTTCTAGTACTAACAGTTTCTGAGCTAAGCCGCGGACAGACGGACATGGCGAAACTATAAGGGTTCCTTGTTGACTACGGAACCCTAAAAACCAGGAAAACGTGCCGAGCGAAGCGGAGCGAGATACGTGAGCTCTTTGATGACATTGACTCAAATTTAAGACCTAGTGATATAAATAGTACACGTATTGCAAGTTCACGCTAGATCTTTATCGATACACTAAACTTTATAAATATCAATGCTGTTTTGAACAACATGTTTGTGTGAATCAGAAATGCCTCGCCGTTATTTTTATTTTTTTCCTTACATCAAAATGTTTTCGTAACTATCGTCAGTATAATGTGGGATTGTCCCACGCAAATCATTTATTTAGAAACTGCGTCACTAAGTGCATAAGCGTCAGTAAGTGAATGAAGAAGTGTCCATAAGCATTGTTTTGCGAACACTGCATGCATTATGTAATTTATCACAAATAATATTTTTGTTTAAAAACTGTATAAGTATCGGTTTTTGCCACGTTAGCAGTAAATAATTACGGGTTATATAAGTACTTAAGTAAAATTTATTTGCTTAGACTAAAATACTTACATAAATATAAGATATAACAATAAAATAGGTGATCCTTATACAATCAACCTTATACTAGGCAAGCAAACATTATTAGTGCACTTATTTTAAATTTATGGTATAATTAAACAATTTTTACCTTTTTTTTTACTAAAAAAGACAACCGACATACATAAACTCACGCCTTCTTCCCATGGGCGTAGGCAAAAACTACAGAACGCCACCTGCTACGATCCTTACATACTCCTTTTGCCTCGTTCACGTTCATACATCTGTACCCTAATTGCGTAATACAACAAAATCACAATCTGTTTCGATTTGAAACAGATTGCTAATCCATTGCTTCATAAGATGAAAAAAAAATCTGCTCAACAACGTAAATACCGCAATGAATGTTGTTGAACTATCAAAATGAAACAAATTAAAAAAAAAAAAACCGGCCAAGTGCGTGTCGGACTACGCACAATGAAGGGTTCCGTAGTTGAGATGAATTTATTTATCCCAAGAACAAACTTAACATTGTAGTTGAAAAACATGTTCTCCCATACATTCCAACTGCAAATCATCGCTCGGCATCCAATACCGCGACTGTGACATTTTTTTTTAAATTGCAGGGTCACTTATTTGAACGTGTAGAATGAAATAAAACAAAAATCAGATTTTCGTAAAAAAATTCACATTCGCGGTATTAATATAATAATAATACCTTTAAACGAGCAATTCTTGTATATACCTATGTATAATTATAATTTGAATCTCGGAAACGGCTCCAAGAATTTTTATTAAATTTAGTATGCAGGGGGTTTCAGGAGCGATAAATCGATCTAGCTAGGTTTCATTTTTAGAAAACGTCGTTCAAAAAAAATTATAATCCAGATATTTTTCTTTATTCAAGTAACAAGGACTCATTGCGTTAGTAAACTTATGAACTATGTTAAAACTTATTTTACGAGGTCGGTTAGAAAGTTTTGCGACTAACAGTTTTTGTCAATAGAATACTGGCTGGTTTTGATGTCAATTAAAACGATGAATATTTATTACAAAAAAACATGACATTCCAAATTCGAAATTCCCTCCACATTTTTTTACGAGCAAAATCAAAATAGTCTGTCTTACTGAAAACTGGATTTATAACGAGAACATTTTCGCGCGATGATTTTGTACGATTTCAAATGTCGACTAAAACCAGAAGAATCGTTTGAAAGACTTCGAATGGTGTTCATAGAAAAAAGCCCTTCTAAAAATACTCTTTTTCGCTGGTTCAACGAATTTATGGGTGGTCTAGTAATTTTGGCAGACAAAGAAAGAAGTGGCCGCCCTATGACGGTTGTTGAAAAAGTGCTGGCTGTGAAAAATTTAATTCAAGAGAATAGGCGAATTATAATAATAATAATAATAATAATTTATTTATTTAATTAAATAATGCATATTTACAATATTAAGCCTTATAGTAAAATGGTAGGTATATAATAATGGTTCGACCTGAACTAGGATAAACCTGTATCTCAGGTGTCATAAGTGCAAAATTACATTAAAATTTTCTAAAATTGATGGTAGACATAAATAGTGAGTAACTTAACAGACTAATGATAGGACAGTACTTATTAAAAATAATATTTAACTTAAAACAACCAGTAACTTTTCTGTGTCATCATAAGACAAATTTTGTAACCAAGTTGAAATAACATTTTTGCATTGTATCGTTTTTAATGCAGACATAGACAAAATTGCGTTTACTTTATTATACAAAAATGGGCCTAAGAATATAAAAAATCTATACATAAACGAATGCCTTAATCTATAATTATCCATACAGATGTCTTTACGTCTTTTATCAGTGACAACTCTATCGTACGGCAATTTAGAGTACTGTTTTATTAAAGTATTCATAATGAATAACTGCCGCACTGTCAGAACATTGCAAGATTTATATAAAACTTGGGTCGGGAACAGGATAGGCCGGAATGTGGATACTTTCAGAACAGCTCTTTGCGCGCGCTCCAGTGGTAGTAAAATTGTTTTAGCCGCTCCTCCCCATGAAGTAATACAATATGTAATTATCGATTGACACAAAGCATAATATACCTGTTTTATCACCTTAGAGTCAGCAAAAGGCCTAATTTTCTTGAATATGAACATCAACTTACGGACTCTACTGCATAATAGTTCAACGTGATTTTTAAATGTAAGAGTAGCGTCAATAATTACTCCAAGATATTTTATAGTTTTCGTATTAAGGATAGTTGGGCAATTGCATTTAGAGTTTGCAACTGTGTTACATACATGCGCATGAATATCTGGAATGATCATAGATGTCTTTGAGTTGCGTAAAGAAAAGCGTATGTATTTAGTTTTGTCAGCATTTAATGTCAGTAAGTTATGTTGTAACCATCTATTAACTATATTGAAACCTTGCTGTGCACATAACCAAACTTCATGTACTGTATTTGCGGAGAATAGGAGTACGGTATCATCAGCATAAGATATAATTTTCCCCGAATTTAGATTGAGACTGCAGAGGTCATTTATATAAATAAGAAATAAGGTTGGTCCTAATATACTTCCTTGCGGGACTCCAAAAGAAGTATTTAATCAATTACATATGAAGAGGTTCAGCATACACCGTGAAATTTGAATCGCAGTTTTGCTAGAACAAACGTTGTTCAGACCATGGTCTACTACCATTCTACAGCATCCAATAAAAAAAAAAACATAATTGGTTTTTGAAATAACACAAAAAAAGCAAAGTTTAAAATGTCAAGATTATCGTTACTCCCGACAACTCAGACACCACGTATACGTTTTTTCGAAAACCAATTTATGTTTTTTTTTACTGGATTCTGTAGAATGGTAGTAGACCATGGTCTGAATAAAGTTTGTTCTAGCAAAACTGTGATTCAAATTTCACGGTATATAATGCCGATTGGATCGGGAAGTGTGCATGAAATTCTACACAGGCATCTTTGGTTATGGAAGATAGTTTCACGCTGGTACCGTAAAATCTAACGCAGGGTCAGAAGGAGGTTCGGGTAGAATGGTGCCGAGACATGATAGCAAATTCGTCTCGGCGCGTTTAAGATATCATTACGGGTGATGAATCTTAGATTTATCAATATGATCCAGAAATGAAGCATCAGTCGACCGTGTGGCTGTTTCAAAATGAACCAACGCCTACCAAAGTGAAGCGAGCCAGAAGTGCAGGCAAAATGTTGATCGCAAGTTTTTTTTTTTTTCTACCAGTTTATCTGGTGTCAATACCCTGACGAGATCAAAGAAGCGTCAATGCTGAATGGTATGTTACCAAATGTTTGCCAGAAGTTTTTACTACTGCAAGCAGCAAGCGACCGAACACTGGCCTCCGTGGGCTACTGCTTCACCACGACAACGCGCTGGCTCACTCGGCGCTCAAAACAAGGGACTTTCTGGACAGCACACCGGTCAAATTTATAGGTCATCCTCCTTACAGTCCCGATTTGGCTCCGTGCGACTTTTTCTTGTTCCCCAAAATAAAAAATCAACTCAAAGGAAAACAGTTTTCATCACCTGAAGATGCACTGGGTGCATTTGAGAAGGAGATTGGAGAGGTGTCTGATGCGGACTGGAAAATGTGTTATGAAAATTTGTTTAGACGTATAAAACTGTGTATGCCAATGGAGAGTTCTTTCAAAAGATTTAATAAAAAAAAATATAACCTGTAGTATATTTTTTTCTAGTATCACAAAACTTTCTGAGTGCCCCACGTAATCTAGTTTAAATTTATTTCACCCCATGGGAGACGGCACTGCAGTGATTGATGTACATGCAATCCAGACTGCTAACGATATTGTTGGAGCTGGCCCGTACTCTGCGTACCAGGGATGCACAGTTGCACACCTCATTCGCATCGTTGCGTAAAAGCAATTAATATGTGCGTCCGCGAATATTCCCGATGCGCTACAAAAACGGGGCAGCACCGACCTATTGGAGTTATACATCAAACCATGTGTTTTGGCATACTGCTCACATTTGGCGACCAATTACTTTCTGAGACCACAGATTGACGCGCTCAGAAGCACCATATCATCTGCATAGCTAATATTATTTACACAAATACCATCTATATAGCAACCCACTCTGGTGTTGCTGAGCTCGCCAATCCTGCCTCACCCCGCATTCCAACCTGTATGGCTTGGAAAAAGTTCCAGCCCATCGTACACTATTGATCTGATTACCATACCACTATTTAAAGATGTTTATAAGCTCCGTTGGCAACCTATTCTTCTCCATCTTTCTCCACAATACGTCATAAGCAACTTGATCAGAAACCTTGAATAAATCGATGAACCTAGCATAAATCGGCGTCCTACGCTGTGTGTACGAGTAAGTATGTGATAGTATGCTTAAGGCACAACACTGCATTTTCTGTTGACAAACCACGCCGAAACCCGAATTGGTTGTCATGAACATTTACAGTTTTATTTATTTGTGTATTAAGCAGACGGTCAAACACTTTTGATATTTTGATATTATAGTAGCTAGAGAGATGGGCCTTTTGGATGCCGAGCGACGAAATGTAAGTTTTTACGCACAATATTGAGAGATTTACCATGTTATTTTAAGACCATAGACTTTTTATAGGTTTTCCTGTAATCTATGAGTAAAGAGCCATACTATGTATTTTTTTCAAAATTTTTGGTCCAGTAGTTTCGGAGATAAGGGGGGGGGAATGGTCATTTTTCATTGAATTTATCAAATATCTTTAAAAGTATTTATTTTAAAATTATATAAAAAATATATTTAGGATTCTCGCAACAAGCCCTTTCATTTGATATGTCACACGGTACTGTTAGCAAAACTTTTTTTTTTAATTTTCTTGTTTGCGCCCCAAAAGTGACACCTATATTCAAAATTAAATTATTTACGTTACACATTCGTGTTTGGGTCACAGAAATACACATGTGTACCAAATTTCAACTTAATCGGTCCATTAGATTCGGAGTAAATTGGCTGTGACAGACGGACAGACAGACAGACAGACAGACAGACAGACAGACAGACACACGAGTGATCCTATAAGGGTTCCGTTTTTTCCTTTTGAGGTACGGAACCCTAAAAATTACAAAAATAAGTTACGCAATTGGGGTACTGGTCATACACGCACGCCGATTGCGAGTACTACGCACCTGGCATTTCTGAAGAACATCACCAATAAGGTCAGTATATGTCCTCCTAGGGCGTCCTCGACCGGCCTTTCGCTTTACATCAGCCTTGTAAATACATTTTGTTAGTCGCCTTTCATTCATCCTCTCAACATGCCCTAACTATCTCAACATACCCTTTTCAATTTTTGTCACTACATCTTCTTTTAAATCACACCGCTGTCTTATCGTATCATTCCTCAGCCTATCATTCATAGTCAGACCACACATGCTTCGCAAGGAACGCATTTCCACAGCATTTATTCTACTTTCATGTTGTTTTTGTCACACCCAACATCCACTTCCTTACATAAGCGTGGTGGGCACCAGCACACCATTGTGAACAGCCAATCGAGCCTTTTTAGACATCGACTCACTTTATTTCCCGCGTTTACTCTCCTTTCCACATCTCCATCAATCTTCCCATCCCTTGTAAACAGACTCCCTAAATATATAAACTCACTTATTTGCTCCACACTCTATCATTTATTTTCACATCACACACCGATACATCTCCTCTTTCAAACACCATGACCTTTGTCTTATTCACATTTATATTCATCCCTTTCATCTTATATGCTTCATCCATCACAGTCACCATGTCTTGCAACTGTTCTGCTGATGCTACAAGTAGAACTTGATCATCTGCGTAGATAAGGCATTTGACAGGCAACTCATTCATCCTCAATCCGCACTCACCCTCTTTCAAATCTGTCAGACAACTATCCATGTACAAGTTGAACAGCCACGGTGACGCTACACAACCCCGTCTAACACCCCTCGAGACGCATAACCAGTTCGTGTACGCCCCATTTATCCTAACACAAGCTTTTTTTTGCCACAAAGTTTTTATTTTTCACTTTTTAGTTGTGGTACCTACCCCACATAAATTAGAATACCACTACCAGTGACAGGAACTTATCATATCATCTGTAGCGGTTACACCGCCACATACGAACTACGCATCATAGACATGACGTCACACAAATCCAGCATCGCGCAGTTAAGAGTTTACCGAGCGATCGACATACATACGCCCGCCAGACACAACACCCGTCTGGTCGGAGGATCCTCCCTTTTCTATGGTGGATGAGTGAACTTTACACCCTGTTCCTCATGCCCCTAAATTGGTGACCCCGAGTATGAACGTCAACGCAGCCTTCGTGCAATTACTTCGGCGTGACGTCATCTTCATCATCATCACTCCCGCAAGCTTTCGTGAGGCGACTCACACAGCCGGCCAGCATCCACGGCTTCAACGGGTATCCTGACCACAAGCATGCAGCGAACGCGCATTCCTGGTCATCACCCTCAGCCTCATCACCCCGACTCACTGGGGAATCAACACTATCAGCCTCATCACCCCGACTCACTGGGGAATCAACGCTATCAGCCTTATCACCCCGACTCACTGGGGAATCACCGAAATCACCACAGACAGTTCCGAATCACCGCGAACTATGTGGCACCCGGTTCCGACTCACTGGAACCACAGCTGGCACTGTGTGAAGCATCGCAAGATTCAGCCCACTATCGACCTCCGGTCACCGGAGGGGAGTGATGTAGCGGTTACACCGCCACATACGAACTACGCATCATAGACATGACGTCACACAAATCCTGCATCGCGCAGTTAGAGTTTACCGCGCGATCGACATACATACAAGATTTCAACTTCAAACCGATGGGCAGTTGCCCGCCAGACACAACACCCGTCTGGTCGGAGGATCCTCCCTTTTCTATGGTGGATGAGTGAACTTTACACCCTGTTCCTCATACATACTAAATGGGAAAAAAATACGTATTATTGAAGCTACCTAACTCAAAAACTATCCAACCAAAGTTAATAAAATTGATGTGGAATCACCTTGAGAACATACCCTTTCAAACAAAAAAAGAATTTTCAAAATAGGTCTACAATTGACGAAGAAATCGGTGGAAATACATAAAAAAGGGAAGGGGACAGTGTAGGTCTTTCAATAAGTACTAAGTACTTAACAAAATAGAAAATGGTCTATAGGTCTACAATCTACTAATCCTACAGCATTCTCACATTCACAAAATAGAAAAGAATCTATACAAAAGATAAATAAATTAATAAAACTAAAAACCTATTTTAATAAAACGCAATTATGTGATTGCTGTTACAACTGTAATCAATCTGAATAATTATCATGTCCACAAAAGCTACGAACGCTACGAACATAATATAACTCCTGCTTTTTGGAAGTCGGTTAATAACAGTCGGCATGGTATATTTATAGTCAAGACGTGGTTATTATAATGTAATTTTGGAACGAGAGTTCCGACATTGGCTGATGATTATACCGATTGGCAATTTGTTACATGATACATAATGATACTGAAAAACCCCATTCTAGAGAAAAAATCCAAACCGATGACTTTTTGCGACATCAAACAACTGAAGATCTTGCAGGAATATTTGACGAAGGACAAACAAAAATGACGTCTAAAAATGCATGTGTACTATTAAATCAACCCTTCTCCTACTTGTAGACACCTAGCTTATTATGGTCATAATTTATTCAACGCTGACCTTTGCGGCTCACCTTTGGCCACATATAGCTCCCTTGTTCCGATAAATACACCTATCACTTCTAAGAGTTGGGCATACCTATATATGGACTAGGTAATCGGTTTATGAAGTTATAAGGTCAACTGTAATAATGGTAACGGAAGTACCTGTCGCCAAGCAGCGTTATTATGTTACGGTTTTAATGAGCATGGAGACTGATATAATATCAGCTTTATCTCGGGGATGGCAATGCAACTGCCTCTGATATTGCAGAAGTCCATAGGTGGCGGTGACCGCCTACCATCAGTTGGGTCATCGACTTTTTTGCCATCGTATAACATAAAAGAACTTGGTCCACATAATAAACCGGCAGTATTAAAGAAGATTCGGAAAGATTTATGATCAGTAGAAGACCTTAGTATTGTTTTCATAGCCAGAGATGGCACAAAAACGTTGTTAATTTCATTGATCATGGTTGCGAATGTTGGAAGTCGATTTTCAAACTGCCAAAAGGATTAAGTTATACATTGTGGAAAGAAAGGGCCAGTTTTTACAATCGTTTCTTATCATCTGTGCCTAGCATCCCTCCCATGAATGTTGAAGAAAACTGCTCAGAAATATCGTCAAGAGAAAAAGTGCACCCCTTTAACCAAAACTGCAACCAAACCATATACTAATGCCAAACGAAATGATGTTTATTTCTGTGAGTAGATCTTTTAAGACACTTTTACACGTCATCTTTTTGGTCAAGACTTTAAAACTAGATGGCGGCATTTCGATAGCTAGCCGACTGATCCCTGAGAAGAAATACCGAAACAAACTCAGAGGTCCAGATGGTCTCTTTTAAAGTCCAAACATTATATTTTTAAGATATTATGTGAGTCTAATAATGCAGGGTCTGGAAGCTGGAAGGGCCTTTTGAAGAAAGCGCCAAACGTTGTGATTATCGTGAATTCCTGTTTGAGAATTCATTGCAGTGACTTTTGAAAGGCGCACATGATTCCTTGAACCCACCTCTTATGATTTATGTCTTGGGAGAGTGTTTCAGTTGCCCAGTTCAAACGGCAGATATCTCTATTGCGTTTATGTGCAATAAAATAACGTTTGATATCAATTTGTTTCGCAATAAACAGGCGGACGTGGAGGGGCCTGTTTATATGCCCCTCGTTCCCTATTGCGTGAACGATTGCACGTAGCGGTGATGAATTGTGGCGTCATAACTTAGGTGCAGTCCCGCGCGTCAATATGAAACATAGATCTGTAAATGATAGGTAATGATCGCAATGTTGGGACTTTGAGACTCAGGCCTCCTTTGAGAATGGGCGGTAACCCACCACGCAAGTCCAGTGTAGGTTGGAGGATGTCACAGTCATATATCTCCGATTTTTTAGTTCTAGGACAGTATGGCGGTTTCTACGCCTAGTTATGCGTAAACTTTCTTCAAAATACACTCTTATCTCTGACCTTCACGCTTGTCTCGTTATGTAATGGGTTAAACGTTAGTACCTATCTAAGAAGAGATATCTGACACGCAGGAAGTCAGATAAAACGTTTGAATTACAATATTTATCTACACTGCCATTGGAGTTGGAAAATCTAAATTTTAAACTAGAACCGGTAGAATGTAGTCGGATTTAAAAATAAATCGTAAGACAAAGTATCTACTTCGTTTTCTATAGGTACAATCTCAAACAAAAATCTCGTTCATTTACATGTCTACATTGTCAAAAGTCGAAGGTATACCTATATTATTGTGGTTGAAATAGCTATTTTTGAACAGGCATTGTGTACGCGAGGCTTGTTTGACACAATAAGTTGTTCCTTGCTGTTTTAACCTAGACCTCGTTAGAGAGAACGAACATGTTACATACAGAATAACAAGGTCTTGGTTATAGGTAGGTAGACCACCTGAGTGCTTATGTCGACTTGTAGGTAGGGCAGCCATTTAAAAAAATCATTATAATGGAGGACAAGTACTTATAGTTTAGTTTTTTTTCGCGTTTAACTGGGTATCTAAGTACTTTTTAGAGAAGGTTGAGATAAGAACAGGAACTCATGGTATTTTCCGTTGGTCCTGCGCCTGATCTCTCTCCGGTCGTGTCGGATTGCCGTCCCATCGGACTATGAGAGTGAGGGAAGAGAGAGTGCACCTGTGTCTGCGCACACACTTGTGCACTAAATATCTCCCGCGACGAAGGCTGGTCTCCACTGAGATTGGTGGCCATGGCCGAAATTCGGTCTGGGGGACTATTATTATTATTCTTGCCTTTTTACCCATAGCGTTACTCGGACTAACGTAAGCAGACCTGCACCTTAAGGCGACGATAACCGACTTTTAATGATTTTATACTGAAGATGACGTCCAAACGAGTAGTGTTAATGATTTGAAAAAAATATATGTTAAATTAAAGTATTTTCTTAATATTTTAATATAGGCATAGTTCGGATTATGTTTATATTACATAGTGAAATTAATTTGTAAAGTTATGTCTAACGCGGGTAAAAAACTGAGAATGACGCAAAATCTATCAAGCGTATTTTTCTGAAACCTTCACCATTTTAAAGATAATTTAATTATTGATCTTTTAGTATACGTGTTTTATTAAAATACCTTTTGTTTTACGTATAATAAATTAATAATGGGCCTAATTTGGGACAGCGCTCCTTGACGGGCAAGTCCTATTACTGGCTGGATGTACGACGTGTTGCGTGAGCTCAGTACAGAACACGCAAGCTAACCACTCAAGGTCACTGTCATATATCTGCGTCTTAATTGCGTAACACGCGATCAATCACAATCTGTTTAATTTCTTGACAGTTCGACAACATTCATTGCGTTATTTACGTTGTTGAGCAGACAAATTTTTCGAACATATGAAGTAATGGATTAGTAATATCCTTCAAAATTATTCAAATTATGATTGATCGTGTACTACGTGATTAGAGTGCAGCTCGGGGTTTGTGAGGGATCAAACGTACTGTGTTCTGCCGCTTTATTCGCAAACAAACTCAGTAAGAAAATGTAGATGAAGTGAACTGTCATCCCACCCACCTGACGTTAGGAATTGATAGCTCAATTCAACTTCAAACTCACTTCACCTAAGTTTAAACGGTGAGCATTTTACAGAATAGATCGGCAGGTACTTCTGTGAATTTTCGACAATGCTGGGCCTTGCAGAGGGACATCGGGGCGAGTCTTATTCCTCTGGAAAGGAGAAAATACTCTGGCTTCTCCTCGTAAGATGTCAGGGAACTTTCGAAGGTTACCTGGGTGCGTACGGCGCTTGTATCATCAAATAAAAGATAAATCTTACACAGTACAAGTACCATCATGTTACACGTCTAGGAAAAACGAAAGACCAAACTATACAGGAAATATAATAATATCATGCAAAGATCTCGATACGTTCTAGAACTATCGATTTCTACCGGTATCGATACGAAAGCTCTAAATATCTTAAAATGGACCGCAGCACTGACGTCATAACTTCTGGAACTTTACACCGTGCACCATAAGTAATTGCATTGCAGTAGCAGTGCGCTCCACTTGATTATTTAAACGATATCTATGTATGTATAAGGAAGCATAGAAGTACTAACATTGATGTACAAATATAGGCAATGACATAAACATGTAGATACGTAAGTACCTAATTCAATTAGTGGTCACGGAAGATGCGCTCGCGCAAACAAATGAAGATTTGATTGCTTACCTTACTGATTATATGGTTCTGGCACGCCTATTTATCGGTCTTCATTTTAAACCTCAAATTCAACAGACATTTAATATCCAGTGACATGGGACTCATGCAGGTCAATTTATGTTCAGGTAATTTTCGTCATCATCTGATAAAGAACTTTGGAGTTCGAGAATGGAACTCTTCAGCTTATGACAGCCATTTTTGGGAATTTGTTTCATAAAATGGACCTCACCTGACACACAAACACGATGTATCCAGTGACATGGGACTCGTGCAGGACGTCGTGCATGGAGCGCAGCGTGGACCCGAGGTACACGTTGATCATCTGCGCTGGCAGCAGACCCAACATCGTGGCCAAGTGGTAGCCGCAGCCTCGGACGTCGCTTACCTGGAGAATAAATGATAAATAATGATGAATTATAAAAAAATAAAATAATGATAAGTAAATTAGTTTATTTCTGTAAGTTTGTACAAACACTCTTTGCACGTCAATAATATTTTAAAAACTAGATGAGGTTAGTGTTTCCTATCCGACTTCTCTGAATGGCACCGAAACAAATTCAGAGGTCACAGTCTCTTTAAAAGTTCAGACATAATCTTGGACCTTGGTCAGATTATGTGAGGACCACATAGATATGTGTCTGAAATGGTCTCTTAAGGCAAGAATCACACAGATTTGAGTGGACCTGTCCAGTCAGTGCACGCACTATGTACTGACAAATGCGTGCACTGACTGACGTTGAGCTTAAAGTTTTGAGTTGAGCTACATGATTACTGAATCATGTAGCTCAACTCAAAACTTAATAAGCTCAACGACTCGACGGACAATAAAAAAAAGAAACAAAATATTAGGAAATAGGTACCTATTTCCTAATTTAAAAAAAAACCGGCCAAGTGCATGTCGGACCACGCACAATGTAGGGTTCCGTAGTTGGGATGAATTTATCCCAAGAACAAACTTAACTTTGTAGTTTAAAAAAATATCTTTCATACAGAATGTATGGGAGAACATGTTTTTACAACCGCAAATCTAAGTTGGTCGATTATTACTCGTTAACTTGTAAAGCCTACTCAGCTGTGATAGTTTTCCTTTTAAATTCGTTATATAAACTACTGCCGTGAATTTTTTCACATATCTAAAACTAACCATTTAGCTGGTAGGGGGACACACACACACTTGACTCTAACAAAAATTTGCACTTTAGAGCTTAATATTTCGCAAACGGGTCTCTGAATTCAAAAATGGTTTGAACACACTCACATTGTTTTTGAAAGACCTTTCCAACGATACCCCACACCAAGGGAAAGAAAAAAAAAATCCCCACTTTACGTGTAGGGGAGGTACCCTAAAAAAAAAATATTTTTCATAATTGAATTTTACCACTTTGTTGGCATGATTAATATGTATACCTATGCCAAATTACAACTTTCTAGTACTAACAGTCTTGGAGCTAGACCGCGGACAGACAGACAGACAGACAGACAGACGGACATGACGAAACTATAAGGGTTCCTTGTTTACTACGGAACCCTAAAAACCGGCCAAGTGCTTGTCGGACCACGCACAATGAAGGGTTTCGTAGTTGAGATGAATTTATCCCAAAAATAAACTTAACATTGTAGTCTCAGACCAATTATTGGTCTGAGATTGTAGTTGAAAAACATGTTCTTCCATACATTCCAACTGCAAATGTTACGCACAATATTGAGAGGTTTTCCGGTAATCTGTGAGTAAAAAACCAATCTCTGTATTTTTTTTTCAAAATGTTTGGCTCTGTATTTTCGGAGATAAGGGGGGGGGGGGGGATGGTCAATTTTCATAAATTTTCTTCGTCGTCAGAAGCCCGAAAGTCTGACAACCAGTCTTACCCAGGGGTATCGTATTACCCAGTAACTGGGTTGTGGAGGTCAGGGGGCCTACCACCAGCTCAAAGCAGTAGGTACCTAATATTAAAATAATACTGCTCTATGAGCTTGTGGTAGGCCCCCAGATAGGCAGTCGCTCCATGTAAAATACTGATATTCAGCTACATCCGGTTAGACTGGAACCCGACCCCAACATAGTTGGAAAAAGGCTAGGCAGATTGATTAGAAACTATTAGGGAGAACAATGGTCGAATAAAGTGTCGTATGTGAGGGTATTTCCACAAAGAGCAAAATTAGATTTGACAATTGGAATTGTCTGCGGGATTCTACAAAGAAAATCTGATTAAAATCAGGTCGGAACAGAAATCCTACAACTGCTTGGAAAATGTTGGCAGTTTTAATGTATGTTCCAAATTTACGTAAAGTGTGTAAAAAAGTAAAGCTAAAAGATTTTATGCTCAGATCAGAGATAGGTACTTGGCTTGGCACCGACTCCAAAAATAGAAAAATTTTGTTATAGGTTAAAGATAGTTTAGGTTAATTATTTAACATTTTTGATTTATTAGATTAGTATTATTTTTAACTTTTTAGTGCTAATAGGATTTAAGTTTTTATGTGTAGACATAGTTTTGAAGTCGGTTTTTGTTTTTTTTCTAAAAATTAACTTTATTTTTAAATTTTTAGTGGTAAGTAAGTATATTTTGTTTATATAAATGAGACAGCGCCGTTTAGAAGAAAGTAATGACGAGAGGACAGATCGTTTAAAAAAAAATAGGGAAAAAATTGCGATAAACATTTCAAATGAGAGTGATGAGCAGCGGGCCTCTAGACTTTCTCAGATGAGGGCATACACGAACTTATCAAGGCTTAATGAAAGTCCAGAAAGTCATGGTCAACGACTCAGTTTGATTCACGAACGTTTATCAAACGAAACCGCAGAGCAACGTTCTCACCGGCTTGGCTTGATTCACGAACGTTTATCAAACGAAACCGCAGAGCAACGTTCTCATCGACTTGGCTTGATTCACGAACATTTATCAAACGAAACCGAAGAGCAACGTTCTCATCGACTTGGCTTGATTCACGAAGTTTATCAAACGAAACCGCAGAGCAACGTTCTCATCGACTTGGCTTGATTCACGAACGTTTATCAAACGAAACCGAAGAGCAACGTTCTCATCGACTTGGCTTGATTCACGAACGTTTATCAAACGAAACCGAAGAGCAAAGTTCTCATCGACTTGGCTTGATTCACGAACGTTTATCAAACGAAACCGAAGAGCAACGTTCTCATCGACTTGGCTTGATTCACGAACGTTTATCAAACGAGACCGAGGAGCAACGTTTTCAACGTCTTGACTTCCAACATGAACGTTTATCAAACGAATCTATCGCATCCAGATCGACTCGATTAGATGCTATGCGACAAGCTAGTCGCAACCGCAGAGACATATCTTCTGTAAATGATTTTGAACAAGCTATTAACATTTTTGCAGACGTTCCATGTGCCGTTTGTAATAAAGCGTTATATCCACTACAACGTTATAATTTACAAACTGCAATGTACAGAGCATTATTACCCGAAGAATTGTTTTCTGTGGGTAATATCATAACATGCTCTCGCTGTCAAAATAATATTAGGAAACGAAAAATTCCGCCGGCAGCTTTCTGGAACAAAATGACAGTCGCGACTGTACCTCAAGAGCTAGCTAATTTGACGAAACTTGAAGAACGGTTTTTATGCCGTGTTGTACCGTTTCTTAAAATAATGAAGCTACAAAACCGTTTCTGTCAAGATTGGTGCAAGGGACAAGTTACTTTGTTTGCAAAAGACGTTGTTGAAGTCGCTGAACAACTACCACTTGCGCCAAACCAAGTAGGACTACTTCTGGTTGTGGAAAGTCTTGAGAACTTGCAACGCTCCCAAGAGTTTGTTGTGGATATGAACAGATTGTATCAAGCACTAATCTGGTTAATGTCAAACAATATACTCTATAGAGATATAAGACCCCATTTTGAGAATGTTATCGAAATTTCTGAAATTGTTCAAATTTCTGAAGAGCCTTCAGATGGTGGTGACCTTATGGAGTTACAATCTACTCCTCAAAACAACTACGTTAATATAACGGAAGACATATCTATACTACACGGATCATTTCATCAAGCTGATTTAAGATTTGATTTACAATCTCGTGGCAAACAATGCACTGCTGTAGCAGCTGTAGCTTGTGCAGCGTTCTGTACAGACGAGCCAAGTCAATGGTCAAAAAGTGACATTGATTATATAGTATTACTCGGAGACAAACTCTACCGTGAGTCCATTTCTTCTAGAGAGAACCCCGCAATTGGAGAAGTTAACCCTGAATATCTTGCCGCAAGTGATCTTGCTCAGCAAATATTATATAACAGAAAGAAAATTAATATCTCAGTTGCTGAAATCAATTATAATGGTCATTTAGATACAGATCGAAGTACTGACGGCTTCCCTAACCTAAAAAATGCTCTGACATTATTTTTCAGAGAAAACTGTTGCGGGCTGCTTACTGCAAATTCCATGACTGTGGCTATATATTGTAAAGCTGAATCGGATGCTTATAAATATTGGTTGTTTGATTCACATGCACGTGGGCCTAAGGGAGCTATAGCTCCAAGACGTGGTGCAGCCTGTTGCATGAAATTTCAAAATATAGATCAACTACATGGCTTACTGCGACGAAATTTGTTTTCACCGACGAAGAAAGTACCGGCACAAGATTACTTTCTCAATGTGTACTCTCTAACTCCTTTGAATATAGCACTGGACAACCAGGCAGAAGTGCATCGAGAAACATTGGGGAATCAACAGTTGAATACTCAGGAGCAGTCAAGAGTAGTTCAGTTAGAGAGTCCTACATATACGTTATCTACATCAGAAAACAAAGACACTCCTCAACAAATATTTCAAGCAAACTCAGTTCAGGAACAAGAAAAAATGTACAGAGACACTTTGAGAACGTCAGCAAGTCAATCAGAGAGTCCTACATATACAATACCTATACTTGAAAATAGCAACACTCCTCAACAAACATCTCGGCCAACCTCAGCTCCAGAACAAGAAAGACCGCTATCACAAATACAACCAATTGCCACTATAATTGAAACTACTAGTATGCTCCGTAGCATAGACGAAGCGGTCCCTAATCTAGAAAATGTAATCTCTTTGACTTGTAATCCAACTACGAACAATAATGAGATGAGATTAGCTGAGATTACAAGAAAAACAGCTCCACCATTAATAGTGGATCGAGAGCAACGAACGGAAGAGCTTGCTTGGTATTGTCTTTTTCCTGATGGCAAAAATGGCTTTGGAGAGAAAAGAAATATTCAAATCACTCCTTTGGACTATTTTCAAAGTCGAGTAATGAGCCTGGACAAGCGTTTCAATCGAAACGACTATTTGTTTTTTGCTCTTTCCATGGTTGAATATTATCGAGCTAAATCCAGTGTTTCTGTGTCTTGCCGGATGCGTCAAGGCCAGGGCGAGCAGACACCTCAAGGACTCGTAGATAACATTCACCTTACTATGAGGAATATCAGAGGATCAGCGTCTTATTGGCAGAAATGTTGCTCTGAACTTACTGCAATGGTCCGAACTTTCGGGCCTCCAACGTGGTTCATGACATTCTCTTGCAATGACCTTAATTGGCTAGACATGACCAAAGCCTTACTTATCGCAGATGGTCGTGATGTAAATGAAGCAGAAAGCCTGTCTTTTCCCGAGCGTTTGCAGTTGGTACAAAAACATCCCGTGGTTGTCTCTCGACAATTTACGGTTCGCGTGAACGCTCTGATGCGATTCCTCAAACGCGATCCAGACTGCTTAGGTGGTCCAGTTGTAGATTTTTGGTACAGAATAGAGTTCCAAAATCGCGGTAGTCCACACCTTCCTATGTTGGTGTGGTGTGACCATATTCCAGATTTTTCGACTCATGAGGGTATCGAAGTCATCGAAAGGGTTGTTTCATGCTCCTTAATGCCCAATGATCCTGTATTGCAAAAAATAATTGAAGACGTGCAAATACACAAACACACGGCCACATGCTACAAAAACCGCAACAACAGTTATTGTCGTTTTGGTTTCCCGAGGCCCGCAAATGAGGCTACTATTTGCTTAGGTCCTGATGATGTACTATCAAACAATGGACGATTTTGTTGTTTGAAACGAACTGCTGATGAAAGTATGGTGAACAATTACAATCCTACTTTATTGAGTCTATGGAAAGGAAACATTGATGTGCAGCCGTGCGGTAACGTAACAGCAGTTGCGTACTATGTGGCTAAATACGCGAGCAAATGCGAGCCCCATGATACAGGTGAAGTTGTACGAGAAGCCGTTGCGAAGGCCAAGAGGCGTGGTGGTCCTGTGTGGAATCAGTTATTTGCAGTCTCAATGGCCATTCTATCTCAACGCCTTGTAAGTGCTCCGGAATGCGCATATAGATTGTGTCATTTACCGCTAAAAATGTCTTCCCGAAAAACAGTCTTTATAAACAGTTGTAAGCCAAATGAACGTTTCAGACTTCTACGATTCGACAGTGATGATACATCCATTTACAACAATATTTTTGACCGGTATGTATTACGCCCAGATGAACAAGAAGACTTAAGTCTCGCTGAATTTGCTGTGCGCTTTGAAACGGTGTCCAACTCAACATGGAACGAAGACGATGGTGATGAGGAATTAAGGGGTGAAGATGTTACGCCGGCAAGATTTATACGACTAAGAGATAACACGCGGATGCGAATAAGAAATAACTCAGCAGTATTGCGCACACGATACTTTACATTGAACAGCGACAAAGAGGCCTATTACTACAGCTTGTTAGTATGTCATGTACCTTTTCGTGATGAAAGTGAACTTCTACTTGAAGAGGAAACTGCTGAGCAGTGTTTCATTAGGCGGCAAAGAGAATTTCGACCATTACATGGCAACGTAAGCGCGGAAGAGTTTGCTCACGCAGAACAAATGATACAACAGGCTCTTGCCCAAGCAGTCGCGCTCAACGCTGCCCGTGACACTCATGATGTTGATGCTCCTTTGATTTGTGGCGGTGAACAAATCGTGAATAACGATGACAATTATTGTGAAGATGTATGCGAAAGGTCTGCAATGTCAGATGAAGTCTTCTTGGGTAATATCCGAGGTCTAAACGTCCAACAGACAGACCTTTTCCAAAAAGTTTCTGCAGCTGTGGAAAGTGATTTGCAGGGACAAGAAAACCAATTATTGTTATTCATCACTGGCGGTGCAGGAAGTGGAAAGTCCTTCGTCTTGAAATTGCTCGTGGAACATATAAAACGGTGTTATGCACCTACAGTTGACATATTGCTCAAGGCTAAATTTGTTGAGGTGGGATCCCTAACAGGAGTAGCCGCGCGACAAATATTTGGCAAAACATTGCACTCAATATTTTCACTTCCAATTGAAAAAGGAAATACCATGACGTATAAAAAAATTACTGGACAAAAGCTAGAGAATGAAAGACGTAAATGGCGCCACATAATCTGGTTAATTATAGATGAAATTTCTATGGTATCAAATGAAAATTTGCGAATTATACACCTGCGTCTCCAAGAATATAAAAATAATGACAAATTATTCGGCGGGGTACATATATTGCTATTTGGTGATATACTTCAACTCCCACCGGTAAAAGGCCATTGGTGTTTTATTCAACCGCCATGATTTTCAGCCGAAGTTAACTTATGGCAGCAGGTCTCATTTTGTGAACTTACGATAAATATGCGACAGCGAAATGACATTGAGTTCATTGACCTCTTGAATAGCTTGCGGGTTGGTGAATTAACAACAGCTCAGCTGGAATTACTTTGTGAGCGGCGACACGTGCCTTTGTCAGGCGATTTTGCTGATGGGGTTGCTGTCCGTATATTCCCTACTGTTAGACAAGTTGACACATATAATGATAAAATGACCGCTGAAAATGCTAAAGCGCACCGCATGTACACAATGAATGCTGTAGATGAGTCTCGCGAGGCAGCAACGTATGGTAGAAAGCCACCAGATAATGTTATTCCTAAAGACATTAATAAGTGCGGTGGTTTCTTACCAACTATAAAGTTGGGTATCGAATCACGAGTCATGTTAAGGCGTAATATTTCCGTATCCGATGGGCTCGTGAATGGTGCCATGGGCATTGTTAAGAAAATTAAATGGCCTGCTCTCCGAAGAGATCAATTGGAAGAAGGCGAGTTGCCTGAATCTGTCCTTATAAGATTTGATGACGCAACTGTCGGCCTTAGAATAAAAGATGATGACGGTTGTGTAGCAATATCACCTGCTTGCACAACATTCCAAGCGCAAAGAGGATATGGAGATGTCGAACGCAGAATGTTACCGCTCATCTTAAGCTGGGCCGTAACTGTACACAAACTGCAGGGTACAACACTTGATAAAGCAGTGATCGATTTAGGAAAGAAGAATTTTGCAAAAGGACAGATTTATGTAGCCCTCAGTCGTGTCAAAACCTTAGAAGGCATTGCCTTGTCTGATTTGGATGCTAATAAGCTTTTAAATAGACCCCATGATGAGAAAGCTTTAACAGAAATGACACGCTTGCGTAATCTTTCGAACAACTAGGTAGTTTTCTATAAGATTATGCATAATTATTATGAGGACTTCTCAACAAAAATGCATACAATTTTCTTTATTCTTGGCTAATGTTTCTGTGATGACAGTTAAAATAGAGATTGAAAGTCCTCATCAAAACTTTTGCTGAAGGGAACCAAAAACCAAAACGTCATCAATGTGTATATTTTTTGTTTTTGTTGATTTTTTCAACAAGCGCTGAATCAAAGTCGATAAAATTTATATGGGACCACCTCTGAAGTATAACCTACCAAACACCCCACACAAATTCGAATACCACTACTTGCTATGTAAATAACAGTGACAGGAAGTTGTCATATCATCTACATACTAAGTGGGAAAAAATACGTATAATTGAAGCTAACTCAAAAACTACCCAAGCAAAGTTAATAAAATTTATATGGGACCACCTCTGAAGTATGATCTACCAAACAAAAAAAGAATCATCAAAATCTATTCATAATTGGCGGAGTAATCGCGTAACAAACATACAAAAAAAAAAAAAAAAAACATACAGACGAATTGAGAACCTCCTCCTTTTTGAAGTCGGTTAAAAAGGCTAGGCAGATTGATTAGAAACTATTAGGGAGAACAATGGTCGAATAAAGTGTCGTATGTGAGGGTATTTCCACAAAGAGCAAAATTAGATTTGACAATTGGAATTGTCTGCGGGATTCTACAAAGAAAATCTGATTAAAATCAGGTCGGAACAGAAATCCTACAACTGCTTGGAAAATGTAGGTTAAGTAAATTTTAAGGGCACTACGTCTAACATTCAAATTCAACGCATTCCTAAATAATGCCCATTTTCATAAATTACTGACTATCATTACGAAATCTCGTCCATGTTTTCAGTACAATTTGCGTGCAGTAAATACATTAACCGCTCAAGGCCCGCGGGCGGTCCGCGCCGTGACAGATTTACGACCGCACTTAAATAAACAATTACTCGGGTTTCATTATAACGTCTCAAGTAGTATTGTTTATGTTTTTTGCTACTCGAATAGATTAGGAATACGTTTCAAATGGTTGCAGTCTTTGTAAACAACGTTCACTTATCTTTATTACCCGCTTTTGTTATTGTTTCTTTTGTTCTTTGTGATAACGATTTCTGATAAAACTACCGTACCAATTCACACGAAATTTTGCAGGGTACATTATGGATAGATAAGTTATCTAACAAAAGCGTTTTTAGAGACAAACATTCAAAACAAAAAATTCAAAAAATCTAGATTTTAGATAATCTAGATTTTCTAATGCTTACGTAACTTTCTCCGTCCCAAAAAAATATTTTTTTGTATTATTTTGTTCTAAATGTTGTCTAATACGATGATACATGTAATATAGAAAAGAAATAAAACACTTACGGATCAGATCCATACAGAAAAACCACAAAATATCACAACTTTCACATTGACGGGAACTTTCTCTTATCTGTTTGTTTACACTTTTTTGGTTGGGTCAAAATAGGTATAACATGATGTTATTTATATCTAAAACGATGTAATATTTACTTCAAAATGAAAATATCACCACTTTCCGACGATTTACACACAAAAACCATTAAAAAACGAATTATTACAGCGAACGGGAGTGACATTTGACTGACATTTTACCGCGCGGGAACGTGATTTTCAACATTTTTTTAAAATGTTGCCTATTAATATTTTTGCTTTTAGTCGATTTATTTGACGAGAATATCTATCCGACCATAGACACAAAAATTCACAGACAATAATAGCCATTACAGCGAATACAAATAGAGTTGTAAGCCGCGTGGGTACTTGGACGCACCGGTGCGTTCGCGGTCCTTTAGCGGTACTTATATTAAACAATGTAGATTTGGAACACGTCAATCCTATTACCATTTGTCAAGCAAGATTAAAGTTGTGTTCGGTTAAAGGCAAATGTGTACAATTATATTTTAGTGGATAAGCATGGAGTCACGACAGGCAGGTAAATTTACATGCCTGTCGTGGCTCCATGATCCATGCTTTGAAAATTAACGCCATACCTTCGGCGCCTAGTAAATTAAACAACAACTTTATTATACCGACATGCGAAGCACGCAATATAGCCCCAGTAACCTACTATGCTAAGTATCGCGTCATTGTGCAGATAATCAAAGTTTTTTTTTCTTTCGTTTGGACAGGAATGTTTTCTGTCACTAGTGAGACAGTCCTAATAAAAACAAGACTGATCGATTGTTTTTCTTAAGATAAACAATTTGACCGATCTACGGTGGCCTTGAGTCTTGACGACGCCGGACGCATATGTGTCCAAGTAGGCCAATTACCGGCTGTATGAAAGTCGCTCGGTGTAGTGGAAAAATTCCTGTGAACACGTCCGACTTCTCCACACATCAGTAGTAATGGTTATTATGTTCCATTAGTAATGGAACATAATAATTTATCTTCCCAACGAGTTCCATAAATATTTAACGTGACGAGACGATATTCCAAACGTCCCCGAACGATCGCCTATCTGATATTGAAATGATATGTTTAGATTACCGTTTGTAATGAAATTGCTAACGGAATGTAAATACTCCTTGATGTGTAAACGTTTTATGAGCTCTGAAACTCTGGTGCCTGGTATATTTGGAATGGCCGTCGATGTGTTTACAGTAAATCTCCTAAAATATGGATGTTCTATATTTCGAATTTTCGATGCAGCTAGCAACACTGCTATAAATAAAATGAGATTATCACAATGCCATATAATTCCTACATGTTTTTTCCTCAAGCGATTTATTAATAAATACGCACCAATGTCTGAACTGTGTCTGTAAAATCGAAGCAACGAATGATACATTGAAACGGAATCTTGAATAACAACAATGTTTGCCCTTTGTCGGAGATGACACCGAACGCGCCAGATATTTTAACGACAGACTGAGACCACATAAAAAGACTGCGCAGATCTATATGTAGTTTTCAAATAATAAATGTACCTACGTTTGGCGACGGACCAAGAAAGATGGCGACAAAAGTTTACTGCCCTGCACCAGATAAAGGTTTCAGTTAAGATAAGAGCGGTTGATATCTTGGACATTACAGTACTTACACCCATAGGAGTAGCCATAAATGATGTTAAGGAGATAAGTTGTCGATTGGCGTTTTAAATCGGACATGAAGGTAGTCCGAATCCTAAAAGTAGGTAGGTACTCGTAGACGTAAAGCAACAAGTCAAGTTATTGAAATCTGAATTGCGTTTCAAAGGTTACGATAAATCTTTTATGATAAGCGTATTGACTGTTGACCTTGGATTACTTTCTACTTATACTTGTTATCATCACTTCGATCAAGTTGTGGCATTTTTAGTACAAAATTCGCCAGCAAGGTTTTCCGAGATAACCATTTTAGCCTTTATGCTAGCTAGCTTTGGTCTTAGGTTCATTCAAATTATTTTATGGTACAAGATGGACTCGATTCAGATACTAAATGATGCAGTATAATGGGTAAGCCACGTAACGTGTGACCAAGTTCTATATTGATAGCTACCTTTTGTTTATTGATGAAACTAGACAATGACAACGCTGCCGCTGTAATAAAAACTGATGATCGTTATAGAATTTTAACGCGCCGAGACATTGGTCAGAGGATACTTTTGTAATATTCCAAGATCATGTAGCACTTCGCTCAATAACGTTCTTATGAATAACAAGTATAGTGAACCAGTAGAAGTGCGTTTAAGTTAATTATAAGCCAGTGCTATACGACAGGTGCCCGGTGTTGAGACGCTAGACGTGATCAAGTGGAAAGTAACCGCATTAAATCGTTTTCCGTGAACAATCATGAATGCGTGGCAGGTGTTTTAGTGGTATAGTTTCCCAAATTAGTTAACTTGGTGCGAGCTATGAAGGTGTCTTCAAGCAGTGGCACCATTTATGAACCATTGTGAACCACAATATTTAGAAATTCGCGTTGCTCGGGCCGGTTCCTCTAGTTTATGTCTCAAAACCAGTCTTGTAAGAACTGCGTCTAATTTTGGCTCGTGGACTACCTTGCGTGGGCGATTCACACAATAACAATCAATACAAACACCACGGGGCGGTGGATTGTAACGCATACGTAATAGAAAATGTCGCCAGTCCGACACAGCGGCGCGTAGTGAAAGCGAATCGGGCCAAGTAAATGGTTGAAACGCTATCGTCCTAGATACCACGCCAAGAACAATAGCATAATGTTATCATACTGAGGGCATGTACGATAGTAATGGTACGCAATCATAAGTGAGCTCAAACTCTCAGACAATGCACTTTGTGATTAAACGGTGTCAACGACGTCTAAGATATCTTAGTAGATACTCTTATTTCTGTTTAATCACAAGGTATAATAATCAATATTATTAACAGATTTTTATGAAAAGGGACAGAAGTCCTCAAAACCTAAAGCTTCATCGTAGTTACACCCTGTTACCGACCAACGAAACTCTGGCAATCAAAGATAGCGTACACATATTGAAGTCGCCAGCTACAACGACGCTGGTCGGTTTTAGGACTTTCGGTTCGGTGCAAAACAGACCGCAACCTAAGCATGGGTTAGTGACTGCCTTTGTGAAAGAGAACGGATATAGCTGTGAAACAGGCGATGAACATGAACCAGTTGTAGTAGCGCGACTTGGAAGTGACCTATAGCACTATGGACTGCAATAGGCTCCAGTTGTTGTAGCGCGACTTGGGACTCTTGGGAGAGACCTACAGAGAAAGGACAGCAATAGCTAAATTGATTGATGAACGAGCAAACAGATCACATAATAACGTTACTCAGTCAGTTTGCTCCAAAACGTTGCCGAAAAGTGATGGTGAATAAGGTGATGATAAATCGCAGTAGGAGTAAAAGGACGAATCCAAAATAGCTCGGAATGCTCGGTGTGCTCTCTGCCATAATACTACTTCAACTGATTTATTGCTTTATAGTATCGTAGAATAGAGAATGCGTATGGTCTGATATAACGAGGAAACCAATGCCAGTTACTGCACAAACATGTTTTTCACATAAACGATGCAATATGGAACATTTTAATAATATAGTAGATACCTCCAGAAAACTAGTTCAGCACTGAATCTGTAAACAAGCTATTTAAAAACTTTTAGTGCTTGACGGTAGTTGGGAAGTATATCATCGCAAGATATATAGAAGAATTTAAAAAAGTTATTTTCTTTATGTAAATGGTATAATCTAGTTAATGATAGATTTTCGTTGGAAAAGTAATTTTAGAAAACACTTATTATACTTTATAATCTGATGTGTCACACACAGGCGCATGGGCCCGTCTGCTATTTTTCGCTGTGAACCGAAGCAATTTCAATATATTAAATCTGAATAAACTTGTTAAACAATAGTTGTTGACAGATTTTCGGAGTCCTCAGGACTCGGAAACAAGAAGGAATCTATTGTGACCACTAACGAAAATGGGACAATTAAATGTGACACTGACAGATAGAGAAAAGAGTCCAAAATCTGGAGAAAATAAAACGATCTCCAATTAACTATTAATTAGGCCAACTTCAACAATCGTGTCTAGCTGAATCACGAATGCTGGGCCCTCAACCAGCCTCTGTATCAAAGCTGTATTTCAACGGATTTCGGAACATACCTACTGTCATTGTGGTAATGAGGTTAATTGACGAGGACCATTTATCTCTTCATTCAATTATCTGTCAAGTGTCGTGTTCATTTCACATTCAGAGTACAAAATACGTTTTACTTTAAATGACACACAACACAACATCACGCCTTGTTTCCCCGAAGGGTTGGGCAGAGGTGTACCTGTAGTAGGTACTTTAAATGACGTTAGTAATAATTATTTCAATGTTAATAAACTGAACATTTTTGCATCCTAGTAATACCATCGTTAATGTGGAAAGTCTGGATAGAAAATTATTATGTTTGTTTGTTTGTTGATCACGTTTTAACGGCTGGACCAATTTAGATGAAAGGCGCACAGGTAGGTAAGATAGTGTCTTGGATTCCCAAGGATGTGAGTGAAACCTCGGGGAACAGCTGGTGTATAAGTTTTGTTATCTTAGCAAGTAGAAAGGTATTTATGGTTTAGTAAATATAGAGCGAGGTATCTGCACAAAAAACTTGTTTGAAAACAGAAATGTACGAGAAAATAAACATGCAGACATGCATGGAACGTAAAAACAATGTGTTTCGGTGTGCGCGTGAGCACGAAACTAGTTTCTTGTTGGATTATTATGTGTTTCTAGACCGAAACGTAGCTAATTCAAGTGTGGGATCTACTTATCCGTCAAAGTAGATATGATAAAAAGAGTGTGTGAGGTCAAAACTAAATATACTTTGAATATTCTAGACCTCGCCAAGGCAGTTTCTTTATTTCTGTTGATATCAACCAACTGCGATTACTGTTGCGTGTACCAATCATGGTGCTTATAGAAACCTGCTTTCGACCGTACATTCTTCAGGAAGGAAAGGTATGGTGATCTTTAAGTCAGGCTTTTACCTATGTCAGACACTAGAGCCCACTACTCCCATTGTTATGCGTATAAATTTTCGACTCAACTTAGAAATTGAGAGCAGCAGATATAATTTGTAAAAATGTCATAGTGAAAACTTAGATGAAGTGAGATGTCAATAGTGTCCAATATGTAGGTACTCAATTTGTAGATACTTTCAAAAAAAAGTACCTTGAAAGTTTAAGAGTACAAACACTTCATTTTTATTACGCTATATATCTCTCCAGCAACCCCAAGTTAAAATATGAGGAAACTTACGTAGATGCTTATTGTATTAATAAAGAAGAATCTTCACTTCAGTTTTCACGGTAAGATTTTTACGGAATAAACCGGCTGGATTCAATTATTTACTTCGGGCTCATGATTTGGAGTACTAACTACAATAATAAATTTGATAGGCATCAGCGTCCTAAGTATAGCAACTCAAGGTATCGAAAAAACCAGATAAGTTTGTCATTAAAACATGAATCATAATTGCTATCATAAAGAAGTTGAGTTAGACTAGTTAATTAGTATTACGAACGAACAGTACCTAAATGTCAAGACACTCCACCGTCTTAATGATAGCGATTAAATAATACTATTAAAATATATTTTCTATATAAAAGATCAAATGCCTCATTGAGAGTCTTTCCTTGCATGAATAGTTTCTTCTAAAGCTTCCGAATCGCTTATCCGAGATCTTTCACGATCTGTGGCTCGCGATTCTGATCTCAGCAAAGTAGGTACAGTTCGGAGATTGGAAATGTGCCCAATTTTTTGCCATCGTCGAATAAACTGGGAGAATAATAGTTCTCGTTGGATTTACTCTTCGAAGATTTGTTGTTTGTTATTTTTTGAATGCTATGAATGGACCCGTCATGATATTTATTTCATGGGGGATCCCAGATATTCTGGCCACTGGTTATCAGGTCGGACCGTGGACATTCACCATTTCAAACAAAATTCTTCTGAAGACAGACAGACAACAGTCAATCAACAACTCAGCCAGCCACTGCTGGACATAGGTCTGGACTGGGCTGGGCTGGACTGGCAACAGTAACTATTATCTTAACGGCAGGTTTAATGAACACCTTTGCCATTTTACCACCTTTATATTGGTAATACTTATTTGTTTAGATGGATCAGTGGACATTTATCAAGTATGGAGTTTGTTAAACTGATATCCATGACGTTTCCAACGAATGTAGTCAAGCATAGAATAATAGATGAAAACCCAAATACATAAATAGCTGCATTTCTATGAAACGTATCGCGGCCAAATCGTGAACATGACGGGCAAATGATAGTGCTAACAAGGAAACAGCTTGATCGTCGGTACAGCTCTAATGTAATCAAAACCAGTTTGTTTGCCGTTCGAGATAATAGAAAAACGTCAGAAACCTGCTCCGATTGCGCGCGGAATTAAACGATTGGACTTCGTTCTTGAAATATAACGTTGCGGTTTTTTTTTTTTTGAAAGCCAGTGGCTACTCGTGGTCAGTGGCCCCACGTTGCATACTCCGTCGATTAATTATTATGCAGAAATATTGCCGTAAAAAGTTAACTATGGTAGGTACAATGGTTATTGAAGATGCAGATGATTGCATGTGTGGAAGAGTTACGTGAATTGACGTGATGTCTCAACCCCAAATATAGGTAGGACAATGATATTGATGACACCTTATTGCGTGGGAAGGATTCGTGATCGTAATAGGTAATGTGTTATTTTAGCTGACAGGTAGGAGTTATGCTGATGGGCACACGCCACAATTGCGGCGATAAGTCCCCTCTTTGAGGAGTGGCTAGAGAGGCGCCACGGGGCGTCCTTACCTTCCGCCTGACGCAGGTCCTCACGGAACACGGTTGCTTCGGGAGGTTCCTGTTCCGGATAAGGGGTTGCGGGAAATTCCGAAAGGGATGCCGTGGCCCTGGCAACATACAAGCAACTGAAGGAACACGGGTGGGTTTTAGTCAGTCGCTCCGCCCAGAGCGGGAGATTTGATAATTTCCCACCCAAAAAAAAGGAGTTATGCTGATGTTGAAGTGTTTGCCTTTTGTCTGTCAGTATTAAACTATTAATTATACGATAATTAGTGTAGTTCTCTACTTTTCTTTACTGTTTATTTTTCAGGATAATGTGCATAATAAAAATAACGTGTTTTGATTATGTGCAACATACGTCGTCGACTAGTAGCTATGTATGATACGAGTATAATATTTTTAACTATAACGAAACGTGAATAATATTTTCTTACGGGATTGGTCTCGATTAAGTTTTTTGCATTAATTAACGATGTGTTTATGGTTTTAATATATTTTTCTCAACTTTAGTACGTAAAGTTTTTGTTACTGTTGTGCCAGTCAGCATTACAGTTTATATAAAAAGTAAGTTCAAAAACTAAAACCCGACTAAAAGATATGAAACAAGAAAATATTTCAGACAGAAGTCAAGACATAGGTACAAAAATGATCAAGGTAATGCCGTGGTCGCATGCCATTATAATTTTGTAGGTGTTCAAGCATGCGACCACGGCTTTACCTTGATCATTTTTGTACCTATGTCTTGACTTCTGTCTGAAATATTTTCTTGTTTCATATCTTTTAGTCGGGTTTTAGTTTTTGAACTTACTTTTTATTTAATTTATTTTGGGGTTATAGTTTCGTGATAAAGTATTTGCAGAGCAGCTTAAAAACATTTTTTTGGGTTATATATGGTATAATAACACCAGCCTATTATTGTCCCTCTGCAGGGCAAAAGCCTCTTCTCATATAGAGAAGGCACAAGCATTGATCACCACGCGCGCTCAAGACATATTGGCGATTTCAGACTTATATATCTATATATACTAATACATAAAGCTGAAGAGTTTGCTTGTTTGCTTGAATGCGCTAATCTCAGGGTACGTTGGAGCCTCATTTCCTACGAAATGTTAGGGATTTATTTTTTCGCGATTTCTGACTTTTCTACTACTCAAACCTCAGTTGGTCTTGTAGAGTTTTTAGTCCGATTTGAAAAATTCTTTCAGGTTTAGATAGCCCATTTATCGAGAAAGGCTATAGGCTATATATCATCACGCTAAGACCAATAGGAGCGGAGCACCAAAGTAACTATTACACGCGGACGAAGTCGCAGGCAGAAGCTAGTATGAACTATAAGTCCAGTACCCTAATTGCGTAACTTATTTTCGTAAGCAATTTTGCCTAATTTGTTTCATTTTGACAGTTCAACAACATTCATTGCGTTATTTACGTCGTTGAGTACATTTTTTTTACAACTTATGAATCAATGGATTAGCAAACCATTTCAAATCGAAACAGGTTGTGGTTGTGTTGTATTATGCAATTAGGGTACACGTTTCCTCACGATATTTTTCCTTCAACGATGTTAGTAATGTCTAAGATAAACTCAGAAAGTACATTTGAATTGAAAAAATTACATTGGCACTTGCCCGGATTTGAATCCACAACCTCGTGCATGAGAAGCGAGGCCTTAACCACAGGACCATCACGGCATTTATGGTATAAAATAGGTATTAATTTTACAGCCGCGCCGTACGTAACACAGTCTCACTTTTGCTTGTTTTTAACAATTTAAACTTATTTATTTACTTGGAAAATAATATATGTATACATATTTGTAATGTACTCGTCAAGCCCTTTCATTTGATACCCAACATGGCACAATTCAATTATTTTTATTTTTTATTTCGTTTCTTTATGTTCTCTAGAGGGCGCCATATTGCATTTAATGTGACGTCACATAGCCTATAACCAGCGGACAATCAAAACGTTTCCTATGATACCTCATTTGTCAAATTATGATCGGTAGTTTAGAAGTTACGAGGTAACAGATGAACATACATACATACATACATACATACATACATACATACATACATACATACATACCGGTCAAAATCATAACCCTCCTTTTCGCTTCGCCGTAGTCGGGTAAAAAGACTAGCTTTTGACCGTGGCTTCGCCCGCGTGGATGTCGGAAAATATCCCACGGGAACGTACTATCGAGATTTCATACAAATTAACAGAGCATACAAATTAACAGAGGAAAACGTCATTGACTGCGCCCGCGTTACTCCGCGTAAATTTGAAACTGTAATATCTTTTAAACTATTCATTTAAATTATATGATGTCGAGGCATATTTTAATCTCAATTAAATAACCAATTTAAATAACATATTTTATTAGATAAGGATTAATATAATACCGGTCAATACAGCTTCGGAAATAACAATGGAATTTTTATCAAATTCTGAAAGATAAAAATGGTTACTGTGGGTCATCCTTAGACACGTATGCCATCGCGGACTTTTTTGTTGAACTTTTTAAGACCTTCAATCCCGTAGAACATAAATTTGATATATCTGTAACGGTATATGCGGCGCACGCCAGTAAAGCTCCCGGCACGCCAGTAAAGCTCTCAGCAGTCGGCATGATTTTTTCCGACATCTTCGACAATAATCGTCATATTTCAGCCAATTTACACAAAACGTTAATGAATTATACACTAAAACCTTCTGCAAGAATCACTCCGTCCATTGGTGAAAACCGTTTGAAAATCCGTTCGGTAGTTTTTGAGTTTATCGCGGCGGGGGACTTGGTTTTATAATATGTAAGGATGTAAGGATAAGGATGCTTGCAATGAGGATAATACAATTGTAGAACATATAGGGATAATAAACATTTATTCATTTTTAACATATAATATACACAAACATATTTACAACTAACTACTATATATATTATGTACAAGTATGTAAAGGAAAAAGTTAAAAATAAAGATAAGAGCTCATTGGGCGTCAAAAAATTCGTCCGCATCGCTGTCAGCGGGGAAAGTGCCCAAAAGGCTGGCAGCATTGCCACGTTGGATGGCGATGCTGATTCTTTGGCCTAAGAATTGGCCAGCCCTCTGGTCACGTAAAGAGTCGACCAACCGCTTGGCGATGTCCCGGAATGCTCGGTGAGCACTCGGACCCCATGGCCCTAGTGTTTCAACCCCAAACGGCTCAAAGATATAGCTACCAGTAAGGTTGCTATATTTGCGCCGTTTGAGGTTTTCTGCACCTGCAGCAGCCGCCCCGGCACAGCCCGCAGTGCTAGGAAGATAGGATGGCGCAAGGGTGTCGACACAGGTTGCATCCCACACCAAAGGCCTACCCAACTTCCAAGGCATTATGGACATTCCGTCTGGCCTCTTTCCATCGTCGCGTGCCAAGCCATTGGGTTCTAAAACAGCTGGCACCCCGGCGGTGACAAGAGCCCGACGGAGGATGTCATTAATGCTTGCGTGCCGTGCCAACCGACCAGCGCTTTTGCTGCAGGAAAGGCCATGGTGTGCGAGGCGGTCGACAGCTTCACCGCACTGACAGCGATGTGGAGCCCCGCAAGGAGCACCCAGACGCAGACTTGTAGCGAGCCGGAAAGTGGTGTCACCCAGCATAGTGCCTATGTTGGGTGACGGTAGCGCCTGAAGCCAGAGGCCCGACTCCCATTCTCCCACAGCTAGCAGGCGGGCACGCTCGGCAGTGTTGGTGGACGTATTTACGACGTTATTCCGTACCAACCTGCAGAGCGGCTCATCCCACTGTCTCTGGGAAGACGGGTTCTCGGGCTGCTCCGTATCCGGACAAGCCATTTTCCATGCGTTCATCGCATCAGTCAAACACGGCACTTCAGAGTCAACCTGAGAAGCGGTTAAGATTTTTCTGGTTAACTCTTCGGTGCTGTGGACCGAGGACAGAAACGCCGGTAAGCTTACACTAGAAATTTTGCGGACGCCGAGCCCACCGAAGCGGATGGGTAGTGTGGCTTGCAGCCACGCGCGGTCGTCCAATGCCACATTTATAATTGATGTTAGAGTACTTCGAATAATTTGATCGATTTTGTCCAAAAGGTGTGGCTTCTTCCATAAAGGGGAAGAGCGGAGAAAGTACATAAAATTTGGACCGAAACAGCAGTATCTGATAAGGGTGAATGCCGAATGTAAGTTTATTTTAGAAAGTCTGTCTGAAATATCGTTAAAGTGTTTAATTTTTTTGTCAACAAAAGGTGAAAAACTGTCTTCTAAAATTGGGGAACCTAGGAGGTGCAGTGAACTTTTTTCCAAAACTTTGATGTCTGGGGTTATTGAATTAAATTTCTGTATGGTCGATTGTCTGTCAGTATTGTCACAAAGGTAAATGTCACAAAGAACATATAGGTATTATAGAGATTGCCATGTTATTATGACTAACACATTGCGTAAATAGTTTACTTGTCCCTCCCTATTCCATGCATCATACATAACAATATGCAAGCCGGCCACATCCACACTAATATAATAAAGCTGAATGTGTAGCATTTTTCCTATCACTTTCCTGCAGTTAAAATCGAAATAATCAAATCCGTGGGAGTGATTTCTTGAAAAGGGACGGAAGTGTGTAACAGGAAGCCGGGGAACCGCGCGTTATTTGATTTGACTAATGAGCGTGCGCGGTACTTGAGTTGACTGTCAGATGGTACCAACGCTTTTTCCGAAAGGTTGTAAACAGGAAGATGATAATGATGATGATGATGATTATGATGACGGTGATGGTGATGATGAATATTATTTAAATCATATTATGTATACGTCAGACAAGATGTCATGTTATACATCATACTCGTATAGTGACTACTATAAGGCTCTCTCGTATTTTTCTCTCATAATCTTTGGAATTTGAAATTTGTTTTTTGCATTTGGTAGCCCAATTCCTGAGGAAGGTTATAATATGCTATTTAATATCACGCTATGACCCTTAGGAGCTGACTTTTATAAAACAGATATAAGTCAGAAAGAAAGCTATGCGAAAATGAAGTACTGCCGAGGGCCCCGCGAGTTTTATAAAAATATGGCTGTTATTTTTTTACGACTACCAAGCGAACGAAGTCGCCGGCAAAAGCTAGTCATATAGTATGCATTATATGCATCCGACTTTCCTGAAGGCCTATCTAAAGGTCATGGTCTGGCAAGTTCTACCTTTAAATATTTAAGTTTATACTGTCCAAGTCAGTCCAAGCCCCAAGGCTCTATGGTTTAAGTTCTTTTTTATGGTCACCATAAAGTTGCCAGCCTTGAATATAAGGCATAAAGGATTAACAATGCTGATATTATGTGACCCATGTGACCTTCACCTCTACACCCCAAGCAGGCAATAGGGGTGTGAGGTGTAAGAATATTTTATTACCTTAGAACACAACAAACAAGGTATTTTAAACTTACACCATAGCAGAATTTAAAAATGTTAAACAGTGAATTGTTGAGTTGAAAATACTTTGTGCATATTAGATATTTATGTTTAAAGTGTATGAATGGATTCAGTAGTTGTCTAATCTAGGTAATTAGAGACAAATCTTTGCTGAAAATTTAATTTAATAATTTTTTTTTTTTTTAGAACCCTTTAACAATAAAATTTTGCTAAAATAAATAAGTACTATTGACCTTTACAATTATTGACCTAAACTTAAACTGACAAATCTGAGACAAGATAATAATTAGCAAAATTTTATTCAATTTTATCTGAAAAAAAAACCAACTTACAACTAGTATGTACTTTTTGCTGTGAAGCCACAAGAACAAAAAAAAATGAATGCACAGACATGACATGTATCTACCATCTATCAGTATTAGAAAATATGCATAAATTACCTTTCTCTAGATACCTAACCACCGGTATTTTGAATGAACCTTGCTTCCAATTTTAAATAGGTAGCAGGTATAGATAAGAATTGTGTTTTTTTTTTTTACCCAAAGATAGTAAACTAATCTACTTTCCCTATCTACCACAGTCAACTGATAAAGTTCATATTATATTTAGATGATGTTTTGATGATACATGCTTGAAGTATTTATTAAAAAAACTGTTCTTATTAGGTATTTCACATAGAATTGATGCAAGTTGTACTAGTTTTGAGTTTCTTTAAGAACCAGAGAGTGAGTGTCTCTTTGTCTTTTTCTTTGAGTCTGTTTTGTTTTTTTTTTGTAGAAAGATTGTCAGAGTCCATACTCTTTCAATCTCAAAGTATTCCATATTATCTCATGATAATAAGGAATGCTTTGTCCAGTAGTAGCAGTAGGAGTACTATTATAGTTTTTAGACTATAAATAAATTGCCAAATAATAAACAACCACTCACAGCAAATATTGTGTTCTGCAATCCAAAAGGTATTGGCGTCAGTCTCGCGAAAAATACAATTTTGAAGGCTTGCGGCCCGGAGATCACTTTCAGTAGAGCCCGCGCCGTCTCGTTCTTGAGCAACCGGTCCAGGGGTAGGTAGCTCCGCAAAGCTTTCAGAGTAAAGTGAGCAACCGCTACGCCAAAGTTCGCACTCACCAGTACAGTCATTATACCCCTAAAATACCCGAACAAATATCCACTAGTTATTATTAACACCAAATAACCTATCGTCACTGGAAAACTCACGATCAAAAATAAACCCATAAACAACAAAAATATTATCCAGGGATCCTGTGCGTCCACCCAGTATAAAATAGTCTTCAAATATTCTTTGAAAAAATAAAGCACCAGAACCAGGCATGTGAGCAACAGTATTGATACTGCAATGTTAAATAAATAACTGTACGTTGTCTTAGTGTTAATTTTAGCCCATAAACTTTTCTTTCTTGTGACCGCTGTAGGGTCGGACTGGCATTCTTCAACGTCGACAATTTCCATGGTGACTTGCGGTGATGAAAATTAAACACAGGCTATTTATCTATGCGCTCTTTAATTTTCCACGATGTATCGTTCGCCATGGCCTAATTTAGGCTAGTGTTTATTTCACGTTTACGCACGGCAGGACCAAAATTCAGCGAACAATCAGCCACTTCGACCACTTTTCACAGACTATAAAATTCTGAAAGAAAGAATTTCATCAATATGTCAAAGTTTGACAAACGATCTCAGTGTTGTCATTCACAAAAATCCACAGAACTTCTTGCAGTAAAACATTGAACAGCTTCAGCTACGGTTTTCATCATTTTAGATTCTCAAAGACCTATTCGCCCTATTTAAAAGAGACTGTAACCTCTGAGTTTGTTTCGACCTTTCTTCTCAGAGTAGTCAAATAGGAAACGCCGACCTCATCTAATTTTTAAAATATGATTGACGTGTAAAAGTGTTTGTACAAACCTACTTACAGAAATAAAATCATTTATCATTTATCATTATCATTTATCGCATTTCGTCACCTAACCTGATTTCACCGATTTTACAAAAAGTACAGAATGTATGTTGCCACTAATAATTTTCCTAGCATAACGTAAATAAACTGTCAGAACGTTAAGCGTTCCACGACAGCAGTTTGTAGATCTTCGACATTAGAATAGGATATCTGAAGCATCCCATTACAAGGAAAAGAAAGAACGAAAAGCTTATGATAAAAGTGAACAATACTAAGAGCTGGAACGATAATCTTCCACAAATTCACATCTTGGTGCACCGTGGAAGATATTTATTTTTTCAAAAAAACGCGTAAACTATCGATAAATACATTATTAATGGTTTAAAGCCTTAAATATTACACGGTTTAGAATAAGGGAAGGGATTTTTGGTCGTTGTTTATTCATTTGAAGTTTCGAGACGACATAACCATGCCGCCGAAGAAGGCAAGCAGCGCTGCCGCTGGTGGTGGAGGTGCTAGCAAAAAGACAGAAGCGAAGAAGAAGGATAAAGTTATTGAGGTGATTTATAAACGATTTCTTTTACTGGAGCTGAAAAATATTCACGTCGTGATTTTACTCTTGGCACTGGTGACTACAGTAATGTAGGGCACACGTTATCCAATAGTATTCTAGAAATCTTAATAGCCTTAGCGTCATTTATTCTGCAAGCACTTGGCACACCAGCATTTAAAAAAGTATAAGCACTTACTGTACAAACAAAATAACCCAACACTGTGTCATGGTGCTTATCTAGAAAATGGCAACTCTAATCATGTATTCTTCCTTAACAGGACAAGACCTTCGGCCTTAAAAACAAGAAGGGGGCCAAGCAACAGAAGTTTATCCAACAAGTTGAGAAACAGGTCAAAAGTGGCGGCATCCATCCCGCCAAACCTATGGATGACAAGAAGAAAGAAAAAGAGGCCAAACTGAAGGAACAGAAGGAATTAGCAGCATTGTTCAAACCTGTGCAAACACAAAAGGTTGAGAAAGGTATGTCATACTGCATAGCTATTCAGAATCGTTTGATACGCTTCCGTGCCGAATCAAACATCAATTAATGTTTTCCAAGGAGTCCTTTAAAGGCTGTTGAAAAATGCAAAACCCGAAAAAAAAAAGTTGTAAGTCAAGTAGACGACTGCCATTCATCCAACAGCTGTTTACTGTCGGATGAAGGCAAATCAGTCATTGAAGATGTATAATTATCTATGGGAATGGTTGCGAATTAGTGGCACGCACATTGTACACTTTCTTTTATATTATATATTGATTATATTTATATTATATATATATATACATATATTATATATATATATACATATATTATATATATATATACATATATTATATATATATATACATATATTATGATATATAAATCCTACTTCCTTCTATATATATAGATACAGTAGAAAGTAGGACTTAACATGAAAGCGAAGTAGAATTGACGTGAAGTGAAACGTCGATCAAAGGGCGTCGAAAGACAGTCTCGTAATCATTTTCCTCAACATTTTAGTTCTAGTTTTATTATTAGCTTACAATTAACATTGTCGGATCTACATTTTTGCGATTTTTCTTTGCGGGAACACTTTTATAATTTATTCTAAGACCGTTAATGCAATAAATTAAAAAATCGCTAAAATGTAGATCTGACAATGTCAATTGCTACAGTCGTTATAATCTAGCTTTGAATAAAAAGATGCAGGGTTTAATACCTTTGTTGTCCAGTTAATAGTAAATGAAACATGCATAGTAAAAATAAAAATCTTAAACCTAGCTGACTGCGATTATAAGTGCATGAAATAAAATCCTAAACCTAGTCTAATATTAAACAATGTTTTTTCAGGTACGGACCCCAAATCTGTGGTATGTGCTTTCTTCAAGCAGGGCCAGTGTACCAAAGGAGATAGGTGCAAGTTCTCCCACGACTTGACTTTAGAGAGAAAGGTATGTTTTCTTGAATTGTTACTAATGATATAAAAAAAAAAATGTCTTTATAGCTATAATACAGTACATTCAGGGTGGCAGGGACATCGATGATTCTGAACCTCCCTGGGTTGAAATATATATTTGGTTATTTTTAAAAAAATCTGTTATTTCATAGAAAAATGCAATACCTATGCGGTCAAAATGTAAGGAACAGCTGGTATTTCTTTTATAACGACGAAAAATTTCAATGCAGTGGATTCAGAATCATGTACTAAATCCATGGTAACAGTTTTCGCGTCAATGTCCCTGCCACCCTGTATAAATACAGTGCAAAAAAGATAAAGATAGGGAAACCCTTGAGAAGATGGCCGGCTGCCTTGGTGAGGACGGCTGGAAGGACATGGACAGACAAGGAACAGGGAGAATTGGCTTGGAGGAGGCCTTTAACATACGAGGGCACACAGAGACTCGGAGTCAGAACTGATATTAAACTTTTTATAATACAACTATCACTCTGAAAAAGGCTATAAATAATAAATAAAATGCAGTGCAAGAAGTTCACTATGTTCCAATTAAGGACATGCAATATGAGCTACTTATTCTAGTTTAGTTAAAAAAAAGTTTTAGTAAACTGTACTGTGTGACATATCAAATGTAAGGGCTAGTTGCGAGGATCTCAAATATTTGTTTTAAATAATTTTAAAATAAATACTTTTAAAGATATTTAAGAAAATAGATGAAAATTTACCATTATACCTTATCTCGGAAACTACTGAGCCAAAAATTTTGAAAAAATACTGAGAATGGTTACTTACTCATAGATTACAGGAAAACCTAAAAGAAGTCTATGGTATTAAAATGACATGGTAAATATCTCATTATTGTAAGTACAAATTTACATTTGCAGTTGGAATGTATGGGAGAACATGTTTTTCAACTACAATGTTAAGTTCGTTCTTGAGATAAACGGTTTTTGTGATAATCCTTATGAATCCCCATAATAAGTAGAACTATTGGATCTGCCAAATAAGTAAGAGATTCCAATCTCTGGGGTGGAATAAAGTGAAATGCTGCTATTATCAGCCGATATCACATCACTGCTAAATAATAGGCCTCTCAAATTTCCCACTCAACTGAACTCAACTGTTTCCTTACCTACCACAGTCAGCAAGGATATAAAACAAGAGTGTTTACATGTAGACCTGTACACAAGTTACAGCATATTCATCATAGAAAGAAAGGAAATATGTTTTTTGCTTCTTCCATTTGTATTAGACATCAATACTGAAGTCACATTGGCTAGAAAGCGTCTAGCGAATTAGCAAATCAATCTCAAGGGAATTTTGGGATAATATGATCTGGGTTAGGACATAGTATGTCCTAACCCAGGTCATGGTCTACTTATGTGCCAAATTTCATCCAAATGCATTCAGCCGTTTTAGCGTGAAAGTGTAACAAACAAACATACAAAAATCTTTTCTGTTTATATTATTAGTTAGAATTAAAAAAAAAACACTTCTTTAAATGGTCCTTTATTTTTAAATGGTGCAGACCGAAAAAGCCAACATGGCAATATTTTTTTTTATTTTTTTTTTGTAAATCCGTTGTTTGACCGTAAGCGAATTCGTTCCATGTCAAATGGCGTTGTGGTGGAGCAGCCAGTGCTGCGCCTCCCACTTATAGAAGGTGATTCCTCTTCAGCCTTTTTACCACCGCTGTCGGGTTTAACAGTTCAGCAGCTAGTGGGTTTGGATGCAAGGTTAGCTGTGCCTTGTGTTGACTTTTGTACTGCTCAATTTCAGAGTTTTCTGATGGCATTTGTAGATAGTCGTGGATTTCGTCGTTCCTAGCAAACCAAGGTGCATTTGCTATTGTTCTTAGGATACTCCTTGTAATGAATTTATTTTTCTTATTCAAAAAATATTTTTCAGGCTGAAAAACGATCCCTCTATGTGGACATGCGAGATGACGAGGACACTATGGACAATTGGGACGAGGCGAAGCTAAAGGAAGTAGTGGAGACGAAACATGGAGAAGGAGACAAGCAACGGCCCACTACTGACATTGTGAGTTATTATCAAACATTCATATTGTTGCATGCTGATCTCGCATTGCATAGGATTTCCGTACAATGCGAGGTCAGCTTATACTGGAATTGTATAGCTTGATGTGTGGCCGTGTGTACCAACCCCACATGGAAGAAATATTTGTATGGCATACTGGTAGTCAGTGGGTGTTAAAGATTTGCGGTTTTTAACCGACTTCCAAAAAGGAGGAGGTTATATGTTCGTCGCGTATGCTTGTTTTTTTTATTTTATTTATGTCCACCGATTTCTCCGTCATTTGTGGACCGATTTTGAAAATTCTTTTTTTGTTTCAAAGGGTATGCTCCCAAATTGGTCCCATATAAATTTTATTAACTTTGCTTGGGTAGTTTTTGACTTAGCTACAAAATACGTATTTTTTTCCCACTTAATATGTAGATGATATGATAAGTTCCTGTCACTGGTAGCAGGTAGTGGTATTCGAATGTGTGTGGGGTAGGTACCACAACTAAAAAGTGAAAAATAAAAAGTTTTTTCCAAAAAAAAAACAACCGACTTCCAAAATTGTTATAATTTAATTGTGTTTACGTGTGTCTTTTGTGTGCACTAAATAAATGTTTTATCTATCTATCTATCTATCTATCTATCTATCTAAAACAAAAACACTACAAAGTGAAAAATAACTTAAATTTCGGAAGTCGGTGGCAAAAAACGAAAACACAAAACCCAAGACACCGACTTCCGAAATTAAAGTTATTTTTCACTTTGTAGTGTTTTTTTTTTGGAAGTCGGTTGTTTTTTTTTTTGGAAAAAGTTTTTTAAATGTAGATGTTTGTGGCTAGTCAATGCTCGTCAAGGGGTGCGGGAGGCATAGAGGGACGGCGGCGGAACAATGACCGAATGGCTCGGCTCGGCAAAAAGCTCGAAGCTAATTTACTGTCCTTTCGCTAGACTGCTCGGTACAACGCTCGTTAGAATGCTCATTACAAGTGAATGCTCAAGTTTATCAGCACCTATAAAGATACCTAAAATGCGGAGTGCGCCTTCTGTACTATTCTGTGGTAGAGGGAATCTTCGGAACCACTGATTCAATTCGGAAAATTATTTAAGTAGTAAGTAATAACAGCCACACAGGTCGATCCAACAGGTTAAGCTATTCTTGCCGTGGTTGGTCATTGGATGGGTGACCATCTTTACATACCTCTCCGTGCCTCGGAAAGCACGTTAAGCCGTTGGTCCCGGCTGTCATTAGTGGATCTTTGACAGTCGTAACAGGTCGTCAGAAGCCCGAAATCCTGACAACCAGTCTTACTAAGGGGGTATTACCTAGTAACTGGGTTGTTGAGGTCAGATAGGCAGCTATTTGACTAAATTATTAAGTTCCTAAACTAACAAATTTTAACTTCTAACTTATCACAATTCCAGATCTGCAGACACTTCTTAGAAGCTGTAGAAAGATCGAAGTATGGTTGGTTCTGGGAATGTCCTTCCGGATCTAAATGCATATACAGGCATGCGCTACCAGCAGGCTTCGTTCTCAAGAGAGACAAGAAAAAAATGGAGGAGAAGAAGAATGAGATCTCTTTGGTGGACCTTATTGAGAGAGAGAGGGCAGCACTGGGACCTAACCAAACCAAGATCACGCTGGAAACTTTCCTCGCATGGAAGAAGAAGAAGATTAAGGATAAGCAGGTTTGTGAATGATTTTGTTATGTTCTTGATTGATGTAATACTGAAAATTCTTAGTGGCTGCTGGAATTTTGGAAATGTGCCCACTTATGGCAATGGTCTTGCGTATTACAACTGGCGAAATGTGAGTATCCTACACACCATTGCCTAAGCCGAGCGTTAAGAATCCAACGCGCTGGGACGCACTCGCGTCCCAGCGCGTTGAAAAACACTGTTGGCTTTTCAACTCTCAACGCTAAGCAGAGCGTTGAAAATCCATTGCGCGATAAAATCCCGCTGCGATTTTATTACGTCCGTGCGTACGTTGGCTTAGTGTCTGCTGCTTCATTGACAAAGGTGACAAAAAACGCTGATCGATTCGGTATTTTAATAATTTAATATTGTAGTGAAGTTGAAAACAAACTATTTTATTTTTATTTTAACAGGAAGCGCTAACGAAGGCTGAAGACCAGCGTCGCACCGACTTCAAGGCAGGTCGCGCCGTCGGTCTGTCCGGACGAGAGATGTTCTCCTTCGACCCGGCGCTCGCTGCCGACGCCGATGATGATGATGACGAGGCCGTCGACCTCGCTACATACGGAGATGAAGATCAAGACAATATCGAGTATAGAGAGGTCCAATTCGATCTTATTGGCATGGAGGCTTCAGAGGTGAGACTCTTTTTATTATTATTATTGTGATTTACCTCATGAACCGTACCTTTTTCCGGGTTGTCTATGTCGATCTCTGGCATATAAAATAAACATTTCACAGTCGCCAGCTTGGATTTACATTTTGACCTTACTATCGACTTAAGCACCCTCGAAAACTGAATACGACACCCATAACGAAAACTTTTGAACATTTTCGCAGCCGCCATCTTGGATTTTCATTTTCACTTCACTATCGACTATAACACCCTTGAAAACCATGAAAACGATATCCATGATGCGCCGCCATCTTGGATTTTCATTTTGACCAAATTCTCACTTTTCCCTCTCGCTGTCTCTTTCTTATTAAAGATAATAGAAGACAGAGACAGCAAGAAAGTCGTATGGAGGCAATAACGCTTTTTCGTTACGTGACGTGATTTCTACCAGTTTACTCCTACCGCAAGCCGCGTTAATAAATTAAAAAACTTCGTTCCAGAAATAATGTTGATCCACTTCTATGAACCAACGCACACTACAAGCGGGCCGCATCGCACTTTTTTGTATGAAAATGCGTTGCGTTGCGGCCGTAATGTGCGTTTGACTTTATAAGTCGTAGATGCACAGTTATAATAATACTTTTCTTTTCTATTCTCAGGCGGACGACACCGGCACGAAAGCGACGGAAGATCGACTGCAGCACCTCAACCAAGGTCTGGAGAATGGCAACGGCGACGGCCCGGAGGGCGAGGGCTCCAGCGATGCCTCACCCTCCGACGACGCCGCCGCAGCTGTCCCTATCAACGAAAACCTGTTCCTTGACGAAGACCTGGATGAAGAACTTCAGAACCTCGATTTAGAAGACTAGGAGTTAATAGTTTGTACGGACTGATTTTGAATTCATTATCATACTTTCAGGGGGTGAAAGTACGCATGAAAAAATTGCGGAAGTGTCTGTTTCTGGAACGAAAATTATCTACGCGTCGAAATTAAACGCAAGTCAAGTGATGCGATTGGCTGTTGATAAATAAATTCAACCAATCACAAGAGTTAACACGCACTTGACAATTTGTTAAAAAAAAAAAAATGATTTTCGTTCCCGAAACCTGGCGTAAACGAGGTACAGTATTTTTATCTCATGAAGACGCGTGCTTTACTTGTGGTAAACAAGTGTACAAACACGCTGTGAATGTGTGCGTGAAGACGAGTAGCGTCAGCACATAACACACACACACTTCCGTCTTCGCTCGTGTCTCGCACACACATTAATTTTAGCGCTCTGCTTAGCGCCGAGAGTTGAAAATCCAACAGTGTGTTTTTTCGACGTGCTGGGATGCTCTCTATGGAATTCTCAACGCTCGGCTTAACACCGAGAGTTGAAATACCAGTGCGCGATAAAATCCCGCCGCGATACTTATAGCGAGTTTGTACACGTTGGGCGTAAGGCCCGTGTTCACCAACGTTTAATCAGCCAAGGTACATATTTTAACAGTTGTTTATGTCAAATTAATTGTTAAAACAGTTAATGGGTTGTAAAAATGCCGGTGTACGTGTGCCTTAAGCCTAATTGTGCCACCCATCGCTAAAAACATTCAAAAGTCAAAATTTTTGTGGGCCACAAACTTTGTTCATAATCGAGTCGAGTCTTTTTACTCCTAAAAGAATGCCAATGAATTTAAAGTTAGCCTGTATTCAAGTATTTATGTTCGTTTTCTCATTTAGTGCCAACGTACGGTCTCATGTAACAAAATAATACAGACATACAGTATACTCTTATACTGAGGCAGTTCGGGAACACGCCGTTTTGTATGGAAGACTAATCTAAATGCCGAAAACAAGTTCCACGAGATGTTGTTAATTTATCATAGAAGAAGCAGTCTAATTTATTTATAAAACTGTCTTACATTTGGCTCATTTGTGATATTAAACGCTGACATAAATATTGAAATCTGAAACTATTTTAGTTTTGTTGTTGCATTTCAAAAACGCGTCAACTAATGCAATTTAGACCTTATTACGATGAAATAAAAGTCATGACCCGCGCTCATGATTTGCACTGTAACATGTTTATAAAACAATCAAATATTGTCTAATATTTGCTTTGATAAGATTATTCTTGATTGTTCAAGAAAATGGCATGACTTGTAAAGTATACAATACGAAAAAATTTCATCGAAATAGGGTCATCTACATTATGTATGCTCATAAAATTATAAATATTATTTGTTCAGAAACAGAAGTAATGTATTTGTAAATAAAATAACGTATTTTTAATTCACGTTCGTTTTATTATCACTTATTAATGTTACATATTTAAAAGTACTGATAAAAAAAGTAGTCGGCCGGGGGAGATACCAAACAACTATAACTGCTTGACGGCTCTATGATTCATATTAAAGACTTAGGGCGAATTTCACCGAAAATGAACGCGATTAGCATATCTAAACCGCGGTCAAGAGCTGTCGGTGTCAATATTAGATGACACTGACAGCTATTAAACGCGGTTCAAGTGTGCTGATCGCGTTCAGTTTCATTGATGAAATTAGCCCTGAGAGTACCTTATACATGCAAACTGTTACCATGAATTCAGCACGATGATTCTAAGCCCACCACTGTACAATTTTTTTAATACCTTTTGTTGAATATTTTCGTTGGTTATTAAAAAAGAAACGGCTGTTCTTTACATTTTGACAGTGTGTTGGTTTTCAGTTTTTTATGAAAGAGCAATATGTAAAAAAAAAAAAAATATATGTCTGATGGGTGAATTCATGGTAACACTGGGCGTCCAGTACCCTAATTGCGTAATGCACGATCAATCACAATTTGTTTCGATTACCATTGCAAAATCAATGGATTACCATTGCTTTATAAGTTCTGTTCGTAAAAAATCTGCTCGTAAAAAATCTGTGTGTAAAAAATTTGCTCAACAACGTAAATAACGCAATGAATGTTGTTGAACTGTCAAAATGAAACAAATTTGTCATAATCGTTTACGAAAATAAGTTACGTAATTAGGGTACAAGTTCCTTAAACCCTGTATACCTAAATTTCTAAATACCTCCACAAAAGCAATAACTTACAAATAATACAATAATAAAGTGTATTATTATGTTTAGAGATATATCATTATGAAGCCCTGTTTTCAATCGTCAGCCATCGCGCCGGATTCCCGATTGTAATATTGTCTATCTGTTGTTGTGTGAAGCCTTTGGACTTCATCTTTGGGAGCACGTTGTTGATTATGTGCGCATAGCCGTGGCCGCCAAAGCTCGTCTGTAAACAATCGGAAAGAACGCTCTCGCTCATTATTATCATTCAGTCGGAAAGACGTCCACTACTGGACACAGACCTCCAAAAACATCGCCACAGCGACCGGGCATGGCCTTCAGAAGATCCCTGCAACCTTTACCAAATCATCGGTCATCATCGTTGATCGTGGTATGGGGCATGTAATGCGAAGGAAAAATCAATCTGCCTAGCCTTTTCCCAACTATGTTGGAGTCGGCTTCCATTCTAACCAGATGCAGCTGGATACCAGTATTTTACATGGAGCAACTGCCTATCTGACCTCCAAAACTTAGTAACTGGGTAATGCGATAAGGCTAGTTGTCAGACTTTCGGGCTTCTAACGACCCGTGACGACTGTCAAAAATCCACGAATGACAGCCGGGACCAACGGTTTAATGTGCTTTATGAGGCACGGAGGAGTCTCGGTATGTAAAGATGGTCACCCATCCACGGACCAACCCCGGCAAGCGTAGCTTAACGTAATAGATCGAGTAAGAAATCTTGAGGAAAGTTTTGAATATGAATGTGGATGGTAATAAACTTGTTGTGTTTATGTGTGTCTTTTGTGTGCACTAAATAAATGTTTTATCTATCTATAAAAGTAGAGCATTATCGATCGATAAAATTGGATTATGTTGTTGTTAATTTTCATTTTGAGAGAATTTGAATTTCGCGGGCTAACAGCACATCCCCATAAAAGATTGGCGGGGGGCGGCAGACGGCAGTATTTGCCCCGCCTCGAAAAAATTCTAGATCCGGGGCTGGTGATAATGCCTATAATAATTTAATTTAATCTCACCAATCGATGCTTCGTATGAATATCATGAGACATTAGTATCTTGTCCTCTCGGCCCGCGTCAACCAGCAACGATATCTTCTGTATCCTCTGAGCATCACTCAGCATATCCGTAGTAACCTCCAGTTGATAATATGACACTTCGGTACCGAACAAGTCGAACTGGCAGTATGTGCCTAATTCGGCGAATTCTAATAGAATATCATCTTCAACCAGTGTGCCTGAAAAATTATAATATAACAACATAACATCACGGCGGTACCTATTCCTCAAAAGATATGCAGAAGTGTGAAGTGTTTACAAAAATGAGGTGTCGGTAACGGTGTCGCGAGTTCAATTGTTTTTCCCATCTCAAAAATGCTCAACGCGCCTAAAGTTTTCACTTCAAAAAAAATATTCAAGTGCCTGCCTACATACCTACTTGTTGACCCCAAAAACAGATACTAGGTACCTATATCATCAAATACCTAATGTTACAATAATTTATGTCTTGTAACAAGTTACTTACGGTCTAAATGCGACATGACGACTTTGTCAGCGGAGCCCCCGGCCTCCAGGTACAGGCGGATAATCTCGAAGGGAGCCTCCTTCGTTCTGTGGGGATGGAAGCTCACTCCACAACCCACTTGCGGTTGTAACTCCCCGGCAGCCTGGATGGCTCGACGTTCAAAATCTGTAGATAAGATATTTAACATCAAATTGTATGTGACACGTCTTTAATGTGGGAATGTGTGTTAGTGGATGTAGATACTTGCAGTAGGTAATTGGAAACAGCCAGTTTTTTTACGGAGATAATTATATTCCAATCACCATCAACCAAATGTCGACTTGTCGCGGACCGTGTAGCATTGATGCAATGCACAGGAGTAAATGACAAGGATGACGCTCCTCTACATAGTCGAACTTTTACTAAAACTTGATGTAACGCCCAGCATAGTTATGACCACAATACCAGCAACTACCTACCTATTCGACAGGCTTCCGTGTCGAAAATGACACATTTTCACACCGAGAAGAATAGCGGTCGTCTACTTGATTTAAATTTACATCATTTCGGGTTTTGCATTTGTGAACAGCATTGAGGGCATATTAGAGACTGCTACGATAACATTGATTGATGTTCGATTCGGCAGCGGAATATCGAATGGTTGCGAATAGCTATGCAGTTACCCACATTTACTACAGATATATTTACTGGCCTCTGACTTGGGCCAGATAGGCAGTCGCTCCATGTAAAATACTGATATTCAGTCAGACTGGAAGCCGAACCCAACATATTTGTGCAAAGTCTAGGCTAGATGATGAATTGATGATATTTACTGACCTCTCAACGGCCATACACTGGCGATCTCTCCCATGAAACCAGCCTTAACATCAGGGTGTTTAACGCAGCCTTTCGTCAGCTCTTGCAGCATATGATTGTATACATCTTCTGTGGACTGTCGCAGAGTATCGCTGCTCTGCAAGTCAGCGATGTAATGTCCTGTGCCGGTCACAATGTGGACGTTGCTCGCTTGCGACACGTTTTGGTAGAGTGATATGTGCCGGTTTATGCCTTCTGTTGTGTTTTCTACAATGGTACCTGATGAAGTGATGCAATTTTAAAGTGATTATTTCCAATTAAGTTTGTAGAGCAAGTGAATTGGATATCTACTTATTATTTCACGTCCAATAGGTAGTAAAAAAAAAATTAGAAGCATAGCATTAGGTATAGCAACTGATTTCGTCAATGGGGGCTGAAATTGATATACAGCTCCACAAATGCACACCAATTTGGTCGCGATGTGGGGACCAATTCGTCATGTTCATTTGCGATACCTCGGTATTGCAGGCGGCGATGACACTCAACATCAGGTGGATCGTAGTAGACCAGTTTACCATGCAATAAAAAAAAACTCACCTCCACCAGCAGTTTTGTACTCGATAACATCGTAAATTACTGCTTGTTGAGCATGGTTGTCATCTAGCTTCAAGTTATACCTCGAGCTGTAAGGGTATTGTCTCACGTAGCCAATCGTCTGGAGCTCTAGTTCAGACGTGAATTTTTTAGCCAGTGCTGGGGGCGGTTGCCTATAAAAGTGCTCGAAGTTCATACCCAAGTGTTCATGGGTTAAGGTTCGGCCTAGCGCAGAAGGGCTTACCTCTCCAAACACTGAAATAGAATTTTACATGCAACTGTAAACTGTGATTGAAAAAAACCTATGGACATTATATTCATTAGGTATAGGTATTTATGGAGCAGCCAGTAGGTGGCTGGAGGCTGGAGCCTAGGCTAGGTATTCCGCATACTACGGCCGAATACCTAGTGTTACATTATGGATGATTGCCAAATTGATGGTAAACAATTGTGAAATTGTTACAGAAATTGTATTGAAATTCAAGATGGCGGCATTAGTTCCGATTTTGGCCACCAAACATACCTTGTACAGACGCCAGCACATCAGGCTACTACAATCTGTCAAATTTATTTTCAACTTTTTTGCTGAAGTTTAAGGTTCAAAGTTGATCGGGAAAATTTGACAGTTTCGGGTAGCTTGATGTGCTGGCGTCTGTACCTATCTTTAGCACTTATACAGGAAAGAGGGTACCTAAGTTGTATACCTACCCTCTTTCCTGTTTTTGTTGTAGCGACGACGTAACAAATTAGTTTTTATACATTTAGCGAACAATAAATTATAGGTAGGTAGATACCCACTATCTTATCTATTTAATCTTGAACAAATAAACATCCCCGAGCGAAAACATGAGCCAGATTCGTTATTCTCGGATTCAAATTCTATTTTGCAAAGCATATTTAATCATTTACTGCACAAAGTAAGACAAACATAACAGTAGAAGACACCAAAAAAATAAAAATACTCTTTACCAACTTACCAGTTTGCACTTTTGAAGTCATTTTGAAGAGAAAACTATCTGCTCTGGTAACTTGAGCTACAGTCGACGCTGAATTGAGTCGAATTATAATATGTTGTTTACTTTTCCTATCACTTATCAATGTTAGTACCTACATTAAATTATTTAATTGATGATAATGTGTAACAATAACAGTTAAGTGCTGGTTTGTGTTATATTTACATGCGCAGGCACACCTGTATTGTTGTTCTTTGTTTATTTAGCAAACTAGTGTAGAATTGCAATAAAATAAATTCATAGGAGTAAATTTAATATAGGTAGGTACTTACACCTAAAATAATCAGGTTACTATAACTATAGGAAGGAAACGAGGTCATGTTTACAGACAGAGAGTAAAATATGATCAGAGTTGCCGCAAAGAAATAAATTTGTCTCATTCCGTTTTTTGCATACATTGGAACGAAATGAGCGCCAAATTCAAGATTGTCTTCATTGCTATAGCGACGAGAGTTGTTTTTGTGGAGCGCTCGCTATCAATAGCTATTAACGTTATCCTCGTGTTTATTCTTTAAAAAATGCCTATTATAGTAAAAGATTTCACTTGGTCCCAATCTAATAATACAGTCCACATAAGAGTACCGTTAAATCCTGTCCGCCATGAAAAGGTAGATCTATTTCCTACTGATAAATACATCAAGGCGCACTTTAGTCCATTCTTGTTCGAAGTCTTTCTACTACACGATGTCAATATAAAGAAAAGCAAATGCTTAGTGAAAGACGATTTAATTATTTTAGATTTAGTAAAGAATGAAGAGATTACTTGGGAATGTTTGGAAAAAGAGCTAACAAAGGATGAGAAAATGAAGATAAAACATGAAGTTTTTGAAAAATTTATGGAAGAAGCGAAGCAGGAGTCCGAGGATAGAAGAATAAAAAAGAGTCAATTGGATAGGTATTCTGTCCAACAGGCGATGGATATAGATAATAAAAAGCACGAACTGATGGACTACAGACGGGATTTTGAAAGGAAGAAGGCAATGGATCAGTTAGAAGATTGGAGAGTTGGCAAAGTTAATGATAAGGAAAAAAACCAGATGCCCGCGCCACAACAAGAACGGAGTGGCGTAGAAATAGTTGAACTTCCTCCATCAGACGACGAAAAAAGCGTTAAAGACGAAAATAAAGAAGAGAAAGAAACAAAGCAAGTTACCCAAGCAAAAGCAGTAAAGACAGTGCAGAAACCTCCAAAAAAACCGACCAAGACTCCAATAAAGTCTGAATATGTGGAGAAGAAGAAAGAGGAGAATGCCAAGAGGGTATTACCGAGGTTGAGACAGGCAATGAACTTAGAGGTTAAGCATACGCCTCGGACATTTCCCACGCCCAGTAGAGAGTCTACTGCTGATGAAGAGAATGCTTGGCTAAAGAATATTACACATGCTAGACGAGCGACTGGTAAGGAAATATATAATAAGTAACAGCTTAAGTAATCACAATATTTTATTGTAGTTAGTTAGGTTGCAAAAAGCGATGAAGAGGATTACATCAAGAAAATAGGTAGGTATTGTTCCGCCCTATACCTACCTACTATTTGCGAATAACAATAAAATTGTGGTCAATCTGAAGCACGGTGATTATATTATAAAAAGGCAATATTAATTATTCTACGTAGAGGGACTTTTCGTTGAAGGTTTGAGGAGTGAACTTTGTGTCTGCTTAGCTTATAAAGTAACAGGACGACACAGCCACTTTGTCTGTTATTCATCTTAGTTTCTAAATAATTTGAAAATTGTAGGTTTCATGTCTGAGGATCTTCGTCCCGAGGAGCAGGATCCTCAGTGGTGCAAGGCGAAGGGTGACGAGTTCTTCAGAAGCGGCAACTTCCTCGGTGCTGTCAGCGCTTACACCCACGGCATTACACTGTCCGACAAATTGCCCAGTCTATTCGCTAACAGATCCGCTACGCATTTCGCACTCGGAAATTTTAATAAATGTGTAAGTATTAAGCCTCGTTGGTCCAGTGGTCGCAAGCGCCCCTGCTGAGCATGAGGTCCTGGTTTCGATTCCCGAGTTGGGCAAAATGTTATTGGGTTTTTCTATCTGCGATTTCTACGTAGCAGCCCGGACCCGGGACCGGCTCGCCCCCTATTACGTGCGACTTAAACATAACTGGCAAAATGTGGGAGTAAGTACACCTCTGCCTAACCCTTCGGGGAATACTAGCGTGAAGTTTCATTAAGTGTAAGTTTAAGGTTTTAATAGTTTTGGGGTGCATTAAAATAGCCTCCAGGACTAGCGACACTTACATAATATATGACCGTAAAACCCTGGGCAGACAGTCTCGCTTCCAACTTGCTGACTGACTGATATATTTTTACCACTGCATCAGCTGTTCTCATATTATAGTTTGTGCTGATTATTACATTAATCGTTTTTGGAAGTGGGTGACCAAAGAAGTTTGCCCCCCCGTCAAGGAGTACTTCGTTTTTGGAAGGGGGTGAGCAAAGAAGCTTACCTACTCCCCGACATGGAGTACTTCCGCGGTCCCTGGCTGATAACAGAGAAAAACTAGACGCATTGTTTTGGATACAGATACTACTACTAGACTACCTAGTGATTCAGAAGGGGGATACTGCTGAGGTAGGAAAAACGGTTGTTTTCTCGTGCACCTACTTTTTTGTCCTATCGGTAGGTCCAGGCGTATGTTATTTCTGATAGTCCTACTGAAGCGTTGAAACCAAAATGTACGCTCTGTACCAAGAAATTTGACTAGGCGTGGGGGAGGGGGGGGGTATCTCAGTTTAAGTCGCCATACTGCTTCCATTGAAGATAATACAAAGAAAAATCACAATCTTGCATGAAGCTATTATAAGGCTAAGTTTATTATAGCTTTGTATTGTGTACAGGGTCAAAAACATAAAAAAGAAAAACAGGGTAGGTAAATTAGCTAGCGTTTCGCATACCTACGCAGGTATCGATATCTAAAAATTAAAAACCAAAACAGTAGTATACATTATTATGCAATTAGTGAATAAATAAAGGATGGATTTAAAGCGTGCTTCAAGTGTTAGAATCCTGAGCGACGCGAGTGATTCATGGCCCTCTACGTAAATCCGTTTTATTCAAGTGATTACGAGAAAAAGAGAGATTTAAGCGAAAATAGAAATTTAATGAAGAAAAAAGAAGGTTAAATTAATCGCAAGGAGCTTCGATCAACAGTTGGTATTGTTGATCGAAGGCAAGGAGGTTGTTTAGCATTGAGATGGAGGTTGAATATATTGGTGTGTTCTAAATTCAAACACCAAAATAGTGAAAGTGCTTTTTATTAGTCAACAAGGAACCCTTATAGTTTCGCCATGTCCGTCTGTCTGTCCGCGGTCTAGTTCCAAGACTGTTAGTACTAGACTAGTATTATATTATCTGTGGTACTAGAAAGTTGTTTGGCATTATTTGGCATGGGTATACATATTAATCATGCCGACAAAGTGGTAAAATAAAATTATGAAAAATGTTTTTTTTAGGGTTCCTCCCCTACACGTAAAGTGGGATGTTTTTTTTTCTATCCCTTGGTATCGTTGGAAAGGTCTTTCAAAAATATTGTGAGTGTGTTAAAACCATTTTTGAATTCAGAGATCCGTTTGCGAAATATTAAGCTTTAAAGTACAAATTGTTAGTCAAGTGTCCCCTCCCCCTACTAGCTAAATGGTTAGTTTTAGATATGTGAAAAAATTCACGGCAGTAGCTTATATAACGAATTTAAAAAGAAAACTATCACAGCTGAGTAGGCTTTACAAGTTAACGAGTAATAATCGACCAACTTAGTTTTGCGGTTGTAAAAACATGTTCTCCCATGCATTCCATATGAAAGATTTTTTTTTTCAACTACAAAGTTAAGTTTGTTCTTGGGATAAATTCATCCCAACTACGGAACCCTACATTGTGCGTGGTCCGACATGCACTTGGCCGGTTTTTATTTCATTGTGTAGATAAATCGATACCTTCACGTCTGCGCAGATTCGCTAGCTAATTTTATTTGACGCTGTATAACCTGTTTTTTTAGTTGAATGACTGCTCGACGGCCTTGGACCTCATGAAACCAGCATGTGAGAGTAACCGGCGCAGTCGTGCGAAGTGCATCGCCCGCCGTGCAGCCGCGCTCGCCCGCGTCGGGTACCTCAACAAAGCTATAGACGAAATGAAAGCGGCCGGCAAACTGCTGCCCGATGACGAAACTATTAAGAAAGATATCTACGACATGGAAAGGGCTTGGGAACAAAATCCTGATTCTGATTAAACAAAACGTGATAGAGAAAAAAACACAAACCCTTACAACAGTAACATTATATTTATAATATTAGGAATAAAATTATAATAAACTATGCTTTTATTAACTGAATGCATATTTTTACTCTTCAATCATAATTTTTTTGGGCAGACCAAGATTCTTAAGTAGAGCATGTGGTGAAGGGTCCCTTCCTCGGAACCTCCTGAACACCTCACTGGGGTGGCAACTGCCTCCCACTGCCAAGAATGTGTCTCTATATCTCTTCCCCACCTCAAGAATGTCCTGGTCACCTTTCCTGGCTTCTTCAAATGCACTGTAGATATCAGCAGCTATCATTCTAGACCACAAGCGACAATAATACGCACTACCCCACTCTTCAGAAAAGATCTTAGTAAATGAAAGAGGGTGGGAATCATACTTGTCGAAAGGTAATGCATGGTATTTCGACCAAATGTCTCTCACAATATCTCTCCAGAAAGCCTTTTTGGTATGCAGTTCCAAGTCAAGTTTGGATAGATACAGTTCTTTGCACAAGTTGTACCCTGCCATGTGGCCTCTGATATTTTGGAGGTTCTTTACAATTTCTTCTGGTAGAGGCTCACCTGTTTCGCAATGGCCACTCACTGATCTGATTGTATGTGGATCATACAGCCAGTGAGTCATCACTTGGCCACAAACCTCAGCAGCATCCCATTCTACATTAGAGAGTCCAGCTACCTCAGAGTAGTTCGCTTTAGTTAGTAAATGACGAAGTGAATGGCCAAATCTTTGGAACAGTATACCAACCTCATTGAAGGACAGTAAGGATGGTTTGTCATTGGATGGAGCTTGGAAATTAAATATTAATGCAGATAATGGAGTGGTGGCAGTTGATGTGCATTTGTTTCTGATTGCAATATGCCACCCTGCATCATCATGAATGCGTATTTTTAAGTCCTTACGTGCATATGGGTCGAGGTAAAAGTTAGCTATGGGGGCCTCACTAGACTCATCATATACATCATAGAATTTGACATCCTTGTGCCAAGTATGCTGATCTGTTCGCTCCACAATCTGAATATTGAACAATTTGTTGCACAAATTGAAGAGACTAGTAATTACTCTGGGTAGAGGGAAATATTCACGAATTTTTTCTTCATCAAAACCATACAGTGACCATTTCTGTTTTCTTTGCCAATAAGGTATATCCCAATGTTCTAATCTGACATCAAAGCCTCTGTCCTGTGCATATCTTTGAAGCAATTCAATTTCTGCATCCTGCATTGATCTAGCACTTTCTAACAAGCTGTCTAGGATATTGTTAACATTTTCAATTGAGCCAGCCATTTTAGTTTCCATGCTCATATCTCCGTAAGTTTCATAGCCCAGTATGGTTGCTTGCTCATTACGTAGACTCCTTATATTCTCTAGATTTGTAGCAGTCTCAATTTCTTTATTGACATAGTTGGAGCACCTTTGTACATGTGCCTGCCAAGTGTTCCAACGTAGGTCTCTATCAGAGCAGTACTGCATGAATGGTTCATAGATATGAGGCTGCAACGTTACTTTCCAGGGTCCTTTAGTAGGGTCGGAACCCATTGCCATTGAGTACAGTAAACCTTCTGGGAATTCTCTCATAGCACTGGGATCTTTAATAGTGCTAGTGAAAACTTTATTTGCTATATTGACCTTGTCTCTGAACATCTGTCTCTCTTTCTGTAAGCCTGACAGGATATTATTTAATCTGTCTCTTTTGATGCCCTTCACATCCAGGCCATTCAGTTTACCTTCTAAAATGTACTTGTCAAGTAGCCTCTGTTCTTCGTCCGTAAGTTTTTTAAGGCGATTCTTTTCTGTGATGGCTGCTTGGAAGATAGGTATGCTGTTGAATTTAGAGGAGCGTGCTTTGTGTGCCCGCTCATGTATTTGAATATATGACTTTGTAGGCATAAGTGAACTGTTTCCAAGGTACAGTGTCTTTGCCATGCCCCATGTGAGTTCAAGCTGTGAGTCTAGCTTTTCCAATGGCTTAAATACTTCAGCAAAAGCATTTTTACATTTCTCTGAGGCGTATTCAATCTGTCTGACTCCGTTCTCATACTCCAGACTTTGTTTGCTGATAGTTGCTATACATTTTTCAATTGAGATATCATTGAACTCTGGCAGCCCATTTTCTGACAACAAAGTATTTTCTGCATCTTCTCCTATTTCTGGAATACTGGAAAAAAATTACATCGTTTGGTAAGTATTTTATTAGGAATCACTTAACTCTGAATATCCTAGCCTACCCCACCTCAAGGAAGTATAGACTGTTGAGAGTGAGCAGTGACTTCTTGGTTATAGTAATTTTAGACATAATTATTTCTGTTTATGTGGTAAAGTGTGGTTATCTATCCATACTTTGGATTTAAATGTTACGTAAATATAAAGCATCAGTACTAGACTGAGGGTCTGATGGGTGTATTCAAAATTCTTCATTTCTACTGAGAAACTTTAAGAGACACTTATAAAGTTTCTCATACTGAAACAGAATGTGCAGATTCCGTATTTTAAAACATTTTCTTTCTTTAATCTTACGATAATTTCTATACACAGAGATAATATTGTAAAATAAAAATCAATGTTACTCACAGGACAACGTATCCAGCGTTACGTTTGTTTTGATAAAGTTGACGTTTAACATTTCGGGCAATTACACTACTACGTAAAAACGATAAAGCCATAATTATAAAATTAATATAATAGTTTATTTCATCAAATAAAGTTTATTTCATAATCCAAAAGCCGCACATTGACTAGTAGGATTCTGACATTTGTGACAGCTGATTTCATTCATTATTTCATAGACAAGAAAATATTTATCGTTGAATGTCTATGATTCTGCGGTCGGATACATTTACGATTTTCCGAACAAACTGCGGTATGACGACAACGTTCGTTGAGACCTAAAGCTACGGTTTCCTAGAATAGCGGTTACCGCTCACGCAGCATCCACATTTTACGCCGACTGACATCACGGAAACGTTGAATATGAAAGTAAGTTGGTGTGGTTTTCAGTTTCCTAGAGAGCATTGTTGACACCGTAAAGCAAACCCCGCCCCCCAAAAATAATCGCTATGTTTGCCCTCACCCAGCGCCGGCCCGAGAATTCCTGGCACCCTAGGCGAAAGGCTGGAACGGCGCCTTTTTAAGAAAATTTGGGACATAATGAAACAATGTTCTTTCTTTTTCGTGTGGTTAGCAGAGTTTTAGAGCCACCCATGGGCCTTAGTCGAGAAATATATCTCAGGCATGCCGGTTTCTTCACGATGTTTTCCTTCACCGTGTTTTAAGCAAGCACTTGAATCCGAAAAGTCAGAGGAGTGTGCCTTAGGATTTAACTCGAGTTTTATTCAAGTCATAGGGACTTGAATGACAATTCAAAAGTGCCTGTAAATGGTTTAATTGAAATAAATAGTTTGAGTTTGAATAAAACAATAATGTAAACAGATTACATAGGTGTGTAATTTTATATAAAAAATTAGAGTTCTTATTTTATACATAACTAGCTTTTGCCCGCGGCTTCGCCCGCGTGGATGTCGCAAAATATCCCACGGGAACATGCTACCGGAATTCAGAGTATCCTATGTTCTAAGCCAGATTATGGCCTATCCGTATGCCTTTGATCTAAATACGTTCAGCCGTTACGGTATTAAAAGGTAACAGGCAGATAATAAATCTGTACTCAAAATGCAAAATTGAAACCGTTAAAGGATAACTTCGTTGTCTGTCAAGACCCTTTTTCTCAGAAAAGCCTGGAGGCATCAAGTTGAAATAGATATCAAAAAATTAGATCCACGGTCCCTTGGAGCTGTAAAGAAAATCAAACTTACAAGTCAATGCAATAAAAAATACGGCCATTAAATTATACCGCATATTTATATTGACACTCGCAAATAAAACAAAGCCTATAGGGTACTTCCCGTTGTCCTAGCAGCATGAAGTTTGGCGAGAAAACTTTCATTACCTATATATCACCTCCTTTAGGATTATTTTTGAGACAAAAAGTAACCTATGTCCTACCTTAGGATGCTGTTTATCCCCTTGGCAAATTTGATCGAAATCGAATTCAAATTTGGAATTTGATTGTGGTTTAGGCGTGAAAAGTTAACATACAGACAGACATTCTTGTACTCAAATCTCAGTTGGCTCGATATAGTTAGTGGAAAAGTTTTTCTGAAAATTGGCAATTTTTAAGAAATCTGTGAATGCAGATCAACATGTTTCAAAAAGTTAAGGACAGTCTCGTTAGGCCCTTTCGTTTCGGTACCGATTCTGTACCGTTTCGGTACTGCTTATGTTTCCTCACTGGTCGGTAAACCGAAACGATACCGCACGCACGCATTACTTTCATTTAGAATTCCAAATTCAAATTAATTCTATTGGTTGGCGGCCCATGACCAAAATTTTTGCCTCATCGTTTTACGAACAAAATCGTATAAAATCGATAGATTTGGTTATTCAGAAATACAAAAATCCTAATTTTAGAAAATTTCCGCGTTACTTCTGACAATCTTGTTTTTATGTGAAGATTGGTCAGTTGATGCGAATGTTGGCAACGTCGCAAATAGCTGTCATGTGGCGGCCGCCATGTGGCGGCTGTTATATGGCGGACGTTATTAGGCGGCCGTCATCTAGCGGCCGTTATGTGGCGGCCGTAATGTAGCGGTCGTAATGTGGCGGCCGTTACGTGGTGGCCATAATGTGGCGATCACAATGTGGCGGCCGCTATGTGGCGGCCGTTTTGTTGCGGCCGTTATGTGGCGGCCGCCATGTGGCGGCTGTAATATGGCGGCCGTTATTTGGCGGCCGTTATCTAGCGGCCGTAAAGTGGCGGCCGCAATTTGGCGGCCGTAATGTGGCGGCCGTTGTGTTACGGCCGTTATATGGCGGCCGTTACGAGGCGGCCGTAAAGTGGCGGCCGTAATGTGGCGGTTGCAATGTGGCGGCCGCTATGTGGTGGCCGCTTTGTTGCGGCCGTTATGTGGTGGCCGCAATGTGGCGGCTGTTATATGGTGGACGTTATTAGGCGGCCGTCATCTAGCGGCCGTTATGTGGCGGCCGTAAATTGGCGGCCGTAATGTAGCGGTCGCAATGTGGCGGCCGTTGTGTTGCGGCCGTTATGTGGCGGCCGTTACGTGGCGGCCGTTATGTGGCGGCCGCCATGTGGCGGCTGTAATATGGCGGCCGTTATTTGGCGGCCGTCATCTAGCGGCCGTTATGTGGCGGCTGTAAAGTGGCGGCCGCATTTTGGCGGCCGTAATGTGGCGGCCGTTGTGTTGCGGCCGTTATGTGGCAACCGCTACGTGGCGGTTGTAAAGTGGCGGCCGTAAAGTGGCGGTCGCAATGTGGCGGCTGCTATGTGGCGACCGTTTTGTTGCGGCCGTTATGTGGCGGCCGCCATGTGGCGGCTGTTATAGCCAGTATTTGTAGGCCGTTATCTAGTGGCCGCTACGTGGCAATCCATCATGTGGCGGCCGTTATGTGGCGGCTGTTATATGGGGGCCGTTATTTGGCGGCCGTTATCTAGCGGCCGCTACGTGGTGACCATCATGTGGCGGCCGTTATGTGGCGGCCGCTATGTGGCGGTCGTTGTGTTGCGACCGTTATGTGGCGGCCGCTATTTGGCGGCCGTTATGTGGCGGCGGTTATGTTCTTCTGACTATTCTTTTCAAAATCTGTGAATGCAGATCAAAATGTTTCAAAAAGTTAAGGATAGACTGAGGATTGACTGCTTAGATCCATAAAGCCAAAATATTCAAAAAAAAAAAACCGAACTATCTGCAATATAACCTTAACGTTATATAACCTTTTAGCTAGCCTTTTTACAATTTGCGGTGAACATTACCTTCCCCCACAACAAATAGCAGGATAATAATTTTTGAAAGTCTATTGTGACGTTTCCATTATTTGACTTATTGATTATTTATTTATACCAATTTTCAAGTTAACCAAGCTATCAGGCCACCTCCCCTGTCCTCCCCTGTAAAAATGAATACCCCTTTTCACCAGATTACGGGTAGATTTAAAAAAATCCCTGATATACCTTTTTATTTATTTTCAATCATAAGTATAAATACTGAGTTTCGAGTTAATCAGAACGCGCGTTAAAATTATTCCATACAAACTGATACCCCCCAATCCTCCTTTAGGGGGTAGTTTAGAAAAACTAAAAATGGCAAAGTTTATAATTTACATAGATAAATATTCGTGCCAAGTTTAAGATTTTTCATACAAACAAAATTCTCCCTTTTCACCCCCTTAAGGCGCAGAGTAGACTTTTTGTGCGATCGAGTCTGTGTTATCTTATTCGTAATGTGAGCTACGGAGTAAAGATTCAAGTTAATGGTTCCTGTATTTAAATTTTAAACTGACAGAAATTACTATCACGCGACACATCCTATAAAAAATAACCTGCATGCGGAAAAACATCGGGGACAAATAAGAGATTATGTGCGCCACAGACTCGATCGCACAAAAAGTGTGTCGTCTGCGCTCCACCTAAAGGTCGTATTTCCAAAAATCCGTTCTTAGCGGACGTCTACTAACTATGAACTATGTACCTCCCTACCACAGACCAAGTAGCTCCCTACCAACTTTCATCTATAAATACGTCAACCGGTTTTCGAGATTTCGTGATGAATGAGTGAGTGAGTGACCTTTTGCTTTTATATATTTAGATGGAGAGTGTATACAACTTGTTTGCGGTATGAAAGAGTAAAGCTTATTATGAAATAAATCTTAGCAGGTTAGGTAAGATTTATTTTTCTTGCCTTAATTTTGCCAAAAGTAGAAACGATCTCCTTTAAATTGTAGCGGCATCTACATCACCACATGTGAACTACGCATCTCACTAACGTGACGCAAAAATCCTGCATCGCGCAAGCAGGGTTTACCGCGCGACCAGTATACAACGTCCCGACATCAAACATCGGGTAGTTGCCCACCTGCAACACCTAACAGGTCGGAGGATCCTACCTTTTCTATAGACGATGAGTGAACTTTACACCGTGTTCGGAAGTTTTACTCTGCATGTTTGGAAGATTTATTCTGCATCTCATGAACAACAAAACAACACATGCAAAACAACAACATGCTAAAGACATCCAAAAACATAGTTAATATTTTTTATCTGAGTAAACCTTTCATCGATTACATTTATTTCACTATCCAGCACGGCAAAATAAAAAAATATTTTGAACTTGTCTTTCTCATCATGATTGTATGGGATCGTCTTCCGATTTATCACTAAACTGCCTTTTATTTTTTCTTAAGCGGACTGGCTTCGAGTCTGATGCGAATGATAAAGGAATGTTGGCTTCTTCTGAAATTTCTCTTGCTTCTACCAACATTTTTTCGTAACCCTAATCAATTCTACAACTTTCGAGAAAGGTTTTGTTTTTAGGAGAGGATTTTGTAGAAGCGGTACGATCAAATTCCTTTAATTAAAGAAGTTTGCTATAGTTTGACCGAGACTGCTGTACCGTGCCTTAAGAATGCGTGGTGAGACGGGACGAATGAGTGGCGGGACGCCGTGGGCGTTGACGAATGAGGGGCCTGAACTGCCTCACGACTCGTCAGGCACATACCTATGGCGCGGTACAGCGATCGCGGTCAAACTATAGTCAAATTAATTTTGAACAAAATATTATACCATACAACAAGAGAAGCAATAAATTTGAAATCGCGATTTTTTTAGCAATGGACTGACCTCAACTCGTTTTTGATTTCCAGATGCACCGTACCGATGACTTCGTAAATGTCCATGAGTGCAACATGCGCGTCAGCTAATTGGTAACTTAGATAAGAATATTTTAGAAGAAAAATTGGTAAAAAATTGGGAGTATTTTCAAGTTGCAAATAAAAAATAAATGTACTGTATATTTTTTTTGAGAGTGAAAACTTCTTTATGCCGGTTGGGCATTTTTGAGATGGGACTAAACCATTGATTTCGCGACACTGTGACAACACCAGATTTTGACCATTAAAAAGACATCAACGAGTTGATTACCGCGGTGCGTGCAGTAAAAGACATCAACGCGTTGATTACGCGGTGGCGATTTTTTCCAAGTTTTCACTTCTGTCGTCACTCCCGGAGTGCCACTGTTTTTACAATCAAATGGTTGATGAAATTAGGTACATGAGTGGACTTTCAAGTTGAAGTTTGGTTGATCCTGGGGTCTAAAGGAATAAGTCATGTATTTTGTCTTATCAACGTTGAGGGTAAGCAAATTGGAATATAACCATATATACACCGTATCAAGACCTTGTTGAGCATAATTTTTAACCTCATCCCACGTGTTAGCATCAAATGTCAAGGCAGTATCATCGGCTAAAGTGATGATTTTACCGTTTTGTAGCTTGATGTCACACAAATCGTTTATATAAACTAAGAATAATGTTGGACCGAGGATGTCACCTTGTGGAACGCCGTATTGATTAGGAAGTTCGTCGCTAATCCAATTATCTACTTTAGTAGTTTGTGATCTGTCAGATAAATAGTCTATGAATAGTTGAAGTGGTAGACTTCTCACTCCCCTATTTTCTAATTTTTTTACCGAAATAGGAACAAATACTGTGTCAAATGCTTTAGCTAAATCTGGGTTAATGGCTAAGATTTTTTTTTTATTATCTAGTTTGTTGACTATGTGATTTGTTAGTTCGTGGACGGCTTCAGCTGTTGACCTGCTAGATTGAAATCCAAACTGTGATAGAGATAAAAGAGAATTTTGTTCAAAGAATTTCGTAAGTCTGGTGTTCATTAATCATTCTAAAATTTTTGACAACGTTGGTAGAGTCCGCACCACTACTCAAGTCCAATAGACGCGGCGCAAGTATGTATGGTATTGCATCAAATTGTAAAAAAAAAATTTGTTCCTCAATTTTCCGCCGGACTTCAGTGGTGGCGCGGACTCTAGAGTATAGATATTGGACTTGAATATCTCTAGTACATTATATTATTATACGGTATACCATGGTCTAGTAGTTGGGTACGGGTTTCACAGTATAGAGGTATCTGTTTATAGATAGGGAGGACTTTTATGGGAAAAGGAAAGTGCGTTTGTGTGTTGAAGATAGCATTTTAATACAATAAAGTAACAATGTTATTGTTTAACAATAATAAAATCTACTTTTTCACTGTCTTTTTCAATAATTGCGGCAATATTATCTACCAGGGATACGCTAACCATTTGACAAGAACACACAGCATTGCATGCGTTACAATTATGCTGTTCCAAGTCGGTTTCTTTTCCTTCATGTTTCGAATTGGTTTCTTTGACCGGTGGATTGCAACAGAAATCGGTATCGAGGCCCATTTTCTCACCGTCTTCTAAAGTTTGAGGCAGATGCTGATTCAGGGTTTCCGGCAACAGTAAACTGGCTATACCTCCTGCTACTAGTAAAGCGCCCATTATAATTAACGGAAGTACCATTATGTCAGAGCCCTGAAAATATGAAACTTTATTATAAGTGAATGATGTGCTGGATAAATATTAAGCATAATATCAGATGATGCAGGTACAGTACCCGAGCGTTAATATGGCACATCGAGTTCTTCTTCTTTTCGAGTCGCTGGCAAAGGTAAAAATAATGTTAGAGGCCTTGGGGCCCAGCAGGTGACCATGGACGTATCATGCGGTTTGGTCGGGACCACCGCATTCGCACGTGGTGTCGGTTGGGTCAATAAACCATTTCGCTAAATTGCGTTTGCAGTGGCATACTTGGGTCCGCAGTCGATTGATTTCTTTCCATATGGCCACTGCAGGTCACGCTGGGCTGTACGAAGTTGGGTGGTAGTGAGTTTCATCGGGTTATAAAAGGAGACTGTCACACAGGTACAGAGAGAAGAAGAATGAACGTCGAAATACTTAGCACGCTGCCTCGCAAAGATTAGATTTTCTTTTGACTATTGTTACAGTAATAGGAGTTAATTTGTCGACTTATGCAAGAAAGTAAAAATAAATAAGAGTAGGTACTTAACTAAGACGGAATATCAAGTGACGCGAGCTCGAAAAATTTTAGCACCTCGCCTCGGAAATGATGGATTTCTTTTAACAATTTAAAACAGAAATAGGAGTTGCTCTTATGCAGAAAGGCAGAAGAAATAAGACCAAACTATAATGCAGAAGCGAGTTCAACAATTTTTAACACCCCCGTCAGGTAAGCAAGCTACCTGGTCGGGGTAGCTGGGTGAGTGGCTGTGGCTTTGCAGGCCTAGGTGGAATTCCCAGGCTGCACGTCCCAACAAAGCCAAATTATTCCAAAACTCGATGTGCTATATTAAACGGCCGCGTACTGTAATTAACGAAGTAGATACCTCATTATATTTTGTTTGATACATTACCAAGTAATTGACGAGTGGTATAAAAATAGGGCCCAACATGCCCAGTACGGAGCTTAGACTCATGCCGAGGCCTCTGACCACCGTTGGATATAATTCCGAGGCCATTAGGGGCAACACAACGAAAGAAGATGATATGCCCATCTTGCCGACGCAGTACAAAGCTAGGGTTACGTAGGTTTCTGAAAAAATAATATTTTATAAGGCTATTTTGATTGTATACCGAAATGGAAAATATGATACAGCGAAAAGACACATTACATTGTCTAGATTTGGGGTTTAAAAGGTCTGCCCATGGGTAGTAGTAAAACAGATAGGTACTAACCATGTTGCACCAAAAACGTGGTCAAACACGCAACACCTCCAACTACCATGCTCATGCACAAGGTCCACCTTCTTCCGAGCCTCTCCATGGACGGCCACAGAAACAAATATGTGGGCAGCTCCACAATCCCGGCCAAAAAGAAGTTTAGGAACTCGTCTCCACCCAAAACAGGCGCATAGTACGACAGGCCAACATAAACACTCGTATTTGTAAACCAAATAAACGTGATTATGATAGTTTTCTTCCTCAAATTAGGTGTCCTGAACAAGTCCAAGATGCCGTATTTTCTCATTTTCGTCTTTTCGATGTCTTTTTTCAATTTGTCTGTCTGATATTTTCGATGTAGTTGCACCATGTAGTTTGCTGGTAAGGATTTGCCGTTAATCCTGTGAAATGCAAGTCTATTTAATAAAGGCCTTTCCTTTTAAAAAATAACATTCTTTAAGTCAAACTAACCTGGCCATATTCTTCAAAATAACTTCAGCTTTGTCGAACTCTCCTCTGGCTAAAAGCCATCTTGGGCTTTCTGGCATTGGCCAGAGGTACAGGAAGAAGCAGACGAAAGGGAGTGTGGTAGCCAACGCTAGATGGCGCCAGTCTCTTATTAGGTAGACGACACCAGCCAGTAGGATTAGGCCCGTGGAATATGCAATGTTGGATAAAATAGTGCAAAGCGTTCTACTTTTTGGCCCCACCAGTTCTATAGCTGGAAGGAGGATTAAAGTGTTCGTTAAAAGCTTTCTAAACATTGAGCGGCAAGAGCGCAGCAGCAACACGCGGCGTTTGCAGGACACATTTCTGCCGCGCTCTAGTTAGGACTAAACCAACGAATGTTTGCGGTAGACAAAAGCGTTCGCGCGCGGCGGTCGTCCAATAACAGCGCGGCAGACTGCGGGCGGCAGCCGCGCACGGTTGCCGCTTTATGTTTGGACACACCTTTATAGTCAACTATACAATTCGTGGTTTCTTGTATGGAGTAGGTAATGTAGGTATTCCCTTGATTTATTTTTACCATGATAATAATTTGTAAAATTTTTGCACTGTCAACCTTTTCTGTAAGTTTCGAAAGAAAGGCGGCGCGCGGCGGCTTAGGCCTAATTCGTATATTTTCGGTACGGAACCCTAAAGTTGGTGATGGTATTTCTTGAAATTAAGAA